>BSBM01000738.1:14047500-14775000 GCA_027924585.1 Larix kaempferi
ATTTCAGAAACAAAATATTGATTCTATATGCAAGTTACATAGAAATCTCCCACCCTGTGAGCATCAACATTCTTTGGCCTCTAGGATCCATTCCAGTGACTCAGATCCATTTTTATCCTTCAGTGATACCAGTTTTCCCTATTTTTGTTCCTACTTGCATTTTGCATCACTATAGCATGCGTACCCACGAGTTGCATCCCTATAGCCCGCAGGTATCAAGTAAAATGGTAAAAACTACTATTATATTACTTTTTACTCCCAAAAAGCGGTCATTGGGTGACCTTTGGCTCTCCATCTTCCCAAGTAATGTCTCGATGAGTCCTTTCACCTACCTTTGAGAGGACTATATATTGAGCACATACAGCTTATGGACAGGAGGAAGAAGAAAATAGTAAAGGCACTCTAGTGGATCTTTTCCCTATCTTGAGTCTGCACTCATTGATCCTTGTAGTTGTGAACCAGTTATGTTCACCTTCCAAACTCCTTGCTAGTTTGAGTTTGCCTTTCATGGAGGATTGAAGTGGTGGAGGCACAAGTGGATTGATCTAGATCTTGGTTCAGATTATTTTCCAGCAAGAGGTCGTATCACTTTGTACTTCTTCTTGTTCATTAATAGAAATACTCATATTCTCGTCCATTCATGGTGTGAATGTCATTTATTATACATTGGGTTACATTTGCTTATGATATTATGGACCATTGTTATTGATAATGTTAATGTCATTTATATATCACATGTACTTGTTAGATATTGGTTGTCAATACTAATTTGCAGATTACAAGTGCTTGGATGTACGCAGATTGAAAGCTCCAACGGGGATCTACATCAAACGTTGGATCAAGGTTGGTTACATTTCTCCATTATTCTAACATTGTCATTTATAATAGCATTGTTTTGAGAATTTAGTAGATTTCTGGTAGTCATCTGTCTGTTGTGGTATTCCCAGAGTGAGTTTTCTCCAATACAAAAATGGCGACTCTGTTGGGGAAAACATCCATGTTTGGGAAAAAAATTGAGCATTAGTCCATAATTAGAGTTGTTGTTTATCGAAGATCAATGTCACTGATTGGCCGTTAAGATACACTGTAGAAAACTTGCTTTTTCTGAGCCTTTGGACTCTTTATTTGACCATTTGCTTTTCCTTACCCGCGGGCTAGCTTAGTTCTACCCGCGTATACCCGCCTCTGTTTACACTATTGCTCGTGGGTACCCGCAGGTATTCCTTCGACAGTAGCGTGTAACTCCGGATTTTGTTGGTTTATGGATATTGGTTGTTGCTGGGTGAGTTTGGTTGGTTCCTGAGTCTTTGTTGGCCTCTTTCTTGACTGTTTCATGCCTTGGTTGTGACCAGATCTCTTCGTTTCTCTTGGTTGAGCCTTCTTGATTTTTTACCAATCTTTGGTTTTAGCCTCTTGGTTTCTTCCTTCTGAGCTCTTTCTTTTGGCTGAGTCTTGCTGCTTAGGATCTGCTGGGTTGTCTTAGTGATCTTCTCGGCACTTCAATGACTGAATAGTAGGATTTTGCTTGCATTTTTTCATTCCATATATATTGAAAAAATACAAAAATATTCATTTAGTTTTTTGCATTTTCCTTTCTGTTTATAAGAGAAAATACAAAAATATTTTATTTCCATGTACTCCATTTTGCATTGAGTGCTTGTTGCCTTCATTTTAGGTTTTGCTTGTGCATTGAAAAGATAAAAGTTTGCATATTTATTTCAGAATTGTTGGTTGATTTTGCATATTAGTGACATTGTTTTATTGGATAGATGAGTCTAGGATTGGACGATGTTGCATACTATTGAGTCTACACCTCACTAGCTTCACGACCATATCCCTTGAGTAATCACAGCCACTAAAATTAACGCTTAATCATAAAATTGATTAGACTTATTTTATTTATAGGGTACAACAACTAGCATAGGTTTAGAGTCTTGGAATAGATCATTGTGAGTTAACAATCCAAGACTACTGAACGAAACATTAGGTGTCTGACCAGGGAGTGGAGGAATCCATGGTATAGATTAGTGTTCTCAAGAAATCTCTACTCAATCCAGAGTTAAGCACGAGGTCACGGGAGGTTGGTTGAGCAGATATCCCTCTGATATCGGTTCAACGTGGGAGATATATCCAGGATTTGTTTGTATCTGGGGGTACCGGAGGTTCATCCTCTTGTGCTTCGGGCTTAGCTACCCTACCCATATGACGGGTCCCACCTGCGACTGTCCCCCTGAGCATTGGTTATATTACGGTAAACATAGTTTCCTTACCTAGGTACCGCACAGGGTACTTGCAGTGGTTATGATGTTTGTGTCCTGAGTTAGATAGGGATTGGACAACACAGTTGTGTTCGTGCAGTGGACTTGACCCTGTCGACACAGTGAAGCCTGGGTGTCTCTATAACTGATTCTGTTACCTTCGGCTATAGTTTGGGAGTCTCAAGCCTCTCCTAGGCGAGACATACCGGCTTTAGTGTCGGGAGCTCATTTAGCCACTCTGTTTGTCTACTCTTGGCTATAGTTTCTCTAGGTGTGTGCTTTTGATTTACTGTTTTTTATTGATAGTTGGCCTTTAGGAGACGCTGTGTCTCTCTCTGGAGAGAATGTGGAGCAGAGCCCTACTCTCCGTCGGTCCCGTCATTTGGATGGTTTAAATCCACTCAAGGTTACACGTCATATTGCTAGAGGATGCCGGAGGGCTCCCTCTAAGTCTTCGGATTCTTACGAGACTTACGTTGAGGACTAAATGGCTACACATCCCGATATTAGGCAAGACCTTTCTACTCCTTCGGGTAGAGTTGAACATACTTCCGATCCCCAGACTCTTCGTGAGGATTGGGGAGGTGATCCACCTAAGACTCAACCTGGTTATATTTGGCCTAATCCACTTGACCGAGATCCGTTTGATCCTTCGAATCTGGATAATTATCTTTACGGGATGCCCGACTTACCCGAGGAGGAAGAACAGGACGATCCTTTCGTTCCTTCGTTTCCACGCGATTTTAGATATAGGAGGCCTGAGACTCATGATGATTCCGACCCTATGGTCAACCCCACCACACTCTCTTTTGGTATGCCTAGTCACAATACTGTCGAACCTTCCACTATGGTTGGTACTCATGCTGGCACAAGTCAAAGTGTTAGCCATACTATACCCACTGGGGGCACTACCCCAGCTGGGGGAACTACGTTGTCCACCCACTCACATAGTATGGGGACTGGTCAGATTCCTAACCATGATAATGTTGGAGCACGACCACCTCCTAGGAATACACAACCTAGCTGGAATGCTGTTTGGAATACCACTCACCATCCACCACCTAATACACGCATCACTACTCATCAACCAAGGACTTATTTCGCACATGATACCGTTCCTCCCAACCATGGGGGTGGACACATACCGCATACTTTTGCGTCCACTGCCGCCACTAGTAATAGTAATGTAGGGGCTGGGAATATTTCCTATCCACATGGACATCACACCACCAACCCTGCTACTGGTCACACCCTTATTGGACCTGAGAATACTTCTCATGCTTATGGTCATCCCACGACTACTCAAGCTAATCCTAATATTGGGGGTGGGAACATACCATACCATTACGGTCAATACAACATGGTTCCCACTATGAATAGGACATACATACCCCATACCCATGGTGGCAACCCTTACTACAAAACAGTCGGTGTTGGCCACCAGTATCACCCACCACCCCAATATGATGCTCAAAATGCACATATACCTGCTTACTCTCAAATGGGTAAGGGAGGGGGAGGTTATCCATCTTATGGCCATGGGCAAGCTTACAGGCCGTCAGGTCCTCATTATCAGCAGTTTAACCCTCATGGTCAAGCTTCTGTTCCATCTTACAACACAGTTTCGTTTAGCCAACCTTTTATGGGGGCTTATAATCAAGCTTTCTAGCCTCAGGTCCTGTTCCTTGCACGTTTGAATCTCGCGGATCTTTCAAAGCTCACAAATGATTTGGTGTGTCACGAACCTACTTGGCCCCTGGTCCCTACCAAGATCCCTTCGGACATTCCAAAGTTTGAAGGGAAAGGTGGTGAGGACCCGAGAGATCATGTCACGACATTTCACCTTTGGTGCTCCTCCAACTCTTTGAATCATGATTACATTCGATTATTCCTATTTCAATGCACCCTCACGGGGGCAGCCGCGAAATGGTATGTGGAGTTTCCCAGAAACACCTATAGGGGATTCAATGAGATTGCTTTGGTTTTCTTAGACCATTTCCAGTTACTGGTTTGTTATGATACTGGTACTAAGTTGTTTTCCACCTTCCGTCAGAATAAGGCCACACATATTTCTGACCACGTTCAAGAGTGGTGTCAGTGGAAGAGATTAGTGAAAGCCAGCATTCCTCCAGAGTTCCTGTTGGAATGGATCCTTAAGTCTTTACTCCCATACATTGCTAAGGACGTTTCGATGTCTGGCATTATGACTGAGGAACAAGCTATCTTGAAAGTCCAGCAGTTAGATCTACTTTATTCTCAGTATGGCATTTTGTATCACATTATTCCTGATGCACCGAGAACAAGACATTAGCCTACCTCAGTTCCTGGACCACATGCCGATGGAATCGTGGGGTCCGCATGCACTCCCCCTATAGACTTGGTAGCTAATCAAATGAAAAATTTGTCGCTAAACCAGTCTGCACCCGGACGTGTTCACACCTTGTCCACTTCCACTACGTCGTCTGATGTACACAATGTGCAATCAATGAAACCGTCGGGTAACCAGCAACCTGGTGGTAAGAAAAAGGGGAGAAATAATCATAGGAGTGGAAACGATGGAAGTAACAACAATAGCAATCGTAATACTCCTCGTAAAGAGAATGCCAACCCTCCTCAAGAAGGCGATAATGCTGGTGAGGATCGTAAACCTAGGCGTAAGGTGAAATTCCCTTGTAAGCTTTGTGGGGAGGATCATCTTACTCACTTATGTCCTCATATTGAAGAAGCATCAAAGCATTTGGCACAGAGCCCAACTGTGCTAAAGGATCCCCTAGCTCATCACCAGAACATGGCTTTGCATGCTCCCACCACTGGTTATGGTACTAATGAAACACCAACATCTTCTTCCAATACTAGTGGTTATGGATGTGTGAATATGGTTCAGTCGAAGGTTTGTGTTGCTACTCGTCAACGTGATTATGGTGCACCACAACCAAATTTGGGGAATGAGCCTCCCCCTCCTCCTGATAATTCCTTGCATATCAAGAAGCTTTCTATTATGTCGTAGATACAGAAAGGTGTACTCAAGCGCTCCACGCATAATCCTAATGCTCGAGCCACCAAGAACTACTCCATCATAGAAGATTTGGGCCAAACTTCGTGTGCCATGTCGGCTCTTGAAGTTTTGCAAGCTTGTACTTCTCAGAAGCATGCCCTTTTGAGTGAGTTAGGAGTTCAGGATGGGGTTAGTCCTGGTGTTATCAAGTTCGATACTACTGATGTTCAACCTCTCTTGCCTTACCACGTGGATTTTCAAATCTAGGTGGTTTTCCTTAAGAGCTTCGTCAAACGTATTATGCTTGATGAAGGTGCTTCTGCATCAGTAATGTCGTTAACTTGTTGGAAAGCTCTTGGATCTCCTCCTCTACTCGCGTCTAGAACTACGCTGACTACATTCGACGGTATATCTTTTACGCCGCATGGAATTATCTCTTCCCTTGTTGTCTCCTTGGGAGGTAAGTCCGTTCCTATTGAATTTGAAGTGGTTGATGCGCCCATTGACTACAACCATTTACTGGGTCGAAACTGGATGTACGCTATGAAGGCTGTCGCGTCTACTGTATTTCGAGTTATTTGCTTTCCCCATGAAGGCAAGATTGTGACGATCGATCAGCTGGATTATGTTGGCACTCCTTCCACAACATCCACGGGATCAGTAGTCCCACAAGTTTTTGATTCTTTGTTGGCAACTAGGAACATAGGTGTCGGAATGTAACCCTCATTGATGGGAACTTTTAACCATTTTGCACCTATGAATTTTATTGGAACCATTTCCGACAGTGCGCCTTCTCCTTCGAATAGTATGCCATTCTGGACTTCCTATTGTGGTGATCCATGGATTTTTCCATCCGCGGATTCTATGTCTGGAGACATTGCGCACGTCGAGATGTCTATGCCTTTATCTATAGCGGAGCTCACTTATGATCACATCCAACAAACCACTGCAAATCCGGATCTCTCTTCTTCCCAGATAGTTGAAGAAGATCTCGTTACGCTGCTAGTTTGGGCAGCCAACTCATCTTGCTCTCACGATTGCCTCGATGATACTTTTCCATCAGATGAAGCTATCCTCGAAGCCATGTGTGGTAGTGAGAGGCCTTGGGAAGATATGCACCATCGATCTTATTTCCTTCCCAACCTTGAGCTCATTGAGTAGGAGGAGTTTAGGATGAATCTAGCTGAGATGGTTGGTCATCCTGTGGCTCTTTTGTAGTTGCATGATGTTTTCTGGGAGGGGAATATGGCCAATATTTCCCCAACCACTTCGATCAACATCTCCCGCACTCCTGGAAAGATTGAGAATGTTTATGTCTGTGTTGATTGCACTCCTGAGGAGATTGCTATTTACAACGATGTGTTTACCGAACTCTGGGAATCTTTCGCCTAGTCATATGAGGAGATGCCAGGAATAGACCCCTGCATTGTTGAACACAAGATTAAAATGTATCCTGATGCTAAACCGGTTCGACAATGCTTACATGCTGTGAACTCTAGGAAGGCAGCTGCTATTAAGGTAGAGGTGGAGAAACTGCTCAAAGTTGGTTTTATCTACCCCGTTCCCCTTACTGAATGGGTGTCAAACCCCGTTCCTGTGGATAAGAAGGAGGGAACGATCCGTGTATGCACTGATTTCAGAGATTTGAACCGTGCATGTTTGAAAGACAATTTCCCCACGCCATTCATTGATCAAATATTGGATGCTTGTGCGGGAAGTGAGATTTTTTCATTCATGGACGGATTCTCAGGTTATAATCAGATTCAAATCAAACCTGCAGACCAACATAAAATGACATTTATTTGTCCATGGGGAACTTTTGCGTACCGAAAAATGACCTTCGGCCTAAAGAACGCCGAGGCTACTTTTCAACGAGCCATGACCTATGCCTTTCACGATCTTAAGAAGATTATGGAAGTTTTCTTGGATGATCTTGTTGGCCATTCTCGCAAGAGAGTGGACCACCCCAAGCACCTCCATATGATTCTCGAACGATGTATCTACTACAAAATTCGATTGAATCCAAACAAATGCATCTTCGCTGTTAGGACTGATCACCTTCTAGGATTCATAGTTTCGAAGGAGGGTATTAGAGTCGATCCTCTCAAAGTTGAGGCAATACTTCGGTTGCCTCCTCCGCGTAATCTATTTCAACTTCAGAGCCTCCAAGGGAGAGCTACTTTTCTGCGTTGGTTTATAGCTAACTATGCCAGTATTACTAAAGGTTTCGCATGCCTATTGAAGAAAGACACACCTTTTATCTGGGATGAGCGAGCCCAACAGTATTTTGATGCCATTAGGAAAGCTTTGGTATCGGCCCCTGTGCTTAGTCTGTCGGACTTTACATGAGATTTCATTCTTTATGTGGCCACGTCTCAAGAGACTATTGGCATGGTCTTGGTTCAGATAGATAATGCGCTTGTTGAGCATGTTATCTATTATCTTAGTCGAAATTTAGTAGACGCTGAACTAAGGTACACCCACGTAGAAAAGTTGGCACTTGCGACTGTTCACGCAGTCCAGTGGTTACGCCATTACATTTTTCTTTGAACAACCACTGTTGTAGCTCATATCAATCCATTTCAATTCGTGCTATCACAACGCCTTATCAGGGGTAAGTATAATAAATGGATTGTGATCCTTTAGGAATTTAATCTCAAGTTTGCTTCTGCAAAATCGGTGAAATCATTGGTGTTCATTGAGCTTATATCGGACCTTCCATGGCTTGATGAGGATGTCATTCATGAAGATTCATTTGTGGATGAACACTTATTTCTTATCTCGATCGAGGACCCTTGGTATGGGGATGTCATTAGATATCTCCAAACTTTGAAGCTTCCTTCGCATTATTCACGAGACGAGCGACGTCGTGTGAGACATCATGCTAAAGATTATACTATCGTCGAGGAAAGGATTCCATTCTCTGTCGTTGCTTGACTCATGAAGAAGCAGAATGGATACTTAATGATTGCCATGCGGGGGCGTGTGGTGGTCACTTATTCGGGCTTGCTATAGCCTAGCGTATTATGCGAGCGGGTTATTTTTGGCCTACTATCTTTAAAGATTGTATTAACGCTGTGAAGAGATGTCACCCTTTCCAGGTGTTTTCTCGGAACATACACTCGCATCCAATGCCCCTCCATCCGGTCGTCACTGTCGGTCCCTTCGCTAAGTGGGGGGTAGATTTCATGGATTGCAAACCATCTTCGGCTGGGGGGCATCATCATATTATTGTGGCCATGGATTATTTTTCCAAATGGGCTGAGGCCATGCATACCGTTAAAGCTGATGGTGCTACTACCTCCCATTTCATGTTCAACCAGATTATCACTCGATTCGGTATCCCGAAAGAGATTGTCACTAACCATGGAAGTCACTTTCAAAATAAGATGATGGAGGATTTATCTCTCAAGCTTGGGTTTCGTCAGGAACACTCGTCTTCCTACTATCCTCAAGCAAATGGTCAGGTTGAAGACCATTCTCCAACGTACCATCCAACAAAGCAAGACCAATTGGCATATATTGTTATATCCTGCTTTGTGGACATATCAAACCACAGTTAAGACTGCCACCGGGTTCTCACCATTCCAGTTAGTTCATGGTGTGGAGTCACTTTTAACGATTGAATGCGAGATCCCTTCGCTCAAGCTAGCCATAAAGCTCCTCCCTGATACGACGGAGATTGAGCAACGTTTAGTACACCTCGAGCAACTTGACGAACACCGTCGAGATGCCGCTGTGGCCATTGATGTTAACAAGTGTCGTTTCAAGGTTCAATATGATAGGTCTGTCCATCCCCGGCAATATGCTGAAGATGACTTGGTACTCTTGAATGACCAAGCTAAACATCCCTTGGGGGAAGGAAATTTCAATCCCATGTGGCACGATCCTTACATTGTGAGGCGTGTCCTTGAAAAAGGATCTTATGAGTTAGAATATTATGAGGGATTTGTCTTGAAGGAGCCTAGAAATGGGCTCTACCTCAAGCGGTATTACGCTTGAACCTTTGGTTCGGGATGATACTTTTGTACACTATTGTATAGATTTTCTGTACATAGTCTAGGTTTCCTTTTTTGGTTGCCGAGTCTGCTGATTAGCCTCTGTTTGATTGACAGATGTTAGCAAGATGTCCTACGTTCTTAGGTTTCGCAGATGGTGCTAGCCGACATACGCAGAAGCTTGCTTTTGTTGCCTGGGTTATCTTTTCATCTGACCATCTAGTTGTGTCCTTGTTAGGAACCCATGTATTTACTTTGTTAGTATATTGTTGTTGGACGCATATGCTTTGTAAGTCGTCCCGTAGTATTTGTTGATCAATATTTTATGTTATTGTTGTTGGCGCATATGCTTTGTAAGTCGCCCGTAGTATTGTTGATCCATAGTTTGTAGTGGCCCATGGTTTTGACCCATAGTATTGGTGCCTAGACTTAGTATATAAGTGTGTGTTGATACCTATGAAGGCACCGTGAAGTTATTTGTATTGAGCTTGCTCATAGGAGGTTTCCCCCTTGAAGTGGCCTGTGATACATATAAAAGTGATTATGAGTTATGTCATTTCTGCTATTTCGCATATTTTTATTAATTAATTGTTGCAAGTGCATCACATCTGGTATCACAGCACTTTCTTGGGCTCGCTGGGTGAAATTTCAGCCAAAATTTTTTTTCGCATCTGTTGCAGGTTCGGATTTGGGAAGAATCCCTATCCGCTTAACTGTGGGAAGTACTTGGGAATAAGCCCTAAAACTCATTTTGAGGAGTACCACAGGAACCCCGAAGTATCTATCCCATTGAGAGGACCTGCCAGCAAAAAGGGCAACGACCCCTACCTGATTGACTAGTTTCCACCCGTGAGGTAAACCAAGAGCTGTCGTTTGTGGCAAAGCGGTTATCAGTTTTACCTGAGCCATGGAGTAAGGGGTACTGCACCAATACGCAAGCCGTTAGACAACATTGGTGGCTGAGTGAAACCCTTGAACTGTTAGGAAGCTGCACATACCTGGGGTCCATATCTATTTTCAGCTGAACTATTGTCGATCGTTGCTGCGCCGTTTTAGATCCAGGCGTTCAGATCCATTTTGCAAGCCATTCCAGATACAGCCATTTTCAATCCATTCGACGTCGTTTCAGATCCCTTCCGAGCAGTAGCCACTCCAGTCTGAAAATTTTTTTAAAAAAAAATAATAAAAAAAATAAAAAAAAATTCAGTTTTTTCTCCATATCTCCCTTGTTTTCACTCTGTTTCCCTTGAAATTTTCAGGGAACCCCTTTCATCCCATTCTACATATTTCATTCCTGGGGACCCTATCCTCAATTCCCCTTCCCAAAGCCCAAAATCCCACATTTGTCTATTTTTAGGGTTTGCCATAACTTCCTCAGATTTCAGCCAATCACCTTCAAATTTTACCACAGAGTTCCTTTCTGAATTCTGCTTCTTTGTTCCCCTCTACCAAATTTTCCCATTCTTTCACCCCGCTTTTGAAATCCTCATTTTTGCTTCCCTGTCTATTCGACAATGTCCAAAACCTAGTCAAACCCCAATTACCCTTCAGATTTTTTCCCAAGTCCAGATTTTCCTTTCCTGAAGTAGTTGTTGTTTTTGTTTTTCTACCCAGTCAACCGAAAAAAAAAAACTCCTGGTTATGGTTGTCACCCGTGCAGGCGCAAAAACCATGGAGGACGCACTTGCAGCCATCCAAGCCAAACTCTAGGATCTGGATGAAAAATTTCTCGGCCTCCATCTTGAACATTCAGCTATGAACAACAAATGGCAGTCCGAGTCTTCATCAGACAATGGGTTCTCTTCTTCCAGCAATTTCCGTGGTCCAAAGCTTGATTTTCCTCGCTTCAATGGTACCGATCCAACTGAATGGATCTATCGTGCAGAACAGTATTTCAGTCTGCATAATACTTTTGATGTCAACAAAGTTCTGGCATCCTTTCATTTGGAACAAGAAGCTCTTCAATGGTAACGTTGGTACATCAAGGCTCATCCAGAGCCCAAATGGCCAGACTTTTGCCACTCCTTTTGCAACGATTTGGTCCTAGTGCTTTTGATGACTTCACAGGATCCCTCACTAAACTTCGTCAAATTGGCACTGTGAGAGAGTATCAAACCGAATTTGAAAATCTATCCAACCACACCAAAGGATTGTCTGATGACTTTTACCGGAGTTGTTTTATCAGTGGTCTAAAGGATGCTATCCGCTCTGAGGTCAAAATGTTTTGTCCCAACACAATGATGGAAGCCCTAAGGTTGGCTAAGTTGGTAGAAGACAAGATTGCAGCCCAACAATGCTCCAAGCCAACTTTTGTTCCCTTTCGAAATATGGGTTCTCAACGACCACCTATACCGCAGGCTACTCGACCAACTCCTATCAAGTGTTTGTCTGAAACAGAGATGCAAGCACGTAGAGAAAATGGGCTTTGCTATAATTGTGATGAGAAATTCACTCGGGGACATAGATGTGTTTAGCAAAAGCTCTATCTCTTGGATGTGGATTCTCTTCCTACCTCTGAAATTGGTGACGAAAATCTAGAAACACTGGATGCTCCAGTCGACATTCAGGAACCACCTATTGACCCTCCGTCTTAGGATAACAAGCCCGAGATATCTCTCCATGCTTTAGCTGGAATCACCACCCCCCCAAACAATGCGGGTCAGGGGTTACTTCAAGAAGCTTCCTCTTACAATACTCATTGATTTTGGTAGCACTCATAATTTCATTGACCCTCGGATCGCCAAACAAGATGATTGTTTTATCCATCCTTGCTCCAACTTTGAAGTCATGGTTGCCAATGGGGGCACCTTACTTTGCAAAGGGAAGTGTCGAAATGTGCGTATCTCTATGGGAGATTATACCTTGCACTCTGACATGTTTTCCTTGACCTTAGGCAGATGTGATGTGGTTTTGGGCGCTCAATGGCTACGCACACTTGGCCCTATCTTATTGCATTTTTCTGAACTTTGGATGCAGTTTTCCCTCAATGGCCAAAAACACACCTTGATAGGATTACAACCAGGTTCTCTCAGCATCATCAATTCACATCGCATGGGAAAACTCCTCAAGAAGAATTCACATGGTGTCATCGCTCAGCTCCATTCCATTCAGATGCAACCTTCAGCGGTCTCCACTACTCCTTTGGATCTACAACAAATTCTGGATCGATATACAGGTGTTTTTGCTGAACCAGTGGGCTTGCCACCTTCTAGGCCAGAATACCATCGTATTCAGCTTCTTCCTGGCAGCGTTCCTCCCAACATCAGGCCCTATCGCTACCCATTTCACCAAAAAACAGAGATTGAAATGCTCGTTCGGGACTTATTAAAGCAAGGTATTATTCGCCTAAGCACTAGTTCCTTTTCTTCTCCAGTTATTCTTGTCCACAAAAAAGATGGGTCATGGTGCCTCTACATTGACTTCCAAGCACTTAATCACCTCACCATCAAGAATAAGTTTCCAATTCCTGTTGTTGATGAGATTCTTGATGAGCTTCATGGGGCTCACTTTTTCTCTAAGTTGGATCTTCGTTCTGGGTATCATCAAATTCGGGTTCATGAGGATGATATCCCTAAAATAGCTTTCCGCACACATGATGGCCATTATGAGTTTTTGGTCATGCCCTTTGGCCTCACTAATGCTCCTTCCACATTCCAGGCATTAATGAATAAAATATTTTGACCCTACTTGCGGAACTTCATTCTGGTATTCTTTGATGATATCCTCATCTACAGTAAAACATGGGCTGAACATCTCCAACATCTGGATCTTGTCATGCAACTTTTCTCTGACCATCATCTCCATGCCAAGCAGTCTAAATGTGTTTTTGGACAGAAGGAAGTTGAGTATCTCGGACACATTATCTCAGCACAAGGTGTTTGCGTGGATCCTGCCAAAATTGATGCCATGAACAATTGGCCGCATCCTCAAACACTCAAGAGCCTTCATGGTTTTTTGGGGTTGACTGGCTACTACTGCAAGTTTGTCAAGGATTATGGGAATATTGCAGCTCCATTAACTGCTCTATTGAAAAAGGACACTTTTACATGGACACATGCTGCTCAGTGTGCATTTGACAAACTAAAACAAGCTATGTGTACTACAACTGTTCTATCTATGCCCGATTTTTCCAAGCCCTTCACTATTGAGAGTGATGCGTACGACAATGGACTTGGTGTTGTTCTCCTTCAAGATGAACACCCCATTGCATTCACCAGCAAAGCCCTTTTAGGTAAGAATTTAGTTGCCTCTACCTATGAGAAGGAAATGATGGATATTTTGCATGCAGTACAGAAGTGGCACCCATACCTATTAGGGAATCATTTCTGCATCAAGAATGATCACCAGAGTCTGAAATATTTTTTGGAACAGCGTGTCTCCTCCCCGAAACAACATAAATGGGTTAGCAAACTCATTGGTTATGACTATGAGATCACTTACAAGAAGGGTAAAGACAATATTGTGGCAGATGCTCTTTCTCACACATTTGATGCCCAAGGTTCTCTTTCAGCTATTTCTATGCCTGTTCCAAATTGGTTGCAATCTGTTCAACAGGGTTATGTCAATGACTCTTCCTTATCTCAAATCATCCAATGTTTGACCAACAACCCTTCTACTGTACCACATTACTCTTGGGATGGTGCTTCTCTGAGATACAAGGGTCGTCTGGTGCTTCCCCAGAGCACAGATATTCAACAGGTTGTCTTCTATGAACTCCATGCTTCTCCATCGGCAGGGCACTCTGGGTTCCTCAAAATGTATGAACGGGCACGGCGTAACTTCTTTTGGAAAAGCATGAAAAGGACAATTCAATAGATGGTGGCCAAATGTGATACCTGCCAGCGCAATAAGGGTGAAACAACACTCCTTCCAGGATTGCTCGAACCCTTGCCCATAGCTACACGGATTTGGACAGATATTTCTATGGATTTCATTGAAGGGCTCCCTAAATCTGGTGGAAAGACAGTGATTCTCATTGTGGTTAATCACCTCTCCAAATATAGTCATTTTTGTGCTCTCAACCATCCGTATACAGCCTCTTCCGTCACTCAAATTTTCCTGGACCAGATCTTTCGTCTTCATGGCATCCCTTCTTCCATTGTCTCGGATCGTGATGCGACTTTCACTAGTCATTTTTGGATTGAACTATTTCGCCACACTGGCACGAAACTGAAGATGAGTTTAGGGTATCACCCACAAATAGATGGTCAGACTGAAATTATCAATAAATGCTTGGAAACTTATCTTCGTTGCTTCACGTCTAAACAACAACATCAGTGGGCAAAGTGCCTCCCTCTCGCTGAATGGTGGTACAATACCTCTTACCACACTGCATCTAAAATTACCCCATATGAAGTAGTCTATGGTCAGGCACCTCCAGTTCTTCTTCCATACAACCCCACCAGTTAACCAGTTCAGGAAGTTGACACGGTCCTTCGAAACCGTGATCAGATTCTTCACATTTTACGGGACAATCTTCACATGGCAAGAAATCGCATGAAGCAACAAGCTGATCAACACCATTATGAGCGCACTTTTCAAGTTGGCGATATGGTTTTTCTTCATCTCCAGCTGTACAAGCAGTCCTCCCTGAAACTCAAAGGGCATCATAAGCTCGCTCCAAAGTTCTATGGGCCATATCGGATTCTTCAAAACATTGGGTCCGTTGCTTATAAATTGGAACTTCATCCTTCTTCCTGCATTCATCCAGTATTTCATGTCTCTTGTCTAAAGAAAGTTCTTGGAACCAACATCAGTGGACAAACGATTTTACCCGAACTGGATAATGAAGGATCCATCCTTTTGGAGCCAGAGGCCATCCTCAATCGGCACACTAGTCAGCTTCGCTCTCGCTCTATCACAGAGGCCTTAATTCAGTGGCACAACATGCAACTAGAGGATGCTACATGGGAACCACTCCTTTAGATTCAACAACAATTTCCACATCTAAATCTTTGAGGACAAAGCTTTTTTTAAGGGGGAGGGGATGTTAGGAACCCATGTCTTTACTTTGTTAGTATATTGTTGTTGGACGCATATGCTTTGTAAGTCATCCCGTAGTATTTGTTGATCAATAGTTTATGTTATTGTTGTTGGCGCATATGCTTTGTAAGTCGCCCGTAGTATTGTTGATCCATAGTTTGTAGTGGCCCATGGTTTTGACACATAGTATTGGCACCTAGACTTAGTATATAAGTGGGTGTTGATACCTATGAAGGGACCGTGAAGTTATTTGTATTGAGCTTGCTCATAGGAGGTTTCCCCCTCGAAGTGGCCTGTGATCAATATAAAAGTGATTCTGAGTTTTGTCATTTCTGCTATTTCGCATATTTTTATTAATTAATTGTTACAAGTGCATCACAGTCCTCAGGAGGTGCTTGTCTCGGTCCTACATCTAACAATGTGGCTAAGTATAGTGTCGTTGTTGAGCTACTTCTAAATGCCATTTCACATGGTATCCAGTATTTAGAAGTCTGCTTGGATTCACAACTAGTTGTGTCTCAGCTGAATGGGCAGTACCGTGTACAAGACCCTACATTACTATGGATATTCCTTAAGGTACGACTCTTGGAGAGACATTTTTTTTCCATTACATATATTCACATTCCGAGAAGTCATAATTATATATCTGATGCATACGCTAACTATGTATTGGATTGGCATTTGTCACATTCATCATGAAGCACATAAATACAAAAACATTCATACATTTGTACCATACACACATATAGTGGAACCGAGAACCAAAGTTGTATATATATATAAATATGTCCAAAAATGGTAGTGTCATACAAGACTGGAGCCCGTAGCCCTCAAAAATATACATATCGATACAAAAAATGATGAGAGCCTGGGATATCTATTCCCTATGAGGAGGTCTAGCTATCGCCTCAACGGGATGTGTCTCATAGTAGTACTGTGCTGCATTGGCCATCCGCTGCAGCAACCGCACCCACTCCCCGGGAACACCCACTACCTGGCGCTGCATGGCCTCAGGTAGTCGGGCCACCTCTATTATTGGAACTCGAGCAAACATCCGTGATACGTTGCACTGCAATGTCTAGAGTGTGTGCCCTGCTGTGGCATCTGCCGCCACCTCATCTCTACCCAGATGACCATGTCTCGAGAAGCCCTCGGGTCTCACTGGGCCTTTTTCTGCGAGCAAACAGTCACCCATTAGCACATGACATTACCACCAAAAAGATTTTTTTGCATTTCAACTATAATAAAAAAGTCCATAAAAATTTAAAAAAACACAAAACCAAAAGAGTACTCACTAATGTCTCCAAAAGCTGCGCCTGGTGGGAGCGGCATGTCACGATCCTGTCTGAAGTCGATCCCCGCATAGGGATAGTCCTCTATAGAAAACACCTGTTGGTTCCACTAGTGGAAGAACTCCTCAGTATATGGTGACGCCAGACGGCCACCACCCTATCGTGTCAGTATCTCAACCCACTGAGTCAGGGATGGATCTCGGAGACTATGAGGAGAGACATCCACCCTCGGGCTAAGTCGCGGAACTCTCTCAAAGAAGAAAATGCAGAGGATGCTACCATACCCAAAGTTTTTGGCCTTCCCCTCTTTGCATTCCGTCAGTTGTGTCTTCATAGACACCAGTAGAGTAGTACACCAGTCAAATATAGTAGGCTACAAGCATTGTGAGGCGTAGAACATCACCGGTCTGGATGCCTGATGTAGTGCTTTGGATCCCGTGATCTGCACCAGAGTATCCACAATGATATTTGTACTTAGATCCGTTATGAGGTTGACTGGAACTTGACTTCCCACTGGTTGTGTGTTGGAAGGTCAATACCGTACTATGTAGTCTTGCACAGTGATCCCACCACCCACGGTCCGTGATTGAAGACTAGCCACTTCCCCTCTACGAGACAAACCTGTAATAAAATAGATATCCTCTACATCTAGTGTCAGTGTTTTCCCATTGAGGATGAAGTGTTGATCATCCACATCCCAGTAGTTGATTAGATGACAGAGTAGTAGGTTTTGGCCCCTTAAGCCCCCGAGACTCTAGTATTTATATAAGCCACATGCTTGCAATGCTTGTTGTGCTTGCAAATCGTTGCGCACGGCCTCATCTACTTGGTCATGCTCTCTCTCCCTCCACTCTAGAACCATCCTGGAGTGCAAAGCAATAAATTTTTAGTCAATATCATGTTTAAAAACTTCTTCACAGCCATACCCGGAGGCTAGATTTTAGACAGTTGCGGGTAGACGTGGGCAGTCAGTTTTTTGACTACGCGTTTGATGCCCTACCTGCGAACCGCACACTTACAGCTCGCGAGTAGTGCCAAATCCATTTAGGGCTTGGCCAAACAAAATATCCCACCGACCAAAATTGAAATAAAAGCACTTAAATGAAAGGTATGGCAGTGACCACTAACCTGCTCTGGATGGTTCGCTGAATGGTTGCTCGTAGCTCCCATGATCGGCGCTTGAAGTTTCATTGTCAAACTTACCACTTAACTTCAAAATGGTGAATAGTGCAAATGAATTGAAAATTATTAAATTTTATTACTAATTATAATTTTCTAGACCCACTTTTCTATAGTTTTTTCCATTTTGGGCCGTTATGAACTAATATCGTGTCATGGAGTAGTGTTTTTCAACAAATTTACTCAGTGAGAGTTGTTCTGATCCATTTCACACCTACGGCGGGTACGTTTCACACCTAGCATATAGGTTGGATTCCATTTTCACATGCATTATGCATTTGAACTTTGACCACTTTTCATAAACCCTAGGTGCGACCCCGCTTCGTGACTGACACGGAACCTTCACACTATTATAAAAGTGTCATCATGTGGCGGTAGGGCTTTTCCGAACATGGGTACCCTAGTTAGAACCCATTATGATTTTGGTGCCCATGTTGTTGTTTGTCCTCAGGATTGGGAGTCCTTTGTAGTCACGGCATGACGTTGCGATAAAGAATCATACTCTACTTTGTATTATGCTGGCCATCTCCCTTAAGGACTCCCCTCAGTTATATCATGTTGTGATTGCATTGCATCATCCTGCTTGCCGCTTGAGCCTTGTGCTGGCTCCCGCTTACTCAATTGTTAGCCTGGTGCCTGAGCACTTTCCCTGTCAAGCCATGCAGAGCTTATATATTTTCCCTTCACAATTTGATGACCCTTTGACCCTGAGGGAACACACCCCTGAGTGTCCACATCCTGCACGCACTTCCTTGCATTGAGCATATGTATGTTCCACTGCTTGGGACTAGTCTGCTAGCTATTTGACACTCGTTCCCTCACTTCTTGTACTATAAGCAATTTTATTCTTTTTCAAGCTTTTCCCAAATATGAAAAAGACAAAAAAAAAATCAAATATTCCAGAAAGCCAGACGGGATTATGGTCACTATTTCTTGTTGGCAGCTGTTGTGTAACCTTTGAATAGAGCATTCATTCCACTCCATACATTATGAGTTGGGACTATAGTTGGGCCTTAGGAGCTGTACTTGTTCTTAGTTTTCTCCACCGATTGGTTAAGCTTCCACTCATTATGGAGCCCTTTGTAATGCCTCCTTCATTGCACAGTTTATGTCAAGTCTATGCTGCCTGAGTCTATCCATCTGCTCATGCTCTTGTTCAAAGGAAGTCCCAAAACTAGTGTTGGCCACTCCTCAGATATCTTGACTATTGCATGTCGACCATCCTTATTGAGTCAGTTCGTTTCACCTGATATCTTCCAAATCTTTCAGCATTGCTGGTACCTTGTGCTGGTTGATGGGGGATGCCTTAATGTCCTCCTTCCAGCGAGTCTCGTTCCGTCGACTTCAACTCCTTTATTCTGGGACTTGAGGCTTAGAGTTTGGTTGAGTACCTTGAGGATTGCAGTCATTAGTGGCATGTTATCTCGCCATCGATAGTTTTGGGAATACATTAATGTCCCCTGATCGATGGATTCATCCTACTGTTCGACTTCAACCCATTTATTCACACTCTGATGATTGTGCTATGTGCCTTGATGCCCATTTTCATTATTGGTGGGTCATCTCGCATCTGTTAACAGTATACATCAATGACCGGTAATGAGACGATGTCTCATCAGGTTCGACCCCAACTCCTTTATTCACTTGATGGGACTTGCACCGTCGAAGACTTGTGTAGAAGACCCCAGGTGATTGGGGCATTCAGTATGCTACATATGACTTTGACTTTACATCTGAGATATCACCTCTCATATTTCAGCAGTTTCTACCTCTAGTTTTGCACCAGTTGTCTTCTTTTCAGTAGAAGACCATATCTTACTGTAGAGGGATCATGGCTATGATCACTTATGACATGTATCTATTTATGTATTGCCTATTCATGGCCATTGTATCATATTGTTGTACTATACCGACATGTATTCAGAGATATTATTGTAATATGACGAGTGAACCGTTCTTTCCACTTGTGTCTCCATCACTCCACTTCTGAGTTTTATAATGTATTTCGGCCATCATAGCACATTTCAGTCTCTGAACTCACACATTAGGGGGCATCTGTTACACAGAAATCTCCCACCCTGTGAGCATCAACATTCTTTGGCCTATAGGATCCATTCCAGTGACTCAGATCCATTTTTATCCTTCAGTGACACCAGTTTGCCCTATTTTTGTTCCTACTCGCATGTTGCATCACTATAACATGCTTACCCGCGAGTTGCATCCCTATAGCCTGCGGGTATCAAGTAAAATGGTAAAAAACACTATTTTATTACTTTTTACTCCCAAAAAGCAGTCATTGGGTGGCCTTTGGCTCTCCATCTTCCCAAGTAACGTCTCGATGAGTCCTTTCACCTAACTTTGAGAGGACTATATATTGAGCACATACGGCTTATGGACGGGAGGAAGAAGAGAATAGTAAAGGCACTCTAGTGGATTTTTTCCCTATCTTGAGTCTGCATTCATTGATCCTTATAGTTGTGAACCAGTTATGTTCACCTTCCAAACTCCTTGCTAGTTTGAGTTTTCCTTTCATGGAGGATTGAAATAGTGGAGGCACAAGTGGATTGATCTAGATCTTGGTTCAGATTGGTTTCCAGCAAGAGGTCGTATCACTTTGTACTTCTTCTTGTTCATTAATAGAAATACTCATATTCTCGTCCATAGATGGTGTGAATGTCATTTATTATACATTGGGTTACATTTTCTTATGATATTATGGACCATTGTTATTGATAATGTTAATGTCATTTATATATCACATATACTTGTTAGATATTGGTTGTAAAGACTAATTTGCAGATTACAAGTGCTTGGATGTACGCGGATTGAAAGCTCCAATGGGGATCTACATCAAAAGTTGGATCGAGGCTGGTTACATTTCTCCATTATTTTAACATTGTCATTTATAATAGCATTGTTTTGAAAATTGAGTAGATTTATGGTAGTCATCTATCTTGTGTGGTATTCCCAAGCCATAGTGAGTTTTCTCCAATACAATGCAGCGTGGGATGATCCACCAAAAATAATAGCAGGGAAGGTGGTTATATTGGAGAAAAATGTATAAAACGAGCCATGGAATGACGACCGTGGCTCCGATCGATGAACCATTGACTTTGTTGGATTCACGACATCAGGATAGTGCTAGGGGTGCCCCTCCCCTTCGGTCTCGTGGCCCGGGTGTCACCTTGTAGGTCCATCTTGGAAACTAGGGTTTTGCTTAATGAGGGAGTGTGCAATTTTTGCACATTGGGGTCAAATTTACAAAATCGTCCACCAGGCACCTGTGGCTAGCTTTTCCAGCCAGAACCTACCTAGACACACTTGTAGGACACCCCAAAAATCGGTTTTGTTGCACGGTTGGTGTTCTATGCCCCCGACAGGTATCCAGCAGGTGTCCGTGAAGGCCTTTTGGATGCGAGACTTAACGAGCCATAGAATGACAACCATGCCTCCGATCGACGAACCATCGACTCCGTTGGATTTAGGACTTCGGGATAGTGCTAGGGGTGCCCCTCTCCTCCGGTCTCATGGCCTGGGTGTCACCTTGTAGGTCCATCTTGGAAACTAGGGTTTTGCTCAGTGAGGGAGTGTGCAATTTTTGCACATTGGGGTCAAATTTGCAAAATCATCCACCGGGCACTTTTGGCTAGCGTTCCCAGCCGGAACCTCCCTAAACACACTTGAAGGACTCTTGGAACTAGTTTTTGTTGCATGGTTGCAGTCCTATGCCCCCGATAGGTATCCAGCAGGTGTCCCTGAAGGCCTTTTGGATGTGAGCCATATAATGACGACCGTGGATCCAATCGACGAACATTCGACTCCGTTGGATTAAGGACGTTGGGATAGTGCTAGAGGTGCCCCTCTCCTTGAGTCTTGTTGCCCAGGTGTCACCTTGTACGTCCATCTTGGAAACTAGGGTTTTGCTAAGTGAGGGAGTGTGCAATCCTTACACACAGGGGTTAGCTTTGGAAAATCATCCACCGGGCACTTATGGCCAGTGTTCCCAGCCGGAACCTACCCAGACATACTTGCAGGACTCCTCGGAACCCGATTTTGTTACACGGTTGGAATTATATGCCCTTGGCAGGTATCCAGTAGGTGTCCTTGAAGGCCTCTTGGATGCGAGACGGAACGAGCCATAGAATGACGATCGTGCCTCCGATTGACAAACCGTCGACTTCATTGGATTTAGAATGATGGGATAGTGCTAGGGGTTCCCCTCGCCTCCGGTCCTGGGGCCTGGGTGTCACCTTGTACGTCGATCTTGGAAACTAGGGTTTTGCTCAATAAAGGAGTGTGCAATTCTTGCACACGGGGGTCAAATTTGGAAAATGATCCACCAGGCACTCATAGCTAGCGTTCCCAGCCATAACCTCCCTAGACACACCTCATAAAGCATTTTTTTTGCATGGTTGGAGTTCTTTTCCCCAGGCAGGTATCCAGTGGGTGTCCGTAAAGGCCTTTTGGATGCAAGACAGAATGAGCCATAGAATGATGATCGTGGCTCCGATCGATGAACCGTTGACTCCATTGGATTCGGGACGCCAAGATAGTGCTAGGGGTGTCCCTCTCCTCCGGTCCCATGGCCCAAGTGTCACCTTGTACGTCCATCTTGGAAACTAGGGTTTTGCTCAGTAAGGGAGTTTGCAATTCTTGCACACGGGGGTCAACTTTGGAAAATAATCCACCGGGCACTTATGGCCAATGTTCCCAGCCGGAACCTACCTAGACACACTTGCACGACTCACTGGAAGCCAATTTTGTTGCACAGTTGGAGTTCTATGTCCCTGGGAGATATCGAGCAGGTGTCCGTGAAGGCTTTTTGGATGCGAGACGGAACGAGCCATAGAATGAGGACCGTGGCTCCGATCGACGAACCATAGACTCTATTGGATTGAGGACACGGAGATAGTGCTAGTGGTCCCCTCTCCTCCAGTCCCCTGGCCTCAGTTTCACCTTGTACATCCATCTTGGAAACTAGGTTTTTGCTCAGTAAGGGAGTGTGCAATTCTTGCACACGGGGGTGAAATTTGCAAAATCATCTTCCGGGCACTTATGGTGATGATGATGATGATGGTGACGATGATGAAGACGTTGATGATGATGGTGATGGTGATGGTGATGAAGATGATGATGATGATGATGAAGAAGAAGATGATCATGATGGAGATGTTGATGAGGAGCCTAAAAATGACAATGATGATGAAGATGGTGATGATGATGAAGATGGTGGTGATGATGGAGATGCTGATGATGATGGTGATGAATATGATGATGATGATGATGGAGAAGATGATGACAATGCAGATGTTGACGAGGATCCTAGAGATGACAATGATGATGAAGATGGTGATGATGATGAAGATGGTGATGATGATGGTGATGATGATGAAAATGATGATGATGGAGAAGATGATGATGATGGATATTGACGAGCTCTTTAATTCTCTTTTAATTAAATTAAAAACTGAAAGTTGTGCATAAATTATCAACCCAAGGCTACGAGAGCTTATGAGCTACCAAGCAAAATATATGCCAGACATTTCAACTTGGAAGATCTTGAGGCAGAGAAAATTAATGAATCATTCAATCAGAATTAGGATGTAATATTTTAGTGAATGGACTTCTAAGAAATTGCTAACTACCTAAAGAATCTTGCAACCTAATGAAAGCTCCTAATTATTAAATAGCATTCAGCTAAACTACAGAAAAAGATCACTACCAACAACAATCTGTCGAATTACAGAAAGCAATTAAATTCCTATTCTAATTAACAAACTGGAAATTTCCTAATGAAATTAATTCACTGAATCGCAAATGAAAAAGGTTGGATAACTAATTGAATTCCACAATCTGCCTTTACCTACATGCACTCACAATAGAAATTGGAAAGAACCTAAGTGAATCCATTCACTACAGGATTAATACTAACTGTATATTTATCGTTCATAAATTCCTCCGCGATCAATAATGAAAATAACACTGTAATGCAATCACACCATTCATTAATAATTCACACACAACAAAGATCAACACACAAATTCTATGTATTAATTAATCGAATCAACCAACACTGTGTTAATAATTAAGCTACCAAACTGAACACACATGCATAAATGAAATAAATCCTATCTATAACATCACCTGTCACAGAAGGGGGCCCTGCCTTCGGCAACACGAGCTGAACAACCTCTCAATCACATGGAATGGAGCAACACATCGAGTCAGATAAAAACCAGGAGTTTTCTTATATATAAAAGCTGATACAGCGTTCAATAGTTCTTATGCAATTGAGGCTAACCCCTTTAAAGAGTTCCCCTATCTTTTATACATCAACGCTTTGAGAAAATAGGAGAAATCGAGTAGTTACAACAGGATTCCAAACATGTCCTATCTTCAGATTCTCAAGGAGATGATTCAGGGATATACATCATGGAAAGTGGAGATAGATCCTAGGGATATCAGGATAGTAAACTATGAGTCATCATAGACCCATAACACCAAATTAAGCATGAAACCTCCATTTCCTTGGATCGATTGCAGCATCATCTGAGTGTTGGATAGGTAACCACAGTAATGTAAAGAATACATCAAGCTGGGTGCCTCAATGTAATAGCTCCAGACTGAAGTGCATATCTTCCAGCTTCCATAGTCCTTCATTCTGCAACCTGTAGATAAACTGATACCGAACCTGAAACATAAATTCTTCAGTAGGCAATAATGGCAACATAGCCCTATCAATCACAAGCAATTGACAAATAGCAGAAGGGACAAGATCAATTATTACCAAGGTCAAAATGTGCATAATGCAACCAAAAGAGCCAGTAATAATATAGGAGTAGGTCAAAAAGGAGTCAAAAACAAAATAGAAGGAGGGAACAAAAAGGGTCATATGCACAGCTCGTCATCTCCCCCCAACCAAAGGGTTTGCATGTCCCTATTCAAACTAAGACTATGATCCACTGACAGGGGAACTTGGAGAGCTTCTTAGGCATTCCTCACTACACTTATAGGAGGAATGGCCACCTTCTGTTATACTGTAAAAACCTTTCTGTTTTCCCATAATTCTGAAAAAATCACTGTCTTCCCCATCCACTACAGGGAACCAAAGTATAGGGAAGTGAAATCGGAGCCCAATCCAGTTGTCTCTCTGTGTACTCAGGTAATCAAAGTAGACTTGTATTCTGTCCAGGGCTCGCTCAAACAACCTAACAGAGAAGGGATCTTTCCTTCTTAAATCCATACTCAGAGCATTGATTCTTCTTCGTATACAGAGCATCACTTCCAACCTATGAAAAGGAATCCATATCCTACATCCATGAACAACTTTAGACTTAGCGGACTCCAGGAGGGTAATGAATGATGAATCTTGCATAACCTGGTTCCTGGCCATAAATAACTTTTCAACTGAGGGGGAACCTCTCACCCAAAGGGCATCTTCCCATTCAATATTCTCTACAGGAGTGGAAGCATTGTTCCATCTAAAATGATTTCTCATGAAGGACATGAATTCCCTCATTTGTACTTCCCCAACATGAGGGTTTGGATCCCAATATTCATAATCAGTCATAACAAGGTTGTGCATATATACCTCACACAGAAAATCCTGTTCTTCATCATTACTCCTGTAAAAGGCATCAATGAACTGGGCTTCTGTCTCAATATGATCATTATATCCAATAGCTACCATTGACAGCCTAAACGATATAAGTTGTTTTTTTAAAAACACAGAATACAAATTCACAGGGGGTCTTAAATTCCTCATGCAATGAGCCAGATAATTCATATATAGTTTTTCAAATTTTAATTTTTCCACTTCTTGACCAAGCCTTCTTGTAGCCATGGCGTAATTTTTCCTCTACAGCTGTTCTGTAATTTTCTCTTGTTCTTTCCCTTTTTTCTGATTGCTAGCCAATTTTAATTGTCTCTCCAGATCTCCTGCTGCTGCCTGTAGCTGAACTACCATTTCTTCTAGATATTTTATTCGGGCTTCGTCGGAAGGGTTTTCTTCATGTATTTCTCGGCCTCCTGGTCCTTTTATTTCAAAATCTTCGAGTTCTTTTGCTTCATAACCTTCCTTTGGATCCATATTTCTTGCTTGTATGCTGTCCTCTGTTTCTTCA
This sequence comes from Larix kaempferi, assembly GCA_027924585.1. Classification (NCBI taxonomy): domain Eukaryota; kingdom Viridiplantae; phylum Streptophyta; class Pinopsida; order Pinales; family Pinaceae; genus Larix; species Larix kaempferi. The sequence goes on from BSBM01000738.1 coordinate 14,073,328, forward strand.
TCTCTGTAGTTTTCATTTTGTTCATTTTCCCATGCTACAACCTCCAATAGGGAGTCCATCTTATATCTCTCCATCTTCTAAACTTGCTCTTGTAGGGACGCCACTTCTTCTATTTTTTTCTGATAGGATATTTTCAAAGTCCTGTGGTCTTTCTTCAATTCTCCATATGCCTTACGATACTTGCATAATAGGAAATATTGGAATCTCCTAATTCTACTACCCTTTGATTTTCTGAACAAATTCGGCCATTGTTTTTCTCCCTTCTGTTGTTTCTCCATGTTCTGCAACCCTAATTGATTTTCCTAGTTTTTACTGGTACCTTCTGTTATAATGAATACTTCTTGTTCTTCCTCTATTTCCTTATTCCGGCCCAACAATTCTTTCTGATTTTTTCGCCCTCCCTGAGCTCTGGATCTTGTCCGAGTATGAGGTCCTTCTATTAAGCAAGTTGGGGTTTTGGCTTGAAGGCTTCTCATTGGGACTACCTGGACTGGTTTCTCCTGTTGGATCTCTGGGGTAATTTCTAGTATTTTCTTCTTCTTTCTCCTTGTCTGACCAACACTCGAGGATGTACCCACAAATGATTCCTAGGTCTGGTCTTGTTCTTGTAGGGCATCTTCTACCAATAACCTAATCAAACCGTGATGTGCCAGGCTTGTGTCTAGATTATTATTGTTTTAGACCATTTTGCTCATTAACTCTAGGGACTTCCAGAGAAAGTATGGCATGTCAATGTATTTCTGATGCCTTAAGTGGTTCAAGATTTTAAAGTGATAAGCAAAAAATAAGCTGAACCGACATTCACATGTGATAAATTTAATTACACAAAGTGCCACTTCGCTCCATGGGACCGGTAATGAAGTTCGCTTTGTCCCCTTTTCCGTCCCTTGCAACAATTCACCAGGTTTCACAAATGCATCAATCATAGGTTTTATCGACACCCGTCATTCAAACCACTTCTTTCCTATCTGTGGTAATCTAGAAACCCTCGCAACTATCATCTCATCCACTGGAATTCTTAATCCACGCACTTCTGCAACTTTACCATCATATGTGAGTGCAAACTCCATAGCAATTGCAACATCCCCTTTCTTCATTCTATCAAAATATGCCAGCCATCCGGCCTACTGGAAAATAATTTTTACCACTTTGTTCCCATAAACCATATCTGGGCTTCCTGGTTCGCTCCTGATTGCCCCTTTTATTGCATTTCTCTTCTTATTGCCCCTCCCAAGTGCTTACCGTTTCTCAAATCCCTGTCGATTCTGGGAGAAAATTGGATTTTGGCCTAGGCAGGGTGGATTATTAATACGGGTCTGTCTAGGAGTTCATAAGTGGTGGCATTATCCGACACTTAACTGGTTTTACCAAAATTTTAAAGGCACCACTAATTCTCCCCCCCCAACTAAACCAAGACACGACCTCGTGTGACAGTAACTAACATTGGAGAATAGGGCTCGTCCTTCTGTAGTTTTCAAATGCAACTGAAAGATGGGTACGTACCTATTACCTGAGAAGAGATAGATAGAGTACAAATCTAGTTGGTTGCGATAATTAGATTGAATGGTGAATGGAATATTCTCCAATTCTAGCATTGATGGTCTTCTTTGAGGCTGACGACAATGATGATCTTCCTGGTAGCGGTCCTGACAAATGGAATTGGGTATGGCTTTGGTTCAGTTGCTGAAAAGGATTCATACTGCCACAAATCAACTGATGAGTGCTCCATTTTTATTTGTCGGCGACGTCGAGTGAGGGTGGGCCCATACAGATAAATGAGATTTCGCCGTATGGCTGTGGCTTGGAAGGTGGCGGAAAGTATGACCATTGGAGCGCTAAAAAAGTTGGAAAGTAGCCGTTACATTATGAGAAATGATTTCGTGGAATTTCGGAAAGTGTGGAAACTAAATGGGGGTTCTGTCCCGGGACAGGAAGGTTTTAGTTGTGGAATGGAAAGGGTATTGGTAATAGAATGGAACATGTTATGTAGTGCAGCGGAACAAGTTCCGTAATAAAGCGGAAAAGGTTCTGCGATGGAGCGGAAAGGTTTTGGTAACGGAACATAACATGTTCCGTAATGAAACGGAAAGGTTCTGTACTGCAACGGAATAGGTTCCGTAATAAAGCAGAAAAGGTTCTGCGATGGAGCGGAAAATTCTTATCCCAGAAAGCAGGGTCATCCAAAAGTGAGCAGAAAAGAGATGGGATAAAAGAAGGAAAACTAGGATAGAATGTCCCTGCAACAGATAAACAAATCGATTTATTAGATTTTTTTTTTTTTTAGGCTGCGTCCAAGTAGGATTTTCACAGTCCATTTTTATTTATTTATTCTTCTTCAGAGATTGAGCTAATGATCTGGAAATCATTGGTGCACCAGCAGGCAGCAATGTTGCGGATGAATGCCTCTTTGGACAATGGTTTCTTATATGGTCTTAGTCTGTGACCATTGGCCATAAGAGAGGTACCTTCACCATCAATGGTTCTGAGTCGTACTGTACCATTATCAAAAACTTTTTTAATCTCATATGGTCCCAACCATCTAGTGTGAAGTTTCCCTTTGAACTTTTTGAATCTGGAGTCATAGAGAAGAGCCCAGTCACCCTCTTGAGAATGCTTAGTTTTGATGAATTCATCATGCCACCTAGTTTGTTGTTGTTGCACAATGGCTGTACGTTCTATGGAAGCTAGGCGTAATTCATCAAGCTCATTAAGCTATTGTAGGCGAGTATGTTGTGCCTGTGATAAATCCATGCCTAATTGAAATGCAGTTCTTAATGTCTTAATCTCAACTTCTATTGGTAGGGTGACTTGTTTTCCATAGACTAATTGATAAGGACTCAAACCTGTTGTGCTTCTCCATGCTGTTCTGTAGGCCAATAAGGCTTCAAGTAGCCTATCAGCCTAGTCTCTTTGATGAAGTTGGATAGTCTTTGTGAGCACAGCTTCCAGATTCATGTTTGTGCCTTCTACTTTCCCGTTTGCCTAAGGGTGATATGGTGAGGTTACCCTATGCTTGATATGCTATTTTGTTGTGAGAGTTTTGATAACTTTAGATGTAAATTGAGGGCCTCCATCGGTAACAATCTCCCTCGGAACTCCAAACCTTGTGAAAATCTATGCATATAGAAAGTTTGAGACTTCCTGCTCTGTTTCCGTTAGAAGTGCCTTTGCCTCTACCCATTTAGTTACATAATCTGTGCATATTAAAATGTAGGAGTTCTGTCTAGATGGAGGTTTAATAGGGCCAACAAAATCTAATGCCCACTTCTCAAATGGTTCCACCACAAGCTGATTTTGAAGTGGCATTTCATCGGACTGAAGTGGCTGCCCCATCCTTTGGAAACTATCACAACTCTGGACATATTCCCGGGTGTCTTTGAATATTGTGGGCTAGTAATATCCCAGTTGTAAAATCTTATGGGTTGTTCGCTTATCAGCAAAGTGTCCTCCACATGGACCATCATGACAGGTTCTCAGGATTGGATAGATTTCATCTTCACGAACACATCGACGGATCACCAAGTCTGGTCCTGTATAAAACAAGTAGCCATCGATCCATGAAAATCTGCTACTACGTTGCACAATCCTTTTCTTTTCTTTTGATTTCATATGCCCCAGATGTCTTCCTGCAGCCAAATAATTTGCTACAACTGCAAACCAAGGAACATTAGTAGAAATAACAAACAAATATTCGTCTAGAAAAGCATCATCCACCGGTTGAGACTCTTCATCATTAATTATTCATGAAAGAAAATCATCAACCACATTAGTCTTACCAGGTCTGTCCATTATCAAAATATCAAATTCTTGTAGCAACAAAAGCCACCTCGTGACTCTGCCATTTGTGATGGATTTATTCATGAGATATTTAATGGAAGAGTAGTCGGTATGGATAGTTACTGGGTATCCTGTAATGTAATGGAGGAATTTATTTATGGCATAAATGACAACCACGAACTCTTTCTCAGTCACAGTATAACTAAGTTCGGCAGCAGTCAGATTTTTACTAATAAAATATATAGCATAGGGATTCTGATCTTCTTGTTGGCCCAGGACTCCTATGGTGGTATCAGAGGCATCTGTAGAGATTAAAAAGGGTAATGACCAATTTGGTCCTCGTAGGATAGGTGCAGTAGAGACTTTCTGTTTTAAAGTTTCCCAGGCTACTTGGAAATCTTTTGTCCATTCAAATTGTTTATTTTTAGACATAAGCAGAAACAAAGGACTGGCAATCTTTGAAAAGTTTTGCACAAATCTTCTATAATAACCTGCATATCCAATAAAACTGCGTACCTCTTTTTGTGTGGATGGAACTGATAAATTACTGATTACCTGGATTTTTGTTGGGTCTACTCGAATGCCCTTAGGAGATATAAGGTGACCCAAAACAATGCCTTGGGTAAGCATCATTCTGCATTTCTCACTACTGAGACAGAGGTTCACCTCTTTTCATTGTGTAAGTACTTTGTCCAAATTATTCAAGGCTGCTACAAAATCTTCACCATGGGAGGTGAAATCATCCATAAAAAGTTCCATAGTGTCATGAATCAGATTATAAAAGATGCTGAGAACGGCTCACTGAAATGTAGCAGGGGCATTGCATAACCCGAAAGGTAGCACTTTGTATGCAAAGGTGCCCCATGGGCATGTGAATGTCATTTTTTCTTGGTCCTCTGGTGCTATCCTGATCTGGTTATATCCACTGAACCCGTTTAGAAAATAAAAATACTTTCTCCCTGCTAGTGTGTCCAACACCTGATCGATGAAGGGTAACGAAAAATGATATTTATGCGTGGCTTTGTTTAATTCCCTGTAATCAATGCAAATACATCACTTCCCATTCTTCTTGGCCACCATGACCAGTGGAGACACCCACTTGCTATCAGAAATGGGATAAATAAAATTTGCAGCCAACAACTTCTGTAATTCCTCTTTGACCACCTCTCTAAGTGCCAGATTCATCCTGCGCTGAGGTTGTCTGATGGGTCTAGAATCCTCCTTAGTATATATATGGTGTGTGCACAGGTCAGGGTGTAGACCTTTCCTGTCACTATAATCCCAGGCATTAGCAGACTTATGTTTCTTTAACACTGCAGTCAGGTGTTCTGTTTCCTGCTCTGACAATGTAGAGCTAATCTTCAGGAGCTTGCCATGTTCAATTTCCACTTCCCTAATTTCAGACTCCACATCAGGGATAGCAGTATTATTCGATGAGCTCGGAGTACTGTCAATTTGTTGAGTGGCACAAACTTCACTAAACAATTCCACGAAGTCTCCCGAGGGATTAGAAGAAATAAATTGACTGAGTAGATCATCCTCAGTTAATTGTTTTGCTGCCATTGTTTGTTCAATCATGTACAGCTGTAAGGTGTCATCTGCTTGCTCAATTTATTCTTCTTCTGACCAAACAGGAAGTTCGGGTTGGAGTATTGGCTTCGCAGGAGGCTATAAAGTAAGTTCCTTAACAGCATGTCCATGAGATATGGGCATGTTACCTGACCGACAGCCAATATAAGCGTCTGCCGTGGCCAACGATGGTTGCCCCAGAATTAGGGGGTAGCCTCCAAAATTTGATTTTGTTTGTAGAACCATGAAGTCTATTGAGTACTCCCATGAGTCAACTGAAATACCAAGATCTTCTATAATGCCTTCTGGTTTCATAGGAGATTGGTCAGCCAACTGTAAGATAGTAGAAGTTTGTCTGAGTTTTGTAATGCCCAATCTATCCATTGTTCTTTTAGTCATGACATTAATAGCTGCTCCCAAGTCTATTAGTGTATTAGAGATAGGAATGCCATTGATTTTCACTTTAACCACAGGACTACCGGGGTCATAGTACTTAGCAGTAAGGGTGTTACCCATCATCAATTCAGCCAAGTTGCCTATCACGTGGACTGTTGGGGGGTCTTTTCTTTTTCTGCCTGGTTTTTTCAAGCAACCCTCTCTGACAACTTTGGAGTAAATGGGAAAGTCTTTGATAGCTTGGAATAGTGGAATTTTGACACAAACATTTCGTAATTATCCAAGGATATCGAATTCTAACTGTGGCATCAACTTCTCTATGGCTAAGCGTTCGGGATATGGTGGTGGTTGTTTTTGGTTGATTGGAGGTGATTTCCTGGGTGGGATGGGTGGGAAATTGTCTTTAGATTGCACTGGTACTTCTTTGGATTGGACTGGTAAATTTTCTGGTGTTTCTTCCTCCTCCTCCTCTGAAATTATAGGAGAGGTGGTTTTCTTAATTTTCTCGCCAAGGCATAATTGAATGTCATGGAAGTCCACCGTGGAGATGGAATAGGATGGATAATTGGGTATTTCAGCAGCCATTACAGGTTGTCCAACCTTATTGTTAGGTTTAGGAGTGGGTTGTGCAGGAAGAAGTGGTTTTGGAGGTGGATTGTTCACTAGCAAGGTTAACTGAGGTTGTAGGAGGGGTTGCATTAATGGTTGTACTGGTGCAAATGGGAATTGAGGATTCTGTAATTGTGGGGCTAAATGCTGAATCTGTTGATTATTCCCAAAATCTGAATTCCTCCAATTTGATTGCCAAGGGTTACTTTGGGGATAGGAAGGTGCCCAAGTTTGTTGAGGCAAAGGTGGGTACCAAGGCTGAGAGTTTTGTTGGACTTGTGGAGCTTGTGGAACTTGCGATTGATGTAATTGAGTATTGTTCCAATAAGGATTAAATGATTGAATAGGATCTAGTACTGTACCTGAAGGACGAGGTCGCCATGGACGTTTTTGAGATATAAAATAGACTAGTTTTGCATCCATCCATGCTTCTTCATATATAGCTTTGAGCCCTGGTAGCGAAGGACATTCTTTTGTAGGGTGCTCCAGCTTGCATAGAAGACAGATCTCCACTTTGTCCAATGGGTAATTTTTGAGGGGATGTCTCTTTCTGCATTTAGGACAGAAGATAGCAAAAGCTCGATCCTCCTCCTCTTGCATTTTCTTTGCTTGAAGTGCATCTATTTGAGAACTCAGGGAACTAAGTATATCAGTCTTGAAATCCTCCAAGAGGTTCCCAATTTCCACCCTTGAAACTCCTTCTCTTGAGGTCTTCGTGGTTCTATTTACTGTATCCCGAATTCCTCTTCCTGATCTGGAGGCATTCCTTGAATAACTTCTGCAAAGATCGCATATTTCTACATATTTTAGTAGGGACACATCCCTTGCACCCATCAAATTTAGCAGATCAATGCAATCATCTCTAATCGCTCGTAAGAGAAGAATCTTCAATGTGTCATCATTCAACCCATTCTGTCTTGATCTTTGCAAATTATATTGAAATCTCTCCACATAGTCTTCTAAATTATCATCCTCCTACTGGGTCATCTTAAAAATGGCTTCCTTCTAGTCCTTGTCCTTGCAATATTCTTGATATTTATCCAGAAAATATTTATTCACTTGAGCCCAAGTTGTTATACTATCTCCTCCCAGGCCCAAGAACCATCTCAGAGCCTGGCTTTTCAAAGTGGCTGGAAAAAGCTTGAGTTTCTGGTGATCTGTAACATAGTCATAGCTCTTGCATAGGACATCAAATTCAAATAGGAATGTATCCGGGTCTTCACTCGCCATACCATGGAAGTTAGGCAATGTTGAATGTGGAATGTTCTTCATCTGGTTTGTAAGTGTAGATCCGGAGTTCCTGATTGGGAATTCGAAAGTAACCGTTCCTGTACTAGATTCTCCATTTGTGTTTCCTCGATTTGTCTCTTCCCTGTGGGGAATGTGTTCTCCCTCTCCATCCATACCTGCCATTATATCTTCTAGAGTAGTTGACCTGGTGGACCACGGGGATTCAACAACCAATTGTTCCTCTTTCCCTTGATTATCAACACTGAATTGTTCAGGAAACCCTTCTTCTTGAACCAACTCTTTTTCTGGAACAAATTATGCCTTGGGATTGCCGAGAGACGGTGACTTTCCCTGAACACGTCCTCCTTTTATTGAACTTCCTACACAATTAGTTCCTGGGGGAGGGATATCATATGTATATACCAATCTACCTGTACTATATCTTACTCTACGCATGAATACTTTGCATGTTCCAAAATCACAGGGACTTGCAGCAGGCAATATTCTGAATGAATATGTCAATGCGTCTTACTTGACCCTCCTCTAAAATCATACCAGACTATTTCCAAAAATCATCACACACAACCCACTCAAAGGAAAAGAAGAAAATAAATCACAACTGAAACCAAAATAATCAATCAAACTACAATGTCCTTGGCAGCTCCCCAACAACGGTGCCAAAATGACAAGCTCTTTAATTCTCTTTTAATTAAATTAAAAACAGAAAGCTGTGCATAAATTATCAACCCAGGGCTACGAGACCTAATGAGCTACCAAGCAAAATATATGCCAGACACTGCAACTTGGAAGATCTTGACGCAGAGAAAATTAATGAATCATTCAATCAGAATTAGGATGTAATCTTTTAGTGAATGGACTTCTAAGAAATTGATAACTACCTAAAGAATCTTGCAACCTAATGAAAGCTCCTAATTATCAAATAGCATTCGGCTAAACTACAAAAAAAGATCACTACCAACAACAATCTGTCGAATTACAGAAAGCAATTAAATTCCTATTCTAATTAACAAACTGGAAATTTCCTAATGAAATTAATTCACTGAATCGCAAATGAAAAAGGTTGGATAACTAATTGAATTCCACAATCTACCTTTACCTACACACTCACAACAGAAATTGGAAAGAACCTAAGTGCATCCATTCACTGTAGGATTAATACTAACTGGATATTTATCGTTCATAAATTCCTCTGTGATCAATAATGAAAATAACATTGTAATGCAATCACACCATTCATTAAGAACTCACACACAACAAAGATCAACACACCAATTCTATGTATTAATTAATCGAATCAACCAACACTGTGTTATTAATCAAGCTACCAAACTAAACACACATGCATAAAGGAAATAAATCCTATCTATAACAGCACCTGTCACAGAAGGGGGCCTTGCCTTCAGCAACAAGAGCTGAATAGCCTCTCAACCACATAGAATAAATCAACACATCGAATCAGATAAAAACCTGGAGTTTTCTTAATATAAAAGCTTATACAACATTCAATAGTTCTTATGCAATTGAGGATAACCCCTTTGAAGAGTTCCCCTATCTTTTATACATCAACGCTTTCAGAAAATAGGAGAAATTGAATAGTTACAACAGGCTTCCAAAGAGAGCCTATCTTTAGATTCTCAAGGAGATGATTCAAGGATATACATCGTGGAAAGTGGAGATGGATCCCAGGGATATTGGGATAGTCAACTATAAGTCATCATAGACCCATTATACCAAATTAAGCATGAAACATCCATCTCCTTGGATCAATTGCAGCATCATCTGAGTGTTGGATAGGTAACCACAGTAATGTAAAGAATACATCAAGCTGGGTGCCTCAATGTAATAGCTTCATATTGAAGTGCATATCTTCCAGCTTCCATAATCCTTCATTCTGCAACCTGTAGATAAACTGATACCGAACCTGAAACATAACTTCTTCAGTAGGCAATAATGGCAACATAGCCCTATCAATCACAAGCAATTAACAAATAACAGAAGGGACAAGATCAATTCTTACCAAGGTCAAAATGTGCAGAATGCAACCAAAAGAGCTAGTAATAATACATGAGTATGTCAAAAAGGAGTCAAAAACAAAGGAGAAGGAGGGAACAAAAAGGTTCATATGCACAGCCCGTCAGAGACGTTGATGAGGATGATGGATAAGATGATGATGATGGAGATGTTGATGAGGAACCTAGAGATGACAATGATGATGAATGTGTAGATGATGATGATGATGACAGTGATTATGATGAAGATGATGATGATGGTGATGGTGATGAAGATGATGATGATGATGATGATGATGGAGATGTTGATGAGGATGATGGAGAAGATGATGATGATGGATATGTTGATGAGGAACCTAGAGATGACAATGATGATGAAGATGTTAATGATGATGATGATGACAGTGATGATGATGAAGACATTGATGATGATGGTGGTGGTGATGAAGATGATGATGATGAAGATGATGGAGATGTTGATGAGGAACCTAGAGATGAAAATGACAATGAAGATGGTGATGATGATGAATATGGTGATGATGATGAAGACGTTAATGATGATGGTGATGGTGATGATGATCATGGAGAAGATGATGATGATGAAGATGTTTATGAGGATGATGGAGAAGATGATGATGATGGAGATGTTGATGATGATGGAGAAGATGATGATGATGTTGATGTTGATGATGAAGATGATGATGATGGAGATGATGATGGCACGTATTTGTAGCAATGTGTAGATAAAATTTGGTCAACATGAAATACTCATGCAAGCCAACATGCATAGAGTATTGATCATGTGAAGATTTCAATTATTGGGAATGGCATTTCGCATTGGAATTCCATTTCATCTCCTCCCTTCGAATTAATTTTTTTTTACGATTTGAATTTTTACATTGCCCTTGACATGAATTTTTAGTGACAAAATAACTCTTCATGAATGAAGTTAGACTTAAAAAATATCATTTAATAATTTTTTTATTATTAAAGAATAATTCATGGAAGTTAATGTTTGACCACATGTAATGCAACGAAACAAAACTTTCAACTTGAATACGTTGCATTAATGGTGTAATTACAATTGTGACATTCTTTTCCAAATTACTTGGCTTTAAAGGCCAGATAAATATGGTATGCTCTTTATAGAGGCTATGCCATGTTCCCAAATTTTCCTATGGTCCATGGGGATGATTTTAGCCTAAGTCACCTAGGCATTAATTAAATAATTATTGGATGGATGAAGGAAGATTCCTAAGGGTGAATTTGAGCAATTAAATGGATAAGGAGGGCCCCCCATGAATTTACTAACCCCAATTCAAGTGCTAAGGTGATTTATTAATTGAGAAATTAATTAATTGGGGAAGTTTTGAGGCAATTACACCATAGTAGTTAATTAATTACTGGATAATTAATTAATTGCTTAGCTAACTTATTTCTGAGTTGTATTATTGTCATTTAAATGTTTATTACTAATAAATGTGCCAAGTGGTTGATGACTTGGATAGGAAATTAGAATTGGTTAAGTAGGCCACACTTGCTTAAGTGATAAACTTCAAAAAAGCTAAGGAATCTAATGGAGACAAGTTGGCAAGGTGAACCAAGAAGGAAACTGACAAAAGATGGCAAAATCAGACAGCAGCAGAAAAGAGGAAAGTGAATAAAGTGGAATAAAACAAGAAAAGAAGTAAGAAAGGAAAGTAGCAAGTGTAGAAAAATCTCCCTAGGGCGCACTTGCCAATTCAGTGAAGGAATGCAAAAGCAAGAAAGTGGAGAAAGCATAAAAGTTTCATTTCTCCTCAAGGAATGCGCCCTCATGGATTTGGAGTAGAATGGGAAAGTGGGTAACCTACTCTCACAGGTCACCAAGCCAAGAACTTGCTCAGTAGGTCATCATGAAGTTTATAAAAGAATCCAACCAACTCCATTTGACAACTTTTGATCATTATTGGAATTTGTGAGTGAGAGCTCTGAGCCCTCCAAGTTGATTGTTGTGCCTCAACAAGTTATTCTTGGGTGATGTGACCCAAGGCCCCATGAGTTTCCTGAGAGTGTTATGTAGGTCCAACAATCAATATTACAACCAGTAATAGTCAGTACAGTTCAGCCATGAATATCTAATGTCAGATTGAAGAGGAGGCCACAATTGAAGGATATTTGCAGCTAGATTTAGAGGAGGAACACCAGTGGAAGAAGATAATTATGGAGAGATGTTCTTAGGACCTCCAGTGAAGTCTATCAGCTGAATATTGCAGACATTATATTCTTCTATATTCTAGAAATCAAATTTCATATTGAATCTCTAATCTTCTCCTACTCCTACTTCTCCCTCAGCCAGTTTTGGAGGTGATTTTCCTAAAGGAGAGAACCAGTTGAAAATGGAATCCATTGAAGACCAGCATGTTCAGAATGCAGCAAGTTCAGACATATAATGAATATATGGACTGATAATAACCTCCATTACAGATCTTAAGTAACTTCTCTCTTCTCTTCTCTATTCTCCCACTGTTGTAAAAAGAAATTAGCCTATGAGGCACTGTCATTTGAGAAACAAGCAATAAAATAAAGGAGGAATGTTCTGAATGCTATATTTCATGTGTTTATGTATGGAACATCTCATTTCAGAGTTATAATAATCATCATAACATATTTGTGGTTTATAAAAGCAGTTTATCAAGTTAAAATACAAGACTAGCTAGATTGATGTCATTTCTAGACTAGTTTCACCGCTTTTACTGCCAAATCCATTCTAAGCAATATTTTTACATTCTGTCAGTTGGAGAAGGTCATTAACTCAATCTAGTATCCATATCAACCCTTAAATTCAGATCTTTGAAGCCTTTAGACTCTGTTTGTAAAGATTGGAAAATTACTAGCTCAGCAATCCCAGGAGAGCCCATAAACCCCAATTCTTCATAAACTCTCCCAAATATGCCCAAAAAATTTCTTGAACATAACCAACACTCATTTGACTATTAATATCTCTGCTATTAACTTCCAGTATCCCCACTTGTCCAGTATGCATATACCAGCTGCCCAGGAAGCCTCGAAGTAGGCATAGACTTGCTCTATGTTGAAAAGTGAATGGTACTGGTACCTTGTGCATAAGACAAATATGATATGATCTCCTGACCTGCTTCTGCACATAACCTCATACATTTTCCAGAATTAAATATTCATCCCACTATCCTCATTACTTACCTCAGTACCCCTCACTTACCTCTTGCACTGTTTGAGAAATTCATAGAATTTTTACTAGTAAAGCTCATAAAACTTTTTGGAGTTGAGTTAATATCTTGGTTGAATCTTCCCAAGGATATTATAGGCTATTCATCAAAAAACACATTGCTATTGAGACTGTACTATGATGTTCTCCCCTTCCTTAGTCAAAAGAAGATTAATAAGGTTGTTTTTCCAAGGCATATGATGTTTTGGATTTCTCAACTATTATTTCATGTGAACTTGCATTCGTACCAAGATACAAAAAATATTTTCTGAAGTGGATTTGTATATGTGAATACATAAGTGAAAATCGTTTAGCAACAAGACCTATAAATTTTAATTTGGAAGTATTGGAAATGTACAAAGTGGGATTGAGAGGGTTGATGGTGATTGTAGTAGTGGGCATGGTATTGGTGAGAATGATGTCATGATAGTGGAATTAAACATTAATATGGTGACCCTAGAGCTTGGATCGTAGCCTAGAAGCACGAGATCCTAGTCTAAAAACCCTAGTTGGTAGCGTAAACCCTAGTTTGTATTCTAATCACAATGAAACCCTATTATGTAGCCTAAGATCTAGCCCTAAATTATAATACATATAAAAATTAAATCATTTTAATTGTACATGTATATCCATGTGCATACATTTGAATCCAAATCACTATACACATATATGTATAGTATCTCATCTATATAGCAAGGGTCCATCATCAACTAGAAAACCGTTGTACCTAGCACCAGATACCTAATTTAGAAACCTAATGGTTTGAAATTGGTTGTACCATGAAGATTTTTATATGGTGGATATTTACACCTATGACAACCTTCTCAATGGATGGAAAACATAATATTATCATAACATTAGTAAAGCTTAGTCCAACATGTAGTAATGCTTACATGTTCTAGTGTTGATGGCGCACTAATGGATGCATGCAGCTTGATGAGGGTGTATGTGTGACTCCATATATGTAATGCAAGTCGTAAATGTCTTTAAAAAGTGTCTAAGTGTCCAGTAGATGAATTAGGATGTCCTAATACCGATCAATCCCTTCCAGACAGAATTTGAAAGCATTTGGGGTATTGGGGTAACGAGTTGGTGTGTTGAGGTGGATATAGCCTCACAAATACACCTCATAGTAGTCATTTATTGTAATGTCAACTATATGTGTTTAAGTCAACGTGTCTACATAATATTAGATCACTATCACATAATGATAAATTAAGCCAGTCCTAATTGTAAATGGTAGTGGATGTGATGGTCATCAAATCAAAGGTGGCTATATCCATGAGTGAGAACTAATGAGCTAGATATACATTGTGCTCAAGGTTGTCCTATTTGTATGGTGACAATTGATTATGAAATGATTCCATAACTTGGTTATTAGTTTGTTGCATGATCTTAAGTAGACAAAATGGTCAATAAAAATACTAGTGATGACATTTCATTATGTAGAGTATGGACATTTTGGATCTCATTATGTAGAGCTATTAAAAATCATGTTGGATCTCATTTTAACCTTCTGACAACAATGGGCATTTTCTATTTTTAAGTATTCTTTTCCTAGTACTCAAGTTCCCAATATATATCTTATGTGCCATGAGGTGTGATTTGTCCATCCATTTATTCTGTTTGTCTTTTAGATTAATTCTCACACATTATTTTGTTTTAGTTAGCCTATGTTTATAATGTTTTCTTAACATAGATACCATTACAAGCTTTTACATGTGGAAAGATAAACCAAGCTGAACTATGATATCCAACTTCTCTTCTAAGATCTAGGTAAGCTTCAGGTTGATTCACATTAGCAACTAATGCATGGACATCATTGGTACCAAAACTTAAGACCGCATGCCATGGATGGATAGAAGTAAAACCAAAAATTAGACAACATCACATCATGATACACACAACATGAGACAACAACATTAGACAAAAAGATACTAACATAGACAACATCGATATAGATCACATAACTGAAAATCCATGTACATCAAGGCGATAAAACTCATCCAAACATATACAATTCTTGGCAAATAGTGGAATGTGGTTCCCAATGTACATACAATGGCAACTCGTTCCCTATAGAAAATGTGACAACTCATGCTGTAGATCCAAAGTACATGGCAACTCGTGCCGTATATACAAAGTACATGGAAACTGGTGCACAAAGGTGTCACATCATGGCTAATGTACATTACATGGTGTGTCAACCACCCCCGTCACTCCCACGCGCATCTCCAAAGTCGATCTTCCTACTCTTCGAGCTACCGGTGCCTCGGGTCTTGCTCCATCTAGGAGTAGACCATCTCTCCAGGCTCTGGAACAAATGATATAAGATACCGTCATTTTCAAGCATTTGCAACATTTACCACATTTATAAAAGAAATGTAGAATTCGAATCTTAAATAAATCACCTCTAATGTGAGTGGGAAACGTGAGGCAAGTGTCATGGATTTGCAGAGCCTTTCAACAATTCCAGCCTACAACATTTACAACAATCATTTCATTGAAAAGTAATAATTGCATAAATTAATTTTTGTTAATGCATCAAAATATTTTGATGAATCAACTTGATTCTCACCGTGAGCACCTATGACGATGGACATGGCTGCGCTTCTAGGCTAGTAGGCTGAGTAGATGGCTGGACAACCAACTCCGATGTAGTCATGGGGGGGGGCATAGATGTAGTGGCAGCCACTACATGTGCAATCATTGGAGATAAAAATGAGGGTGGGAAGTGGGGATGATATGGTGGGAGAAGACATGGTGGTAAGGGGTGGAGGAGTATGTCGTGGATGATGAACCCCTGTCGGTTGTACGATAGAGGGTAGATAACGAAAATGACTAGGGGGTTGTTGAGGGATGGTGCATGGGAGGGCATTCCTGCATGGAGGGAGGATGATGGATGAATGGGAGGTTGTGGACGAAGAGGGGAAGGTGGAAGGAAGGGGGGGCGTGGATGAATGGGGGAGGATGGATAGACATGGGGGCATGGATAAATTGGGGAGGATGTATATACGGGGGGGCATGGATGAGTGGGGGAGTATGAATGGAGGGGGGAGTATGGCTAGGGAGGGGGGGTTGGATGGAAGGGAGGGGTTTGATGAAGGGAGGGGTCTAGATGGAAGCAAGGTGGGGGACTCATGTGAGAGGGTGGAAACATAGGACTAAAATGGGGATCGATAGCTGTTGGTGGCACCTACATATACATTTGTAATATCACAATTTACTAAACAAACAATAAATTAAACCATAGTAAGTCGTAACAATTCAAATTAAAAGTGTGCTTAGAACTACACATTGTACCTGTGTATATGGTGATCTGCCAATCCCTTGTGGGGATGATTGATCACCGTAGTCAGGGAACACCTGTGGACTTGAAAATGCAGGCATATTATGAACATGTTAAACAAGTCATTATTTAGGCAATCAAGATATTCAAAGACATTGTACGAACTATCAACGTGTATGCCATAAATATAAATACTTAAGTAATATAAATGACATAAGTAATAACAATATTGTGTGAGGTACTGAAAATACCTCAGTGTGAGGTGCCGCAATCTTAGTTGTAGCTGCCATTGCTGCATCCAGGTTGGGAGATCCTACATTCTCCGATGTTGGTGGACCAGCTCTGAATAACTATACATTGAAATAATAGTTTAAGTCAAACAAAAATACTTTACAAGTTATCAAGTGATGATTGAAAACACATTAAAAAAATTGCTGACCTGATCCATATAACAGCCCTCGATCGGGCCAGGGAAAGTGTGCTTGTAATGGGGACAAAGATGTGGCATTGTCCCCGTTGAACTGGAATACCCAACATGGATACCACCGGTCACGGGTCTATCCTGGCCCTGTCGTGAAGGCCCTACACCTGGATCTCTATCAA
Organism: Larix kaempferi; assembly: GCA_027924585.1. Lineage (NCBI taxonomy): Eukaryota > Viridiplantae > Streptophyta > Pinopsida > Pinales > Pinaceae > Larix > Larix kaempferi. The sequence goes on from BSBM01000738.1 coordinate 14,090,057, forward strand.
GGTCACCCAACCTCTCCATTGTAGTTGTTGCTACAAAGGAGGTGTGTCTGAGGAGTGCACGTGCAGCATTCCTCATTGCATCCTCGATCTGATCAAGCTTGTGGGGTAACTGAGGTGGCTGGGGAGAGGGGTTGGGGTAGCTCCTAGGAGCTAGTGGCCCTCTCAGTGGGTTCCTCTTGGTAGCAGGTCAATCTTGGGCAGAGCCACACCCAACACCCTGGAACTCTGTTATGTCAAAAGAGTTGACATGTAAACCGAGGAAAAACTGAGCCCACAGTTGGCGAAGGAAGTACTGTGGAACCTCTCTATTATTGTAGGGAGGTTTACCGTACACCATGAACCACCCATGCATCCAGTTGTCCCTCCACGGTTGGTAACGACACCAATCCATGCAGACAAATGGCTTTCTAGTGTTCGTTGGTTGGTTTGTTTTCGGATTGGTGAACATATTGTATAATTGAGCTTTTGTAATGTTCAAATCTTTTATTGCTTCCTTGGAGATGCCCGTGGAGTAATACTCCCGCATCCTAGCTCTAAATTCAATCATGTCGGTCAATTGCTAGTGTGCATGGATGAGGGAGTCAATTGAGCTCTCAATTGACGTGGCAAGAGACAATTGAGATGGTTCCCGTGAGTTTCTTAGATCTCGAGTGTGCACTCGCATTTCATTTACATAATGGTTAAGGTCATCTTGTTCAAAATTTGGTTAGGGGTTTTGGTTTTGTTCAGCATTTGGATTTTGTTCATGGTTTTCTTCGGCATTGGGTCCAAGGTTTGGGTTTTCTTGTGTTCCACCGGAGTTGGGGTTAACATCTTGCTCACTCATTGTCTCAGTTTACAAAATTCAATTGAAAATTGGTTCGATGTTTTCAAAAATTGGGAATTATTAACAATTAAATAAACAAAAAAATAAAAAAATTGACACAACAAATGAATAAAATGAAAAACAAACTTGATATTTACCTATCAATTAATGTGTTGATGAGTTTGTGGGTGAATTTGGGTGGTTTTGGAGTGGATTTGGCCTCCTTTGTTGGTTGAATCATTGCGCATGCGGGAGTGGAGGTCACGCTCAGGTCCAAATGGTAGAATGGGGCATTCTGCTCTGTTTTTTTAATTTTTTAATTTTTATCAGGGGCATGTGTGCACCACCGTAGTGCGCAAGCACCAGGAACGTGCACACACCAGGCATGTGCACGCTCCTCGGTTCATTACTTAACCTAACTGCATGTGCGCGCTGCCTTAGGTGCGTATACGTAGTAGTTTTTTTGCCGCTAGTGTGTCCCCATTGCAACGGATTTGGGGACCATCTTTGTGCGCCCACCCCTATTCTAACCCTAACTTAGTACTAGCACATGTAACAAGGTATTAACTTTGCAGTGGGTGTGCATTGACAGGCACTCGAACCAAGCTATGGCATTAATGCTTCCATAACTATGATTTTAGTGGAATGTTTGGTGGCTGCTCTCGTGTTAAACTTCACGTGAAAATGTTAGAGGTAAGCTGATGAATGTTAACTGGGCAATGTAAAATTGCCGCGCTGTAGAAGGCTTAATTTGGTAGAGTCCTTAGCTGAACTTCTGTGTTGGCAGACAAACATGATGTTGTGATTGTGGTGATTAATGCGATGTTAATGTAGTAGGTGATCGTATTTCATAGTGCCTTGGTGGCTGGATCTTCACCGTCGATCTTGTGATAATCTTGGGTTTCATATTAAACCCTAACTTTCCAGTATACCTCATCGAGATTGTGACTGTAGCATTCATTTGCATGAGAGAGTGGGGAGGGATGTCGACAGGGTCTCCGGTTCTCAGGGTTTGTAACTACATTTTGTTTCTACCTTCCAGGGTTTCGATGGCATGAACTCTTACCTGCAACAAGTCAATGGATTAGTGTGAAAATAAGTGTAATATAAAAGGTTGGAATCCATAATGTAAATGCATCCGGGTTTGATACTGCAACTAGTTTGCTAGTAGGGTTTAGCTGGTGTTTCAGTGGTTTACAGTGTTACAGTCTGAAGTCTTTATGAGTGTGACAATGTTGAACCCATAGGGTAGCATCGTGAGCATTTGCAGTTGATGAGTATTCCAGTGTGCTAACGAATAAGGCTTGGGTTCTTATTGGATTTTAATGCGGTGCTTCGGGCACAAACTTAAAGCGTTTGAAGAAGCCGGTGCTTCGAATTATAGATCAGGTAATGTGTTATACTTCTCTTAAATTCTTCAGTAGCTAACTGTTGGCATTGTAATTTATTTAAGTTTTCAATCTAGTTTTAACCCTGCGTAATATTGATACCTTGGCAGGTGCTGCTTCAAGAGCATGGTGTTGGGGTTCGTTTGAAAGAAAAAGGATACTTGGATATTCGGTAAGACTCAGCGACATCCTCCAAGGGTTTTCCAACATATGTGATTGGTTTTGCTTGTTTTTGGTTTCTCCAAGTTTTGAAGGCATAATGCTGGTTGTTCTATTGACTATAATGTCAAACTATTTTAAGCTGTGAAGCGTTTATTTTTGAGGGAATTACCCTTTGAGTTGTTGCTTGAAGTTTTGGTCTCAGCCACTGTTTACAGTGTTTGAAGTTTTTAATACAAGGATTTCAATTTAAATATCAAATGCTGATCAAATTTTTTTGAGCTAGCTATCCTGTATAATATGAAGGGCTTTGTCAAAAGATTTTGGTGTTTAAAAAATCATGCTAGTTTAGAATGTAGTATGAAGGGTTGATCCTTTGACCTGCACTTGGTTTGTTTTGTTTCGTAACCAAATACATTTGATTTCTAAATGAAAGTAAAGTAGATTTATATAAATAAAAAGGGGTTAGGGATTTGCCCAAGACTATGTTTGAAAAATGAGTTTTAAATCGACGAAGCCGTAAGGCTAGGTTTCAAAGGTTTGAACCCTAATGTGGATATCCGTTGATAATAAGTTTTTGTTAAGGGTTTTGTTTCCTGGTCGTGATACACTCCTTTGTTTTCATAAAAGAAAGGATTGAAAAACTTGAAAAGTTAAGAGCATCTTTAAACTTGGGTTTGAACCCTAGGAGACCATGTAGATACTAAAATCCTGTAATTGTATTTCTATTTCGAGGATACAATGGTAATGTGAAATGATAATGTGTACCACAGGCGCAATTGCAAGAATACCGCTTCTCTATTATAATAATAATACTTAGGTTTGAATAAGGATTCTTTTACTGAGAAATTTAGATGTTGATAGTAATGTAATGTCAAAGCTTGTCTTAGACATGTTTCTTGTAATACCCCCATTTTGACCTTTAGGATTTTTTGGGAAATAATGTAAATATTGTATGCATATTATGTATGGTTTCTAGCGTGGAGTTCAAGGCCAAGGCCCTGCTAGTGAACGCTTGACCTTGAAGAGGCAAGTATTGGATATTATGCTACCCATGTGCTAGTGAACCATGGGAATTGTAAATATGCATTTTAATATAAATGCCCACAACTAGCTATGCAATGCAACAAGAGATGGGGGCATGATGTTTATAAGGAATTGGGAGGTAAATATTCAAACCGTTGAGCCAATCAAGTCAAGCCAAGTGTCAATGAGAGAACCCATGAACCCTCAACTACCCATGTTGACTTTTGTGCCCAATCATTCATATCTCCCAAGAGTGGGTTGAGGTAGTTAATGCCTTGGGGAATGGAGAGGTATGGCTGTCCAAATTCGAGTATGGGAAAGCTACCCTTCCTAGAATTTGGTGTTTGCTTTCTTGGGAAAGAAGGGATCCATGAAATTGCCCCCAAGCCATTATTCACCCATCAGTTTTCCTCTCCCATGAGTTTTGAGCTACTTGGGCATTTTCCTCCATGTATTTCTTGTGTTTTATTTTATTTTCATAGCTGAGAAGGGCGTTTTTGTTGTGGCTAATAGTGGGGAAGAAGGGGAAACGATTTGGGGTTTTAATGAGGCCGTTTTGGCCCACTGAATGCTCATACATCTGTGGTAGAAATCAGTTTTCTTCCTTGGGGTTGATTCCCTCTTCCTACAATCCATTTTGGGTGTGCCACAATTTTGGGAAAAACCCATAGACCCTATTACGTGAATCCCATTGCTGAAATTTGTATCGATGCCCAATTTTGAGTTGTTGTGTGTAAAAGAATGTTGGGGTTGAGATGGGTATCCATTGCTTTGGGCTATGCTGAACTTGAGAGTTCCCTTTTCCTTGTAAATATCATGCCCAGCTTGGGGGTGGTCTCTGAGTGCTGAAATACTATAGGCTAGGCAGAGACCTATGGTTGGGTGGAACGTTGCAGCGACATAGCTAGTTGTTTGGGACAACATTGCAGTGAGATAAGTATATTTTCTTATATGTATTTACTTCTGCATTGTTTTAATTAAAGGATGGTTGTTCTTGATATGGTTGATGCATGTGAAATGTATGTGGATGATGGTTTATTCCGTTGTACAAGTTTGCTGGATTGTTGGGAAACTGTTTATATTTATATGAATCATGAATGTTGAAATGGGATAAGTTTCATAAAAGCCCAAATTTGGGTATCATGTTCCTTTCCTTGCGTTAATAGATGGGAGGGGGTGTGACAGATGGTATCGGAGCTTATGGTTCAACACTGCGGTTGTTGGGCCCTTCATAGAGATATAAATCATTGTGTGTATATGTAGTTAGTATTTGGAATTAAAATGCATTAAAGAAACCTGAAGATCTCATGGCTTCTATTTGTTTAGGTTGAGGAATCATTCCCATGACAGTTTTGGGGATTATTGCAAAACTTCTTGCATTGATTTCATCTTATGAAAGTGAGGAAGGAGGGAGAAAATCCCTTTTCAATTTGAATGATTGCTTTACATTGTTTCCAATGCAGTAGCATTTTGTTTTGTATTTGTCTGTTTGCCTCCATGGAGGGAAAAGAGGTGCAATTTAGTGACATATTGCTTTGTTCTATGTGAATATGATCTCTAAATGGCTTATACTTTTGTAAAGAAAAGAAGGAAATATTTCAAGAAAAAAAATTCTAACTGTTTTTGAAAATTTGAAAATTTTCTAAGTGTTTGCTGCTAAGGCTTTGGTGGCGATTTTAGCGTTAACTTTTGTGATGCGCACAACAAATTTAAGGTTAATTTCTACGACGCGTGCGGTGAAAATAATGTTAATTCTGCGACACGCGGTGAAATTAATGTTAATTTTTGCGACGCGCACGACGAAAATAATTTTAATTCCACGACACTGGTGGTGAAAATAATGTTAATTCCGCGACATTGGCAGCAAATTTTAGTCTAAAATTGCACGACACTGACGACAATTTTTAGTCTAAATTTCCACGACACCGGCAAAGATTTTTAAGCCAAATATTCGCTACACGGGCGGGATTTTTAGACTTGCAGTGGAAAAATTGAGTTGCCAACCGGAGAGTGATGGTCAGAGATTTTAGCATAAATTGTTGCGACACGGTCGAAGGAGACTTCGATAAGTCTTCCAAATGGGGAAAATACAAAAGCCACAAGGGGGAAAGCCCCCATGACCCCCGTCATCCCCCGGAGGCAGTTGTTGAAAGTGTGAAATGCATCCTCTATGCTTGGGATGAGAAGTAGGGATTGCATGGAAGGTTTGTGAAATCCTTATTAATTAAGAGTAATTGGTTGTAATATGCATTGCGGGAAAAGCAATAGGAGCAGTAAGGCAATGTTGATGAAAGAAAAATCTCTCACCTTAAACTATTTAATTCCATGTTGGAAAATATCATGAATGAATGTTATACACGTATGTATATATTGAATTTCTAATTTGTGAGAAGATCATAGCTAATGATTGCTTGTGTGCATGGTAGAGAGCCCATGAAATTGGATCAACTATGATGTGGAAGAGGAAATTCCATGCTACAATGAGGAAAATGAAAAAGGAGAATTCCTTAACTACTCTCTTGCTATTGTATTTATATTTCCTAAGTTTTATATACTCAAAATTATGGCATAGGGTTGTTGAAAATGAAAGAGAGTAGCATATTAAATATGAATGGGTGTGCATGATTAAAGAGTCATTGCATAGTGCATGTGAATTGCTTATACATGAGCATGATGTTGCATATGGGTAAATGTATTGAAGTTACACATGCAATGGCCCATTAATGGTATTGCCTATGGTTGATGACAATTAATTATGTCGATAATGGTTGTATGTATCAGACCATAGAAGCATGACTGAAAATGCAAGAGATTTGATAGATGATATGAATATGCATTAGATGGCATACAAGTAAGCATTGCATAGTGCATGTGAAAATGTTTGTGCACATATATGATATTGCATATTGGTAAAATAGTGAGGTTTTACACATGCAATGAGCCACTTAAGATAATCATTATGGTTGCTAATAATTAATGGTGTCAACATTGGTTGTAGGACCAAAGATGACCAAAGCATGGCTAAAGATGTGGATGATGTTGTTGCATATGACCAACAACCTTATGAAGAAATGTTGGGGCAACAAATCTATGATCATGAGGGTAGCAAAAGGACTATGAAGCCTTGGTAAGAGGCCAACTGATCATGTAACATCAAGCGATGTTAATAATAGCCATGCAAGTAAGGGTTAATTGTGCTTAATTGCATAAATGCTGAAAAAGGATTTGGTGAGATCCCTTCAACTATGTTTAAACTATGTTGAATTGTGTGCATGTGAGAGTGAGTGCCTGAATGTGAATATAATCCTACCAAGTATGGTCAAGTGTGGGTAAGTGAAGGCAGGAATCCTTACACCCTATAGTTTCTTAGAAACCTCAATGCATTCATATGAGATTTTATCCTGCCATTTGTATATGTTGGTTGTGAGTTAAACAACCAAGGAAAGTGAGGACTGATGGTCCTGTCATGGTAGTGCATGCTATGTGGGGAAGTCATGGTTAGGCCATAATATGTTTCAATGCATAGTATTCATGAATTAATGCAAGTTTGCATTGAGGGGATGCACATTAAAAGATTACGTGAGTATTGTAATGTGCATGCATAGGTATGGGTGCTCATGTTGAGATGCATTATGTGAATGCATGGTTGTGGTGTATGTTTCATGGCACTTAGACAATAGATGAAATGGTGAACTATTGTTAATCTTGAGTCCATTTCATGAGCTGCTGTGAATGTAGGAGAATGATTGAATATAGAAGGTAGACATGCTAATGGGCTACCAAGAGTGCTCTGCTGAAAGGACAGAGTTGCAATAAAATTATATGGCTATGAAGTAATGAGTATCTAAAGCTTCATTTAAATTGCATAAATGATGTGACTGCGCCTTTAAATCCCATTATGATAATGATGCATATATATTTATATATTTCATTGCATTTTAAATATTAATAGCTGAAAGTGTTTGAATTATTGAGTGTTATAATTTCGAGATCACTTCAGTGACTGTCATAGTAATGAAAGGATTATATGCATAGATACTCACAACATGTTTGGCTGATTGAAGTTCAGATTTCAGGTAGAAAAGTCTTGCGTATGGCAATGAGGATAAGTCCATAGTAAAGACCAGGATCTACCGTGTGTAGAAGCCAAAGGTTATGAGAAGGTTCTCATGATTGTGAAATTTAACTTATGCATGACATAGACCTGGAATTTTGTCTGATTTAAGTTTATGAGAATAATATCATGGTTGCGAATCTAATTTCTATAGGAAAACAAATTTGTAGATTTCAAATTTGAGGATTTGCTTATAATTTCTAATCACAGTTGACTTGCATAGAATTGTGTCAGGAGGATGTGTTGTAAGTGGACGTTCATGTAGCAAGCATAAAATCCCTAATGGGAAGAGGGGTGCCACTTACAAGGGACAAGCAATATGAGGATAACCTCATGACTAAGCAAGTTGATTTTTGTAGTAGACAGAATTGCAAATTCATATCGAAGTTAATTATTAATGACATTGATTGGTTATGGAACAATCAAATTTGAAGTTTATTGTTAAATGTTGCTGATTTTTTGGCTATTTGATAAGTGTGACAGGAAGACATGTTGCAGGAAGACCATGTGTAATGGCCTGTATAAGCCAAAATTCATGGGAAAGACCCCATGCTTTGGAAATAGGTTTCGGGTGAAACACCATTGCATATTTTTAAGGATAATGTCTCCATTGAACTGCATGTTGGGAAACCATATGAGTGAGATGGTGAAGCCATGCCAAGAAGGCATGTGTGGGTGATGGAAGGTGAGAATATTGGGGTGGAAAACCGAATGACTGTTGACTCAGAGAAGGGAGCCCCCATTCTTTGTAATGAAGAAAGAATACATCTGAAAAAGGATAAGTATTATGTAACCCTAAGTAAGGATATACATATCTGGTTATTAGATTTAATATGTAGAGCATGTTCAATCTTATTTATATTATTTCAGACTGCTTGAGTGTGATAAGGGCTTACATGGATCACATCAGAAAGGTGTGCACACCTTTCGAGTGTTGGGTTATGATAGGGTTTTCAATATTGACTTCACCCTAAGGGAATGGATGCAGTCCTGGTGTTTCAATAATTGATAGCGAATGTTATGAATTATGATTTAATTTTAGAGAAGCAACACTAATGAGTTTGCTTATCCCTCTTGTGTTGTTAGCTAAAACAAATGCAATTTGGGGCTTCACATAGAAGAAGCATAATGGAAGGGTTGTCGCATTCCTAATAAACCCAGTTAGTGCACCGGTTGGGCATTATTTACTTGGATGTTGTGGGTGTCGTGAAGGTTGTTATGAAGGGTTGTTGCATGCCTAATAAACCTAGTCAGTGCATTGGTTTGACATTATTTACTTGGATGTTGTGGGTGTTGTGAAGGTTGTTATGAAGGGTTGTTGCATGCCTAATAAACCTAGTCAGTGCACTAGTTTGGCATTATTTGCTTGGATGTTGTGGGTGTTGTGGAGGTCTTGATGAAGGGTTGTTGCATGCCTAATAAGCCCAGTCGGGGTACTGGTTTGGCATTAATTACTTGGCTATTGTGGAGGTATTAGTGAAATGCTATTATATGCCTATGGCTCCGTAGTAGAGCTTTGACCTATAATGGTCGGTGGCGCAGTTTCCTTCCATTGGTCGATGACCTAAACGAATGTGCTGGCTCGGCAATGGAGAGGGCCAATAAGGTATGGGACTAGTTGGGCACCACAAATGCTTTGTAAAACCAGTCGGCGTGAAGGTGTACTGGTTAGGCATTAAACATCCACCCCACAGGTGATCCAAGGCTTGTAAAGTAGAGAAGGAAACCCGTGGAGTAGCAAGGAACTTCCCAATACAGATAAGTATTTGATTTTCATTCATTTTTGGATAATGGAAATTTCATGAACAAGTCTTATGACAGCCAAGCTGATACACTATTGTTTCTTTGTTGGAAACTTTGGTCTTTACAGGAAGGCAAGAAGCCTTAAAGGCATCCCAGGGATGGATTTGGACACGTGACTATCCTCGAAAGCTCAGTATGATCAGAAATGATAAGAATGATGCTATTGGATATGTGTGGACGAATCCTAGCAACCAAAGGTTCTGTAGAAAAACCATGGGGAGGAGATTCCTTGATGGAGGGAAGCCTTAAACAGACCTTAGACACTAAGTGTCATAGCCGAGAAAGGGAAAGTCAAGCATTCACATTAAAGTGAAAAAGGCTATGGAGCATAGAACCACAGTGATAGTGTGGCTCCAGATTGAAACAGGAATAAGAGGGGAAAGCTCTTACTCTTATCTTTCCTTTTTGACTGATGCATCTTAGAAACATACAATTGTTGAATGCATGTCCTGACTAAAAAGTCTATTGTGTTTATTTGCTTAAAATAAATTGTGAATGTTGAAAAAGCTAATTCCCAATGAAAGGATGAACATGAAGGAGTTCATATGTATGTTGGGAAAGCATGAAAAGTGTGGAAGTCTCATGAATAAAGCATGGACGTTCCATGTCAATTGGGAAATTAATTGACTAATTTTAATGTTTATGTTCTGCTTGGCCTAACAAAGAATTGCAATAATGAATTTCATAGGTGAGCAATTGAACGCAATTGGTTGTAGCCAAGTGGTGCTAGCAAGCAAGTGAGGAAAGCTATGCGCATTGACCATGGTAGCAGACCAAGGGCTATTGGACTTAGCTGAAAGCCTTCTTCAAATAATTGCCAAGACCCAAGAAAATCTTGGAGGGATGCTCAAGCTATAGAAGTAGCAAAATGTGATGAACAACAAGGTTTTGTAGGACTCTATTCGTCTGCAAAAAGAGGTGAAAAGTATTCTGGGAGAAATCAATAAGGGAAAGGAAAGTGGACCAATGATGAAGCATTCGTCCTATCACCCCAACAAGAAATGCCTAAGGCTGGAAGAGAGCAGGAATGCTGACAAAGGAAAATAGAGGCAGTTACCTCCAATAGAATGTTGGGGATGTGGAGGAAGTCACCTCCTCCGCGAATATCCAGCAAGGGGCAGCAAGAAAAGCGATGGCCAGCAGGAGCAATGTGCAGGGGTTCAAGAACCTCACCTTGACATCTTCAATCAATGAAATGCAGGACATACCTACCACATTTTGTGAATTTTGGACATATATAAAGCATGTATGTATTCCCAAGTTATGGAACACCGAGGACGGCTTTATTCCAAGGGTGAGGGGAATGTAATACCCCCATTTTGACCTTTAGGATATTTTGGGATATAATGTAAATATTGTATGCATATTATGTACGGTTCCTAGCATGGAGCTCAAGGCCAAGGCCCCGCTAGTGAACGCTCGACCTTGAAGAGGCAAGTATTAGATATTATGCTACCCATGTGCTAGTGAACCATGGGAATTGTAAATATGAATTTTAATATAAATGCCCACAACTAGCTATGCAATGAAACAAGAGGTGGGAGCACGATGTTTATAAGGAATTGGGAATGAAATATTCAAACCCTTGAGGCAATCAAGTCAAGCCAAGTTTCAATGAGAGAAACCATGAACCCTCAACTACGCATGTTGACTTTTGTGCCCAATCATTCATTTCTCCCAAGAGTTGGTTGAGGTAGTTAATGCCTTGGGGAATGGAGAGGTATGGCTATCCAAATTCGAGTATAGGCAAGCCAACCTTCCTAGAATTTGGTGTTTGGCTTCTTGGGCAAGAAGGGAGCCATGAAATTACCCCCAAGCCATTATTCACCCATCAGTTTTTCTCTCCCACGTGTTTTGCGCTACCTGGGCATTTTCCTCCATGGATTTCCTGTGTTTTCTTTCATTTTCATAGCTAGGAAGGTCGTTTTTGTTGTGGCTAACAGTGGGGAAGATGGGGAAATGATTTGGGGTTTTACTGAGGTCGTTTTGGCCGACTGAATGCTCATACATCTATGGGAGAAATCGGGTTCCTTCCCTGGGGTTGTGTAATATCCTAGGAAATATTTAACCCATATATTAACTCAAGTTCAGAATTTTAAATAAAATTTACTTGTCCATTTTTAATCAATTCACCGAATAGAGCAAGAAGTCAGTGATGGGTAAGGAGACTTGAAACTTAGTTTGGTAAGATGAACATTCAATTCTGGAATTTATATGAGATGTGTGAAGCAGCAACAAATCATATCAAAGGGAGAGTCCTAAGCACAAAGCACTAGGTCCATTTATGTTTCGGACAAAAACTACCGCTGAAGCCTATGGCAAAGCTTCCTGGGCGCACCAGCATATGCTTACTAGACTGGGTGTGTCACTGAGGGTCCAAGGCTGAGTTATGAAATTCAAATAATTTCAATGGATTCACTAGGTAGCATTCAAAAATATTTGGAATATCCCGGAGTAATTTGGGAGTCTTAAGCCACTCTGGGATTGTCGAGCTAGGAATTTTCCAAACTTTACAAACAAAGTTTAAATGCTTCCAAATTCTGAAATTAATGATTGATATGGATATTATACTATATCATTGACCACATACAACTTACAGAAAGCACAATTGACTCTTAGAATAGATTTGGCAGTCATTTCAATAAAACTAGTCATAAAACAATGCTCAATGAGCTAGTCTTCCATTCCGGATTATTACATGATCGTCATTAAATGGAATACTCTATTGTAAGGTGTTATATGGTTTTGATATAATATATATGACATAATCAAGTCGAAATATACCTCACTGGACCAAGCTTGTTTCCATTTAATGATCCTTCAGTAGAACAATATCACAATGACTAGGAAATCCTCACATAGAGCCCAGGATGGACTGTGTGAGATATGAAATGATTAGATATCTGATATGAAAGTACATTGTGATCACCTACAGGTCTGGGATAGAGTATGAGCTGAAAAATCAATCTTTGAGAAAGAATATGGAGTCCTTCACTTGTCTTCTTCTTCTAGCAGAGGAAACACCTCCAAATCTAGTCGTGGTTGAGAGAATGAGATAGAAGAGAAGGATAGTTCAGTTCTGAAGCTGATTTCTGATATGTGGCTCTTCTAATGTCTACAAAAATTGATAAACCATCTCTCCACCAAGTCTTGGGCGCATTCACTGGCTCAAACTTCTTCAACAGGAGAATCTTCACTAAAACTAGTTGTAGTTTCACTATCTGCGGGATCTGCTCTTCTTCTGACTTTAAATCTTCAATGATGGATGCAAATAGTTGTATTGGATTCCAGTACATGTTCTGGACCTGCATAACACTCTCTGGAAAACTAAAGGACCTTGGGGCACATCATCCAAGAGGAACAGTTGAGGCACATCACTCAACTAGAGTGGCTCAGAGCTCTCAAACCAAAATTACAAATGACAAAAGTTCTTGAATGAAGTTAGAATCATGCTTAAATAGATGAGATAGCCTGCTTGGAAAGCCATACCACCTGTGTGGGTGAGGTAGGGTGCACTCTCTCTGAAATTGGCAACTTCTGAGCTTTCTCCACTTTCTTTCCTCAAACTCCTTTAGTCAGAATTGGCAAGTGTGCCTTAGCTACTTTTCTGGATGTTGCTAATTCCTTCCTGAATGCTTTTCCTGATGCTTTCTACTTCTTTTACTTTCTACTTTTCTACTGTTGCCAATTTTTTCCAGCTTTTGTCAGTTTCTATTTCCATTTTGACTATCTTTCCTTTCTGAAACATTCTTGTTGGCTCGGTTTTGCAACCAGGCTTATTGCTATGGGCACCTGCTAACTAGTAGCAGCAGTTTCAATAGAATTAAAAAAGAAACTAATCTAAACTAAACTAATCATGGATCTATGCAAGAATACAATCAAATAGTGTAAATATTTAAAAAACAAGAACAAGAAAATATTAAAGAATGAATTTGTATTGAAAAGTGGGGGGCAAGCAAGTGATTCCGATAATACCTTCAATGGTGAAGGTTGATGTTGAGCAACTCCCAAGATGAGTAGCTCCAAGCTCCAAGAGGTCTCCTTCTCCAAGGTTGCTTACAATGGCCAAAATGCTCAAGGGAGATTTCGGCAGCATGAAGATGAGATAATGGATGGATGTGAAATGAGGAGCCCCTACCACCTTTTTATAGGTTTTGGTGGTGGGGAATACCATTTGTGGTTTTGTGGAAACCAAATGGTATTGACCAACATGGTTTAGGTAATTTTCCCTCCTTTTTCCTTTTTTGAATAAAATTAATATTTTAATTCCCTTTTTAATATTTTTGGGAATTTGGACCCTTTTTGAGGGTTTTTTATGCAAAATAATATTTTTTAATGGAAAAAGGGGTGTACTTAGGTCTTTTGGTGACCTTTTGTTGGTTTCAGAGGCTCAGATGGTGGAAAAGTGGACAAATGGGTCATGTGAATAGGGAAATGAGCTAGTGAGCACTTTTTGGGTGTTAACAATTCTCCACTTGGGAAAGGTTATCCACTTGCCACCAATTCGCCCTCCTAGCCTTCATTATCCAACTTGGAAACATTTATTAGCATTTAAATATAAAAAATACCAAAGTACCTCTCAACACTAATTCTAGCTTCCATAATTGATTATTCTCCTAAGGTGTATTTGCCTCAAAAATATCCCCATGAATTAAATTCATAATTAATTAATCCCCTAGACCCCCTAGGGATGGGAGGAGCCAATATGTGACCATGGTCACTAGGGAGGGGACATGACAGTCCTCCCTTCCCAATATTGCGTGTCCTCAAGCAGTTTCAAACCATGATGCTGCAGAACCTTCTCATCCTCCCAAGTGGCATCCTCACTGGCAAACCTTTCCACTGTACTAGATATTCCTTGATGACTCTGCTCCTCATCCTCCTCTCTCTTTCCTATGAAATTTCTTCCAATTCTAAGACGAGGTGCCCTTCATCATCAAGTGGAGGCAAAATTTCTGAAACCTTAACTTGTTGGCCAACTACTTTCTTTAAACAGGACACATGGAAGACATTGTGGATTTTGCTCCCAGCTGGCAGGTCTAATTCATATGCTACTTCACCCACTTTTCTGATTATTTGATAGGGTCCATAGAACCTTGGAAATAAATTTTCAGCTCCCTTAGTCTTAAGAGTAGTTTGTCTATATGGCTGCAACCTTAGATAAACCAAATCCCCTTCTTGGAAGGTTCGGTCAGTTCTATTCTTATCTACATTGATTTTCTACCGATTTTGTGCAACCTGCAAATTTTCTTTCAGTGCTTTAAGGATATCTTGGCTTTCTTGCAGCCAATCCTTAGCCTTCTAAGCCCTACAATTTCCAAAGACCAAATCTGCAAAAGTAGAAGACTCATACCCATACAAAGCTTTGAATGGAGTCATCCCAATGGACATGTGGAATGTGGTGTTGTAACATAACTCACCCAAGTGCAGCCAGTTGACCCATGCTTTCTGCTGTCCCGTGACATAATTTCTGAGATAACCTTCCAGCCATTGATTAACTCTCTCTGTTTTCCCATCTGTTTGGGGGTGATAGCTTGTGCTGAGATTTAAACTGGTTTTCACTAATTTGAACAAAGACTGCCAAAAGGCACTGGTAAACTTGCTATCCCTGTCACTGATTATAACTTTGGGCAGCCCGTGCAATCTAAATATATCCTTAAAGAAAAGTGCATCAACTTGACTGGAAGAAATGGTAGAAGTGACAGCAAAGAAGTGAGCATATTTAGTTAACCTGTCAACTACTACAAAAATACAGTCCTTACCCTAGGTATTCAGTAAACTGGTGATGAAGTCCATGGATATGCTTTCCCATTTCTATTCTGGAATGGACAATGGTTGAAGGAGTCCAGTAGGATGAGTGTGTTCTACCTTGTTCTGCTGACATGCAGTACACTCCTTCACATGCTTCAAAACATCTTCCTTGAGGCCCTTCCAAGTGAACCTCTCTCTTACCTTTCGGTAAGTTTTTAAAAATCCTGGATGGCCTGCTACAGGTGCATTGTGGGCAGCCATCAAAATCTGTTCTTTCAGTTTGGATTCAAGAATCAGAAAAATTATGTTCTTATAATAAATTACACCATTGACAGCTTGGTATGAGTCATCCTGAATCAACCTATCCAAAATTTCACATGCAAACTAATTTTTTGAATATTCACTAATTTATTGATCCTTCCAATCAATAGGAGTTTGCATTGTTGAGAAAGCAGGTTTTCTAGATAAAGCATCAGCCACTACATTTAGCTTACCCTTCTTGTAATCAATATCAAAATCATATGACTAGATTTTGCTTACCCATTTTTCTGCCTGTCATTCAGCTCCTTTTGAGTCAAGAAATGTTTCAAGCTATTGTGGTCAGTCTTGACTATAAATTTTCCTCCCACCAAATATTGCCTGAATTTTACCAGTGCATGCATGATAGCTAACATCTCTTTATCATAGATGGAATACAACTTTTCATGTGGCTGCAATTTCCTGCTCTGATAAGCAATGTGGTGTCTGTCCTGCATTAAAACTGCTCCTATGCCTTCACTCGAGGCATCACATTCCAGAATAAATGGCTGGTTGAAATATGGAAGTGCCAGTACCTGACAGCTGCTCATCACTTCTTCCATTCTGCTGAAAGCTTTTTCAACCTCCTCATTCCAGCAAAAGGCTCCCTTCTTGGTAAGGTTAGTTAAGGGAGAAGTGAGTTTGGAGAATCCCTTAACAAATTTCTTGTAGTATGTACATAGGCCAATGAATCCTCGTAGAGCTGTTATATTTTTCGGACTGAGCCAATCAAGAATGGCCTAAATATTTTCCATGTGTACCTTAACTACCTCCTACCCAATGATGTGGCCAAGATAGAGCAGCTCCTTCATACCAAACTCACACTTGGAAATTTTAGCAAAGAAGGACTGTTCTGCAAGAAGGGTTAGAACACTATCCAAATGCTGAAAATGTTCCTCCCAAGTTTTACTATAAATAAGAATGTCATCAAAAAACGCAAGTACAAACTTACAAAGTTGTTTGCTGAATATTCTGTTCATACATGACTGAAATGTTGCAGGTGCATTTGTCAAACCAAAAGGCATGACCAGAAATTCAAAGTGCCCAAAATGGCACCGGAAGGAAGTTTTCTGAATATCCTCACTTCTCATTCTGATTTGATGGTAACCAGAACGAAGGTCTATTTTTGAGAAATACTTGGCTCCATGTAGTTCATCTATCCTTGGGATAGGATATCTGTTCTTAATGGTTTTCTTATTTAAATCTCTATAGTCAATGCACATGTGCATTGTACCATCTTTCTTTTTGACCAAAACTACTGATGAAGCAAAGGGGCTAGAACTTGGCCTAATGAAGCCCATCTCAAGCAGCTCCTTTATAGTTGTCTCTATTTCATCTTTGAATCTCTTAGGATGTTTATAGGGGTGGATTTTTATAGGGAATGTATCTAGTTCTATCTCTATCCAATGTTCAGTACCCCTATCAGAAGGCCTTCCGTGTGGCAGATATTCAAACACCCTTTTGTGTTTTTGGAGAAATCTTTGGATATCCTCTGGATGTTGTGACACATCAATGGTGGTCCCTTTGGTACTGATAAAGCATTCTTCATCCCATTCTATGTCACCATGCCTTAGAACAGACCTCATACTGTGTGCAAAAATGATTTGTTTTGGGTAGGTGTTAACACCCCTCAAAACCACTTGTTTCCCTTCATTGTTTTTGAAGCACATTTGAGGAATCTAGTAATTTACTACATGTTCACCAATGGAAAACAACCATTGTACTCCCAAAACAACATTATTATCAGCTACATCAACAATATAAAAATTGTCAGTCACACTATGGTCTCCAGTAGTTAGTTGCAGCTTGGGAATCCACTGGTTACACTGCATGGTGTTGTTCTTTCCTGGTATAATGACTGTGAAACCCCCAAATTTTTCTGATTTGAGTTTCCTTCTCTCCACCATGGCTGCATCTATAAATTTATGTGTGGCACTCCCATCCAGCAATACTGAAACTTTCTGCCCTTCTACCACTCCTTTAAATCCCATAGTGTGGTAGCGAGGGACCCCACTTATAACAACAATTTTTCCTTCTAGCTGTGAGGGTTCTTCTTCTTTTTCTATGTCATACACTTCCTCTATTGGTTCTTCTTCTCTAACTTCAGCACCCATTTCTTCCTCATCACTTTCAAAAAAAACTTCTATGTAATGAGCCTTACCCTTGGCACATTTGTGCCCAGGAACCCAAGGTTCTTGGCAGGAAAAACAAAGCTTTTTCTTCCTTAACTCATCCCAATCTCGGAATGAATAATCCTTTCTATTTGGTGCAGCCACATTTCTGAATGGTGGCCTTTGGTTCTGATTTTTAATAGGTGCACTAAATCTTGGTGGATATTTAGTCCTTGGAATTGCATCTTGAAAATCTCTAGTTCTGTTTAGTGTTTCTTGGAGAGTTGTGGTTGGTAGGTGTCATGTCCCAAATTTGGAATTGAGTCACAATGGCCTAATCACATTTTCCATATTCATTAGAGTTTGTAAAATTGATGTTAAGGGTCAAATAATTGCCAAGGAGGAAAATTACTAGTTTCCTAGGTTTGGGGTGGAAGCTTTGGGATTTGGAATAAGGGGGATAATAAATGATGTTTAGACATTAGAAGGGTTCAATTATTTAATAAATAGAGTGAATAAATAAATTCAAGAGAAATCCTAGGTGACAAATGGTTTTGGAGACATATGGAGGATGTGGGACCCACACTAGCTTGATTTTTCATAATACATGGTATCTCTCTTTTGCAAATTCGAATTAATGGGAATGTGAACACTCTTGGGTGAGTTGGTAAGTCATAACACATTTCATTGAGCATATTAGGTTGAATTGGGAAGGATTGGTAACCTCCATGGAAGATAAAGAGTCAAAGTGGAAGTTTGTGGACACTTGGGCTAGATTCCCTAGCCCCTATGACACCAATGATGGAGCATCTATGACAACTATGATAAATTGCAGACCTGACCTCTGACATATGACCACTATGACATTTCAGCCCCAAAAATAGGCTCAAGGAAGAAAAATTTGGGAGTTGGAGAAGCCAAAGAGACTCAAAATCGAATTTGGGAGAAGATGGAAGGTTGGAACTAGGAGACAAGTGGCAAATGTGGAATATTTCCTAAATGGAAATCTATTGAATCTATTGAGAGGATTTCGACCCTTAGAAGGCTAATGTTGGTTATAAAATGTAGAAATGAAGTATGAGAATGGCTTTTGATCATTTGTAGAATTTGCAATTGCATTTGTGAAGAGGGAGAGCTAGTGGATGACTAGTTTCTTGCCTTAGCCAATTTCGAGGGTGAAAGATTCCCATCCAAGTTGGTAATTGGAAAGGGCCATTCAGACCTTTCATTTGGAGATTTAATGGAGTCTTTATTTGCAGGTGTAAGCTACAGGGCAGCTCATGTTTTCTTCTATTGCAGCTCACTCCTTCAACCATTTCCAGTTTTGATGGCATATTCTTGATCCTTGAGGGAGGGAATTTTTGGTGAGCTATTGTACTCTTTGGGGAAGCTTTTAATGCCGCATTTTTGCTTTAATATGAATTAAATACTCTTTTCTTCATCTCCAAAAAGTTTCAGGTCGAAATTCCAAGTAGAAATGTATAAATCTCATTTTTAATGGAAGAACAATGCCATTTCCCGACTACCTTGTTGTGAGCCAATGTATTGATGATGATTTCCAATGAATGGATGATTCTCTGATATATTTGTGATAAATATACTGCCATGTATGTATTATACAAGTTTCATGTACTGTACTTGAGCATTTGAAGCATTTTTACTCAGTTTAGTTGTATTGGGAGGTGAAATAGTGCCATTTCCCCAAGGGTCGAATTGGGGATTTTTGCAGTTGAATGGGGAGACGGTGGAGAACAGTTGTAATAATCCATTAATGGTGCATATGAGACTTTAATAAAATAATTAACACATTACATACCTCTGTTCATAAATTTGAGTGGGTTTGGAGGCATTTGGGAAGCCATTTTCAGTACTTACCCCAGGGGGATTTGAACCCCAAATTACTAGTAAAATTGCATAATTGGTCCAGAATCTTAAGAGAGTTTGAAGAGGTATTTTGGTGGACATATTTCATCCATAAAAATCATATTCAATTTCTAATATTATTCATACACCTTCCTTGAATATTTGAAGGCATTTGGAGTCAATTTGAGACCTAGAGACCAATAGTAGTCAAAGGAAAATCACTAGTAAAGTTACCTACATTGATTAGAATTGAAAGAGGATTTGCAGAAGTATTTTAAAGGTCCAAAGGAATCCATGAAACACATATTTATGTTATAATATAATTCATACACCTTCTCAGAATATTTGGGATCATTTGGGGCAAATTTGGGACCTAGAGATCAAAACTAGTCAAAGGTCGAACTAGGGAAAAAAAGTGGGAAATTGCAATTTTAATAAAATTCCTAATAAGGGAAATTACAGTAGGCCTTAACCAGCCCTTTTAAGGGTTCTTCTAATCCTTCTATGAACAATAGAATCAGTCGGGCCTTAGATATATCACTAACCATTACTGCCAACTTTTGAAACTCAGAAATATAAGCTTTCGGGGTCCCAGTCTGCTTAATATGTGCTAGTTCCCAGAATGCAATTTCAGGATCCCTTCTGTCAAATCTCTCCATCAATATTCTAGTAAATTCTGCATATGAGGACACTCGGTCATGGCCTAAAGTCTTCATGCCATGGAACCACTAGTCATTAGCTTCATCTTGCATATGCAAAATTGCCATTCTGATGGCATTCCTTTCAGCCATTGGATTCAACTGAAAATATGTGTCCATCTTCTGCACCCATGAGTTAGTGGTACATTTTGCTGACCCATCAAAGAAAGGTAGTTGAACCTCACCAATAGCATTTCTCAATTCATAATTACATGTTGAATTCCTATGCCCACTTTGTGGCTGATTTCTATATTGTGCTTCACAGAAATCTTTGAAAGGCAGAGCTATTCTGCACTCTTCACTCAAAGTTTGGTATTCTACATACCAATCTTCCCATGCATTGATAGATTTAGTATGTGTCTTAGGTTGTTCCTCCCTGTTTTCATCAAGGAATTTTGGCATGGTTTGTCGAGGCTGCTCTTTAGAATCATCTTCAAATTCATTGGGTCTATTATGGGGACCAGTCCTAGAAAAGATCATTCCACCAATGATCTTCCTCTCTCCATTCTGAGAACCACTGCAACTCCCTTCTATTTCTTTATGTCCTATCTATTTGGCCAAAAATTCTCTAGTCTCTTGCCCAGACTGGATGATGTTATGGGATATGTCATGCAGCCCTTTTAACATACTCTGCACAAAAAATATGAATGCTTCCTTATCCTTGTCATCATTGTCAGCCATGTTATTCCCCCCTTGTAATTTTCCTCCAGTGGATTCTGCCTCCTCTTCTACAAATTGATCTTCAGAGCTCTTTCCTTTCGGGATTGGTATTCTTTTAGGACTCATAGAACAAACTGAGAGCAGGTTTAGAGGGCCCTGCTCTGATACCACTGTAATATCCTAGGAAATATTTAACCTAGATATTAACTCAAGTTTAGAATTTTAAATAAAATTTACTTGTCCATTTTTAATCAATTCACCGAACAGAGTAGGAAGTCAGTGACGGGTAAGGAGACTTGAAACTGAGTTTGGTAAGATGAACATTCAATTCTGGAATTTATATGATATGTGTGCAACAATAGTAAATCAGATCAGAGGGAGAGTCCTAAGCACAAAGCACTGGGGCCATTTATGTTTCAGACAACAGCTACCGCTGAAGCCTACCGCAAAGCTTCCTGGGCGCACCAGCATATGCTTACTAGACTGGGTGGGTCACTGAGGGTCCAAGGATGAGTTATGATAGTCACATAATTTCAATGGATTCACTGGGAAGCATTCAAAAATATTTGGAATATACAAGAGTAATTTGGGAGTCTTAAGCCACTCTGGGATTGCTGAGCTAGGAATTTTCCAAACTTTACAAACAAAGGTTAAATGATTCCAAATTGTGAAATTAATGATTGATATGGATATTATACTATATCATTAACCACCTACAACTTACAGAAAGCAAAATTGACTCTTAGAATAGATTTGACAGTCATTTCAGTAAAACTAGTCATAAAACAATGCTCAATGAGCCAATCTTCCATTTCGGATTATTAAATGATCTTCATGAAATGTGATACTCTATTCTAAGGTGTTATATGGTTTTGATATAATATATATGACAGAATCAATTCGACATATACCTCATTGGACCAAGCTTGTGTCCATTTAATGATCCTTCAGTAGAACAGTATCACAATGACTAGGAAATCCTCACAATGAGCACAGGATGGACTGTGTGAGATATGAAATGATTAGATATCTGATATGAAAGTACATGGTGATCATATATAGGTATATAATAGAGTATGATCTGAAAAATGGATCTTTGAGAAAGAATATGCAGTCCTTCACTTGTCTTCTTCTTCTAGCAGAGGAAACAGATCCAAATCTAGCCGTGGTTGAGAGAATGAGATAGAAGAGAAGGATAGTTCAGTTCTGAAGATGATTTCTGATATGTGGTTATTCTAATGTCTACAAAAATGTCTGAACCATCTCTTCAACAACTCTTGGGTGCATTCACTTGCTCAAACTTCTTCAACAGGAGAATCTTCACTAAAACTAGCTGTAGTTTCACTATCTGTGGGATTTGCTCTTTTTCTGACTTTAAATCTTCAATGATGGATGAAAATAGCTGATAATGGCTTCCAGTACATGTTATGGACCTGCATAACACTCTCTAGAAAACTAAAGGACCTTGAAGCACATCATCCAAGAGGAACAGTTGAGGCACATCACTCAACTAAAGAGGCTCAGAGCTCTCAAACCAAAATTACAAATGACAAAAGTTCTTGAATGAAGTTAGAATCATGCTTAAATAGATTAGATAGCTTGCTTGGAAAGCCAAACCACATGTGTGGGTGAGGTAGGGTGCACTCTCTTTGAAATTGGCAACTTATGAGCTTTCTCCACTTTCTTTCCTCAACCTCCTTCAGTCAGAATTGGCAAGTGTGCCTTAGCTACTTTTCTGGATGTTGCTAATTCCTTGCTGAATGCTTTTCCTGATGCTTTCTATTTCTTTTACTTTCTACTTTTCTGCTTTCGCTAGTTTTTTCCAGCTTTTGTTAGTTTCTATTTCCGTTCTGACTTTCTTTCCTTTTTGAAACATTCTCCACTTGGGCAAGGTTATTCACTTGCCACCAATTCGCCCTCCTAGCCTTCATTATCCAACTTGGCAACATTTATTAGCATTTAAATATAAAAAATACCAAAATACCTCTCAACATTAATTCCAACTTCCATAATTAATTAAATAACTTAATAATTAATTATTCTCCTAAGGTGTATTTGCCTAAAAAATATCCCCATGAATTAAATTCATAATTAATTAATCACCTAGACCCCCTAGGGATGGGAGGAGCCAAGATGTGACCATGGTCACCAGGGAGGGGACATAACAGGTTGATTCGCTCTTCCCACAATCTATTTTGGGTGTGCCACGATTTCGGGAAAAACCCATAGACCCTATTATGTGAATCCCATTGATGAAATTTGTATCCATGCCCCAGTTTTGAGTTGTTGTGTGTAAAAGAATGTTGGGGTTGAGATGGGTATCAATTGCTTTGGGTTGTGCTAAACTTGAGAGTCCCCTTTTCCTTGTAGATATCATGCCCAACTCGGGGGTGGTCTCTGAGTGCTGAAATTCTACAAGCTGGGAAGAGACCTATGGTTGGGTGGAACGTTGCAGCGACATAGCTAGTTGTTTGGCACATCATTGTAGTAAGATAAGCATATTTTCTTATATGTATTAAATTCTGCACTGTTTTAATTAACGGATGGTTGTTCTTGATATGGTTGATGCATGTGAAATGTATGTGGATGATGTTTTATTCCACTGTACATGTTTGCCAGATTGTTGGCCAATTGTTTATATTTATAAGAATCATGAATGTTGAAATGGGCTAAGTTTCATAAAAGCCCAAATTTGGGTATCATGGTCCCTTCCTTGCATTAATAGATGGGAGGGGGTGTGACATTTCTATGATGTATATAAAAGATGTGAGTAATATGTTAATATTTGTATAGTGAGTTTGGTAATTTAAATAATCTCTATATAAATTGTTTAGTTTGAATAACTGCTTATGTTATGGTTTGAAAATGAAAGACATGGAAATAAATGATGTTATAAATACTAGGATTTTTATTGTTAAGCAAAAACAATGAGATATTTGATTTATTTATATGTATGATTTAAATCCTAAGATGTTGATATAAAAGGAAAATGAAGCAATATTACAATACTGAAATTATGTGGATTTATTTGGAAATAAGTCATCAAGTTTAATCATATTTATGACATCATTTTGATCTATTTTGAACATCCTTCCCTGTACTAGAGTACGACATTGAAAACAATGAGTGGAAAAATGCAGGGAAGTAATCTATTTCTATTCATCATTTAATAAATCTTTAACTACTCCTTTATCAACTTTAACCTAATCAGTTGTAAATTTTTTCAGCGTAGATAAATAACAGAAATGAAATATTGATTGATAGCTCAGAAAATATTTAAAAGAAATAGAAAACTGGCAGCATAATGATATTAGAACTTTAGTACTAATTTTAACTGAAATAAAATAAGATAACACAATTGGACGTAGTAACTTGTAGAAGAAACAGACAGCCAAAGGATCTTGTTCCACCCAACCAACTCCTGAAGACAGCCAAGTTACTTTCCTTAGGACCCCCGAGCCTATTCACTGAACCACAAGGATGAATATGCTATGTGGAGTAATGGAATAAAATCCCTTGTAAATCAGCATTAGTACTTCCTACTTTTAGCAATCTCTAACTCAGCAATGTGGTTGCACTAGTTCAGAATGCAGACTTAATTCACTCAATCCCGTCTAACTTTCCCCTCATCAAATCTCTTGTGCTTAGAAATTATCACAAGGTAAAAATTGAACAGCCTCCTACTGAATTCAATGGGTAGATAACTAGCATGCCTAAGTCTTTGGTTAGTTTATTTTAGTAAATGAGCCACTTGCTCAGTTCCACTTTCTTGGGGAACATGACCATAAAAGTATGGAAGTTTCCCCCTGCAATAGTTAGAGTGAGTTGAGGGTGCTGCCAAGTGTCAAATTGCTCTCCACCACAGTCCATTCCTCCTAGTGGGTCAGTGAACACTCATTCAACAGTCTCCTTTGGATGTTTGTCTCCACTTTTATTTATTTATAATAAAATATTCAAAGTAATTAATTATATTCATCCATAACCCCACTTGGTCAATAGTCATAAAACTTTACAATAAAAATAAAACATAATGTTTTCTGCATAACATAAAATGTCTAGAGTTTGGGTATGTGACAAACAACCCCTCTTAAGTTCAACATCGTCCTCGATGTTCCTTTATTCACCATCCTCTTGTTCCTCTTGGAAAGACATTGGATATGAGACCCACATATTCCTTTCCTATTCCCAAGTCGCTTCATCCGGACTAAGGTGCTTCCACTGCACCTTAACCTGTCCAATGGTACGATTACGGAGCAAAATTTCCCTCTTATCGAGGATACAGTCCGGTTCCACCAGAAAATATCCTTCTGGTTTCACCTGTACATCATTCCTATTAATCACATTAGTAGCATCATGCACATACTTTTTCAAAAGAGAGATGTGAAATACATTATGTACTTTAATATTCAATGGAAATGCCAACCGATATGCCACTGGTCCTACCCTGTACAAGATTTCAAAAGGTCCACAATACTTTGGTCCTAATTTAGCACAGCTTCCCAATCTTAGGGAACTTTTCTTAGGTTTTACCTTGAGGAACACATGTTCACCAACCTGAAACTCTTTCTTAGTTCTTTTTATATTTGCATGACATTTTTGTCTATGTTGTGTAACTTTCAAATTTCCTTGAACCTGTTTCATGGTTAGTTCCATTTCTTTTAACAAATCAGGTCCAATCATTAACTTGTCAACTGGATTACACCAAGGAATAGTAGTATTACATTTTCTGCCATATAAAATTTCAAAGGGACTAAGCTTTGCTGAAGCCTGGTAATGGTTATTATAAGAAAATTCAACAAGATGTAAATAATCCTCCCATTTACCTAGTTGATCTCTAACATACAATCTTAACATGTCCTCAAGAATTTGATTAAATCTTTCAGTCTGCCCATATGTTTGTGGGTGAAATGATTCACTGAAATTTAAAGTAGCATCTTAACCTTTAAATAAATATTTCCAGAAATTTCCTGTAAATTTCGAGTCTCTATAAAAAATTATAACTTTCGGAATACCATGCAAACGAAAAATCTGCTTCATAAAAATTTGGGAAATGTTACCAGCTTTGTAAGTTGTCTTAACATGTATGAAGTGGGCTACTTTGTTGAGCTTATCCACAACTACCATTATGGAGTCATTATGTTTCTTATTTTTAGGTAAACCAGTAATAAAATCAATACTAATTATGTCCCACTTCCAATCTAGAATAGGTAGTGGCTACAACAAACCAGCTAGGTGTCGATGTTCATCCTTTACCCACTGACACTCTATACACTTATCAATATATTCAACTACTTCACCTTTCATACATGGCCAAAAATAATATTTTCTCAGCATGGTTATCATTTTCTGGTAATCAGGATGTGCTGAGTATGGACTTTTATGCAATTCATTTAAAATCAACAAATTAATTTCAGCAGCATTAGGCACATAAAGTCTGTTTTATATAGTAGTAACCATCTTTTATCAATTCTGAAATCTGTTATAGAATTTTCAGCATTATCTTCAACAATTTTATTAAGTAAATTCCGATATTTTTCATCCATTTCGATTCTTTCCTTAATCTAATTTTCCAGATCAGTTTTATAAGTGCTGATTGCTGAAACAAAATTTATTTTTACATTTCTGCTCAATGCATCAGCAACCTTATTCTCCTTTCCCTTAATGTGCTGAATCTCAAAATCATACTCGTTAAGGAAAGCTAGCCACCTAGCTTTCCTTGCGTTCATATTCGGTTGATCCAACAAATATTTTAATCCTTTCTTATTAGTCATTAAGATAAATTTTCTTCCAATTAAGAGATGACGCCACATTTTTAATGTATGTATTACAGCAACCAATTCTAATTCGTAGGTTGCATAGTTCTTCTCATGAATATTGAATTTTATAGATTCAAATGCAATCGCATGACCTTCTTGTGTTAAGACCCCGCCAAGTCCGTCATTGCATGCATCTGTGCATACTATGAAATCTTTGTTTGGATCAACAATTTTTAAAATAGGTGCTATTGTTAAAAACTCTTTTAGTTTCTTAAAGCTTTCTTCATATTTTTTATCCCATACAAAATTCTTACCTTTCTTTTGTAGAGATGTGATAGGATTCGCTATTCTAGAAAATCCCTCGATAAACTTACGATAGTAACCTGTAATTCCCATAAAAGATTGTACACCTATTACGTCTTTCGTGGCAGGCCATTCATTTATTGCTTTTATCTTGTCTGGGTATACTGCAATTCCATCGTTGGATATAACATGCCCTAGGTACTATATTTTATCTTTATAAAAATCACATTTACTGAACTTAGCGTAAAGTTGGTGTTGCCTTAACACTTGTAAAATTATCTTTAAATGTTTGTCATGTTCCTCTTTCGTCTTAGAATAAATTAGAATATCACCAATAAAAACCACCATAATTTTATCCATGTACTTATGTAATACGTTGTTCATTAAACACATGAAGACTGCTAGAGAGTTGGTTAGTCTGAAGGGAATAACCACAAACTCGTAGTGTCCATAGTGAGTTATGAAAGCAGTCTTAAAGATGTCCTCATCTTTAATTCTGACTTGTTGGTACCCTGACCTTAAATCTATTTTAGAGAATATCGTTGCACCGCGTAGCTGATCAAACAGATCATCAATGTAGGGCAAAGGATATCTGTTCTTTATAGTCATTTTATTTAGCTGGCGATAGGGTGGAAATGTGAAGGTAGGTTACACTTTGGTGAGAATCGGGTGCCGAACAACCATAGTGGCACTTATTCGACCGAATAAATAGATTTATTCGGTCGAATAAATTTATTTATTCGGCTGAATAAGTTTAGTTATTCAGCCGAATAATGTAGAACTTATTCGGCCAAATATTGTTTAACGGGTCACCGTTAAACATAACGGTGACCTCGATTTGTGTGCAAGGTTTAGTCGGACGGAAAAAATGGACGACGTTCAATATTTATTTGGCTGAATAACTTATTCGACCGAATAACTTATTCGACCGAATAGCTTATTCGGCTGAATAATTATTCTGCATAAAAGCTCAGCCACGACCATTCCTCGTCATTTCCAACAGATTTTCGTGGAGCCCGCTACGTGACCCATTGTTGGCCCCGCCTTCGCGCCACCCCTCTCGCCACTGCTCTGTCCTCCCGGCCGTGCCTGCTTGGCTGGACCCGTCCACGCCAACGAAAGTCTGCATTGGCTAGGCTGAACTCTGCCACCCCATTCACTGCTCTGTGCGTTTCACTTCTTTGGCACCCTCTGCGTACCCCTTCTGCACATCCTTTCTATGTCTGGTTGGTTCGGATTGGTATATGCGTTTGTTTCTGCGTCAGTTTGGTTGCGTTGGTGGAGTTTCTTTGTTGTTCACCGTTGGTGCAGTTTCGTTGTGGAGTTGCGTTAGTGGAGTTTCGTTGTGGAGTTGCGTTGATTGGAGTTTTATGGTGGACAGTCGTATTTTATGAGAGTTCCTGTTGTTGGACATTCGTTGTGGTGGGGTGTTCCCATTGGGGGATGATCATTTTGGTGGGGTTTTCATCGATGGACATTTGGAAAGGAGTGGATCGTTGTGGTTGTGGAGTTGTCGTCGTGGGGTTTTCTATGTAGAGGTAAATTTTTTTGTGTTTTTTTATTTATTTTTATTTTTAAATTTATGATATTAATGTTGCATTGTAATTGCAGGTTCTGTTTATTTTTTCTGTCTTCGGTTTGTTTCCAAATTCGCCCGAGTTTGGTCCAGCTATGACAGGAGTTAAAATTTCAACAGGTAAGCTGAAACCCAAGTCCCTTTTTATTATTATTGAATTAAGTATTAATTAAATGAATTTATTTATTTATTATTGAGTTTGAACTCTATCCAATTGGACAGAGTTCATGAAATCTGTGTCCAATTGGACAGAGTTCATGAACTCTGTTCATTTGGATAAACTTAAGTTTATGAATTCTGTCCAAATCAAATTTTTAAATTGATTTAAATTTAAATATAAAAAAGAGAAATATTTGTAGTCTTAAGTTAGTTAAACTTGTTAACATATTGATTTTGCTTATGTGATTAGAAATGAAAATAAAAGTAGTTGTGTAATTTAAATTGCAAATGATATTTTCCCTTTTATACGTGTTATCTTTGTTCGGTTAAACTCTGTTAAAATGGACAGAGTTCATGAAATCTGTCTACATTAACAGTTAATAGATCAATATATTAGTTTTATTACAAACCATGTTAATGAATAAATACAAACACAACAAAACTTTAGACACGTCTAAACTTTACTTTAGAAACAACAAAACTTTAGACATGACTAAATTCTATGATAGACATAACAAAATTGTAGACATGACTAAACTTTGCTTTATACGTAATAAGAAAGAACAAAAGCTACTACATAGAAAACTTTTAAAAAGCCCTGACTTTCCAAAACAACAAAGTCAATTGTATTATGTATAAGATTGAAGACCATTGTGCAACATGCCAAATATGGGAAACATAACCAAACTTATGAAAAATAATACTATGCATAGTTAATTTTTCATGATTCTTTGCAATAATGAAAATACTTGTACATATAATTTATGTTTAAATTAGTAAAATATCAATTAAGTAATTAATTTAAGAGTTTAATTAAAAATTAACATGTTCATGAACTCATTCTTTGACATAAAGAAATGTAACCCTTCACTTTGTATGAAACTATATTGGTTCTATTCATGTTAAACATCCAAAACACTTAGAAGATTGGCACATTAAATCCTTATTAGCTATACTCATTTTAAGAACTATTACACAATATTAAGTATATTTAGATCTTTATTACATAATTTAGTTTCTTTAGTAGTTGGGTCTTAGAATATGTAGAATTAATATCTAGATGTTACCCTTCACCTAGTATTTAACTATATTGATTCTATTCATTTTAAACATAAAAAACGCGTAGAAGATTGGTACATTAATTCCTTATACAACCAAAAATATTAGCTATACTCATTTTAAGAACTATTAGATGATATTAGGTATATATATATGTTCTTATTACATAACTCAGTTTCTTCAGAGGCCAGGTCTTGGAATTTGTAAAACCAGCATGTAGAAGTGGAATATGTAATGAGTTGATATTTGTGTAAGTGTAGACATTATATCAAATGGAAAGAGAGGAGTCTTTGAGGCAAAATCATAGGAGGTCTTCACAGTCTTCTGGAGTTGGTGTTTCAAATGATAATCGGAGGTTGTCAACTTCCCCTCAAGATTCAATTTTATTGTATAGTTCACATTCAGTTGATCATCAACGAGGTGAAAGGGGTACAAATGATTCTCCTTTATCTTCTGTGGGAGAACATCGGTCTTGACCTTCTGTTGGTATGAACAATCTTTTAATAAATGTATACAAATTGCTTTTTTGTGTAGGCAAAGATTGTACATGTTTACACAAAACTTTGATTTTATTTGAAGCAGAGCGTGGTTCAGAAGATGCTTGTAATTCTACAAAGAGGGAGGCAGAGCGAGCAAGGGAGATGGATGAGAGTGCAGAGCAAGGTTCTCAAGAGGCTCGTCATTCTACACATGGTGATGATGGTCGAGCTAGGACACAATATGTTGAACTAACTGAGGGTTGTATGCCTATGACGACGTATCCATCTGATTTACCTTAGGAGTTTCCATGGGAAACTGGTGATCATCAAATGACTCTTGAAAGATGTAGATCCCACTATGGCAAGTTGGAAAATGATTTGTCTACTATGGATCTCCCTCCAGAGAGTAAACAAAGTTTGGAGATTGTTTTGGGATCATTGCAAAAATTCATTAAGGCATATGAGAATCTCGGACAAACTAAAAATGGTTTTGTTGATTTGATGCGAAGACGAAGGGAACAAGTGATGGGTCCAGACAAGTGGGTTGTTGTGAAGGAGAGAGTGACAAAAGAATAAGCCAAATCAATGTTTAATTTCAAAGAAGGTCTAAAGCGAGAAATGTTGAAAGTGCAATATTTCAAGCACCTTCATCTTGCACATCTACTATATGATCGGTTTCTTGCAGCTTATGGTCGGTTTCCATGGAACGATGAGGTTTCTCAATATTTTGCTAGATTTTCTTATGCGGATTTTTTTTTACATATGTAGCTAGACTATACTGATGTTCATTCAGAATTTTATGGAGTTGGAAAGGGTCGAATATATGATCAAAAATGTGCTCTTAGAGACCCTACAACTCTTCGACCTCCACCTCAGATATCTCGCCCACCCAGGCTAGTGGTATTAAGATCAGACATAGAGCCCACATCCCAACTTGGGACAACTGCAAGGGATTTTGTTGGCGATGGTTTATCGTCAACATTAGTTGGAGTAGATGTGGGATTGGTTCGAGAAAGGGCTCGTTCCACTATTCGTCAAAATTTTGTTTACAAAACTAATGATGAGGTAGATGGAATGAGCATTGGAGATCTCAGGGCGTATGCCAAGGTTTGTCATGACATAGCGGCAAATGTTATATCCAATGACACATTGAGTTTAGGAGAGGTTTGTTGATTATGATATGACAATCTAAATTTAATTTTTTATTCATTTCGAATTGAACTTTTTGATACATTATATGAATGATAAATTATGTTGTTTTTGATGTATATAGTAATAAGTACATTATGTAAATGTTTATTGGTTGCAGTTTTCAAGAATGATGAATGAACATTCTTTTCGTCTTTCCACCAGCGAAAATATAGGGCATATTGGAGAGGTATAATTATTATTTACATATTTATAATTATGTTTGGACTTGATATATATTATCTTTTTTTTTTTTTAATTTTAATTTAACTATGCATCTTACTATTAATTTGACTTATCCATGCAGGTTTCTTTAGATACGAACTTTTTAAATGATTTACCATCTATTGTGAGCTAATGTTTGTAATTTTTTTGTTTTTGTTTTAAGTTAATTGCTTAATTTTTTTTTTGTTTGTATTATGTATATTTATTAACACAATTTAAATTTTAGTGGGGAGAGATAGATTCTCTGCTGAATGCAACAGATATTGGCACGGAGGTAATTTTGTTGACACTTGAATTGATATAAGTTTAATATTTTAATTTTTTTGGATTTTATTAAAATTTGTTCAATTAATTTATGAGATTCATAAATTGATTTTATACATGTTGTAGCTTGGGTCTCTAAAATCTTTGGGAGGCAAAGGGAAGGCTCCTTTGGAGGATAGTGGTGGACATGCATTTGGAGAATTTGATATAATTTTGTTAATAATCGAATTGTTCTTTGATATATAAGCTTAATATTTTAATTTTTTGAATTTAGTTTAAATAATTTATATGATATTCATAATCTGCTTTTATAAATGCTGTAGGGTGGGTTGAGTCCAAGGGGAGGCTCTAGTGGAGAATAGCACGGACTTGGACATTTTCTTTTTTTAGCACGGTGGACTTTTTTGTTGTTGTTGTTGATATATATAGATTGTAAAGATTTGTTTTAGACATCGAGGAGATTTATTTTTGGACTAGATACATATATATATTGAACTCACATGTTCATGAACCTTTTTTTTAGGATTATATACATGTAGATTGAACTTATATATTCTGTATTTGATTTAAATGATCTACTTTTTTTGTTTATTTAACATGTTTAAATGAATGAATGAATATGTAAGAATGAATGTTAACGAAGTTATAATCTAGGTGAAATGAATGAATGAATGTTAACGAAGTTATAATCTAGGTGAAATGAATGAATGAATGTTAAAAGAATGAATGTTAGGTTTGTATAGGAATTTTAAGAATGAATGAATGTTAAGATTAAATGTGAAGAATGACTGTTATCTTTGAATGTTTTAGGAAGTTTAGGAATGTTCTAGGAAGTTTAAAAATGAATGTTAGTTTCAAATTTTGATAGGAATGTTACCTAAATATATTAAGAATGAATGTTACATGGTAAGAATGAATGTTAAGGAAGTTATGGTAGGTGCAATGAATGAATGATGTTGAGTTTTTATATGAATTTTATGAATAAATGAATGTTAAGAACATGACTGTTATCTTTGAATGTCAGGAAGTTTAGGAATGTTAAGAAGGTTAAAAATGAATGTTAGGTTCAAAGTTCAGGAATGTTAAGAATTTTTTATTGAAATATGAATGAATGTTAAGAATGAATGTTAGGTTTTTATACGAATTTTAAGAATGAATGAATGTTAAAATTTCAAATGTTAGGAAGTTTAGGAATGTCAGGAAGTTTTGATAGAAATATGAATAAAGTACGAAGTTTAAAAATGAATGTTAGGTTCAAACTTTATGAATGTTAGGAAGTTGAAAAATGAATGTTAGGTTTAAATTTTGATACGAATGTTAGGAATATGTTAAGAATGAATGTTAATATGGTAAGAATGAATGAAGGAATTTATGATAGGTGCAATGAATGAATGAATGTTAAGAATGAAATGTTAAGTTTTTATAGGAATTTTAAGAATGAATGAATGTTACTTGATTGAATGTTAAGAACATGACTGATATCTTTGAATGTTAGGAAGTTTAGGAATGTTAGGAAGTTTAAAAATGAATGGTAGGTTCAAAATTTATGAATGTTAGGAAGTTTAGGAATGTTAGGAAGCTTAAAAATGAATGTTAGGTTCAAACTTTATGAATGTTAGGAAGTTGAAAAATGAATGTTAGGTTCAAATTTTGATAGGAATGTTAGGAATATGTTAAGAATGACTTTTAATATGGTAAGAATGAATGAATGAATTTATGATAGGTGCAATGAATGAATGAATGTTAGGTTTTTATAGGAATTTTAAGAATGAATGAATGTTACTTGATTCAATGTTAAGAACATGACTGCTATCTTTGAATGTTAGGAAGTTTAGGAATGTTAAGAAGTTTAAAAATGAATGTTAGGTTCAATGTTTAGGATTTTGTTAGGAAGTTTTGATTGAAATATGAATGTTAGGAAATTGAAAAATGAATATTAGGTTCAAATTTTGATAGGAATTTTTAACTAATAATTCTTATTTTCAATATTCAGGTACATTTTATGTGGTTGAAATCATGGAAAATGGGGATTTAATGATTTTTTGTTTTTAATCATAAGCAAAGATTACAGGATTGTGAAGCTTGTGCTAAATTAGAGCAATGATTTTAGACAACAATTTGATGAATTTTCATCGATTTGTTGTAAATAAGCATTCATCTAATTTAGCATAAGCTTCACAATCCTGGAATCCTTTCTTGCGATTAAAAATCAAATGATCGTTGTCTCCATCTGTGTGAGGCACCTGCAACAATTAATTAACAAGAATGCGCGAAATAGCAGAAATGACAGAACTCAGAATCACTTTTGTATTGATCACGGGCCACTTCGAGGGGGAAACCTCCTTTGAGCAAGCTCAATACAAATAACTTCACGGTGCCTTCATAGGTCTCAACACACACTTATATACTAATTCTAGGCGCCAATACTATGGGTCGAAACCATGGGCCGTTACAAACTATGGATCAACAATACTACGGGCGACTTACAAAGCATATGCGCCACCAACAATAATACAAACTATTGATCACAAATACTACGGGACGACTTACAAAGCATATGCGTCCAACAAAAACATACTAACAAAGTAAAGATATGGGTTCCTAGCATCCCCTCCCCCTTAAAAAAAGCTTTGTCCTCAAAGCTTCAGATGTGGAAATTGTTGTTGAATCTGAAGGAGTGGTTCCCATGTAGCATCCTCTGGTTGCATGCCGTGCCACTAAATTAAGACCTCTGTGATAGAGCGAGAGCGAAGCTGACGTGTGCGCCGATTGAGGATGGCCTCTGGCTCCAAAAGGATGGATCCTTCATTATCCAGTTCGGGTAAAATCGTTTGGCCATTGATGTTGGTGCCAAGAACTTTCTTCAAACAAGAGACATGAAAGACTGGATGAATGCGGGAAGAAGGAGGAAGTTCCAATTTATAAGCAACGGACCCAATCTTCTGAAGAATCCGATATGGCCCATAGAACTTTGGAGCAAGCTTATGACGCCCTTTGAGTTTCAAGGAGGATTGTTTGTACGGCTGGAGACGAAGAAAAACCATATCGCCGACTTGAAAAGTGCGCTCTGAACGGTGCTGATCCGCTTGTTGCTTCATGCGATTTCTTGCCATGTGAAGATTGTCCCGCAAAATGCGAAGAATCTGATCATGGTTGCGAAGGACTGTGTCAACTTCCTGAACTAGTGAACTGGTGGGGGTGTATGGAAGAAGAGCTGGAGGTGCTTGACCATAGACTGCTTCATATGGGGTCATTTTAGAAGCAGTGTGGTAAGAGGTATTGTACCACCATTCAGCAAGAGGGAGCCACTTTGCCCACTGATGTTGTTGTTCTGAGGTGAAGCAACGAAGATAAGTTTCCAAGCATTTATTGACAATTTCAGTCTGACCATCTGTTTGTGGGTGATACCCTGAACTCATCTTCAGTTTGGTGCCAGTGTGGCGAAATAGTTCTGTCCAAAAATGACTAGTGAAAGTCGCATCACGATCCGAGACAATGGAAGAAGGGATGCCATGAAGACGAAAGATCTGGTCCATAAAAATTTGAGCAATTGAGGAGGCTGTATAGGGATGACTGAGAGCACAAAAATGACTATATTTGGAGAGGCGATCAACCACAACGAGAATCACTGTCTTCCCTCCAGATTTAGGGAGCCCTTCAATGAAATCCATAGAAATATCTGTCCAAATCCGTGTAGGTATGGGTAGGGGTTCAAGCAATCCTGGAACGAGTGTTGTTTCCCCCTTATTGCGCTGGCAGGTATCACATTCGGCCACCATCTGTTGAATTGTCCTTTTCATGCCCTACCAAAAGAAGTTACGTCGTGCTCGTTCATATGTTTTGAGGAACCCAGAGTGCCCGGCCGATGGAGAAGCATGGAGTTCATAGAAGACAGCTTGTTGAAGATCTGTGCTCTGGGGAAGCACCAGACGACCCTTGTATCACAGAGAAGCACCATCCCAAGAGTAATGTGGTACAGCAGAAGGGTTGTTGGTCAAGTGTTGGATGATCTAAGATAAGGAAGAGTCATTGACATAACCCTGTTGAACAGATTGCAACCAATTTGGAACAGGCATAGAAATAGCTGAAAGAGAACCTTGGGCACCAAATGTGCGAGAAAGCACATCTGCCACGATATTGTCTTTACCCTTCTTGTAAGTGATCTCATAGTCATAACCCATGAGTTTGCTAACCCATTTCTATTGTGCCGGGGAGGAGACACGCTGGTCCAAGAAATATTTCAGACTCTGGTGATCAGTCTTGATGCAGAAATGATTCCCTAATAGGTATGGACGCCACTTCTGTACTGCATGCAAAATAGCCATCATTTCCTTCTCATAGGTAGAGGAAACTAAATTCTTACCTGAAAGGGCTTTGCTGGTGAACGCAATGGGGTGTTCATCTTGAAGGAGAACGGCACCAAGTCCATTGCCGCAAGCATCACTCTCAATAGTGAAGGGCTTGGAAAAATCGGGCATAGCTAGCACAGGTGTAGTGCACATAGCTTGTTTGAGTTTGTCAAATGCACACTGAGCAGCAGGTGTCCATGTAAAAGCATCCTTTTTCAACAGAGCGGTTAATGGGGCTGCAATCTTCCCATAATCCTTGACAAACTTGTGGTAGTAGCCAGTCAACCCCAAAAAACCACGAAGGCTCTTGAGTGTCTGAGGACATGGCCAATTGTTCATGGCGTCGATTTTGGCAGGATCCACGCGAACCCCTTGTGCTGAGATAATGTGCCCAAGATACTCAACTTCCTTTTGTCCAAAAACACATTTAGACTGCTTGGCATGGAGATGATGGTCAGAGAAAAGTTGCATGACAAGATCCAGATGCTGGAGATGTTCATCCCATGTTTTACTATAGATGAGGATATCATCAAAGAATACCAGAATGAATTTCCACAAGTAGGGTGAAAATATTTTATTCATTAAGGCCTGGAATGTGGAAGGAGCATTAGTGAGGCCAAAGGGCATGACCAAAAACTCATAATGGCCATCATGTGTGCGGAAAGCTGTTTTAGGAATATCATCCTCATGAACCCGAATTTGATGATACCCAGAACGAAGATCCAACTTGGAGAAAAAGTGAGCCCCATGAAGCTCGTCAAGAAGTTCATCAACAACAAGAATTGGAAACTTATCCTTGATGGTGAGGTGATTAAGTGCTCGGAAGTCAATGCAGAGGCGCCATGACCCATCTTTTTTGCAGACGAGAATAACTGGAGAAGAAAAGGAACTAGTGCTTGGGCGAATAATACCTTGCTTCAATAAGTCCCGAACGAGCATTTCAATCTCCGTTTTTTGGTGGAATGGGTAGCGATAGGGCCGGATGTTGGGAGGAGCGCTGCTAGGAAGGAGCTGAATACGATGGTCTTCTGGTCTGGAAGGTGGTAATCCCACTGGTTCAGCAAAGACACCTGTATATCGATCCAGAATTTGTTGTAGATCCCAAGCAGTAGTGGAGACCGCTGATGGTTGCATCTGGATGGAATGGATCTGAGCGATGACACCATGTGAATTCTTCTTGAGGAGTTTTTCCATGCGATGTGAACTGATGATGCTGAGAGAACCTGGTTGTAATCCTGTCAATGTGTGTTTGTGTCCATTGAGGGAAAACTGCATCCAAAGTTCGGCAAAATCCCATAAGATAGGGCCAAGTGTGCGTAGCCATTGAGCGCCCAAAACCACATCACATCCGCCTAAGGGCAAGGCAAACATGTCAGAGCGTAAGGTATAATCTCCCATAGAGATATGCACATTTCGACACTTCCCTTTTCAAGGTAAGGTACCCCCATTGGCAACCATGACTTCAAAGTTGGAGCAAGGATGGATAAAACAATCAGCTTGTTTGGCAATCCGAGGGTCAATGAAATTATGAGTGCTACCAGAATCAATGAGGATTGTAAGAGGAAGCTTCTTGAAGTAACCCCTGACCCGCATTGTTTGGGGGGTGGTGACTCCAGCTAAAGCATGGAGAGATATCTCTGGCTGGTCATCCTGAGACGGAGGGTCAATAGGTGGTTCCTGAATGTCGACCGAAGCATCTAGTGTTTCTGGATCTTCGTCACCCATTTCAGAGGCAGGTGGAGACTCCACATCCAGGAGATAGAGTTTTTGCTGAACACATCTATGCCCCCGAGTGAATTTCTCATCACAATTATAGCAAAGACCCTTTTCTCTGCGTGCTTGCATCTCTGTTTCCGACAAACGCTTGATAGGAGTCGGTCGAGGAGCCTGCGGTATAGGAGGTCGCTGAGACCCCATATTTCTGAAGGGAACAAAAGTGGGCATGGAGCGTTGTTGGGTTGCAATCTTGTCTTCTACCAATTTAGCCAACCCGAGTGCTTCCATCATTATGTTGGGGAAGAACATTTTGACCTCGGAGCGGATGGCATCCTTTAGACCACTGATAAAACAACTCCGGTAAAATTCATCAGACAATCCTTCGGTGTGGTTGGCTAGATTCTCAAATTCGGTTTGATACTCTCTCACAGTGCCAGTCTGGCGAAGTTTAGTGAGGGCTCCTGTGAAGTCATCAAAAGCACTAGGACCAAATCGTTGCAGAAGGAGCTGACAAAAGTTTGGCTAGTTGGGCTCTGGATGAGCCTTGATGTACCAACGGTACCACTGAAGAGCTTCCTGTTCCAAATGAAAGGATGCCAACGGAACTTTGTTGACATCAAACGTATTATGCAGACTGAAATATTGTTCTGCACGATAGATCCATCCAGTTGGATCGGTACCATTGAAGTGAGGAAAATCAAGCTTTGGACCACGGACATTGCTGGAAGAAGAGAACCCATTGTCTACTGAAGACTCGGACTGCCGTTTGTTGTTAATATCTGAATGCTCAAGATGGAGACCAAGAAATTTTTCATCCAGATCCTGGAGTTTGGCTTGGATGGCTGCAAGGGCTTCCTCCATGGTTTTTGCTCCTGCACGGGTGACAATCATAACCACGGATTTTTTTTTTTTTTGATTGGGTAGGAAAGCAAAAACAGGAACTACTTCAGTAAAGGAAAATTTGGATTTGGGAAAAAATCAGAAGGGTAATTGGGGTTTGACTCGTTTTTTGGACACTGTTGGATAGACAGGGAAGTAAAAATGAGGATTTCAGCAGCGGGGTGAAAGGATGGGAAAATTTGGAAAAAGGGAACAAAGAAGCAGAATTCAGAAAGGAACTCTGTGGTAAAAATTGAAGGTGATTGGGTGAAATCTGAGGAAGTTATGGCAAACCCTAAAAATATACAAATGTGGGATTTCGGGCTGTAGAAAAGGGAATTGAGGATAGGGTCCTCAGGGATGAAATATGCAGAATGGAATGATAGGGGTTCCCTGAAAGTTTCAAGGAAAACAGAGGTAAAACAAGGGAGATATGGAGAAAAAACGGAATTTTATACTCTTTTTTTTTGGCACCTGCAACAATTAATTAACAAGAATGCGCGAAATAGCAGAAATGACAGAACTCAGAATCACTTTTGTATTGATCACGGGCCACTTCGAGGGGGCAACCTCCTTTGAGCAAGCTCAATACAAATAACTTCACGGTGCCTTCATATGTCTCAACACACACTTATATACTAATTCTAGGCGCCAATACTATGGGTCGAAACCATGGGCCGTTACAAACTATGGATCAACAATACTACGGGCGACTTACAAAGCATATGCGCCAACAACAATAATACAAACTATTGATCACAAATACTACGGGACGACTTACAAAGCATATGCGTCCAACAACAACATACTAACAAAGTAAAGATATCGGTTCCTAACAATCTTCCATGATTTCAGTTATGCGAACTTACACAAGTGATATTTTAAATTAAAGATTCGGGGTGGAGAGTGGCGACAACCACATCCATTATCTCATCCCTTAAGTGGTCTAATAGACATATGGGGACCCGAATAAAGTATTTTATACAAAATTAAGATGAAAATCTTACACATGAAATTTTTCATTACCAATTAATTTTTGAATTCATTCAGCATATTAGAATACGATCATTTAAACTCTTATATTCTAGTTCCCTTTCAAGATCATAGACATAGTTGAAAGAAAAAAATATATTGTACACAACATTGGATAATGACATGGACAAAACCATTGATCTATTAATTTTTTATATAGTTAAAAACATCACAATGGAATGCCGTCCTCAATTATCCGTTCATGGTCATATTTGAACAGTTTCCAATTTTTTATTTTTTAATTGTTTTTTCGATGGAACTTGAACCAATTTTATTCGAGATGCACATACTAAATGACTATATTGACAACATATAACATCAGGTTCATAATCCTGAAAGTAGACATAATTTTCAGTCATATGGGTCTGCTGAAAAAAATAGCCCTTTAAAATGATGGATCCTCTCTCGTATGTATATCCGTTGTCATTGTAGTCTTCCAATAACTTCATCTTTCCTTTAGTGCATCGCATTAAATAATACTTCACATTTTCGTTGTTGTCTATAGGTGCAATCACAACAAAAACATCGCGTGTGCAAATTACAAGTAACGTTAGGATTTTTAAATCAATTAAATTGACTAATATACATGTATGAGGTGATGGACAAGAATGAACAATCGACAAAATAGTTGTACTTGATCATTACCTTCTCTAACAAGATCTGAAATTTTGTCGCCATCAGATGATATTGCTATTTCTTCTGATTCTAATTCTTCTACGCTTGCTAGTAGCATTTTTTCTTTAGGATTAATCTCTGTATGTTTCCAATGTTTTACATAGTTGTTCGTTATGTTTTCACAAACTTTTGTATATTCAATATTTTCAGTGCAAATATGACAAAAGCATGATTGCTTTCTATTATCAAATGTAGACACGTTTTGGAAGGCTTTTGTTTGAATAGAGTAAAAATCTCTAGTCTCGTGTATGGTGCTAGCGTTGTATGGTATTGATCTATTTATATCTTGGACCCCAACAAGCCAAAAAAACCTACACAAACATGACAAATTTTGATGTTAGTGTAAATTTTTTTAAATTGACAATTAATATAAATTAAAAAAATCGTGTACATACCTGCGCACATCTTTTGATTGTTGATGATAATTATGGCTTAGATGTGATTTACACCATTGGACAACCTCTGCAGCTGAATGAAATCGTACATAAGAACGGTTCATTTTCCATCTTCGAAGTGGTCTTTTTACGTGTGCTCCTGTGCCATCATGTTCACCTTTTCCATGTCTAGTGTCAAATAAATTCCATCGATGTTTAATGTTCAATGCTTTATGAAGTCAACATAACCAATAAAATGATCGCGAAGATTTAAATTGTTCCACACATCCATCTGACCATATCCAATTCTCATTGAATTTAACGTCACGTCCCTTTAGCGAATTGTAGAAAATACTTTCAATACAATGCTGAACAAAATGTGTATCGTGTGTATGATCATCGCTGATATAAAAGTGATATTCTTTAATCACATCTCGATTGTCACACGTGCTTTCAATGCCATCAACATCATGTTGAGAATGTCTATATAAAACATGGACAAATATCGAAACTTGGTCAGAATGATAGTATTCACTCTATATCTCTTTTTGTGTAGCAAATGTGTAGTTTTCTCGAAAATAAACCACTGAAAAAATTGTTCTTGGTGGAAAAATTTCATGAGACTGTTTGATTTAAAGGTCTTGCCATCGTGCTCTATGTGAATGCTTGGTGTATTTATAAATTTCACTTTCAAATTTCTTGAGAAAATATGTCACACCTATTTTATCTTCTCGCAAATCAATCCTTTTGGAATTGCATCAGTAGAACTTGTAATGTATTCATATCTTCTCCAATCAAAGGTTACATTTGACAGCGAGTGATCAGTATCAAGAGAATATTTATTGTGGAATAAAACCAAATTTCCACAATGATTACAATGTTTTCCATTGACACAT
The DNA here is from genome assembly GCA_027924585.1 of Larix kaempferi. Lineage (NCBI taxonomy): Eukaryota > Viridiplantae > Streptophyta > Pinopsida > Pinales > Pinaceae > Larix > Larix kaempferi. Next base: position 14,131,662 of record BSBM01000738.1, read on the forward strand.
CTCTTATTATAAAATACTTCATCGTGATTTCTCTCACATAGGGTTTGAGATATGAATTCACGTATTGTTGGAGGAGGTGGTGAATTTTCCCAAAATATTTTACCAAATTCAAGAAACGTGTCGTAATATAATTGAAATTGTACATGATAATGGTAACAACATGTGTCACGTATAGTAATAGGTCTAACATACCATGGTTTTAGCTGGACAAATGTAGTGATTGATACATTAATTCCACGATGATCTTCCTTGAATTTATTGAACAATTGTACTTGTGTCATATCCATTATATGTTTTGGACAGCTTACATATACTCCTCGTGATACTCTTTGTCATATCACATCCCTTGAATTTGGTGAAACTCAAGCATGTGTCAACCAATATTCCCGTACAATATCTTTAACACCTACTCCCTGTTAGGATATTTAGACACTTAGGAGTTAGTTAAGATCAACTTGTGTAATATATCCGTTAGGGATAATGTGTTTCTTTAGTATGCATTAGTATGCATTTGTAAATACTTAATCTGATGGTCACGATATGTTCCCGACATAGAGTGATCCGACGGCCCAACTTCTCTTAGATCAAACCTGTAACATCTCCGAGATTTGCGAGTTAGTATTTTGGTGAAAAGATTAAAATTTCTTCCCTTAAAGATCTTCACAATAAAACATTATAAGAAAACAACCAACATGTAATTAATCCTTGTGCATACACTTGACATTCTTATAAAGTCAATTTGCTTATGTTATTAAGTATTATCGTTGCAACTCCTTGGATATCCCTTCAACCATACATTTAATCTCATGACATCAAGGAATTCCCATAACAAATACATATCAACAACAATAACAATTAAAATGATATACAAAGATCACACATGGAAGACCTGTAACATACCCCTCACGGCACATGATAAAGATAAGTAAATCCTCCTCAATTATAAATGAAAACATTATAATTACCCTATGTCCATGCTTCATCATATTAACATGTAATCATATACTCGAATGTCGCCATCATTACCTTGAACATATTCATACAATTCATAACCATTTGTCATAACTATTTATATTTTTCAAGCCTTAAATATGCTTATAATACGACAACCTGCTACTATATTCAACATATTTAAACAACGGACCATACACATATTAGATCTTCTCCACATGGACAACATAATAACCAGTCAATACATTTTAACTATAAGTCACATGACAACAATACACTAACCATCATACACCATATATAAACATGGTTCACCCAAAAATCTCTGGGCTACGTCCACCAAACTGTGGCATCATTTATTTATCTGAATTTTTGGTTACATCCAGCAATTCAGAATTGCTAACTGAAAATCAAACAACGCTCAGCGAATCTAATTCACCTAGATCTTTATCCAACAACGTCAGCATATTCATCGAAGGGAAAAAATGACAATGATCTTCTGGAAGAGATGCTATTTCAACCTAACAATGCTCATCTCGAAGAGATCTAAGATCTTGGCATAAAATTTAAAGATGATATCAACATAATTATAATATGATCTCATCATAACATTTAAACGTTAATTAAAGTAATCACTTATGTGATAGATTCCGATCACTTCACATGTAGGTAAGAACGTGATCTTATGATCGTCATGGGTAGACCACCTATCATGCAAAAGACCAAACTGGAGCAGAATAATCAAGTAAAGACCAAACTGAAGGTCGGTTCTCGACTAGTAAAAATATATCTAGTAATGCGTGGATCACTGAAAGGAATACCTATCACACTTCATACAGAGGATTTTAATGCAGTTCTCCAAAACAGGATTCTACTCTTCCACATACAGAGTTTCACCAAAATCAAGGATACAGTGATCACATACGATTTAAATACAGACTATGGACAATAAACAACAAAGTTTTTCCAGCGTCTTTGTCATCGTCGTGCATTCACTTAGCACAAGGGTAAAGTAAAACTGAAAACACGTCTTCACATAGAGATCGAATCTCTGGTAAGGCATTTTAGCAGAGATTATTAAACCCACCATTAAAATGTAGAAGCACAAAATAGAAATAAACTCTGCATGTAATACAAAGGTTCCACCATTGCGCCTTATCTCTCGAAGGAGATCCACCTAAAACACAGAAGCACAAAATAGAAATAAACTCTGCATGTAACACAGAGGTTTTACCATTATGCCTTATCTCTCAAAGAAGATCCACCTAAAACGTAGAAGCATAAAATAGAAATAGACTCTACATGTAATACAGAGGTTTTACCATTGTGCCTCATATCTCAAAGGAGATCCACCTAAAAACGCTTTTACCATGGATCTATGCTAGGATTCATTAGCGTATCTCTGATCTAATGAACATATAAATGACAGAGATTTTACCATGGATCTATGCTGTAATTCATTACCATATCTCTAATCTCTATGAAAAAAAATGAATGACAGAGTTCTTACCATGGATCTATGCTCGAAGTACCTTAGCGTTTTCTCTGATCATGGATCTATGCTCGAAGTTCCTTAGCACTTTTTCTGATCTAATTAACGTATAAAAGTCAAAGATATTACCATGGATCTATGATGGAATTCATTAGCATTGCAACGCCATGACATATCAGGAAAGATGACTTCCGATTGCATAGATCGAAAATTAACGGGACCCTCCAGAAAGTCCAAGGATCAGATCACCTCCGTAGAGTTTTACCCCATACTGTGGCGTGAGACGAAATGATACAAATGTAGAGATCGAACAGATATCAACTACTAAGCAAAGTACGATAGTACAACGTTTAAGTTCAAATCAATTTCTAATTCATATTACAGGGGTTACTTACCTCCACCGCTGGCTTCAAACTTATCGCAGAGCTCTTTTGCTATTATTATAGAGTTCACATCAACTCGTTCAATGACCTTCTTGGCAAGAGTTCCCATTGCAGGGATATACTTCTACACTAATTCTATCGTATAGATCGATCCTCCTATAGATCATTATCCAAATCTAACCTCTGCCTCCCTCCTCCCCTCCAGGCTCGTGCATTTTTCCCATATAGTCTACGGATCTAGGGTTTGCAGAAGTGAACATGCCGCCCTTGCTACCCACTCGCCCCGTTTTCCCCAATTTCCCAAATCATAAAAAGAAAATCCCCCCGTAATCTATCTCATAACTGCTATTTAACTTCAGTAGTGCCCCCATCCTCTCGGTGTGGTCGCCATTTATTATCAGCAGCTTTCCCCCACCGATAACATCCAGATTTTCCTCCACTAATTGATGGCTTGTTCTTGAAGGGTCCTCCCACTAACACACGAGATTACCAACGGACAAGTGGTACTTCATCTTCTAGTTAGGACTCAACGAACCAAATCCTATGGCGATTTCGGGTTCGTTGGTATTTAGATGACAACTTTCCAAGTATCGCCCAAAGAGTCTAGAGATCGGTTGCTCAATAGAAAAATACTATTATAAATTAAAAGGACAAGTTCCCTCTTTTTGTAAACTAGTGTTAATAAAATAGCTCATCTTATTTTCTAAATAAGGTGATTATAAAATCTCTAAGAAGATTTCTCTTATAAATAAAGTCTCCGAAAGAACTCCTTGGCACTTGATGCCAAGATTTAAAGATGATCATGATCCTTATGATAATACTATTTCTCTTAAGTAACGAAAGTAGTTACTTAGGGTAGTTGCTTAACCTCATGCAGGATTATTTAGTAAGAACCATCTTTACGCTAGTGATTAGGTCTTAAGGGTTTCCTACAAGCTTGTAAAGTGTAGTTACTCCGCTTAGGATTAACCTAGCTCAAGATGACATTTACAACTTAGGAAATAATGTAACAATACTTTCGAGGTCCACAAGTGGGGCCTTAGCCTTGAGCTCCTGACTAGTAACCACGTGTACAGCAATATTTTCATTTTTTACATAATAGGTCATAAAGGAGGGATATCACAAAACCTAACCTTGATCTGTGGCTTAACACTCGATTGGTCCATGATCTCTATTTAAAGAGCATGGAGGGTCATTGTTTAGTTGATCGATTATGAGAAGCTAATTTGTAACTTTCTTTCTTTGCATAATGAATTGTCCTGTAGAAGCTATTTGGCTGGGGCCATGGAGTGTTTCCCTCAAGAGGGTTTCAACCACATCAAAACATCGGTGTGTTGATCTGTGATATGTTTGTGTGAAGTGGTTTCTCTTGGTGTTTAGTCCTTTGGTAGTACCCTGTGTACCCGAACACTCCCATTCTATCTTTGTAAGGCTGTCTACAAATAATTGCCCAGCAAGCAAGTTCATCATTTTCATGTATTTGCATTCTGAATTTGCTATGTTTGTATAATGTCTTTCCTGAGGTTCCAATTGCTTTTGCTAGTTGCGTTGTCAAACGTTTTTGTTTAGTACTTGTCAAAACAATTGCCATATGAATTGCTCTTTGTGTAGCACTGATATCTTTCTTCCTAGATTTTCCAAATTTTTTTATTGCATCACCTATATTTTCTATCACATTATGTTTCAATTTCGACTCTTTGGTCTCCTTGCGAATACCCAATAATGACGTAGCATCTTCTAACTTCTTGGTCACTAATAAACATCTCAAAATTTGTGCTTGCCATGTTATTGAATACTTCTTCAGAACATCATCATAAAATTTTTGAGCCCGATATCGTTCAGCATGTATGGGTATTTTTTTTCCATATTTGTTGCAATCAACGTTTTCTAAGAATTCATCATCAATGGTGAAAGTACCAATACTTCAAGTTAAATTTAATTTAGCATGTATCCAAAAATACAATTCATTATAAAAAATGAATTTGGAAAATACATGATATATACATACCTGGTTCAATTTCTAGTTCTTGAACTTTCTCTTCAATATTGACTTCATCGACATTAATATGTAAATCACTATTTACATCTTCAATAATCATCTCTTCAACTTCAATTTGTTCTTCTTGTACTCTATTTTCAATTTCCATTTCATCAACATTATCATGTAAAAATGTATTTATGTCTTCAATAATTGTAGCTTGCATTTCTGCAAGGCTTGCTTTGTTGGCATGATATTTAAGTTTTTTTGTTTCTCTATCATCATCATCATCATCACGTTTACGATCATATTTCCTTTGACAGTTTCTCTTACTTCCCATGATTGTTTAATCTATAAAAGATAAATTAAAGAATCATCACTTTATAGTAAAAAAAAAAAATTAAGATTTAAAAACAGTTACAAAATTTATAAAGACATGAACTGAAATTTACTTCACCTTATCAAAATCTTGTAGGAGTCTTTTGAAGAAAAACTCATTGGAAACAAATTTTCTTTGAATGAACTAAGAACTCCTTAACAATAAATCACCTTTGAAAAAATCCATTGGAAAAGAATAACAACACCTTCTAAATAAATCTTCTTTGTAAAACCATTGTAAAAAAAACCTCTTTGAAAAAATACCTGGGAAAAAAATTTCTTTGGAAAAACACTTGCAAAGAAATAACTCTTTTGCAAAAATAACTTGGGAGAACAACTTTTTGAATAAACCCCTTTCAAAGAAATAAGAATGAAAAATACATCTCCTTTGCAAAATTACCTTGAAATAAAAGCTTATTTGCAAACCCCTTTCAAAGAAATAAACTCATTTCCAAAAATATCTTGGGAAAATAACTCTTTGAAAAAAACATTTTCAAAGAAATAAGGAAAAATACAACTCCTTTGCAAAAATAACTTGGAATAAAATCTTCTTTGCACAAAATACTTTGGAATAAAAACTCTTTAAAAGCAACATTTTGGAAAAAAACACCTTGAAAAACCCATTGCAAAGAAATAAGAAGTGCAAAAATACCTTGGAATAAAAATTTATTTTGCAAAAATGTCTTACAATAAAACTCTTTCAATGTACCCCTTGAAAAGATATAGGAAGAAAATAACTTGTAAAAACAACTCCCTTTGCAAAAAAAATCTTCTTAGAAAACTCCTTAAAAAATATTCTGACAAAAAATATGCGAAATTAAAATGTGCGAAAATAATAAACATATTTATTTTTATTTATATATGTTTAGACAACGAGGTTTTTTTTTTCCTGCCGACGAGTTCTTTTTACATTTTGTTATTCGGCCGAATAACCTTTGCTGTAATTGACGTTTCTGTTACAGAAAAATGTTATTCGGCCGAATAACCTCTGAAACCTAAAAAGTTCATGTTTTCTCACAGTTTTTAGGTTTCTCCATTTTCAAAAGTTAAAAAGAATCTCTTACACTACAAAGTGACTATCGGACTTGATACCATTAGTTTCATTATTGAATCTACTTTTTGAATATATAGATTTTGTTGTGTATAGGTGAGATCTGATATTTTTAATTTTTTTTTTCTTAACATGTGTCAAGTTTGGTATCATCTCTTTCAAAATGCGGTGAAATGAAAAATCCATAGCTTTAAAAATACAACACCAAAAAAATTGAAAAAACTATGGTGTAGTTAATTGGCGTGTCTACTTCAAAAGGGTATTCATAGATTTTTTAGTTTTATATTCAGTTGAGAGAAAAGTGTTGCGACAAAAAATATGTTGAAAATCGACAAGGTTTCCCCATTGATTGAATTCAAAAAAATATAATAATTAGTATATAGATCCATTGGTTACAAACTTATAGTCATGTAGTAGTATACTGTGTGTAGATTATCGTAGAATATTTTGTTTTTGCAAAAAACAAGTTTAACAATAATTTTACATGTATGACAAAACATGACTATTTTGTAGTTCTTTCATTTTATAAGAACACACTGTCAAACATTTGCCGAATTGACATATCAAATCTCAATATAAAAAATTGAAAAAATATGTATAGCAAGCTAACATAATTCTCTAAAAGTTTTCTTTTTAGTGAAAAGTGAAATTCCAAACAAAAATATCACTTTTATTTGCCCGAAGTTGGAAAACATGAAAAACTCTAATTTATTTTCTCACGGGACTCCCCAAAATAGACACCCATGTTCATGGATTCACCCCTAGTCTATGCATAAACGCATAGTTCCGTCTTTCTTTTTAACAAAATTTATAGGTGCTCCCCATGGAGACATGTTGGGTCTTATATAATTTTTATCAGTCAATTCTTTAAGATATGACTTAATTTCATTGAGCTCTAAAATATTCATTTTATAAGGAGCCTTTGAGTTGGGTACCGCTCCTGGTACTAACTCAATGGTGAAATCGAGTTCCCTTTTCGGGGGTAGTCTTGGAATTTCTTTTGGGAATACATCAGAAAATTCCTCAAGAATGGGTATATCTTCGAGCTTTAACTTATCTTCATTAGTGGACTATTCGTTATTAATTATATTTACCGCAAACAACTTACACCCTTTTCGAACAACTTTCTTAACTTGTAATGCAGAAGTTTTCCTAAGATATATCTTTCTAGGAATCCCTTTTACCGTTACAGTTTCAAATGCATCATTCAAACAAGCAAAACTCTTTTCAAATAAATTTAATACAACTTTATGCTTTTCTAACCAATCCATTCCAATTAGAACGTCATAAGAACCTAAAGCCAACACATTCAGCTTAACATGAGTCCTAAACTGATTCATCATTAATTCACATTCTTTTACATAATCAGTCACCTTCCTTTCCGTGCCAGTAGCTAATTGAACTAACCATGATTTATCAAACTTATCGACTTTCAGATTGCATCATTTAACTAAATCAGGTGAAATGTAGCTAAGACTTGTTCCTGGATCAATCAAAATAAAAATAGGTTTATTTTTGAGCATACCTTCCACTTCCACCATGAAAGTTTGATGATCAGCTTGTCTGTTCTCCAAAGCTGCATTTATCCTAGACATATCTCTTGCTAAGTCACCAACAATAGCCTCCTCCTGTATAGTATGGATGTTGTTGACAACCTTCTTTCTGAATGGATAGTTTGATGCATAGTGAGGTCCCTGACAATCCCAACATTTAACACGTTCTTTCAGTTCATTATTTTCAACAAAATTCTTAGGTGGATCACTGTTCCTTGCAGTTGTAAATTTTGATTGTGTATTTCTTGTTGCATTATTTCCTGAAAACTTTTTATTAGAGTAATAACATGAATTATTATTCCCAAAATTACGATTAAAAGAAAATTATTTCTTCCTTTGCTCAAAGTTGTTAGGCCTTTTTTATTTCTAGCTTGGTATGCCTTATCTTCTCTTATTTTGTTCATAACAGATGTTCTCCTTTCTCATGGCCTCTTCAAGAGTTCGAGGACTATGATATTCAATCCTGTCTTTTATGTGAGAGGGAAAGCAGCTAAGAAACCTCTGTACCTTAGGTTTTTCTTCAACGAAATAAGGCACATACCTTAATAAATTCAAAAATTTGTTGCACAAATCTCTCATATTCATGGAAACTAGTTTTAATTCATAAAACTCTTTAGCTCATTCCTCATCATACTGTTCTGATAGAAATTTTCTTTTAAAATATTTCTTAAAATTACTCCAATTTACACTTTTCTCTTTTAAACCTTTAACTTGTTTCAGATCTTGCCACGAGATGTCTGCTATTCCAAATAAGTTATAAATTGCCATTTTAGTTTTTAAATGACTTGAGTAATTATAAATCTGGAAATACTTATTCATACCGGACATCTATGCTTCAGCTATCTCACTCTTTTCCATTTCTCCGTTAAAAGTTGGTGGTTTGATCTTTTTAAACTCGCCAGAAATTTTTTCATAGGGCCTGTACTTATTTTTCTTAGTGTAGCAGTCATTGTCACTACTATCACCAGAATACTTATGATTTTTCCTGTATGCCCTTGCATCAAATTCAGAAGATGAACTACTGTCATAATTAGTCAATTTTACCTTTTTATCATTACGTTGGTAGGACATAGTTCCAGATTCAACATTATTTTCTGTTTTCTTATCTTGATCATTTTTAGGAAAATTATCTAGTAGGATTTGATTCAGCTCCACTTGAGATTTCAAAATTCGTTCGTTTTTTTCCTTAACAAATTTTATCTCAATTTTTAAATCTTTCACTGTCCTTAACAATTCAGAGGAATTATCATTCAATTTGAAAAATATATTTTCTGCATTAATGTGGCCTTGTTCATTATTATTATGTTCGTTATTAAGGGACCTGTCCTCAACAAACTATGTTGGTCCTTCCATACCTGCAGACTCAATTTATAAAATGTTGAAACAAAAAATAAAATAAATTAAATCAGTAATTTGTAATTCTGTTGTAATTTTTCATTTTGCACGAATGAGCCACTTCATGCCTAGTATTTGAACTTGGCTCTGATACCACATGTAACATCCCCAAAAATTCACTTAAATTTAAAATTTTAAGTAGCAATAAATGCTTGTGTCGCTATGCTAAAAGTGTTAATTACAACAAAACTAAACATTTAACAACGTACTTAATGATAACAACTCATAACATTTACATTAGTGACTAAGAGTTTAGATTATGTATGAATCGCATCATATGTATTAACAACTATTAGTTTAAAAAGCATCTTAAAAAGTTGTAAGTCCTTTATTGTCAAGTCAACGTCGGATATTGAACTTATTTGTTGTATGCATAATGTCACTTTCGCCCTATGTCATGCATTTTGTTTTCTAGAGACTAAATGTTCATCTTGATGCAATGAAGGGGTCCTTGAATAGCCCTAAGGCTTACTTAGCTATTGCTAGCTAACGCTTCTGAATTCTAATGCATAGATGCAGGTAAGACAAAACATTTCAATTGAAGCATGAAACGTATTTCAATAATACTTTTATATACCGAGTTAGTTTCAAAAATTGTTGTACTAAAGTTGTTAGACTGATCAACTGTTCTGCAATCTTCTTAGGTATTGAATTTCCTTGGAGTGATTAACTTTGTATACTTTATTTGCTAAAGAAATTCATCATTTAACTGTTGAAACTCGATAAACAACCTATTCTAGTCAAACACTATGACGATGTATATATATAAATTTTAATATATGTTATTATCCCAAACTATGGATAAATCATTGTATTACCTTAACTATAGGAATGACATTGTAATAAATTTTAATTTTAATAGTTATAATACTTCTAATATGCACTATGGGAAAAGTATGGTTTGAAAAAACTTATATATTAATGTGCATACTATACGAGCATAAGCTATGCGCATATACTTATATGCATAGACTATATGCAAAGGTTAAATGTATGAAACTATACGTGTAAACAATTGCATGAAACTATATGCATAATTTCGATGCATAAATGATATATTATGTATGAGGTTATAAGTGTGAAATCAAAATGTCACGAGGTATATAGACCATGCATTACCTATTCTAACCCTAACTTAGTATTAGCACAAGTAACAAGGTATTAACTTTGTAGTGGGTGTGCGTTGACAAGCACTCGAACCAAGCTATGGCATTAATGATTCCATAACTGTGATTTTAGTGGAATGTTTGGTGGCTTCTCTCATGTTAAACTTCACGTGAAGATGTTAGAGGTAAGGTGATGAATGTTAACTGGGTAATGTAAACTTGCCCAACTGTACAGGGATTAATTTGGTAGAGTCCTTAGCTGGACTTCTGTGTTGCCAGACAAACACGACATTGTAACTGTGGTGATTAATGCAATGTTAATGCAGTAGGTGATCATATTTCACAGTTCCTTGGTGGCTGGATCTTCACCGTCGATCTTCTGGTAATCTTGAGTTTCATATTAAACCCTAACTTTCTAGTATACCTCGTCGAGGTTTTGACTGTAGCATTCATTTGCATGAGAGAGTGGGGAGGGAGGCCAACAGGATCTCCGATTCTTAGGGTTTGTAACTACATTTTGTTTCTTCCTTCCATGGTTTCGATGGTGTGACCTCCTACCTGCAACAGGTCAATAAATTAGTGTGAAAATAAGCTTAATTTACAGGGTTGGAATCCATAATGTAAATGAATCCAGGTTTGATACTGCAACCGGCTTGCTAGTAGGGTTTAGCTGGTGTTTCAGTGGTTTGCAGTGTTACAATACAAAGTATTTATGAGTGTGACAACATTGAAACCATAGGGTAGCATTGTGAGAATTTGTAGTTGATGAGTGTTCAAGTGTGCTAATGAACAGGGCTTGGGTTCTTCTTGGATTTTAATACAGTGCTTCGGGCACAAACTTAAAGCGTTTGAAGAAGTCGGTGCTTCGATTTATAGATCAGGTAATGTGTTATCATTCTCTTAAATTCTTCAGTAGCTAACTGTTGGCATTGTAATTTATTTAAGTTTTCAATATAGTTTTAACCCTGCGTAATATTGATACCTTGGAAGGTGCTGCTTCAAGAGAATGGTCTTGGGGTTCGTTTACAAGAAAAAGGATACTTGGATATCCGGTAAGCCTTGGTGACATCTTCCAAGGGTTTTCCAACAAATGCGTTTGGTTTTGCTTGTTTGTGGTTTCTCCAAGTTTCGAAGGCGTAATGCTGGTTGTTCTGTTTGCTTTAATGTCAAACTATTTTATGCTGTGAAGCATCTATTTTTTAGGGCTTTACTTTTTGAGCTGTCGCTCGAAGTTTTGGTCTCAGCCAATGTTTAGAGTGTTTGAAGTTTTTAATAAAAGGATTTCAATTTGAATATCAAATGTTTTTGAACTAACTAACCTGTATAATACGAAGGGCTTTGTCAAAATATTTTAGTGTTTAAAAACTCATGGTGGTTTAAAATGTAGTACGAAGGGTTGATCCTTCAACCTGCACCTGGTTTGTTTTCTTTCGTAACTAAATACATTTTATTTGTAAATGAAAGTAAAGTAGATTAATATAAATAAAAAGGGGTTCGGGATTTTCCCAAGACTATGTTTGAAAAATGAGTTTTAAATCGATGAAGCCGTAAGGCTGGGTTTCAAAGGTTTGAACCCTAATGTGGATATCCATTGATAATAATTTTTTGTTAATGGTTTTGTTTCCTGGTCGTGATACACTCCTTTGTTTTCATAAAAGAAAGGATTGAACAACTTGAAAAGTTAAGAGGATCTTTAAACTTAGGGTTTGAACCCTAGGCGACCATGTAGATACTAAAATCCTGTAATTGTATTTGTATTTTCGAGGATACAGTAGTAATGTGAAATGATAATGTGTACTACAACTACAATTGCAAGAATACCGCTTCTCTATAATAATAATAATACTTATGTTTGAATAAGGATTCTTTTACTGAGAAATTTCGATGTTGATAGTAATGTAATGTCAAAGCTTGTCTTAGACATATTTATTTGATGTATAGAGAAGATGTGAGTAATCTGTTAATATTTGTATAGTGAGTTTGGTAATTTAAAGAATCTCTATATAAATTGTTTAGTTTGAAGAACTGCATCTCTTATGGTTTGAAAAGGAAATACTTGGCAATAAGTGTTGTTATAAATACTAGGATTTTTATTTTTCAGCAAAAACAATGAGATATTTTATTTATTTATATTTTTAATTTAAATTCTAAGATGTTGATATAAAAGGAAAATGAAGCAATATTACAGTACTAAATCTATGTGGATTTATTTGGAAATAAGTCATCAAGTTTAATCATATTAATTACATCACTTTGATCTATTTTAAACATCCTTCCTTGTAATAGAGTACCGCATTGAAAACAATGCATGGAAAAATGCAGGGAAGTAATCTATTTCTATTCATCATTTAATAAATCTTTAACTACTCCTTTATCAAATTTAACCTAATCAGCTGTAAATTTTTTCAGCGTAGAGAAATTACAGAAATGAAATATTGATTGACAACTCAGAAAATATTTAAAGAAATAGAAAACTGGCAGCATACTGATATCAGAACTTTAGTAAAATTTTTAATTGAAATAATATAAGATAACACAATTGAACCTGATAACTTGTGGAAGAAAGAAACAACCAAAAGAGCTTGTTCCATCCAACCAACTCCTGAAGATAGCCAAGTTACTTGGCTTAGGACCCCGACCCTGTTCAGTGAACCACCAGGATGAAGATTCTATGTGGAGTAATGGAATAAATTCCCTTGCAACTCAGTAGTAGTACTTCTTACTTTGAGCAATAATGAACTCGGCAATGTGGTTGCCATAGTTCATAATGCAATCTTAATTCACTCAATCATGTCTAACTTTCTCCTCATCAAATCTCTTGTGCTCATAAATTATCACAACGTAACAATTGAATAGCCTGCTGCTGAATTCGATGGGTATATAAGTAGCATGCCTAGGTATTTGGTTAGTTTATTTCAGTAAATGAGCCACGTTCTCAGTTCCAATTTCTTGGGGAACATGACCATAAAAGTAGGGAAGTTGCCCCCTGGAACAGTTAGAGTGAGTTGAGGATGCTAGCAAGTGTCAGATTGCTCTCCACCACAGTCCATTCCTCCTAGTGGGTCAGTGAACACTCATTCAATAGTCTCATTTGGATGTTTGTCTCCACTTTTTTTTATTTATAATAAAATATTCAAAGTAATTAATTACAATTATCCATGACCCCACTTGGTCAATAGTCATAAAACTTTATAATAAAAATAAAATATAATGTTTTCTGCATAACATAAAATGTCTAGAGTTTGGGTATGTGACATGGAAGTAAATAATGTTTGAGTGCATATAGAAATAGGAGTAAGTCGATTGAAAGGAAATAATGGAGAAAAAGTGATAGTAGGGATAGTTAGCGAAGGAAGAAACATGGGTGATTTTTAGTTGTCACAATGCAAAATGAATATACTTTTCAAGAATTTGACAAATAGTCGAGAGGGAGAATCAAACTCAAGATACCGAGGGGACCAATGTCATGAGTTGAACGTGATCACATTAACTTTTCATCATAATGAAACCGACAACGAAATGAAAACCACAAACTTGAAACTTGACTTGACCCTCACATAATAGTGTGGAAAGTCTAGCTTGAAAAACCTACTGAGCAGGTCAAACAAGGACGAAATTATTTTGGACATGATGATATAAACACATCTATGTTAACCGTTTGACAAGGTGAAGCCTTGGCGAAAATAAAAGTAACCCTTGAAATGAGACATGATGAAACTATATCAATATAGAAGATGTGACTTGGAAAGTCTGCTAGAAGTGTCATATGATCATGGAAATGACAAAATGAGGTAAGGACAAGATGAGCCATTCATTTGGGCATGATGTTAATAATGATAGAACTAAGAGATAAATTCCGATACATTCGATGGAGTCACTAAGTTTTGATGCCTCAAATCCTATCATATTAAAAAATTTAGGGGTTTGGAAGTAGTCTTTTGGGAATTGGATTTTGGAATATTTGGTAGTCGCTCTTGATTTGTTAATTCGTGATTATAACTTACTCATCTATATTTTAAGGAAAATTGTATAATGTTTACCTTCTCGTCTTGGAGGAAAGGACAACCAATAGATTTGAAATCTCATTCGGATTTATTATGCAAAAAGAGGATTGGATAACTAAGGTGTGGCTTTTGATCCAATGTAACTTGTAGTTAGATCGAATACCATGAATCTTCATAGATGAATAGGACATATAGGAAATCTAAGTGGCGAATGACAGTTATTTAAAGAATTATTAAATTTACATTACATGAAATTTTGATTGAGCTTCTAAGGATGTACTGGAACCATGTTGGATGAAAAAGAAAACTAATGATTTATGATGTTAGAGAAGAATAGAAGAATTTGACAAGGAGATGAGAATGGAAAACTAATGTAAATCCTAGCATTGAAGGTACGAGAACAAAAGTTAACTTCGGGATGAAGTTTTAATAAGAGGGGGTGTATGTAACGCCTGCCTCAGTACATTGACTGACTGTAGACTTGAAGACACTTGCCTAGTGACCCAACTGAATAAAATTTAGTAAAATGGTACTTTGAATATTTGAAATGGTTGAACGATACTTATAGAAATTGATACTTTGCTTAAAAGTAATAAATGAATGAATGCTTTTCTTAATGATCAGCAGAATGAATGATGACTGAATGTTGTATATACTCGACTAACTCAAAGATTAGGAAATAGGAGTGATTGAATGATATATGCTCGACTAACTGAGAGATTATGATGATGTACCCCATAAATGCAATGAAGGATTTTTATAGTGCATTGCTACTAATGTGTGCCTTGAGTGTGTGCAGTAGTAGGTAAAATGATTTACTGACTGACTCACAATGGAAAAATAGGGGTCGTAAGAACGAGAAACATACATAGGGTTACAAAGATGGATTATCGACCCTGAAATAGCACTCCACGCACGGTTCAGAAGCCGGTTCAGGTCACCTAGGGAAGCGTGTGCCGTATGGGAGAGGCCACAACGACTTGGTCATGTACGATGAGTTGAGGGGTGCGTGATAAGGAGAACATTATCCCTCAGCCTCCCTTAGTCTCCAAGGAAGTGTAGTAGAGAGATCGTGGTAACGATTCCCTGATCGCTACACAATACTCCCCACCAGAGGAAAAAGAAGTTGTCAGAAGGACCCGACGATGTGGTACCTAGATGATTAAGGAAATAAAGTGAGAAGGACTCGACGATGTGGTACCTAGAGTATTAAGGAAAGAAAGTCAGAAGGACCTGACGATGTGGTACCGAGACGAATAAATAAAAGAAAGTCAAAACAAACACCCATGTATTTGGCATATACAAATTGCATTAAATTAGTTATGCACGAAGGGACAAATTGCAATTATGTACTTGGAATATAAATTGCATTAAATTAATTAGGCATGAAAAGAATATTTCTCAGACTTTTAGCATTTAGAAAAATTGTGCATTTATGATTAAAGAGGCATATAGAATTTTAGAAAATTTAATAAAATAATGTTTTATTTTATTTATTTTCTAGGCTTTAGAAAAAGAGAAAATTTGGAATAGATATGTGTCCATGTTTACTAGAAAAAAAATTATGAATGAGAAAGAAGATTGAATGAATAAATTGTAGAGAAAAACATAACAAAAACTCATGTAGAGACCACTACACCTACTTTCCACTAATTTAGTGTAACATCTCGAAAATTCATAAAAATTTTAAATTTTTCTAAGAAGGCATTTAAGGAAAATGTTGATTTGCAGAAGTAAAATAAATGTCAGTTTGTTTAACTAAAGAACTATTACTGATAACACCACTTCGTAATTTTTGAAACATGTTATGAGAATATTTTGCTTATGCTAAACTCTGAAATTATGTGATGCATTATGTTCACTTACGATACAGTTTTCTTTAAATTAGATGACATTTTGATTTTTGTTGATGATGAAGGGGTCCTATGGGGTACCCTGATGCTTACTTAGATATGTAGATAAAGCATTTGAATCTTGATGTTGCAAAACCCAGGTAAGAGCGATAAATTCAAGTTATCCTATAGTAATGTTCTACATTCCGAAATTGTATTATGAAATTGTAGAAAAGGATTATCTTCCCTTCGTCAAGTTAGGTATCCTAGTGAACTTCATGTAAATGTCATCCTGCTTTGTTTTAATTGTATTATAGTTTGAAGAGCTACATTTGCAATTTAATACAGAACTAAAAGAACGTTCTCATGAAATCCATTTTTAGGAAAGACGACTTTGTAATTCATACCATAGGTTTTAACCAACACTATGCAGACGTCATTGTAATGTTCAATGTTTTATCTAGGTTGTTTATTCAACATTAAATGGTTAAGGAAATAAGCATCATCTTACTATATGTAATAACTTCTCTATGCTATTGTATAGTGATATATTCATTTATATCGTGGTTCTTTTTAAAATGCACAATGGTTTAGTATAATGTGACAATACATATATTGTTAAAAATATATATTGGGGAAACATAAACTATATGCAAAATACCATGCATTTCCTATAAGATGTAAACTATATGCAATGGTAGAATATATGAGGCTATATGAAAGGTGACCAACATGTGAAACTTTATACATAAGTTTGATGCCTAGTTGATACCACACATAAGGTTTTAAACTATGTGCTTACAGGATTATATGTTATGATATGTTGCAACCATAACCTTCATGCCAAATTACGATAAGAGCAAGGTATTAATGTCTTAGTGGTTATACACTGGAAGGCATTTGTATCAAGGCTTAGCATTTAATTTCCTTATCTACTACATTTGTGGGAGATCTCGATGGCTACTATCGCGGCGAATGTCACGTGAAGATATTGTAAGGATATTGCTAACGTTGTCGAGTTGTGCAAGGATTTACCCTAGAAGTTTATTGAGCTGGACTCCGTGGTGGACGTGGTAATTAAAGTGGTCTTAAATGGATTTTTTGCTCGTAATACGATGTGGCTTGATGGCAAGATCTCCACCGTTGATCTCATGATTCTCTTGGGTTTTTGACAAAACCATAATCTTCCACTATGTCTCGTCGACGCTGTTTCTTTGGCATTCATTTGGTGTTAATGAGTGGCTTGGTGGAGAGTTTGACTGGCCTGCGAATGTTTAGGATTTGTTAACAGGTCCTAGAGGCACCTCTTCCAGGCTTCGAACCCATGACCTGTTACTTAGATAACCTCCACAGTGAAGTCTCAGGGCTGAACCATTCCTTTGTTGTATTACTCGTGATTGGTAAGGGTTTGGTGCTCTTGTTGGTTGCAGGTGTGAGCATCCAACACAGGTTTCTTTTGTCGAAGGTAAGTCCCACTTTTGCTTTCATGAAACTTATGCAAGTTTTCAATTTTTGGTTTTCATTCTATTGATTTCTAATCACTTTGCCATTGTATTGTCAGGTAACTCTCGTCACTGGTTTGCTAGGATATCGAAAAGTTCAGGATGATAGATCAGGCATCCTAGTAAGCCTCGGCGATAGCTCGTGGGCCTTTCATAGTACTTTGAACTATGTTCTTGGAAAGATGGCAGTTTGTAATGGTCGCCCGAGACTTTTGTTTTGATGTTTAAGTGTTTAAACACTCAGTAGTTATAAAATATTTTGAGCAAAGTGGCAATATGTAAGTTACAGGGAGGAGAAATCCTCGACCTGCTACTTCTTGTTTTCTCGTTGCAAAATTGCAAACTCGGTGATAATAAATATGTCTATATTTTTTAAATACATTATGTGTATTCCTCAAACAATGGTTTTTGGTTCCACTGCGCGGATATTTAAGATCCAAAGGTTCTTGTTAGTGCATGGTTGTGTTGATATGTCAATAGCTATAGGGTTTTGCATATTCTTGGTAATATGTGTTTTACAAACTATTTAAAGAATGCTGATGAATGGGTTGGACCCCGTATTTGCAATAAAAGTTGTTTTCCATACTTCCAACGTCGAAATGGTTTTCATGTTTTGGTTGTGTTAGTTTTTGTCCTGTTGAATGTTGATATCGCATTTTATAATACTACGGTTTGTTTGTAAACAGTCTACAAGCTCTGTCTAAAAAACCTGTCGAAGAGGTTTGGTAACAAAGAAAGGGTTAAGTGTCCTTGGCCGTGAACTAGTTTCGAACCCTACCAATGCTAAGTACTAGTTGTTTTTCTTATAAGATATGGGTTTTGAACCCCTACATTGTTGTGTAAACTATGTAGAATATAAGGAAATTTTTATGGAAAAGAGAATACTAAATGGAAAAATGTTTTAAAGCTTCGTCTTCTCTGTAAAAATAGATAGGGTTTGAGACTTTGAAGCACTAGTTCAGAAATCGCAATCATTTTATATTTATAAAATGAACTAGTGTATCAAGTTTAAATAAATAACAATCCTATTGGGTAATAGTACTATGTAGTGTACATGTTTGTGTTTTCAATCTTATATCCATTGCTTCACTTCATAATAGATGAGAAAGTATATGATTCAATAATGTTAAAAGTTAGAGTTCTATTGTATACACATAAAATATGAAAAGAATTTAGAATGGAAATAAAACTATATGATTTGTTTTTCTGTAGAGATTTGTTCATCTTAAAACAAAGTCTTTAGACTAGGTACATAAATATGGAAATGATTATGTAAACATATTTATTCCTATACAATTGTTTCAAATGATAATTTACGGTCTTTATTTTCGAATCCAGAATAAAATAAATCATATGAAAAGAAATAAAGTAAGAAAATATATATATCATTTGTATTCTATGAAGGTTAGTTAACCCTAAACTGAGCATCAAGCTCTTATACAAAATGGAAATATCTAAGCATTTCGTATTGATGTAATGTAAAGATTACTAATGTATGAGATTATAATTTGTAACTATATTTTCTATGACTCATAGCATAAGATATTATTTATGCAAAACATAACAGAAAGAGAAACATAACAGAGTTAATCTATTCATTTATAATGCTCATGCATCTCATTTATCTATTTTAATCTCCCTTCCCTGTACTCGAGTACGGTACAGAAAATAGTACGTGAAAAAATATAGAGAATGAATTTATTCTATCAATTCATATACTTATTCAACAGTTTACAGAATCCTAAACATTTCATAAAATCACACATTTACTTCTGCATTATCATTATTTAACTAATGAATACTAAATCAATAGCTACAAAAATAAATTATAACTACTTAGGAAATGAAATATAAAGAAGAACTTGCAACTGTATATAGGGTGGACAAACACCCAAAGAGGCCTGTTCCTCCCAACCTTCTCCAGAAGGAGCATCCAAGATCACTTGCTCCTTTGGACCCCCGAACCTGTTTATTGAACCACTAAGTAGAAGACTCTATGTAGAAGCAAGGCACTCAGGCTGTACTTCCAACAATCATTGGAGACATACAATACACCTCAAACCTCTGCCCTAAGCAGGAAATAACTCTGCACTTAGCAGTAAACAAGGTAGACTTACACCATGATCAAAAACCTAGTTTTTCCCTTCATCAAATCTCTTCTATGCATACAGCAAAACCACAAGGTAAATTTCCTTGTCAGAAAAAGTATTGAACCTCAGTCCAAATTCGATGGCTCTTAAAAAGATGCCTAGGTCTTTTTGGTGTTCAGTTTTCAATAAATGAGCCTCAAGCTCAAGTTCCACAATCCAGGGAACTTGACCACACTTCAAGGGAGTTGTCCCATACCAACAGCTAGTTACTTGATTCATGATGCTTCCACTTGTCCATTAATTTCTTCCACAGATTCCATTCCTCCTAGTGGGCCTGTAAACACTTTTTCAACAGTTCTCATTGGGTGAGTGTCTCCTATTTTATTTATTTAAATAATAATATTGTGCAATTATAGTCATCATTGGACACCTGTCCAAATATAAAACTTTACAATAAAAGTTAAGATAATGTTTTCTTCAAACATAAAGTGTTTTCAGCAAAGGGGTATGTTACATTTAGGGAGATTAGGTGCATACTTAAGTTAAAGTGACACATGCTGCATGGAAATAAATATTAAGAGAATTATTATATTAAAGAATATTTTTGCATGAAGAAACACTTGGCATGTATAATGCCCGCCTCGGTACCTTAAGTGTTTAGAATAATGAGTTACTAGTTTTGAAATGAATCGACTAAGTAAAACATGAACCATTTGAATTTACTTTGAGAATGGTTTAAAATGAAAATGAAGAATAGTGTATATGCTCGACTGAATGAGACATGATGATAAATGATGAATAATTTGTATGCTCGACTGACTGAGATACTAGAATGCATGATGTAAATATTTTATATAGTGCAGCGCTACTAATGTGCGCTTGAGTGTGTGAAGTGGTAGGTAAGACGATATACCGGCTGACCCACAATGAAAATTTAGGGGTCATAAGAACGGAAAGAACACATAGGGGTATGACAACTGACTGTTGACCCTGGATTAGCAATCCACGCATGGGTGAAGTCGTTTCACCTCACCCGGGGAAGTGTATGCCGTACGGGCAAGGCCATAATGATTTGGTAGCGTACGATGAGTTGAATGAGCGCACAATAAGGAGAGCCTTATCCCTCAACATCCCTTAGTCTCCAAGGAGCATAGTTGAGAGATCGTGGTAACGGTTCCCGGTCGCTACGCAGTACTCCCCATAGGAAGGAAGAAATGAAACTGTCAGAAGGGCCCGCCGAAGAGGTACCTATACAAGAACGAGAGGAAGAAAATTATGGTATAAATGAAAATTTCACATAAGATTTAAGAAATACTTTATTTCATTTTATTCTATTTTATTAATTTGAATAATTCTATTCAATATTTTATTTTTAATTGATTTCATTAATTTGAATTATTCATTTTAATTGATTTTATAAACTTGAAAAAGAATTGAAGAGATTGATTTTATTCAATATTAAATTTGATTAATTATGCCGATTGAAAAAGATTAATAATAAGAGAATTATTTTTATTCAAATATTTTAATTTAATGGATTTTATTATATTGAATTATCCTATACAAATTCTATTCTTGATTTCATTAATTAAATTTCTTATTTTAATTAAATTTATTATATTAAAAAGGGGTTAAAAGATTGACTTTATTTATATTAAATTCGATTAATTTTATTATTAAGAAAAAATACTATTTATTCAAAAGATTTTATTATTTTAAATCATTCTATTAAAGATTCTATTTAATTGACTTCATTATTTTGAGAAAGAATTGAACTAGGTCATTAATAAAAGAATTGTTTTTCTTTTATTATTATTCAAGATTTTACTTTAATTAATTTTATTATTCATTTAAACTATTTTATAAAGAGAAAATTTAAAATAGATTATACTTTTAGTAAAATGAATCATCTTTTAATTCAATCTTAATAATAGGATAAAAAGAAAAGTAGAAAGCAATAAGTCTAACTAAAAGATTGTTAAGTAAACTAAATGAGAACCAAAAGAGAAGTATAACTCTTCTACACCTAACTCCCATTGATCTAGGGATTTAGGTGCACATTAAAGACATTAAGAAGACACATGCGTTTGAGAATATTGGAAATTAAAATATTAAATTAAATTAAATATGTGCATGGATAGACACATTGCACAGAGACTTTTGCTATATAATGACGGAGGAGAAGGAGAGAAGGACATCTCTTGCTCCCTAATGCTAGATGGTCACCATAATCTCAGATTATGTTATGATCCTTGGAGTTGGGATTTGCGGGAACGGGGATTGGGAGATCTTTTCGGGAGGCTAGCTTGTGTGTTCTTACGACCCCATTAGCTCGGGGGTTCGGGGTGAAGGAGAGTAACCCCGATACGGTAGCGAGGTCAACCGAGGAGTCACTCGGTACTTCGTGAGGAAATTGGAATGGATCGTGCGGAAACCACTTCAAGGACTCCATCGATTCGCTGGACCAACCGTCGAAAACAGGTTTGAAGTATTTAGTTTATTTATTTCGCTCACTCTTGTGGTGGAACGAATAAATCTGGGTATATAGTTTTATTTATTAACATTCATGTACTGCAATAGATATAACTAGATCTGTGGCCTCTATATGTTCTTCTGAAAAATTGTACTCGAAGTTCCAAAATTAATTATACTTATATGTTCAAATTTCGTGGAAGTCTTTTTTTTTGGGAATTCGAAATGGGGGTACCTACATTTGATATCAGAGCCGGTCGAGCCTTAAGGGCACCGGACTCATATTTTTTTTTTAAATGAGATTTCGGTGAATCGTCACGCTGGACTTTGGACGTTGCACCAACGTACTCTTCATTGCACGGTCAACTTGTGAATTAGGTTTGATCAATTAGTTTATTTTTCTATGAATTCTTCACTTGGATAAAGCTAATATGAATGTATTTTTTAACTATGAAATCTCTGAGTGATTATCTATTCTAACAGATCCCTGTAAATTTATGGAATTCTAAATCTTATGTTATGTTTTACTGAGATCTCTGCAACCAAATCGTATTACCGCGAAGTCAATTCGTATTACTGTAAAGTCAGAGTGACTATCTATACTTTTTTTTTAAGATCTCTGAATATTTAATTTCTTTTTTTTATACTGAGTTGGTTGTGGATGTTGGATCCCGCCATCCCTATGCATTAGACCACCGGTTTATTACTCTGCATTTGAACCTAACCTTGGTACTCTGCCATTTGCGTCTTAGTACTCTACGTTTGAACCTAAATTTATCACTCTGCATTTGAACCCAGATTTAGTACTGGATTTTTAATTTACCATCAATTTCGACTCTGCCAATTTATGAATCCAATCCAGAAAGTGTGATTGATCCTTAAACAACTTTGTGCATCTATTTCAGAGATTGATGGCATCTTCCAGAATTTGTACTATGATTATATTTGATCCTTAAATACCCTGTGTTCCCAATTCGAGAGTTGATTGGTGATTCCAAAAATTGCAAGTAAATTGTGGTTTGATCATTAAATAGCTCTGTGTAACCTCTGCGTTTATTAAATCACTTTTCTGGCTCAAACATCTGTTATGTAACCGATCCCAGCTCAAGAAGGCGCAATCGCATTCTTAGTCTCGAAACATTTGTTATGTAATTTCTTCAAAGGATCCGTGTGATATTATGAAATTCATATTCTCGATATGAGCCCAATCTTCAAATTCGCGGTGTTCTAAATTTCGTGAATTTTAATTATTATTTCGCCTTTGTCAAAGCCCTGCATATTTATTTCATAAGCGCTCCAGGTTGGGTTTACCGGAAAGTCAAATGGGGTTCATTCTCGTCGGTTAAATCTCTGTGTATGAGGACAGTGTATGTTATAATCTCTTCCGAAATATTACAGCGATAATAGGTGACAATAACATCTCATCCAACACTTTATAATAGAGTCTTCACTATCTCAATCTAGTCTTCCCAGCGCCGAAGTCACCTGTCAACAAACCCGGTGAACTCGTGTTGTCCTGTAAATCACGAGAGGATGTCTACCTAATGTCAACTAACTCACTCGGAGATAGAAGTCAGCTGGAATCTTGAATTGCCACCTATTGAGCGACCTCCATAATTCTGTCTATCCACAGTATGGTTTTGTAAATACCTTAATAGTGGCAGTTAATTATATTTCATTTATAGAGATGATTAAAATGTTTTCAGCCCTTGGAGTCTTGGAATTTTGAAAAGCCATTTTTAACTATAGAGATACGAATAATTGCTTTCAATTATTAATCGAGGGGGATGTTTAGAATACTAGATCTTGTTTCATCCTTCTGCTATGAACGATTTTTCCTTTATAGCATCCAGAACTAGTTCCCAATGAATGACAATGTCAGATCGGTTTTATAGGTTTGAGGTTTACACATGTAGGCATTTTATCACGTCTATAACCCATACATGGGTGGAGCCGTAACAAAAAAAAAAGGATGATGTGGTGCAGATAATATAAAGAATTGTATTATTTTTTTTAAATGTTCATTAGATATAGATTGCATAAGTTTATAAAGAATTTATATATTCTGTCCATAAAAGTCAGCCTATAATACATGTAAGTCATACTATGTTGGCTACACGATTATTAAAAAAAAGAATTTTTAAAATAAGATGTCATGTGATCCATGTAATTAGGCCATGTAGAAATTACGTAGTGGTTTAAAAGTGTGATATTTGTAATCCTTTATTGAAAGGAATTGTAAAATTAAATGTTATGTAGTTTTATATATTGGAGTCATGGATATTGATATGTAAAAAACCAAAATATGTGAGATATCCTACATTTGGGTCTAAAGTCCCGAAGCCATGGCATTCCCCAAATTGCTCTATGTTTTTATTTTTTATTCTTTTAATAATAAGAATAATTTTTGGAATATGTACATTATATTTCAATAAGAAAAAGGAGAAAACTATTAGGTAGTTGTGTTTAAAAAGTAGAATGAAATTCTCTCTTATATATATATATAATATAAAATATAAATATTTTACTTCTTCTCCTTCGGCAAAGATACTTCCAGCTTCCCAAAAGAGGTTAGAAATCTTCTTCTCTAGATTTGCTAGTATGAAAGATTGAATGGAATTCACGGTTCATATACTTTGATGAGGGGTTTTGCGTCAAGAATTTTATCGATTGGTTGAAAATGCTTATTCTCTAAAATCAAGGCGATGGCTTCGCAGGTATGCACTACTAGTTTGTAATCATGCTTTGGATTGTGAAAAGAGAGAAGTTAAACTTACATTGAATTATAGAATTTTAGGTGTACTTGAGTTAGGAAGAGGAGAAAACCTTACATAACTTTGTTTATAAAAATCTCAGATTATACATTTAGCTATACTATGTAAATGACACTCCAATACTTAATTATACTTGGATTATGAAAAGAGAGAGGTTGCATGTAAGATTAGTTTAGGAATGGATAAGGTATGTATTGAAGAATAGAATTCGGAAGGGTTAATTCTCATTTTTAAATTCAGATATTGTTTAAAATATATGATAGTTATACGTAACCATATAAAAGGAAGTTGGAATTGAAGGTTTTTATCCCTTATGTTGAAATGTCTCACTGCTTTAAGGATTTTCGTAAATGATATACTTAAGAGTTTTGTTGAATGGAAAGAATTTATCGTAGACGATTTCAATCCCGGTTACAATTAGTGATATCAAGGGAGAACTGTTGTGGGGATTGCTACACTATGAAAGGTATGATTTAGGGATATTATCAATTATGCGATTTATACTTATATGAGGGTAGAAAAGAAGAAATGAAATTTATTATCAATTGTGGTTATGTTGAAGAAATGAACGTGAAAAAAAAGTGAAAACTCACCGTGAAAGCACATGAGACTTAACTTCGGGACGAAGTTTTTAATGAGAGAGGGTGTATGTAATGCCCGCCTCGGTATCTTAACTGTTTAGAATAATGAGGTACTAGTTTTGAAATGAATCTGCTAAGTAAAACATGAACCATTTAAATTTACTTTGAGAATGCTTTAAAATGAAAATGAAGAATAGTGTATATGCTCAACTGATTGAGACATAATGAATAATTTGTATGCTCAACTGACTGAGATATTAGAATGCATGATGTAAATATTTTATATAGTGCAGCGCTACTAGTAATGTGCGCTTGAGTGTGTGCAGTGGTAGGTAAGATGATATACCGACTGACCCATAATGAAAATTTAGGGGTCGTAAGAATGGAAAGAATACATAGGGGTACGACGACTGACTGTTGACCCTGGATTAGCAATCCACGCAAGGGTGAAGCTGTTTCATCTCACTCGGGGAAGCATATGCCGTACGGGCAAGGCCATAATGATTTGGTAGTGTATGATGAGTTGAGGGGCGTGCAATAAGGAGAGCCTTATCCCTCAACATCCCTTAGTCTCCAAGGAGCGTAGTTGAGAGATCGCAGTAACGGTTCCCGGTCGCTATGTAGTACTCCCCATAAGAAGGAAGAAATGAAACTATCAGAAGGGCCCGCCGAAGAGTTACCTAGATAAGAACGAGAGGAAGAAAATTAATCAATGGTATAAATGAAAATTTCACATAAGATTTAAGAAATACTTTATTTGCTTTAGTTCTATTTTATTACTTTGAATAATTCTATTCAAGATTTTATTTTTAATTGATTTCATTAATTTGAATTATTCATTTTAATTGATTTTATTAACTTGAAAAAGAATTGAAGAGATTGAATTTATTCAATATTAAATTTGATTAATTATACTGATTGAAAAAGATTAATAATAAGAGAATTATTTTTATTCAAAGATTTTAATTTAATGAATTTATTATATTGAATTATCCTATACAAATTCTATTCTTGATTTCATTAATTAAACTTCTTATTTTAATTAATTTTATTATATTCAAAGGGGGTTAAAATATTGACTTTATTTATATTAAATTTGATTAATTTTATTATTAAGAAAAATTATTATTTATTCAAAAGATTTTATTATTTTAAATTATTCTATTTAATTGACTTCATTATTTTGAGAAAGAATTGAAATAGGTCATTAATAAAAGAATTGTTTTTCTTTTATTATTATTCAAGATTTTACTTTAATTAATTTTATTATTCATTTAAATTATTTTATAAAGAGGAAATTTAAAATAGATTATACTTTTAGTAAAAGGAATCATCTTTTAATTCAATCTTAATAATAGGAAAAGAAAGAAAAGTAGAAAACAATAATCTAACTAAAAGATTGTTAAGTAAACTAAATGAGAACCAAAAGAGAAGTAGAACTCTTCTACACCTAACTCCCACTGATCTAGGGATTTAGGTGCACATTAAAGACATTAAGAAGACACATGTGTTTGAGAATATTGGAAATTAAAATATTAAATTAAATTAAATATGTGCTTGGACAGACACATAACACACAGACTTTTGCTATATAATATGGGAGGATAAGGAGAGAAGGGCATCTCTTGCTCCCTAATGCTGGATGATCATCATAATCTCAGATTATGTTATGATCCTTGGAGTTGGGATTAGCCAGAACGAGGATTGGGAGATCCTTTCGGGAGGCTAGCTTGTGTGTTCTTATGACCCCATTAGCTTGGGGGTTCGGGGTGAAGGAGAGTAACCGCGATACGGTAGGGAGGTCAACCGAGGGGTAACTTATATGTTCAAATTAATTATACTTATATGTTCAAATTCTGTGGAAGTCTTTTTTTGGGGGAACCCGAACTTAATTATCGTAATTGAGAATTCTATTGTGTTTCTTTGGAATTGGGTTGATAGATAGATGAGGGATTGGGAGATCCCAACAGAAATCCATGTCATTGTATGTTCTTACGACCCCAAATTGCTTGGGGGTTCGGGGGAAAGAAAAGTACCCCCAATACGGTAGGGAGGTCAACTGAGGGGTCTTTGGTAAATCATCAAGGGACAGGAGTTGATCGAACAACAACAAATCCTTGAGAAACAAATTCAACCTATAGTATCAGGTTTGATTATTATGCGTATACTTGTTAGTCCTTGAAATTGCAAATTTTATGATGATTATGCACTATATTGGTTATATTATGCTTTTAAGATTTTGAAATTTCTTCACCCGGAACACAGGTCACTGCATGTGTGCTCAACATAGCAGTGTCCAGCCACCACATGGAAAACGTTGTGATCCCTCTCCTCAATTCGATGGTTATAAAAGATTACCTAAGTCTTTTGGTTCAAATTGACATTTAATGAGCCACCTACTCAGTTCCACCATCCTTGGGGAACATGACCACATTTTTAGGGAGGTTGCCCCCTGCAACAACTAGTAAGTGAGTGTAGATGCTTCCACTTGTCCTTTTCCTTATACACCAACTTCATTCCTCGTAGTCGCTCAGTGAACACTCTTCAACAATCCTCTTTGGATGAGTCTCTCCAATTTTAATTTATTAAATAATAATATTATTCAATTAGAGTCATCCTTGACCATCCTTGGTCATTAGCATAAAAATTTACAATAAAAATTAGAGTATTGTTTTTCCACAAACATAAAATGTTTTCAAGTCTTAGGTAGGTTACAAACACCCCCTCTTAAGTTAAACATTTTCCTTGATGTTTCTTATTCATCATCAGAGTCTTTCTGGAATAGAATTGGATATGCTTCCCGCATATGACTCTCCAATTCCCAGGTTGCACCTTTACCTGTCCAATGGTGCGATTCCGAAGTAAAATTTCTCTCCTCTCGAGGATACAATATGGTTCCACCTATATGTCATTGCAATCAATTACTTGAGTAACATCATGTACATACTTTTTCAAAATAGAAATATAAAATACATTATGTATTTTCAGATTAGGTGGCAAGGCTAACTGATAAGCCACTGGTCCAATTCTTGATAGTATTTCAAATGGTCCACAATACCTGGGTGCTAATTTAGCACAACTCCCCAGCTTAAAAGATATTTTCTTGGGTTTTACCTTGACAAAAACATGCTTACCTACTTGAAATTCTTTCTTAGTTCTCTTTAGAACTGCATGACTCTTTTGTCTGTCTTATGCAATTTTCAAATTGATTTGTACTTGCTTCACCGTTAGTTCCAAATATTTCAATAATTCACATCCTAAAATCAAACTATCAACTAGATTAATCCATGAGATAGGAGTATTACACTTCCTACATGTCACATACCCAAGCTCTAGACATTTTATATTATTGAGAAAACATTATGTTTTAATTTTATTGTAAAGTTTTATGACTATTGACCAAGTGGGGTCATGGATGACTGTAATTAATTACTTTGATTATTTTATTATTGATAAATAAAAGTGGAGACAAATATCCAAAAGAGACTGTTGAATGAGTGTTCATTGACCCATTAGGGGTAATGGACTATGGTGGAGAGAAAATTGACACTTGGAAGAATCCTCAACTCACTTCTAACTGTTGCAGGGGGCAACTTCCCTATTTTTATGGTCATGTTCCCCAAGAAAGTGGAACTGAGTAGATGGCTCATTTACTGAAATAAACTGACCAAAATACTTAGGTATTCTATTTATCTACCCATTGAATCCAGCAGGGGGCTATTCATTCTTACCTTGTGATAATTTATGAGCACAAGAGATTTGATGAGGAGAAAGTTATAAGTGTTTGAGGGAAATAAGATTGCAATCTTAACTAGTGCAGCCACATTGTTGAGGCAATATTGCTAAAGGCAGGAAGTACTACTACTGAGTTATAAAAGAATTTATTCCATTATTCCACACAGCATCTTCATCCTAGTGGTTCAGTGAACAGGCTTGGAGGTCCTAAGGCAAGTAGCTTCACTGTCTTCAGGAGATTGGTTGGGTGGAACGGACTACTTTGGCTGTTTGTTTCTTCTTCTACAATTTTCAAGTTCATACTGTGTTATCTTATTTACTTTTGTCAAGTTGGTAATTTGAATCTTAATGTTTTATATTATCAGTTCTACAATAAAATATTAGATATTCTGTAATGTTGATGAATAGTTTCACTTCTGTAAATTTATGATTATTAGGATAAAATGCCTATGAAGGATGTAGTTAAATGATAAAATGAATTGATAAAAAAAAATACTTTCCTGCATTTTTCCACACACTGAATATAGTGCCGTACTCTAGTACAGGAAAGGATAATTAATATAGATCAGAATGATATTATGCATTGAATAATCTAAATGATTGTTTTATAAACATAGTTATAATATTTCAGTATTGCTTTATGGTCTCATCGAAATAGACATCTTAGGGTTTTTAAATAAGAAATGGAAATCCTCCAAATATTTCTTAGTTATGCGATACATTAAAACCCTATTGCCTTTTATGTATAATAGTATAGTATTCTAAGTAAGGCCCTTTTCAAACTTTAGCAGAAACATTTTGTAAAACAAATTTTACAAAGAGACACTTCTAGATTTAGCAAAAGAACTTACTATATAATTATTAACCAGCTACCCATATAAATTCGTGCTATATAGAAATACTTTCAAAGTTTAAAATATTACTGCATAAATATCTATCTTAATCGAAACAACACTTGGCGTTGCCACACATATTTAGAATTAAAATATCTAGGCATACAAACATTTTCATTCACCATGAAACAATACATTAAGGTATTAAACAATACCCTTAAGAGTTTATAGACTTAGTAAATGAGTTTTCGACTATATAGGGCTAGGGTTTATAACCATGTCTTAAACCACAGTTTATTTTTTTATCTACAAAAGACGATTATTATTCACATCAACTGCCCATGATTTAGTGTTACAATCCCTAAACGTAAGGCATCGTGAAATGGCTCATGATTTAGATCGTGTAGTTAAACTTCTTCAGAAATATATTGAAAATAAATTACTTAACATTAAGTTTCATAAGGTAAGTGCGAGTACAGAGACTTGAAAACTCGACACAATTCCGTTAAACATTCAACGACGGGCCTTGCCCAAATTTCACTTAAACCCAAACCATGTCTTATTTTTGACAAAGGTATTAACAGAGGGCAAAACCATTATCATCATTCAAACCTGAACAATATTATTAGTTTGCAAAATGAAAGTAACATTTACTTTTGAAAACAAAAAACCTACTATTTACAGTATCATTATCAGGCCATGCTATTACAAAAAAACAAACACTGTATCTTCGTTTAACTGAGGACTGGCCAAGACTAGCTCGCCATCTGCGAGTTTAAATCATAAACATTTCAGAGTAAAACTCTTGCACTTTGAAATCGTTGGAGAAAACCAATGAGAGCTATGAAGGACTCAGGGTCATAACTCCAGTCTTTTACAACTATGCAAAATGCCTTACGGCTTGACCTTTAAGTTTTCACTATAGAATCAATAGTAAAATAAACATAAATATACTGTCTCATCATTTCGACGAAGGCCAATCTAGAGCCATAATCCCATCATTGAAAACTATGAATTATTTGGGTTACCATGAGTATGTCTCTGAGGCTTACCAGGGCCTATTTTATCAGTTTGCAACCCTCATGACCAGCTGTAACCGCCGCCGAGAAGATCACCTGCCATTCAAGCAATACGACGAAGGTTAATTTTAGAACTACGTATTGAAATAAAAAGGGATATTTCTTAAAACAACCATTGTATTCATTTGTATAAGCAAAGAATACATCTCTTGAATATTTGGAGCATGGTTGACTACCAGACTCTCCAACGCAGACAGTGGAAAAAGAGTTCCACGATAAAATCCAAGGATCTCCAAACTATACAATTAGGAATGGATAAACAAACGAGAACAGTAGAACTTTGCTAATAGTCTACGGCTCATAAAAAGTTACCACTAACATAAACTAAGACTTGTACATTGTAAACCATTGCGAACACGTTTTATAACAAGGTCAAGGTTTCGAAACCCTGAGGGCACCTCCGAAAAAACCTTGAAGGGTCGAGAGTGTGTCAGCCTCCCCTCTCTTCGCACAATGAACTAAATCGTGAATATTTGGGAGTATCAATGCCGAGGTTAGGGTTTATCCAAAACCTGAGATCAATCACAAGATCGTCGATGTAGAACAAGCCACCAAGCCATAAATCTCATGCGATCATCATCATATTAAATTTCAATTAAATGCTATAGCTTCCATGACACGGTTATTTCCAACACGGAGATCCAACTAGGATCCTTTCATATCAACATTTCACAGCTCAGAGATTTTGCACACTACGCGTTCAAAGCTATCACTAAACTCCAAGAAAATCCATGTAACACCTATACATGAGAGCTGCCAACCAAAAATACACTGAGTTTGCACTTAAGGAGCTTATAAATACTCCAACCACCATCCGTATTGCATGCCAACTATCTCCCATCACAAGTTTAAATACATCGTGTACCTACAGGGATAGAAGCATACATATTTATCAAAGTTACAAAACATTGAATTATAACGTAGTCTTACTACATTCAACCATAATCTAATGTGTTAGGCTAAGGATATAAAGCATACATTTGGTTAATACAAACATTTCCGACTTATAGTCTGTGTATGATAGAATTAATATGTATCATTCTCGATATAAGGGATAGGCACTTAGTATCTCATGCAAGATTTGGGTATATAGTATTCAACTTTAGCTTAGGCATTAAGATGTGATACTTATCATATAAAAACTATTGCATAGTGAATCCATATTAGTACCATAGTGGTAATATATAGGTTATAAGAACTATATAATATATTTGAACATAAGTATTGCAACTATTAATTTTAAAAACGGAAATAATACTGTGTCCTGTCCATAGTTTGGAAGAGATTATATAGTGTATAACTCTACAAATATTTCCATAGTAGTGATATAAAAATTATATGTCCCAAATGCACAAATTTTTAACCAATACAAACTGTGGTTACAACATGATGGAATAAGTCGATCATTGTCAACAAAATACCTGAGTAGATTGGTAAAGCAGGTATTCTTCTACATATTCATAATGATATTTTAAAAGACCAATATAGTGCTGTAAGATGAATTGATAAATGTTTATGAAGACTGCTCTTGGAATCTCTCTATCTTACCTGTCCACTAGAATAGAATTCAGAAGCGTTAGCTAAGTAAGCCTCAGGGAAATGCAAGGACCCCTTCATATCACAAAGACAAACATTTAGTCTTCAGAAAACAAAATGCACAACATAGGACGAAAGTGACATTATGCATACAAACAAATAAGTTCAACATTCGACATTGACTTACGACTTCTTAAGACACTATATTAATGTAATGTCCCTAAAATAGAAAAAAATTAAAATTTTTCTGTTACTGCAATGAAAGCTAATTAAAGATGATGATTTATAAATTAACTTCACCATTGGGAAAGAAAATGCATCGGTACTTGTTTGCAACAATTAAGGGTTTAGGATTTCAAAGCAAGATAGTCTTCCTAGTAATTTCTCTTTTGTTTCAGTGGAAGCGATGTGTACAAGCGCTAGAGTAATTATTAAAAACCTCCTTTTTACTGTTTATGAATCGTATGCATATTTATAAAAGTCTAATTTCTATCTCCCAGCGAGATGGACCCTTATTGATGAAAGTTTGAGGTCCATGATGGAACACTGGTGTTTCAAAAGGAAGAAGTACCCTCGGCAGAGCTGCCGAGAGGTAACGGTAGTCTTTGGGGATTTCTGGTCTTACTTAGGAAATTGCTAAAGTATTGTTTCGTAATTGTGTGCATGTGCTACTATGAGGGACCTATCCCTTATTAACCCTACCACTATGTGTTAGCATGTTACACGACTAAAGTGAAATGGCTAGGGTGCAAAACCTTGGGATAAAATAATACTTTCATAACCCTAATTCGTAATGCTTATACGACCTCCTACTATAGCAATTGGATGGGAAATCAAACTTCATTAAATGAAATGCTAATGGAGTATTAACTACCCCATGTGATATCAATGTGCTTTGGGACCAGGTGGCAGTGAGGGTTTGTGCCTTGACCTAAGCTACCCTCATGGTTAGTGTACCTGGTGATTTCTCAGATAAGGAAGCAGAGGATACGGTGCCAGATTCAGCTAATGTTTCCGTTCATTTGTTATACTTTTCCTTTTACTTCTACATTAATTTGTTGGTTGCTAATCTTCTCGGGGTTTAACGAGTGGTTTCTATTGACATGGCAGGTAATGGGTTGCGAGAACTTCTGCATGGGTTGGTACAGGTGACCAGGACCTTCAACAACCTGGACATTGGGAGTGGTAAGTCCATATTTTACCAACTTCGCCCTTACCTCTCACATCTATGGCGGGTGTGTTGTATGTTTGGGTTATGTGAGACTTCCTGGAGCCCTTTGGCTTACTAGTTCACTTTGAAGTCCTGGAAGGTCTTCTTTAGCTGGAACGTGAATTAAATGTATCTATTTGTTTTGTGGGAAGCAACATAACCCTAGAGGATTTTTTGGTTTAATGTATGATTTTTGGCCATTCGGCTCTATGAAGACTTTTAAGCTTTTGTAATGGGATATAGTACCCACAATATAAAACTTGGGTTTGAATAGAGGTATAGGTCTACGTTTTCTGAATGAACACTGAACATGTATTAAGGATTTGTAAAAATGTCAGGCCTCTGCATCCTTCTATGTATGATTTGACATCTTGTATAAACTCTGTGTTTTTTCCTATGGAGTATGTAATGTCTATTTTAATCCATACAATTTCTGTCGTTGCTCTACTCTATATGTAGTCGATTGGTATTTTTAAATGGACATCTCCAGTGGTGCCTCTGTCCAATATTTAGTTTGTTTAAATAGTCTGGGCATTAAAGTTTGTCCCGAGACTTGATATCTTGACCTGTGTTTATCGATTTGTTTTCTAAGGGAAGCCAATCGTTTAATTTTGCATGGTGGATGGTTGAATTTTGGCTTTGTAAATACTCCTATGTTTAAGTGATAAGGCGTAACCCTAGCTGTTGTTCATTCGTTTGTTTGAGAAGAAGAGTTTGTGCCTTAATACTACGCTTCGGGCAATTTTAGGAGGGCAAGATTTCTATGAAGTCGATAATGGGTATTGACCTCTTGACCTGTGTCTTGATATGCTAACGTACTTAAAAGACAAGTAATGGTTCTTTTTGTTGTAGGATTTGATTCTTGAAATGGAAGAAAACCCCGTCAGGGTTTTGGGATAAAATATTATAAATGTATGAGGTGTTATGTAAAAGTCTAGAATCTATGGTAAATGAAGTCAAAATATATGCATGCACCTATGTTTGTGTTTTTGTAGGTAGAGTTTTAAGTTTAAAGGTAGTGCATAGCTAAAAATGTAGTTAATAGATTGATATGGAATCTTGGTGATGAAAGGTTTGATTTCAGTGTCACAATGTTTTTGCTATAGTGGATTGAAATTGAGAAGACCTAGGATAATTATAGGAATGTAATTGTTTTAAAAGAAAGGTCTCCAACCACGTCTGCATTTCTGTGCTTAAAGAAATAGTAGACATGACTATGTTACTATAGTGTGGGGCTTGTGATACAATGTTGGTTTGTTTTGACTGGGCAGAGGTAAATATCATGGCAGTTCTAAGCCATGCGATTTTCCGTGATGTTTAAGAGTTTCTGTTGAGGGTTTCGATACATGGTTTCTACCTACGTTGTCTCTAGTCTTTATTTTAAAAGATGTGGGAAAGAAAATAATCCCGAGAACGTAAATGTTAAAAATATTACAAACATTAACTAAAAGGATACTTTGAAAACTAAGAAAAGAAAACACACTAACAAGGTTTAAGGGAAGTCAACGATAATGATTTTGGGTTCTACGTTTCTATTGCTAATGATTTCTAGCATAGGCTAGCTAGGCTATACCTGCTACAGCTTCTACTGCTGTTTCGATCAAAATGCCTGAGTTAATAGATTTATAGTTAAAGGGTTTTGCTACTATAAAATAAAAACAAACCCGAGAGCCCATGCCTGAAGGCCCTTGCTCTATGAGAAAATTTATAATAAATAGGTTTAGGGGAAAACAATACTACAATATAAATTCTAGTTAATAACTCTTAGCTAAATAATAACTTGAAATGAGGAATTGTAGTTTCGTATCTGGTTGTATGGAAGTTTGATTCTCCTTTGCAAGACTTGCACACTCAAACATAATTAATGCAGAAAGTTTATGGATTTGGCCAACCTGTAGGATGATCTTTTAACCTGATAACTTTGGGAGCACCATATTCCTCCCAATCATGACCCTTAGACCGTTCGTGTTTCTAACTGGTTCCCCCCCGAGCTGGTTCCAACATGCAATAAGAGATAGAGGCCCTAGGTTCACTATTGGTTCAGATTTTGAAAATTATGTGGGACTACTTCAATTATTGGAGCAGAAAACTCCCTCTGATTGCCATAAGAGAATGATAATGAAAAAGATGATGATGATCCCCCATTCTTGGGATCTGCCCTCTTTATGTAGGGGAGTCTTGAATTATGGTTGTTTGAATAATTATTTAGTTCCTTTAAATTAAATAAATAATATTTTTAAAAGATATTATTACTAAATATCTAGTCCTTGTTCAACTAGGATTCTTCATTTGTTTTAACTAGAAGTGATTTCAACTTAATCTTTTCATAATAATAATACTAATAATAATAATTATATTTCAACCTTAATATTAATAACATTATTAATATTATTTAATAATGTGCCATCCCACTATGCATAAACTATATGCAATAAATATATTTTATAAATAAATAATAACATCATTATTATTAAAGCTTTTAATAATAATATTTAGCCTTGAGACCTTTATGCATGTTATTTATATAAGACTATTCTTAGTCAACCCATACTCTTAAGTTAGGGTAATTTCCTTTTATTTAATTATGTAATTCTCATGATACTTTCTTTAATCATTAAGGACAGGGTCCAATTCTTTGGACGGTCTTGTTGGTAAGCTTGGATAGGTACCTCTAGTCTCTCTCTTGCTTGTTGGATTCCCTCATTTAACATGATAGTTCTCGCAGTACTTGATGATAGATAAAAAAAGATTCATTTAACCAATTTGAATAAATGTGATAAAAAATATAAGTGCTATTCAGAGTCTCCTCGACTCAACACTTTTGAGATCTAGTAACCCCAAGTGGTCTTCACAGCTCTTAACTCAACACTCTCACATGGGCATTACGCTAGTGCAATTCTAGAGCCTCCTGCTCAACACTAGTGCTGGAATGTGGTTGTGAGGCACATCTAGAATATTTAACTGGTGTCGGATCCGGTATTCATTTATCAAGCTTGGAGTGCTCCAGGGCTTATGCCCAACACTTAATGTACATCAGGGCTTACTCCTAGTACATAAACATTCTTCTAGGTACACCGGGGCTTATGCCCAGTATGTAGGTCATCTGTGTGTTTCTGAGCCCGCGCTGAAGACACCACATAAGTCAATCATGTAAAATCATAGCTTTGCAGAGTAGGTAACCAAAGATCATCTCAGTGTATTAGGGCTTCTACCCACATCATATGCTAAAGAACATAATCACAACATTAGGGCCTCCTCACCCAGTATATACTCAATAAAGGAGTCAGTCAGGGTCCATGCCCAGTATGTCAATATATAAAAAATAAATCATGTGTGCTAAAGCTCATGCCCAATACTCAAAATACCTCATATGTGCTTAGGCAGTGGCCCAATATAACATCAAAAATAGTTAATCCAAAATTCAGGATATTACAATTAAATTAACAACTGTTAAGACTTCTGATGTGATTCATAAAATTCTTAGTCACTAATGTTAAATTTTATGAGTAGTTATTGTTAAGTACGCTGTTTAATATTTAGTCGTATTGAAGTTAACACTTTTAGCCAAGTGACACAAGCTTTTATTGCTACTTAAAAATTTTAAATTTTAATGAATTTTTTGGGATGTTACATGTGGTACCAGAGAGCAAGTTCAAATACTAGGCCTGAAGTGGCTCATGCATGCAAATGAAAATCTATAACAGAATTACATATTACTAATTTAATTTATTTTATTTTCAGTTTCAACATTTATAATTTGAGTTTGCAGGTATGGAAGGACCAACAGAGTTGGCTGAGGACAGGTCCCTTAATAACAAACATAATAATAATGAACAAGGACACACTAATACAGAAAGTCTTTTTGTCGAATTGAATGATAATTCATCTGAATTATTAAGGATTATAAAAGATTTGAAAAGTGAGATAAATACATTTAAGGAAGAAAATGAACAAATCATGAAAGCTCAAGAGGCGTTGAATCACATCCTGCTGAATAATCTTCATAAAAATGATCAAGATAAAGAAACATAAAATAATGTTGAATCTGGAACAATGTCCTATCTACGTAAGGATAAAAAGATAAAATTGGCTAATTATGACAGCAAATCATCATCTGAATTTGATGAAATGGCACACCAGAAAAATCATAAGTACTCTAGTGATAGTAGTGACAGTGACTGCTACAGTAAGAAAAAGAAGTACAGGTCCTATGAAGATATTTCTCGCGAGTTTAAAAAGATCAAACCTCCAACTTTTAATGGAGAAACATAAAAGAGCGAGACAGCTGAAGCATGGCTATCCGATATGAACAAATATTTCAGATTTATCATTACTCAAGTCATCTTAAAAACTAAAATGGCAATTTATAACTTAACTGGAAAAGCGGAAATATGGTGGCAAGATATGAAACGAGTAAAAGGATTAAAAGAGAAAAATGTAAATTGGAGTAATTTTAAAAAGTATTTTAAAAGGAAGTTTCTGTGAAAACAGTATTATGAGGAACGAGCTAAAGAGTTTTATGAGTTGAAACTAGGTTCCATGTATATGAGAGAGTTGTGTAGCAAGTTTCTTAATTTATTAAGGTATGTGCCTTATTTCGTTGAAGAAAAGCACAAGGTACAGAGGTTTCTGAGTTGCTTGCCCTCTCACATAAAAGACAGAATTGAATATGATAGTCCTCGAACTCTTGAAGAGCCCATGAGAAAGGAGAACATCTGTTATGAAACAATTAAGAGAAGAGAAGGTATACCAAACTGGAAAGCAAAAAGGCCTAACAACTTTGATCAAAGGAAGAAACAGTTTTATTTTAATTGTAATTTTGGGAATAATAATTCACGTAATTATTCTAACAGAAAGTTTCCAGGGAATAATGCAACAAGTAATACACAGTCAAAATTTACAGGTACAAGGAAAAGTGAACCACCTAAGAACTTTGTTAAAATTAATGAACAAAATGAACCTGCTAAGTGTTGGGAATGTCAGGGACCTCACTATGCATCGAACTATCCACTCAGAAAGAAGGCTATCAACAACATACACACTGTTAGCACTTAGATTTTATTCCGGTTGTAAAAGAATAACACCTAAGGTAACCTATTTCAAACCAAGCTTTAGGTAGAAAACTCAGCCATTTTTCCACCAGAGAGGGCTCTCTCACGATATATATGTAAAGGCTAAAATATATAAAAGTTCTCTCAAAATTTCTCAAAAGGATTTTCTGGTTGAAAAGGAAAACAAGAAACGTTGGGCATGGAGTCAAAGTTTCAGATATATAATATGCCAGTAAGAGTTTTATACCAAACAGATTTCCACAGAGGCAAGATAACAATCATATCAGAGTCAATTTGATTTTTTCAGGTGGTATAGAAAGAAGTAATGACATTCCATCAACAACAGGAATCTAACTGGGATGTATCCATTGTCAACTTTGGAGAAAATAGTGAATATTTAAATGCGATAAAACGAGGCATAACCAGTATGAAACTCGAGTTATTTCAAATGTTCATTTAAATATAGAAGAAAAACATAATGGAAGATATAACATAGAGAGTAAACATGCACATATAAAGATAAAGGAAAAAACAGACTGTAAAGCTGATCAACACATGAATCTCTGGTCTCAAAAGATAGGTATTTTCACTATACTGCCTTTATTTATCAAAAAATAGACTTCAAAACATACTTGTCTCTCAAAGAATTTCCAACCCTTTCAAAAATGACTCTCATTGTTTTTATACAAAATTCGGAAGAAGCTTGACATAACTGCTTCTTCTAACTAATAACTAGAAATACTTTAACTCAAAAAGATAACTGTCTTTTAGCAATAGATAACTGTCTCCAAATAATATTACAAATTTAAAATAAAAGTATCTTTTCGCCACTTGGCAAGAGTTTTGAATGCATCTATGAATGGACATAATATCTTGTCCTTCCATATTTGTCCACATAATTCCATTGGTCGGCCGTGGGTAAATCATAGTTGGTCATTTCTTTTACCAAGACCCGCATTTCAACATGACCTGCATAAGAAACAAGAAGAAGATTCTCACAGGTTGAGATCAACATATTTAAAATTTCAAAGTCTTCCGCTATTTTCTCCATTAAAATTTTTCCTGTAAGCATATGATCCAATTGCTGAAACTTTCTGTGATCCATTATTATGTCAAATAGCAACCTCTTATATTCATTAGGAGGAATCAATTCATTCTTTTCATTCCAAAAAGTAGGGAATCCTTTGTTTATTAATTTTTCAAATTGTTTCTTAAACTTTACTACTTCTTCCCGTATTTCTCCAGCTTTAGCTTCAATATTTTCAACATGCGAGTACTTTCCCAAAATCCTTCTGGCCCATGTGATGACTGAAATTCTGTTCATTATATTCCCGGCTGTCAAGTCTGCTTCAGTTAGACTGTTTAAGAATGTTATTGCTTTCTGGGCTACTTCTTTTGGCTTTTTATTTAAGTTTTCCCTGACTGCTCTGCAACTTTCGAAGGCATCTTTGGATACCTTTTCTTTGACTCTTATGTAATCCAGATATGGTCTTAATTTTTCAACATCCTTTATAATTTGGTCCCATACCATGTGTTTGCAACCTTGCGTAGCATCTTGCCCTGTCACATGAGCTGCCAATCCTTTCTTATTATCACTTAATTCCTGATCCCTTGTCTGCAAAGTTTTTATTTTCTTATTTTTAATTTCATTTTCGTCTTTCAGCTTCTGTATTTATATCTTCAATTCTTTGATTTCACCTTCTTTCAAACTTACTTGGGACATGGCTTGCAAAATACCATCTACTCCAGTTTTATCTTCATCTGTGTCTGTTTGTACCTGTTGCTGACCACTTTCTGCTAATCGTTTCCTTGCTTCCTCCAACTGCTCTTCTAAAATTATTTTCTCTTTTTCCCAATGATCTTTTTCATCAGAGAGCTTTAACATTTTTGCAGTAACATCGTTTACCTCATTAGATAATTCTTCTTTTTCTTTTTCCAGTACCGTTAGTTCTGCTCCTTGGATAAGCACGGTGTCTGGAATTTTTAGCTTTCGTCTTAACATCAGAATCGTATCATCTTTTTCTTTGAGCAATTTTGTTGCTGCATATCCCTCTTTATTTATCAAATCCACTTGCAATTTTTTAATCTGTTGTTGTCGAGACTATTTTTCTGCCTTCTCCTGTCTCAACTGATTATTCAATTTATCTAGTGAATTTTTCAATTTGTCTGCCTTTAATATTGCCCCCAAATAATCTGAATATCTAACTTCTCTTCTTTGTCTGTGCAATAAAATTTTATCTGGGGCATCTAATTTAGAGAAATCTACTTTCATCTTTGAAATCTTATCTTTTGTGACAACTGAAAATTTTAAAGAATTCTCTCTGATATTTCTGCTAGTAAATAAACTTACTTCATTATTGGATATATTTCTAAATTTCTGAAACAGCTGACTTGTTTGCTTAGAGGATTCCTGTTTATTCTGACTATGTTCATTAAATACATCCATCATATTCTGGGGTCTATTTACATCACCCTCTAATGGGGTTTCTTCAATACTGTATTCTTTAACCGTGACCTCTGGTTTTTTTTCTCCAGTTCTTTTTGCTTCTTCTGAAACTGCTATCAACTCTAGTTGTTCATTTATTTTCAACTTTTTTCCTCTTTCCGTTCCTTCATCCTCAATGTTCATTACGTCCTGTATGGGTCTTTTAAACCCCACCAATGCAGTATTCATTGTGTTTTCTGTCTCTGTTGTCGTATCTGTAAATACCATTTCTTTATCGAGTGCATCCGGAATGATTTCTTCTTTATATTCCAGCCAATTGGCTCTGTCAGACATCCCTTCAATCATCTGATGGTTCAGTGCTTTGATGCGATGATCCGTTCTCCGTTTTGATATTATGTTTAACGGATCATAATCAATAGCCATATCCGTCTCAAAACTCATATCCTTTAATAACTTCTCTATATACACAGCAGCATTTTTATTCTTTATTGTGAATGGGCCAAGTATGAATGGATATTTAATGTCGGTTGCTTGTTTGTAAACCAAAAAATTGTTATCTTCAACAATTAACTTTTGTCTCAGGAATTCCAAAGCAAAAACCCTTAAGGTAAGAAAAGCTAGTAACACATAAGGTTTATGTTTGAACCTGTATAATCTGATTACTGTACTGTCCTTTGACAAGAACCAATCTCCCGTCGCGTACTCTGCACTCAATTGCATGCATGCCTACATTTCTGGTAATACTCTAGGCAATTTTCTACCAATGATCATTCTGTAAATCTCGGAGAGCATGTAATTGACGTAATTGAACATGTTATTTTCTAATAAAGTCGTGAAAATGATTTCTGGGAACTGCAACTCTTCTTGACTAGCTATCATAATCATTTTCATCGAAAAAGACTGAAACCTGAAATGTCTCAGAGTGGGAAAATTGAACATCTGGTCATGAATCTTCTCTGTAAAAAATACTTCAAAATTAAGTCGAGGGATTTGATTTTCATTGATCCCTAACTGAACTGTACTCATTTTGTACAACAGACTCAACTGAAACTCGGTTACATACATGTCCGTATCAAACCCTAGAACTAAAGCCAACAATGTCAAAACTAATTGGGTATTTTTATCAAACAAATTGATATCTATAGGGTACGGAACCTCCGAAATGCTGGTTTTTGGTTTGAGACACGATGGCAAAAACACTTCTCTATCATTTTGAGAGGTTTGATGATAATTTTCAATAATGGAGATTTCAGAAAAAGTCTCAGACTCGAGGGTTTGGGAAAAATCTATTCCTAGGGTTTTAGCCGGCTTTATTTCACAAACGAATCTGGTTTTTTGGCTGTCTAGGACAATTCTTTCTTCTTGGGAGTAATTCTCGTCACACCATGACCCAAATTATGGGAAAAAAGGTATTTGGTCCGGGCAAAAGGCTATCAAAGACGACTGGTGGGCTCTATGTAGGTCTATCCCTTCTTTTAATAATTCAGACAACCTAAATTTAATCTCAGAGACTGGTAACCTAATT
The DNA here is from genome assembly GCA_027924585.1 of Larix kaempferi. Taxonomy (NCBI): domain Eukaryota; kingdom Viridiplantae; phylum Streptophyta; class Pinopsida; order Pinales; family Pinaceae; genus Larix; species Larix kaempferi. The sequence goes on from BSBM01000738.1 coordinate 14,174,616, forward strand.
AGGGTATCATGAATGTCTTCGTCTCTATCCTCTAGAACTTCTTTTGCTTTGAAAACGTCTATATCATGTACAGTTTCCATCTAAACGTTTCTTCAAACAAAATTCCGTTTAAAAATAAGTGGGCCAGGTCACGAGACCCTACCTGTATACACACACCTTTCACCTTCTGTTGCAATCGCTGACCCCCACTAGTCCTAAGAGCTCTCCAGGATAACGACACATATACAAAATTCCATTATGTGAAGCCCTTTTTGTTTTATATAAGTCTTTTTTATTTACTTCCTGACATTGATCTAGAGATTTTGATTTGGGCCGTCAAATCTCGCCTCCTTTTATCCCCTTTGGTGGTATCCACGATCAAAAATATGGTTTTCTTCCCTGGTTTGTTCCTTGTGCGGATCAACCATTTGATGACACCGGTTTGAGTGGTTTTACTTTCCTCGACCTCCCTTCCTTCTATCGAGTGCGCACATCCCTAGATGCGGATGAACACTAGCCATTGATTTTGTTTCAGATATATATCGTCCCTCCGATTACTATCGACGTATGGCGTATTTCCTTACGCTTTCTCCATCTTCCACCTACCAGGTCCCACCACGCCACGTGCTATGGCCCGCTGCACCTTTCTATTTGGTTGTTGCACACGGCGCTGTGGTGGTTTATGATACCACGATATCACATATGGGGACTAATGAGATTAGGACACGTGCCCGGCGGTATTGAGTCCGCAACCACTCACAACTCTTTTCAACCCATCACTTCGGCGGTGCGGGAAACTATATTAGCCATTGATCTTGATCCTTATCATCTCCGCCATCGAAACTTGATCTGGATTTAATCTTTTCAAAGATTTGTTTTCGAACTTTGCATATGTGGGTTTTTCCTTCTTGTTGTTTGTATTTCAAACCTTTTCTTCAAATTTTTTTGTGGTAATTTCATTGCTTTTGGATTATTTTGGCAAAAGCCTTTTAGGATTTGAGCATTCTCAGATATAGTGTCAACAACTGGCTCCAACTGGGGATGCTATCCTCCCTGTGAGGTAGAAAAGAACATCGTAGACCAAGTGCCTGATCCATTGGGATGCATTCAAACTTTCTTCTCTTTTTTTTTATTTTTTTTGAAAAATATTTACACTGTACAAAAAACTCTCTTTAACTTCTGTCTTTTAGGATATATAATGTTTGAGGTGTCTCCCATTTACCGGACCTCCAAGATAGAATTCTCCATTGCAATTTTTTAGGATAAATGCATTTTCTCCTTGACATCCTGCAACAATATATGGACCTTTCCATAAATGCTCAAACTTTCCATGGTGATCTTCATTTCTGGAGTCCTACTTCAAAACCAAATCATTTATCTGAAAATCCTTTTCCTTAACCTTTCTGTCAAAAGTTTTCCTCATTTTTTCCTGATGCATTTGGGTTTTGTTATATGCTTTTTCTCTGACTTCATGCAATTCTATCATTTGATTTATTCTCCTTTGCATATGATTTGGTTCTTCATCGACTTCTTGTAATAATTTCATAACTAGCAAACCCAAAGAAACATGGAAAATTACCTCTGTACCATACACCAACTGGAAAGGGGAAGTGCCAATTTCTCTCTTTGTACTGATTCTATTCGCCCACAGAGCATATTTCAGTTTAGTGTGCCAAGCCCTCTTATTATCTTCTAGCAACTTCTTTATGATTCTCACTAAACTTTTATTTGAAAATTCGGCCAACCCATTCCCTTGTGGATAATAAGCAGTTGAATGATTCAGATGTATGTGATATTTATAACAAAAATTTATCATCTTTTTTGACTTGAATGCTGGAGAATTATCTGTCACTATCCGTTTAGGACAACCAAACCTGGACAAAATGTTCTCTTCCAAAAAGTTCATAATCACTGTTTCTGTGGCATTTCTGGTTGGGATGGCCTCAATCCATTTTGTGAAGTAATCTATAGCAGTCAGAATCCACTTATGTTGCCCTGAAGAATTTGGATTAATCTCACCAATAAAATCTAACCCCCACTGTTGGAAAGGTGTTTCAACTGAAATAGGTTTCAACGGAAAAGGAAATAATTCTCCTTTTCCATCAAAAATTTGACATTCATGACATTTCGTTACTTCTTTATATACATCTGAATACATGCTGGGCCAATAAAAACCATCTCTAAGAATTTTGTTCACGGTAGCCTTCCATGAATGATGCCCCCCACACATACCTTTATGAAATTCCACCATAATATGCTGCGCTTCATTCTCTAATAGGAAATTCAACAGGATTCCTCCGGGATCTTTCCAAAACAAATTTCCATCTAATATGAAAAACTTAGCTGCTTTCAATTTTAATGATCTTGCCCTAGTTTTTTCCATATTCATCGGTGCTTGGAGATTTGCAAAACATATACAATATCCGCGTACCAGGGGGATAAAGAGAAATCTTCAATTATTTGTGAATTTGGAACATTTTCGGTTGAAGTTTCAGAAAGAAAATTCATACCGAGAGAGTCGCAATTTGTTTCAGTCATCATTTTAATCAAACCTTGGCCTTTTATCAGTTTTGTAGGTTTAATGTCAAGATCATATTCCAATAACACTACTATCCACTTCGCTCTTTTCCCTTCAGGATCTGGCTGGGTAAGAATGCCTTTCACTGCTGCTGATGGAACATGTGCTATTATATGAGAGTGCAAAATATATATCCTGAAATCCTTCAATTCTTTCACTAAAGCATAACCTTGTTTCTCCATAATGTTGTATTTTAATTCTGCATCTCTTAGAATCTTACTAAAAAATGCAATTGGCTGTTTTGCACCTTCTTGATTCTTTTGCAACAATACCCCAGCTACTGTATGTTCTGATGCATAGGTAAACATAATGAAATCCTTTGTATAATCTGGACTAATTAACATTGGTGCTTCAGTCAATGCTCTTTTAATATTATCAAAGGATTGTCTTGCTTCTTCAGTCCATTTAATTTCTTTTTATTTTCTTAGCATTTCAGTTATGTTTCTCAAAATCTCAGCGAGACTAGGAATGAACCTTCTTAACCAATTTACCCTTCCAATAAATGACTGAATATCTTTCTTGCTCCTAGGGATTCCCACCTTTTGTATCGCAGATACTCTCTCCGAGTCAATCTTAATGCCTTCTTTTGATATGATGTGTCCCAATAATCTTCCTTCTTCCATGCAAAAATGAGATTTCTTTGGATTTAAGGAAATCCCAAATTTTCTACATTTTATAAAAACTCTTTCCATATGCTTCCAGTGATCAGCAACATTCTTTGAATAAACAGTGATATCATCCATGTATACTACCACAAATGTGTCCCTTTCATCTGCAAATGCAATATCCATGGCTCTCTGAAAAGTTGCGCCTGCATTCATCAAACCAAATGACATTTTGGCGTACATAAATGTTCCCCATGGAGTAGTAAAAGCAGTTTTTTCCTGATCTTCTGGGTGAACTTTAATTTGATTGTAACCTCAGAAACAATCTAGCATGGAAATTCTTTCGGATCCCACAACTTTCTGTAAAATCTGATCCATTTTAGGGAGTGGATAATTATCTTTCAAAGAAACTCTGTTCAAATTTCTAAAGTCTACACATAGCCTTATTTCGCCATTCTTTTTCCTTACTAGTACTAGGTTAGCCAACCACTTAGAAAACCTCAAGGACACAATTATATTAGCATCAAACAACTTTCTCACCTCTTTTTCTATTACTGGAAGCAACTTGGGATTTATTCTTCTTAATTTCTGTTTAAAAGGCTTTTCATCAGGTTTGATAGGAATTGTATGCTGTATAACAGAAACATCATATTCTTTCAGATCCTCATAGCTCCAAGCAAAAACATCCAAAAATATTTTCATCACTTCCACGCTTTTATCCTCTTCCTTTCTTGGTAATTTCTTTGAAAGTTTTACCAATTTGAGATCTTTTTCAGAACCTAAATTGTAATCTTTTACATCTTCAGGTTTAGGCTCTACCTTGGATTTTTCACCACATCATTTTTATCAAACAATTTTTCTAAAGGAATCAGGCCTCTAGGGATAACATTATTCTTCAGCTGAATTATATCCTTACCTCCAATCCTTTCCTTGAACTTTTTTGTTTCTTCTGGGGAATCTATTTCATCTGGAGCAGCTCCATCATCTTCTGCATCAATAGACCTGTAATTGAATTCATCTGTCATTTCTAAAAAACGTTTAATCTGTTGATCATCTTCAAAAACCTGCCAATGTTTGATATTGTCTGGGATAGATGGTCTGTGTATGACCTCAATATCATATTTCATTTTAGAAAAGATAGGCGTTTTGAACGCAGCTCCTGCAGTGGCTAAAGAATCTGCTACAGTGTTGTTAACTCTGGGAATTGAAACGACATCATGTTCATCGAAAAAAATTTCCAGTAAATCCCACACTTCATTCCTATATGACCTCATTTTAGGGTGTTTGGTTTGATAAATAGCTTTTACCTGATTTATCACCAATTCAGAATCTCCAAACACCTCAATCTTTTTTGCTTTTAAATCCCTTAACATGTTCAACCCCAGAATCAAAGCTTTATATTTTGCAACATTGTTGGTACATTCAAAATTCAATTGGTAAGAAAACAATAGGAATTCTCGGTCAGGTGTAATTATCCATACTCCCGCACCAGCTCCTTCTCTGCTTCTAGCCCCATCAAAGTACATCGTCCAGGTCCCTTCTTTTCTGTTATTTTCTCTTAACAATCTTTCTTTTTCATTTTCTTTAGGTTCAATTAAATCAATCTTTTCTTTAGATTCAACATCATTGTACAAAATACAAGAACCCAAATCTATGTATACTGCATATATAGCATGCTTATCAGGTTCTTTTAAGTCACTTACTAAATAAGAAGCCATCTTTTCAGCATATAATCTTCTGTGTACTCCCAACACCGGAATAGTAGCAAAAGACATATCCATCTGTAGAGTTCCTTTTAACTTCGAGGCCCACGACCTGGACAATAACATACCAAACTTTGCTGAAATATCGGCAACCGCCACATCCATAAGAATACCTTTTGCTGGTATTTTACTGAGATTGACTATCAAATCTTTTATCAACCCTAAACATTTAACTTTCCTTGAATCAAAAGAAAATAAGTCGTCATATGGTCTTGTGATTTCCAATCCCAAAGATTATACTACAAGTTTTGGCATCAGATTATGAGAAGCTCCCGAGTCTAACATACAATTATGCACGACTTTATCATGAACATTCAAATTTACATAGAAAGGAGAAACTTCCCCAAAACTATTATCCTCCATTCTTGAACCCAGGCAGATATTAGGAGTATCATCGTCCAATTCCAAAGTATCTATTTTCACTCGATTTTCTACTTGCATCATCTTAAAAATTTGTTCCGTGTATTCTTTATTCTTTAATATCTCATTAAAAGGTACATAAATCTTGACTTTCGACATTTCACTCTGTATATTGAAAGGAACCAAATTTTTATCACCCTCCTTTATCGAGTCTTTCTTGTTATCTGAAATTACTTTTGGCACATCTTCATTTTCTTTCCTTCTCGTTTGCTGTTCATACTGACTAGTGGAAGGTTTATCTGTAGTTCCTTTTGATTTTACCATTGGTTCTTTTCCTTTGTCTATTATAACATCTCGGTTTCTCAGATTTATCTTTCTTTGAAGATCGTTTATAGCATTTTGGTAACCAATCTGGTATTGATCAATTTCCGTCTCCAAATTACAACATTCCCCTTTTGCAAGGAACATATCATGCTCTTGTTTAGTCAGATACACTTCTGAATCAGAACTGCCACAATGGTGAATATCACTCTCAGGTATCTCAGCTTCAACTTCTCCAACAATATAATTTTTGGGGAAAGGAGGTCTGATTTGATCTTCTTCTGCATTCCTTGGGTTTCGCTGCTCTCTCGGCCTTATAGCTGGAACAAAGGGTCTCCTAAAATTTGGGTTTCTGATTTGAGGTTCTGCTTGATCTTTATTTGGACCTTTGTTATCCATAGTTTTCATCATTGTTTCAAATTTTACATCTGTGGAAGAAGAAGAAGAAGATGCTGCATTTTGATTATCTTCTCTAATTTTCTTTCTGTCCATATCTCTATGTCTCATTTTTTCAGAAGCCATCATATTAGCTTCTACTTCTATTGCATCTTTCATCATTATTGCCAAAGTAGTAGATCTTCTCTCTCTCAATGTGCATGAAAAATCACCTTCAAAAGCATCTGCATAATGTAACTTGGATGCTCCCACTCGAGGTTTTATATATGTAGGGATAGAATTATAGACTTTCATAAATCTGGCAGAGAACTCTTGAACTGATTCAAAACCTCCTTTTTTCAAATTGTTATACTGTGTCAACACCTACGAAGGATTTTTCTGGTCTTCCCATCTTTCGATAAAAAGAGTTTTCAAAGAAGCATAATTAGCAATTGATCCTGCAGCTAAAGCTCTAAACCATTTTTTGACTTCACCTCTCAAGATTTGGGAAAACAACCTCATTTTTGCATCATCATAATCCACTTCTTCTAAATCAATGAAATCACTAAAGTTATCAACATGTTGTTGTGCTGTGTAGTTACCCTCATTATCAAAAGTAAAGATTCTCTGTCCATAATTTTGAGGCAAATCATGTAAAGCCGCGGGCAAAACCAATGGGGCAAATCTGGCAGCCATGGGTGGTGGGTTACAAGGTGGAACAATCACTGCCTATTGTCTATTACTTTGCACAGGTATTCTTTGAGCTTTGGATATTCTGGACCCTGCCCTTTCATATTTTTGTAAATTTTCCCAAACAGATTTTAAAGAATAATCCCACAAACTTTTTGGGTCAACTTTTGTTTCTTTCAAATCAGAATCTGATTTAGTCCTAAGCAAAATCTTTTCACCTGAACCAATATTTTCTTCCTCAAACAGATTTTCTTGCAAAGAAGGGAATATATTTGAAAACTGAGAAATACCTTCTTTCGTCTTGCCTTTGCCTTTATCCATCTTGAGGAGCTTTTCTAGATTATCCACGCCTGAGAAGAACTGCAAACCAGGATTTCTTCTTGTAGCCACAATGTCTTTCTCAGAATATCTGCAAAAAAATTTAAGAAATTGTCACAACTGAAGTCGCCAGGGCAATATCTACAACAAACTCATTTCAAACTTCCTTGCCCAAGAAATTTGACCTTTCTTTGTCATTTCTCCCAGGGAAAATTTCACTTGCGTTCCCCAGCAACGGCGCCAAAATGTTAGCACTTAGATTTTATTCCGGTTGTAAAAGAATAACAGCTAAGGTAACCTATTTTAAACCAAGCTTTAGGTAGAAAACTCAGCCATTTTTCCACCAGAGAGGGCTCTCTCACGATATATATGTAAAGGCTAAAATATATAAAAGTTCTCTCAAAAATTATCAAAAGGATTTTCTGGTTGAAAAGGAAAACAAGAAACGTTGGGCATGGAGTCAAAGTTTCAAATATATAATATGCCAGTAAGAGTTTTATACCAAACAGATTTCCACAGAGGCAAGATAGCAATCATATCAGAGTCAATTTGATTTTTTCAGGTGGTATAGAAAGAAGTAATGACATTCCATCAACAACATGCATCTAACTGGGATGAATCCATTGTCAACTTTGGAGAAAATAGTGAATATTTAAATGCGATAAAATGAGGCATAACTAGTATGAATCTCGAGTTATTTCAAATGTTCATTTAAATATAGAAGAAAAACATAATGGAAGATATAACATAGAGAGTAAACATGCACATATAAAGATAAAGGAAAAAACAGATTGTAAAGCTGATCAACACATGAATCTCTGGTCTCAAAAGATAGGTATTTTCACTGTACTGCCTTTATTTATAAAAAAATAGACTTCAAAACATACTTGTCTCTCAAAGAATTTCCAACCCTTTCAAAAATGACTCTCATTGTTTTTATACAAACTTCGGAAGAAGCTTGACATAACTGCTTCTTCTAACTAATAACTGAAAATACTTTAACTCGAAAAGATAACTGTCTTTGAGCAATAGATAACTGTCTCCAAATAATATTACAAATTTAAAATAAAAGTATCTTTTCGCCACTTGGCAGGAGTTTTGAATGCATCTATGAATGGACAGAATATCTTGTCCTTCCATATTTGTCCACATAATTCCATTGGTCGGCCGTGGGTAAATCATAGTTGGTCATTTCTTTTACCAAGACCCGCATTTCAACATGACCTGCATAAGAAACAGGAAGAATATTCTCATAGGTTGAGATCAGCATATTTAAAATTTCAAAGTCTTCCGCTATTTTCTCCATTAAAATTTTTCCTGTAAGCATATGATCCAATTGCTGAAACTTTCTGTGATCCATTCTTATGTCAAACAACAACCTCTTATATTCATTAGGAGGAATCAATTCATTCTTTTCATTCCAAAAAGCAGGGAATCCTTTGTTTATTAATTTTTCAAATTGTTTCTTAAACTTTACTACTTCTTCCCGTATTTCTCCAGCTTTAGCTTCCATATTTTCAACATGCGAGTACTTTCCCAAAATCCTTCTGGCCCATGTGATGACTGAAATTCTGTTCATTATATTCATGGTTGTCAAGTTTGCTTCAGTTAGACTATTTAAGAATGTTATTGCTTTCTGGGCTACTTCTTTTGGCTTTTTATTTAAGTTTTCCCTGACTGCTTTGCAACTTTCGAAGGCATCTTTGGCTACCTTTTCTTTGACTCTTATGTAATCCAGATATGGTCTTAATTTTTCAACTTCCTTTATAATTTGGTCTCATACCATGTGTTTGCAACCTTGCATAGCAGCTTGCCCTGTCACATGAGCTGCCAATCCTTTATTATTACCACTTAATTCCCGATTCCTTGTGTGCAAAGGTTTTATTTCCTTATTTTTAATTTCATTTTCTTCTTTTAGCTTCTGTATTTCTATCTTCAATTCTTTGATTTCACCTTCTTTCAAACTTACTTGGGACATGGCTTGAAAAATACCATCTACTCCAGTTTTATCTTCATTTGTGTCTGTTTGTACCTGTTGCTGACCACTTTCTGCTAATCTTTTCCTTGATTTTTCCAACTGCTCTTCTAAAATGATTTTCTCTTTTTCCCAATGATCTTTTTCATCAGAGAGCTTTAACATTTTTGCAGTAACATCGTTTACCTCATTCGATAATTCTTCTTTTTCTTTTTCCAGTACCGTTAGTTCTGCTCCTTGGATAAGCACAGTGTCTAAAATTTTTAGCTTTCGTCTTAACATCAAACTCGTATCATCTTTTTCTTTGAGCAATTTTGTTGCTGCATCTCCCTCTTTATTTATCAAATCCACTTTCAATTTTTTAATCTGTTGTTGTCGAGACTTATTTTCTGCTTTCTCCTGTCTCAACTGATTATTCAATTTATCCAGTGAATTTTTCAATTTGTCTGCCTTTAATATTGCCCCCAAATAATCTGAATATCTAACTTCTCCTGTTTGTCTGTGCAATAAAATTTTATCTGGGGCATTTATTTTAGACAAATCTACTTTCATCTCTGAAATCTTATCTTTTGTGAAAACTGAAAATTTTAAAGAATTCTCTCTGATATTTCTGCTAGTAAATAAACTTACTTCAGTATTGGATATATTTCTAACTTTTGGAAACAACTGACTAGTTTGCTTAGAGGATTCTTGTTTATTCTGAATATGTTCATTAAATACATCCATCATATTCTTGGGTCTATTTACATCACCCTCTACTGGGTTTTCTTCAATACTGTATTCTATAACCGTGACCTCTGGTATTTTTTCTCCAGTTCTTTTTGCTTCTTCTGAAACTGCTATCAACTCTAGTTGTTCATTTATTTTCAACTTTTTTCCTCTTTCTGTTCCTTCATCCTCAATGTTCATTATGTCCTGTATGGGTCTTTTAAACCCCACCAATGCAGTATTCATTGTGTGTTCTGTCTCTGTTGTCGTATCTGTCAATACCATTTCTTTGTCGGGTGCATCCGGAATGATTTCTTCTTTATATTCCATCCAATTGGCTCTGTCATACATCCGTTCAATCATCTGATGGTTCAGTGCTTTGATGCGATGATCCGTTCTCCATTTTGATATTATGTTTAACGGATCATACTCAATAGCCATATCCGTCTCAAAACTCATATCCTTCAATAACTTCTCTATATACACAACATCATTTTTATTCTTTATTGTGAATGGGCCAAGTGTGAACGGATATTTAATGTTTGTTGCTTGTTTGTAAACCAAAAAATTATTATCTTCAACAATTAACTTTTGTCTCAGGAATTCCAAAGAAAAAACCCTTAAGGTAAGAAAAGCTGGTAACACATAAGGCTTATGTTTGAACCCGTATAATATGATTACTGTACTATCCTTTGACAAGAACCAATCTCCCGTCGCGTACACTGCACTCAATTGCATGCATGCCTGCATTTATGGTAATACTCTAGGCAATTTTTTACCAAATATCATTCTGTAAATCTCAGAGAGCATGTAATTGATGTAATTGAACATGTTATTTTCTAATAAAGTCGTGAAAATGATTTCTGGGATACGCAACTCTTCTTGAATGGCTATCATAATCATTTTCATCAAAAAAGACTGAAACCTGAAATGTCTTAGAGTGGGAAAACTGACCATCTGGTCATGAATCTTCTCTGTAAAAAATACTTCAAAATTAAATCGAGGAATTTGATTTTCATCGATCCCTGACTGAACTGTACTCATTTTGTACAACAGACTCAACTAAAACTCGGTTACATACATGTCTGTATCAAACCCTAGAACTAAAGCCAATAATGTCAAAACTAATTGGGTATTTTCATCAAACAAATTGATATCTATAGGGTACGGGACCTCCGAAATGCTGGTTTCTAGTTTGAGACACGACGACAAAAACACTTCTCTATCATTTTGAGAGGTTTGATAATAATTTTCAATAATGGAGATTTCAGAAAAAGTCTCAGACTAGAGGGTTTGGGAAAAATCTATTCCTGGGGCTTTAATTATTTCGACCGACTTTATTTCACAAATGACTCTGGTTTTTTGGCTGTCTAGGACAATTCTTTCTTCTCGGGAGTAATTCTCGGCACACCATGACACAAATTCTGGGAAAAAAGGGATTTGGTCCGGGCAAAAGGCTATCAAAGACGACTGGTGGGCTCTATGTAGGTCTATCCCTTCTTTTAATAATTCACACAACCTAAATTTAATCTCAGAGAATGGTAACCTAATTAGGGTATCATGAATGTCTTCGTCTCTATCCTCTAGTGCTTCTTTTGCTTTAAAAACGTCTATATCATGTACAGTTTCCATCTAAACATTTCTTCAAACAAAATTCCATTTAAAAATAAGTGGGCCAGGTCACAAGACCCTACCTGTATACACACGCATTTTTCCTTCTGTCGCAATTGTTGACCCCCACCAGTCCTCAGAGCTCTCCAGGATAATGACACATATACAAAATGCCGTTATGTGAAGCCCTTTTTGTTTTATATAAGTCTTTTTGATTTACTTCCTGGCAACTTTATGAATGTGGTTCATATCCGACCGTTGATCTAGAGATTTTGATTTGGGCCGTCAGATCTCGCCTCCTTTTATCCCCTTTGGTGGTATCCGCGATAAAAAAAATGGTTTTCTTCTCTGGTTTGTTCCTTGTGCGGATCAACCATTTGATGACACCTGTTTGAGTGGTTTTACTTTCCGCAACCTCCCTTCCTTCTATCGAGTGCGCACATCCCTAGATGCGGATGAACACTAGCCATTGATTTTGTTTCAGATATATATCGTCCCTCTGATTGCTATCGACATATGCCGTATTTCCTTACGCTTTCTCCATCTGCCACGTACCAGGTCCCACCACGCCATGTGCTATTGTCCGCCATGCCATTCTATTTGGTGGTTCCGCACGGCGCTGTGGTGGTTTATGATACCACTATATCACATATGCGGACTGATGAGATTAGGACACGTGCCCAGCGGTATTGAGTTCGCAATCACTCACAACTCTTTTCAACCCATCACTTCGGCGGTGCGGGAAACTATATTAGCCGTTGATCTTGATCCTTATCATCTCCGCCATCGAAACTTGATCTGGATTTACTCTTTTCAAAGATTTGTTTTCGGAATTTGCATATGTGGGTTTTTCCTTCTTGTTGTTTGTATTTCAAACATTTTCTTCAACTTTTTTTGTGTGGTAATTTCACTGCTTTTGGATTATTTTGGCAAAAACCTTTTAGGATTTGAGCATTCTCAGATATAGTGTCAACACACACTATACAAGAGGAGGCTGTTGTTGGTGACTTGGCAAGGTAGATGCCCATGGTTCAAGTGGAAGGTATGTTAAAAGATAAACATATTTCTATTTTGATTGATCCAGGGGAAAGTCTTAGCTATATTTCACCTGATTTAGTTAAATGTTGCAATCTGAAAGTATATAAGTTTGATAAATCATGGTTGGTTCAATTAGCTACTCGCACGAAAAGAAAAGTGACTGATTATGTAAAAGAATGTGAATTGTTAATGAATCAGTTCAGAACTCATGTTAAATTAAATATTTTACCTTTAAGATCTTATGAAGTTCTGATTGTAATGGATTGGTTAGGAAAGCATAGAGTTGTACTAAATTGCTTTGAAAATTTTTTTACTTCTTTAAATGATGTATTTGAAATTGTAACGGTAAAAGCGATTCCTAGAAAGATATATGTTAGGAAAATTTCTGCATTACAAGTTAACAAAGTTGTTCGAAAGGGGTGTAAGTTATTTGTTGTAAACGTAATTAATAATGAACAATTCACTAATGAATATAAGATAAATCTGGAGGACATACCCACTCTTAAGGAATTTTTTGATGTATTCCTGGAAGAAATTCCAGGACTACCTCTGAAAAGGGAACTCAATTTCACCATTGACTTAGTACTAGGAGTGATACCAAACTCAAAGGCTCCTTACAGAATGAATATTCTGGAGCTTAATTAACTTAAGTCACAGATTAAAGAATTGATTGATAAAAATTATATAAGGCCGAGTGTGTCTCCATTGGGAGCACCTGTAATTTTTGTTAAAAAGAAGGACAGAACTATGCGTTTATGCATAGATTATCGTCATCTTAATCAAATGACCATAAAGAACATGTATCCTTTTCCCCACATTGACGATCTGTCTGATCAACTGCGCAGTGCAACGATATTCTCTAAAATAGATTTAAGGTTGAGGAACCACCAAGTCAGAATTAAATTTGAGGACATCTTTAAGACAACGTTCAAAACTTGTTATGGACACTACGAGTTCGTGGTTATGCTTTTCGGGCTGACCAATGCACCCGCAGTCTTCATGTCTTTAATGCACAATGCATTACATAAATTCTTGGATAAATTTGTAGTGGTTTTTATTGATGACATTCTAATTTATTCTAAGATGAAAGAGGAACATGACAAACATTTGAAGATAATATTACAAGTGTTAAAGGAACACCAACTGTATGCTAAGTTCAGCAAATGTGATTTTTATAAAGGTAAAATACATTACCTGGGGCATGTGATATCCAAGGATGGGATTAAAGTAGACCCAGACAAGATAAAAGCAATTAATGAATGGCCTGCCCCGAAAGACGTAACTCGTGTACAATCTTTTATTGGAATCACAAGTTACTATCGTAAGTTTATCAAAGGATTTTCTAGGATAGCAAATCGTATAACATCTTTACAAAAGAAAGGTAAGAAATTTGTATGGCATCAAAGATGTGAAGAAAGCTTTAAGAAATTAAAAGAGTTATTAACAACAACAACTATTCTAAAAATTGTTGATCCCAACAAAGATTTCATAGTATGCACGGATTCATGCAATGACGGACTTGGTGGGGTCTTAACACAAGAAGGTTACGCGATTGCATATGAGTCTCGGAAGTTAAAGATTAATGAAAAGAACTATGCAACCTACGACTTGGAATTGGTTGTCGTAATACAAGCATTAAAAATGTGGTGACATCATTTAATTGGAAGAAAATTTATCTTAATGACTAGTAATAAAGGACTAAAATACTTGTTGGATCAACCGAATCTTAATGCTAGGCAAGCTAGGTGGCTAGCTTTCCTTAGCGAGTACGATTTCGAGATTGAGCACATAAAAGGAAAGGAAAATATGTTGTAATACATGCATTAAAAATTTGGCGACATCATTTAATTCGAAGAAAATTTATCTTAATGACTAGTAATAAAGGACTAAAATACTTGTTGGATCAACTAAATCTTAACGCAAGGTAAGTTAGGTGGCTAGCTTTCCTTAGTGAGTACAATTTTTAGATTCAACACAGGGAATGAAAGGAAAATAAGGTTGCTAATGCATTAAGCAGAAACCCAAAAATAAGGTTTGTTTCAGCAATCAGCATATATAAATTTGATCTGGAAAATCATATTAAGGAAAGAATCGGAATGGATGTAAAATATCAGAATTTACTTAATAAAATTGTTGAAGATAATGTTGAAAACTGTATAAAATATTACAGAATTGATGAAAAAGGGCTATTGTTGTATAAAACAGACTTTATGTGCCTAATTTTGTTGAAATTAAGTTGTTGATTTTAAATGAATTGCATAAAAGTCCCTACTCAGCACACCCTGGTTACCAAAAGATGATAACTATGCTACGGAAATATTATTTATGGCCATGTATGAAAAGTGATGTAGCTGAATATATTACTAGGTGTATAGAGTGTCAGCAAGTAAAAGTTGAATACCAACACCCAGCTAGATTGTTGCAGCCACTATCTATTCCAGATTGGAAGTGGGACATAATTAGTATTTATTTTATTACCGTATTACAAAAAAATCAGAAACAGAACGAATCCATCATGGTAGTTGTGGACAAGCTCAGCAAAGCATCCCACTTCATACTCGTTAAGACAAGTCACAAGGCTGCTAACATTGCTAAAAATTTTATGAAGCATATTTTTCATTTGCATGGTATTCCGAAAGTTATCATTTCTGATAGAGACTCAAAGTTTACAGGAAATTTCTGGAAATATTTATTTAAAGTTTTAGACACTCCCTGAATTTCAATACATCATTTCACCCACAAACAGATGGGTAGACTGAAAGAGTTAATCAAATTCTTGAGGACATGCTAAGAATGTATGTTAGAGATCAGCCAGGTAAATGGCAGGATTATTTACATCTTGCTGAATTTGCATATAATAACCATTATCAAGCTTCTGCAAAGCTTAGTCCATTTTAAACTTTATATGGCAGAAAATGTAATACTCGTATCTCTTGGAGTAATCCAATTGATAGGTTAATGCTAGGACCTGATTTGTGAAGAGAAATGGAACTAACCGTGAAACAGGTTTAAGGAAATTTGAAAATTGCACAAGATAGACAGAAAAGTCAGGCATATCTGAAAAGAACTCAGAAAGAGTTTGAGGTTGGTGAACATGTGTTCCTAAAGGTAAAACCTAAAAAGAGATCCCTAAGATTGGGAAGCTGTGCTAAATTAGCACCAAGGTATTGTAGACCTTTTGAAATCTTGTCCAAGATAGGACCAGTGGCATATCAATTAGCATTGCCACCAAATCTTAAAGTACATAATGTATTTCACATCTCTCTTTTAAAAAAATATGTGCATGATACTACTCATGTGATTAATTGGAATGATGTATAGGTGGAACTAGAAGGAGATTTTTTGGTGGAACCGGACTGTATTCTCGACCAGAGGAAAATTTTGCTTCGTAATCGTACCATTCGACATGTTAAGGTGCACTGGAAACACCTTAGTCCGAACAAATATACTTCAAAATTGGAAAGTAATATGCGGGTGGCATATCCAATGTTGTTTTAGGAGGAACAAGATGATGCTGGATAAAGAAACATTGAGGACGATGTTGAACTTAAGAGGGGGTGTTTGTCACATACCCAAGTTCTAGACATTTTATATTATTGAGAAAACATTATGTTTTAATTTTATTGTAAAGTTTTATGAGTACTGACCAAGTGGGGTCATGGATGATTGTAATTAATTACTTTGAATATTTTATTATTGATAAATAAAAGTGGAGACAAATATTCAAAGTAGACTCTTGAATGAGTGTTCATTGACCCACTAGGGGGAATGGACTGTGGTGGAGAGAAAACTAACACTTGGAAGCATCCTCAACTCACTTCTAACTATTGCAGGGGGCAATTTCGCTATTTTTATGGTCATGTTCCCCAAGAAAGTGGAACTGAGCAGGTGGCTCATTTACTGAAATAAACTGACCAAAATACCTAGGCATGCTATTTATCTACCCATCAAGTTCAACAGGGAACTGTTCATTCTCACCTTGTGATAATTTCTGAGCACAAGAGATTTGATGAGGGCAAATTTAGAAGTGTTTGAGGGAAATAAGACTACATTCTGAACTAGTGCAGCCACATTGCTTAGTTCAATATTACTAAAGGCAGGAGGTGCTACTGTTAAGTACTACTCCTGAGTTGCAAGGGAATTTATTCCATTATTCCACACATCATATTCGTCTTAGTGGTTCAGTGAACAGGCTCGGGGGTCTGAAGGCAAGTAGTTTGGCTTTCTTCAGGAGATTGGCTGGGTGGAACATAATCTTTTGGTTGTTTGTTTCTTCTTCTAGAGTTTTCAGGTTCATATTGTGTTATCTTATTTACTTTTGTCTAGTTGGTAATTTGAATCTGAATGTTTTATATTATTAGTTTAGCAATAAAATCTTAGATATTATGTAATGTTGATGAATAGTTTCACTTCTGTAAATTTATGATTGTTAGGAGAAAAATGCCTATGAAGGATGTAGTTAAATGATAAAATGAATTGATAATAAAATTACTTTCTTGCATTTTTCCACACACTAAATACAGTGTCATACTCTAGTATAGGAAACGATAATTAATATAGATCAGAATGATATTATGCATTGAATAATCTGAATGATTGTTTTATAAACAGAGTTATAATATTTCAGTATTGCTTTATGGTCTCATCGAAATAGACATCTTAGGGTTTTTAAATAAGAAATACAAATACTCCAAATATTTCTTAGTTATGCAATACATTAAAACCCTATTGTCTTTTATATATAATAGTATAGTATTCTAAGTAAAGCCCCTTTCAAACCTAGCAAAAACATTTTGTAAAACAAGATTTTACAAGGAGACACTTCCAGATTTAGTAAAAGAACTTACTATATAATTATTAACCAACTACCCATATAAATTCGTACTATACATAAATACTTTCAAAGTTTAAAATATTACTGCGTAAATATCTATCTTCGTCGAAACAACACTTGGCGCTGCCACACAGATCTAGAATTAAAATATCTAGGAATACAAACATTTTCATTCACCATGAAACAATACATTAAGGTATTAAACAATACCCTTATGTAACATACCCTTTAAGTTGTAAAACATTTTATGTTTAGAAACATTATGATAACTTTTATTGTAAAGTTTGTATTGGACAGGTGTCCAAGGATGACTGTAATTTGCACAATATATTATTATTTAATAAATAAAATAGGAGACAAACACCTAAGAGGATTGTTGAAAGAGTGGTTACTGATCCACTAGGTGGAATGGAATCTAGGGTAGAAGGCAATGGACAAATGGCAGCATCATGATGCAACTAACTAGCTATTGGTATGGGACAACTCCCTTGAAATGTGGTCATAGTGCCCTGAAAGATGGGAATGGAGCTTGAGGCTCATTTATTCTAAACTAACCACTAAAATACCTAGGTAGTCTATATAATAGCCATCAAATTATGAACTGAGGTTCATCACTTTTCCTAACGAGGAAATTTACCTTGGGGTTTTGTTGTGTTTGCACCCAAGAGATTTGATGAGGGTATATGCTGTTGTTGATCATGTTGTGATTTTGCCAAACTCTTATTGATTTCAGGAGTTTGATGCTGAGTGGAGAAGGCATTTTTCAGGAGGTTGATACTGAGTAGAGAAGGTATTTTTGAGTGCCTTGCTTCTACACAGATTCCACCCATTTACTGGATCTGTAATCAGGCTCAGGGGTTCACTAGAAGACACCAAGTGGAGCTACTTCTTCTGAAGCAGGTTGGGAGGAATAGGCCTCCTTGGGTGTTTGTCGGCCTATCATTTTTTTTTACAGGTTCTATTGTCTTATCTATTTTTATTTACAAGTTCTGTTATCTATTTCTGTGTATTATAAAGTTCTATTTTCTATTAAGTTTTTACTGTTCATTTCATCAAGTCCATTTCAATTATTCTGAATATTTTAATGATTATGTATAAATCGAAATGATTGAATAAATGATCTGTGCATTTTTTCCCATGCAAAAAGGAACAACATCGTACTCTAGTACATAGATAGATTAAAAATAGATAAGTCTGATAGGCAAATAGCCAAGTAAATGACAAGATTAGATTATTATAAATTCTCAAGTTTCTACTTTTTGTTTAATTCCTGTATTTACAGTACAGTACCCTTGTTATTAACTATTTTAGCTAGCTGTATTCATAATTTATATACAATACTTCTGTTTATAAATATGTCAGTTCTTCAAAATAATTATGTTTATGTTCTAATAATATAGGATTTTTTTATCCATACTCACTAGTTAAAATGTTCTTGTTTATACTAGGATAAATAAAGATTTACTTTCAAATATAGCAGAATGATATTCTTTTACAATCATCAAGCATTCCCATTTATTCTATGCTCACATTCATACATAGTTTATATCATTATACATAGTGAAAATCAAGGCGTTTGTTATTTCTGCCAAAACCTAACAGAGATATCATTCTCTAGTCCTTAGTTAATGTTGAGTCATCAAAACGACTATATGAGATTTCCAAACAAATTAATGAACACAGGCTTATGCCGAGGTCTCAACTAAAACATTGTTAAACCTTTAATTCCAGATAAAGGCTAAACCCTAGCATTGGAAATATCTTCCTATTCTTTTGAGACGCAGCAACATTGTCTTAAATAAACAAAGTACATACAAGCCATAAGCCTCATCCACAAAATAATATATCCATTGTCCTTATAAGACAAACAGTCGTATTATTGTTCACAAAATATTCACCATCAATCTATAACCAAGTTAAACACATAAATTTCCAAAACATTGTACATTTTCACATCATCGATGAGCTACAAAATATGATCATGGGTCAATACCAAAACGATGAAACCAAATAGCTAAAGCAACTGAAAATTTTAAACTTTCTTTTCAGTTATAAACGTGACAGAGCTTGAAACTTAACTAGTAGGATTTACATTTCACAAATCACTATGGTTTTGTCATGTGGGTCGAGGTTTTATCCTCCCCATCTTCCTTTAAAAACAAAGTTTACAAACCCTATCTCAGCAGAGTACAAAACATCTCTGAGCTTAAACATATTTACACAGAGTAAACATACATGACGGCCATCCTCCTCATTCACACAGAGATTCAAGGCAACCTCCGAGGCTTACCGGATGGTGAAGCTATCGCCAACCTCCAAACACCAAATTGGAGTGACTCTTGCATACTACACCTGCAACAATAGTATAGATGTGGTTAAAACCAATAACCCTGACAGAAAATATTTCAATAACGAATTCAATCAACTGTAGTACTCATGCATGAAAGTTACAACGTTAGTTTCTAAATACATTACCTTTGAAAATGATGGTTCGTAACAGGAGTATGCACCCGACATAGATAAAATCCTTTTCATCGTAAGATACTGTTCGTGGAAGGAACCAACACAATGCTATAAACTATACTTCTAAACAATTATTCAGTATCAAAACCGGTACAACCTAAGATGAAAAGCTAACAATCCTTTGAACCCAGAAAGACTCTCAACAGGTCCATGGATCGATCCACACCCAAAACGATCATCACTGAATCTGGAGAAGTTATGTTCTATAACCTTCGTTGGTCATGGGTTCAAAACCCAGGCCTCATATTTCAAAAACTGTAGTGCCCCTAGACTTTTGTAGACATTGAGGGCACCTGCTGAGTGACCCGGCCGATTGAAACATTAATTAAATAACCTTTTGGCCTTATTTTTGAGTATGAGTATCTGAACTTTTAATGTAAATGAATAATTGCATATGTTAAACGATTAGCTATGACTATGGAAAATTATGTTGATGGATAATGCTTAACGACTAGCTGTACGGTGATTATGTAATTGTCGATGAAATGTATATTTGATTAGAAGTTTGAATAAATCATAAATGTTTAACAATACTAGATTTAGAAATCAAATGATGATTATTGAGGACATTGCTACTAATAAATTGTTGTGAGAAGTGTGTGTAGAAACAAGTGAGACGGTTCACCAACGGACACACAAAGGAACATGAAGGGTCGTAGAGTACGGGTAAATCACACATAGGGCGAGCGACGACGATGTCGACTTCCGACAAGAATACCACGCATGAGCAGATAATTACTGATCCGCTTGCTCAAGAGGAATGTGTGATGGCATACGAGGTGGGCCACGACGGAGCTGGCCACGTACGAGTTGAGGGGCGCGCAGTGAGAACGGACTCACTCCTCGGCACCATTAGTCCCTATATAGCATGTAGATGGAGGATGGATGGTAACGATTCCTAAAATCCCTACAAGAGTTCCCGCAAGTTAAAATGGAAAGATGGTGGCAGAAGGGCCCAACGATGCGGTACCCTATCGAGAACGGAAAGAATGGACGCAAGGACCCAACGATGCGGGTACCATGTCAAGGAAGGGAAACCATGGATGGTTGGACCCGATGGAGTGGTGCCATGTTAGGGAATTAAAATTAAGGAACTAGGATCCCAACGGCGCGGCACCATGATCCTAGTGAGTTTGATTGTTAAATTTAACTGCATAAAAAATTATGAGAATAACTCTAGATTATTACTTAGCAAATGCATAAAAATAATTTAGGCATTTGCACATGAATAGTTATTTTTGTTGAGCATTTAAAATAATAGAAATCATTATTTAGGAGCAAAATAGAATCCTAAGATTAGACACCTAGTCAACTAAAAGCTAGGAGTTAATTAAATTATTTGGGGGACAAACATGAGCAAACTTAGGGGTGTTGGTGCACTTCCCAGGGAAACTGACACTTGGATGGGTGAATGTTTTAATTAAATAATTAATTAAAAATATGTAATTATGTATGAAGCGACATGTGTCGCATGAGATTTTCCTTTATAAGGAAGGCTTTGGGAATGGGTAAAGGACCCAGAATATGGATGATTGTCGTAATTTCTGAATGACCTCAAAGACTTGCTGCTAAAGGGTTTGGCGGGAAATCCTGGTGGGTGGGACTCCCAAGCTAGATTTTTGAAATACATGTGTGAACTCTACGACCCGATTAGCTCGGGGGTCTGGAAGGAAGAAGAGTACTTCCAGAGTGGTTGGGTGGTTAAACGAGGTGTGCTTCAGTGACCATGGTGATCAACGACAGATTCAGTGCTGTGGCAAATGAGAGGATTCACTTTCAAATTGGAGCTACCACCATTATAAGTTCTTATTGTTCAGAATTTTGTATATTTATAATTCTGTTGATTGAGTTTGTGAAATCAATATTTTCTAAAATCCTGAAGTTATTTTTATTATATTCAATAAGAACCAAAGAGAGTTAAACTACTGTTACAATGACCGAACTGTAGTAATACCCAGATAATATTTTATGTTATACCAGATGATATTTTATTTGAAATAGTGAGATCTGTGCCATTATTTCAGACCTAGATTATTATTTCATTTTCTTTTTTCTGTTGAACTCGAACATCTGCCACCTGCCGAATTCTATTTTCTGAGAATACATCTGTATTATTCCTACGTGAATAATACGGGGTTATGTTAGAATTTCACTGCACTTAGGGATCAAAACTGACTTTGTATTCTTTTGTTACAGTGTTCGGTACATTCATGTGCAGAATGATCCCTGGAAACAGATCTCCCAAGTTTCAATAATTTTATGTTACAGCGATCAAATTTCTTTATTATGGATCTACTTAGGGGTTAGTGTAAATTACAAATCGATCCTATGTATGTTTATAAAAATCAATTTCAGGATTTGATTTTCGATTTCATTGATGCATCATTTCCAGATATGCTACTTAGTGGGACTCGATTCCCCATCAATTGAGAATTCGATCTCGATTAATTTAGATTCTCCTCTGTTGAAATATTCTCGGATTTAAACTTTGCATTGTAGTGATGAGACTTTGCACCATCGATCAATGATGGATCGCATTGTTTCCAGAGCTATCTCTATGTATGTTTATAAAAATCGATTTCAGGATTTGATTTTCGATTTTATTGATGCATCGTTTCCAGATATGCTACTTAGTGGGACTCGATTCCCCATCTATTGAGAATTCGATCTTGATTAATTTAGATTCTCCTCTATTGAAATATTCTCGGATTTAAACTTTCCATTGTAGTGATGAGACTCTGCACCATCGATCAATGATGGATCACATTGTTTCCAGAGCTATTTCTATGTATGTGTATAAAAATCGATTTCAGGATTTGATTTTTGGTTTCATTGATGCATTGTTTCCAGATCTACTACTTAGTGGGATTCGATTCCCCATCTATTAAGAAATCGACCTCATTTAATTTAGATTCCCCTCTGTTGAAATGTATTCCCAATATTTCAATCTATGGCGTGTTATTGACAACGATATTGACTATATCCTAGATCCAAACGATTTCATTGAGATCGATTTAACCTATTCTTCGGATTGTATTTATCACCAATATCTCAATTTACAACATTTACTGACAACGATCGTGGCCATATCCCGGATCCAAACAACTGCATTGTGTTTGATTTCAATCTGTTAGTTGTGTCTAAAATTCCCAAGTTTCAGTTTATTAAGCCATGTTAGTTGACAGTAAATTCCCAAATCTGTTATGAAGATCACATTTCCAGATCGATAGCAATTTTATTACATTTGGGCGATTCCATTAACAGTGAATTCAATCTTTTAGTTGTGTCTAAATTCCCAGCATTCAAACCATTAGCGATTCCATCGAACAGGGTTTGTAGACGTATATTGTAATGTAAATTTTAGAACTCGAACATGCAGAATTTGGTTCACATTTTACTGTATGGTAATAAGCACACTAATTTTAAATAAGGACGATTGTTGATCACGATGTCCTTGATAATCTTAATATTTCTTTCATGTGTCATTTAAGTGAAATTTACTTTTCTGGAACGATAGTTTATTAGAATTTTGCATTCTATATGCTTGATAGAACAGAACAGTTCATTTGAAATTATGTTGGATTATATGAATAGAACAACCTTTTATAAGTCATGACTAAATCTTTATAAAAGAATAAGCCTTGAATATGTTACTATAAATAATAAGCCTGGAATATGTTATTAGTGATATGGAATTGATTGTTACTACCCTGTATATTTTTGTAAAATGTATTGATTATGACAAAATTATAAAATAGAATATGTGGCAGAGTTATAAAATGGAAAATTTTATGTTATTAGGGATATGGAATTTAATTGTTAATATCTTGTATTTTAGACGTATTGATTATGGCCAAATTATATAATAGAATATGTGGCAAAGTTATAAAATGGAAAATTTTATGTTATTAGGGATATAGAATTTAATTGTTAATATCTTGTATTTTAAACGTATTGATTATGGCCAAATTATATAATAGAATATGTGGCAGAGTTATAAAATGGAAAATTTTTATGTTATTAGGGATATAGAATTTAATTGTTAATATCTTGTATTTTAAACATATTGATTATGGCCAAATTATAAAATAGAATATGTGGCAGAATAAGTAGAAAATGTCATCTTATTAAGATAGAATTGAAATGCGACTACATATTATCTCCCAATGTATTGATAATGGTCAAAGGATGATGTAGAATATATTATGTTAGCTTAGACATGAGATGCAATTATTTATTATTCAAATGTATTAGTTTTAGTGAAATCACATAGAGAATATGTATAGATAAGTGTGACTCTAAGCAACCGAGAAAACGAATGCAAGTTTATCCCAAGGTGTTAATTATAACTAGCCAAGTGATCGAATCCATATAAAAATGTGTCGTTCACGGTTAGTAAATGGATAAGAAGAACATGATAAAATGTTACTCGTAGCTAGATAAATGAAATATAGTTATAAACATAAAGGTGTGTTTTGTGGTTGTTATGAAATCAATTGTTCTTATTTTGGATTTATAGGTGAGTTGCATTATGGTCATATTATGAAGGATCATGATCATGAATTTAAATACATTTCAAGTTTTGGAAGAGTAATTTAAGTTGTATATGTGTAATACTTTCAAAGTGACATTTGGTGAAATTCTATTTATACTCTAGAAAATAAATTGTATTGAGATAGGTGCAAATAGTTGAAGTGTTCTGAGTTGTTAGTAAAAAAAAAAAAAATTACTCCACCCAAAGCCCTACAAAAACACTCAATAGAAAGACCTATGAATGCTCAGCCTGTCGGCCAAACTCAAAAACAATAACCCTGAATGCCAAGAGAAAATAGTATTCATTAAACACAATATTGTAGTGGTGGTAGGGTTTACTCTTGTCCATTGATTTCCTCATCAATCAACGGTGGAGATTCCAGGACAGATTTCACAAACACCGAGCAACCTAACTCATTTAATGAAGCATCATCACCACTACCACGTAAGAGCCACAAAAGAGCCAGCTAGTAAACCTTCGAACCAGCAGGTCTACACATCAGCACAACGTTGGACATTGTCATGGTTATGACACATGAACGACGCTCGCTATGCCATCCACGATGGAAATTCCCCACTCGACAGTTGTATATATTCAATGCTCAGGACAACATTATTAATTGCCAACCTGTGACATATTAACAATCAAATCATAACATTCATTACGATAAATATTGCATTGGTAAGATCGTATCCAAACCCTGTCACTATAATGGTTATAAAGTTAGGGTAGTTCCGCACCAAGGTTATATAGAAACACAACGTTTGCAGAGCATCACATTATTTGCATAGATTTTCATATCATTTGCATTGTATCATCGTCTGCACATAGTATCTATGCAATTGGTATAGTATTACATAGGTTAAAATAATGCACCTAACACACAAGCGATAAATTACACCATAGTTTGTTATTAATACAAAAAACCATTAGTTATAATGGGTCGATAATATTTCCATAAGTATTATAAATGGAATAAGTAGATAATCAAATAAAATTATCTTACAAATTGGTGAATGGATTTAGCACAATCTATTACCACCATCGTAAGGTTTAGACCTTAGACAAGATAGTGAATTTTATACATAGAATGTTCTACAAATTGCTACGGAGGAAGAAGTTAGACACTTACTTACAGCTCATCATGATTGGAAACTATTTTATTTTTTGAGTATAAACACAAGTCATGATGGATACAGATCTCTTATAAATTCATTTACAAGCTTATAGAATTCAGAAGGTGAAATATAGTGTCTGCATAAATAGTCATTTTCAGATATCATAAACTTGAAATATTTTAAGTCTCGAATCAAGATCCTCATCGATGGGATGCTTAAAGTCTTTATCTCTTCAATTATTGACAAAAGAGATTTACTTAAAAATAGATGGTCACTCGTCGTAGAATAAACCCTTACCTGTAAAACTATCACAAGTACGAAAAGCACATGCTTTAGCACGAATGCTAATTAAGCCTCGGGGCGTCCATAGGACCCCTTCATTAATCAAACAAAAGTACATTAGTCAAATAGTTGTTTCAACATTTATAAATAACAATAGTAGAATTGGTAACAACACAACTAAATTCGGATCACATCAAGTCATAAGCTGAAATCTGTTCATCGCAAATTTTTACTTAATAAACCAATATGGCATTTAATACAACAAGATAGCATTTCATGCATTTTTCTATTTCCGCATTCATTAAATAAGCAATAAATGTCACGTAGAAAAGTTTTAAATTTTTGTGATTTTTCCGGGATGTTACACCTTAATAGTTTATAGACTTAGTAAATGCGTTTTCGACTATAAACGGCTAGGGTTTATAACCTTGTCTTAAACCACAGTTTATTTTTTTATCTACCAAAGACGATTATTATTCACATCATCTGCCCATTGTTTAGTGTACAATCCATAGACCTAAGGCATCGGGCAATGGCTTAGGATTTAAATCCTGTAGTTAAACGTCTTCGGAAATACATTAAAAAGAAATTACTTAACATTAAGTTTCATAAGGTAAGTGTGAGTACAAAGACTCAAAAAACTCGGCACAGGTCCGTTAAACATTCAACGACGGGCCTTGCCCAAATTTCTCGAAAACCAAAACCATGTCCTAGTTTTGACAAAGGTATTAATGCAGGGAAAAACCATTATCATCATTAAAAAATGAACAATATTATTAGTTTACAAAACGAAAGCAACATTTACTTTTGAAAACAAAAACCCTTGTTTTGGCAGTATCATTGTGAGGCCATGCTATTACAAAATAACGAACACTGTATATTATTTTAACTGAGGACTGTCCTAGAATAGCTCTCCATCTGC
Source organism: Larix kaempferi (assembly GCA_027924585.1). Taxonomy (NCBI): domain Eukaryota; kingdom Viridiplantae; phylum Streptophyta; class Pinopsida; order Pinales; family Pinaceae; genus Larix; species Larix kaempferi. The sequence goes on from BSBM01000738.1 coordinate 14,201,150, forward strand.
AAGTTTAAACTATAAACATTTCAAAGTAAAAATATTGCACTTTGAAATCATCGGAGAAAACCAACGAGAGCCATGAAGGGTTCGGGGTCATAACTCCAGTCTTTAACAACTATGCAAAATGCCATACGACTTGACCTTTAAGCTTTAATTATAGAATCAATAGTAAAATAAACATAAATATACTATCTCATCATTTCGACGAAGGCCGGTCTGGAGCCATAAGCCTATCACTGAAAACTGTGAATTATTTGGGTTACGCTGAGTATGTCTCCGAGGCTTACCAGGGCCCATTTTATCAGTCTGCAATGGTCATGACCAGCTGTAACCACCGCTGAGAGGATCACATGCCATTCAAACAATACGACAAAGGTTAATTTTAGAACTATGTATTGAAAGAAAAAGGGATATTTATTAAAACAACCATCGTATTCATTCGTATAAGCAAAGAATACATCACCTGAATATTTGGACCATGGTTGACTACCAGACTCTCCAACGCAGACAGTGGAAAAAGATTTCCACGATAAACTCCAAGGATCTCCACAATGTATAGTTATTAATGGAGAAACAAATGAGAATAGTAGAACTCTGCTAACACTCTACGGCTCATAAAAAGTTACCACTAATGTAAACTAAGACCTGTACATTGCAAACCATTGCGAACACTGTTTATAACAAGGTCAGGGTTTCAAAACCCTGAGCGCACCTCCAACAAAACCCTGAAGGGTCGAGAGCCTGTCGTCCTCCCCTCTCTTCACACAATGAAATAAATCGTGAATATTTGGGAATATCAATGTTGAGGTTAGGTTTTACCGAAAACCCGAGATCAATCACAAGATCGAAAATGTAGAACAAGCCACCAAGATATAGATCTCATACGATCAACACCATATTAAATGTAAATTAAATGCTACAGCTTCTATGACACGGTTATTGCCAACATGGATATCCAACTATGATCCTTTCATATCAACATTTCATAGCTCAGATATTTTGCACACTACGCTTTCAAAACTATCATTAAACTCCAAGCAAATCCACATAACACTTGTACACAAGAGAATCCAACCAACAATCCATTGAGTTCGCAGTTAAGGAGCTAATAAATATTTCAACCACCATTCATATTGCAGGCTAACTATCTCCCATCACAAGTTTAAATACATCGTGTACCTACAGTGATAGAAGCATACGTATTTATCAAAGTTACAAAACAATGCATTATAACATAGTCTTACTACATTCAACAGTAATCTAATGTGTTAGGCTAAGCATATAAAACATATGTTTGGTTAATACAAACAGTTCCGACTTACAGTTTGTGTATGATAGAATTAATATGTATCATTCTCGATATAAGGGAGAAGCACTTAGTATCTCATGCAAGATTTGGGTATATAGTATTCAACTTTAGCTTAGGCATTAAGATGTGATACTTATCATATAAAAATGATTGCATAGTGAATGCATATTAGTACCATAGTGGTAATATATATTTTATAAGAACTATATAGTATATTTCAACATAAGTATTGCAACTATTAATTTTAAAAAGGAAAATAATACTTTGTTCTCTCCATATTTTGGAAGAGATTATATAGTGTAGAACTATGAAAATATTTCCATAGTAGTGATATAAAAATTATATGTCCCAAATGCACAAACTTTGAACCAATACAAACAGTGGTTACAACATGACAGAATAAGTCGATCATTGTCAACAAAATACGTGAGTAGATTGGCAGAGCAGGTATTCTTCTACATATTCAGAATGATATTTTAAAAGAGCAATATAGTGTTGTAATATGAATTGTAAAATGTTTATGAACAATGCTCTTGGAATATCTCTGTCTTACCTATCCACTGCAATAGAATTCAGGAGCATTAGCTAGCGAGAGCTAAGTAAGCCTCAGGGAGATTCAAGGACCCCTTCATATCATGAAGATAAACATTTAGTCTTTAGAAAACAAAATGAACAACATAGGACAAAAGTAACACTATGCATACAAACAAATAAGTTCAACATCCGACATTGACTTACGACTTCTTAAGACACTATATTAAATTAATAGTTGTTAAGACTTCTGATGCGATTCATAAAATTCTTAGTCGCTAAAGTAAATGTTATGAGTAGTTATCTTTAAGTACGATGTTTAATATTTAGTCGTAATGAAGTTAACACTTTTAGCCAAGCGACACAGGATTTTATTGCTACTTAAAAAAATTAAATTTTAATGAATTTTTGGGGATGTTACACTACCATACATAACTTCAAATGGAATAAGTTTAGCTGAAGCTTGATAGTGATGATTCTAAGCAAATTCAACTAAGTGCAGATATTCTTCCCATTTAGTTGGATGATCTTTAACATACATTCTTAATGTATCCTCTAAAATCTTATTTACTCTTTCAGTTTGTCCATCCATTTGTGGATGAAAAGATGTGCTGAAATTTAATTCAGTATCCACACCTTTAAACAATGACTTCCAGAAATTTCCAGTAAATTTAGAATCTCGATCAGAAATTATTACCTTAGTAATTCCATGCAAACGAAAAACTTGCTTCCTAAACACATCAGCAATGTTAGCAGCCTCAAAAGTAGTTTTGACAGGTATAAAATGAGCTGCTTTGCTAAGCTTATCTACTACTACCATTATTGAATCATTCTGCTATTAATTTTTAGGCAAACCGGTTATAAAATCAATGCTGATAATTTCTCACTTCCACTCTAGAATTGGTAATGGTTGTAATAAATTAGCTGGGTGTTGATGCTCATCTTTAACTTGCTGACATTGAAAGCACCTATCTATGTATTCAGCCACCTCATTCTTCATATTTGGAAAAAAGTAATCTTTTCTTAACATTGTTATCATCTTTTGGTAACCAGGGTGTCCCAAATAAGGACTCTTATGTACTTTGTTTAAAATAAACAACTTAATTTCAAGTACATTTGGTACATACAGTCTATTTTTATACAGTACTAAACCATTTTCATTTAAGCTGTAATCTATTATTAATTTTTCAGAAGTATTTTCTGCAACTTTTTCCTGTAATTTCTGATAATTTTTATCCAGTTTTATTCCTTTTTCAAGCTGATTTTCTAAATCTATTTTATAAGTACTGATTGCTGCCATGAAATTTAATTTTGCATTTTTGCTTAAGGAATCAACCACCTTATTTTCTTTACCTTTTATGTTATGGATCTCGAAATCATATTCACTAAGGAAAGCTAACCACCTAGCTTTCCTTGTGTTCAGATTTGGTTGATCCAACATATATTTTAGACCTTTATTATTTGTCATTAATGAAAACTTTCTACTAATTAGATGATGGCGCCACATCTTTAAAGCATGTATCACGGCAACCAAGTCTAAATCGTAGGTAGTGTAGTTATTTTCATGAATTTTTAACTTTCATGACTCACATGCTATTACATGACCTTCTTGTGTTAAGACTTTACCAAGTTCATCATTGCATGCATCAATGCATACAACAAAGTCCTTATTTGGATCTGCAATTTTTAGAATAGGGTGAAGTAGTTAACAGTTCTTTCGATTTCTTAAAACTTTCTTGATACTTTTGCTCCCAAACAAATTTCTTTCCCTTTTTCTGTAAAGAGGTTATGGGATTTGCGATTCTTAAGAATCCTTCTATAAATTTTTGGTAGTAACCTGTGATTCCCATGAACGATCGTACATCTGTTACATCTTTAGGGACATGTCATTCGTTAAATTCTCTTATTTTAGAAGGGTCAAATGAGATTCCATCCTTGGATATCACATGACCTAAATACTGTATTTTATCTTTGAAAAATTCACACTTACTAAATTTAGCGTACAATTGATGTTCTCTTAAGACTTGTAATATTATTTGTAAATGTTCATCATGTTCTTCCTTAGTCTTTGAATAGATTAAAATGTCGTCGATGAAAATAATGACAAATTTATCCAAATACTTATGTAAAACATTATTCATTAGACACATGAAAATTGCTGGAGCGTTAGTTAGCCCAAAAGGCATAACTACAAATTCATATTTCCTGTAACGGGTTCTAAAAGAAGTTTTAAAGATATCTTCAACTTTAATTCTGACTTGATGATATCCATATCTCAAGTCTATTTTCGAAGATATCCTCACTCCGCATAATTGATCAAACAGATCATCTATGCAGGGTAATGGGTATCTATTTTTAATCGTCACTCTATTTAACTGATGGTAGTCTATGCATAAATGCAAGGTACCGTGTTTCTTTTTAACGAAAATGACAGGTGCTCCCCAAGGAGACACACTTGGTCTTATGTAGTTTTTATCTATTAATTCTTTTAACTTTGATTTTAATTCGTTAATCTCTAGGATATTCATCTAGTAAGGAGATCTTGAGTTGGGTACCACACCAGGTGCTAACTCAATGGTGAAGTCCAATTCTCTTTTCGAAGGTAATCCTGGAATTTCTTCCAGGAATACGTCTGAAAAGTCTCTTAGGATTGGTATATCTTCAAGTTTTAGTTTATCTTCTTTAGTAGCATATTCATCATTTATTACATTTATATGAAATACTCTACATCCCTTGTGTACAACCTTTTTCATTTGCAAAGCAGAAATCTGTCTAACTGAATTTTTTCTAGGGATTCCTTTTATTGTTACCATTTCTCCTTTATCATTTAAGCACGTAAATGTCATTTAAAAAAAATCAAAATTACCCTATGCTTTTCCATCCAATCCATTTCGATTAGAACATCATAAGACCCTAACGGTAATACATTCCGCTTTACTTGTGTCTTAAACTGACTCATAAACAAATCACAATTTTTAACAAAATCAACTACCTTTCTTTTGGTTCTTGTCGCTAACTGAACCATCCAAGACTTTTCAAACTTTTCTACTTTCAATTTACATCTTTTTATTATATCATGTGATACATAACTCAAACTAGCACCTAGGTCAATTAAAATAGATATGGGTTTGTTCTATAGCATACCTTCTATTTCGACCATTGAAGTCTGATGATCATCCTGTCGATTTTCCAAGGCTGCATTGATCCTGGGCATTTCCCTCTCTAAGTCACCAATTGTTGGCTCTTCCTGTACTGTATGGATGTTGCTGACAGTTCTTTTCTTGTTAGGATAGTTTATTGAATAATGTGGTCCTTGACATTCATAACATTTTACAAGTGCCTTTTGTTCATTATTTATAGCATAATTATTAGGCATGTTTCTTGCAACTGTAAAATTCTGTGGTGTATTACTTTTAATATTATTTCCTTGAAAATTTATGCAAGTAAAATTTCCTTTGTTATTTCCAACATTCCTATTAAATTAAAAATTTTTCCTTAGTTGTTCAAAATTACTTGGTTTATTACCCTTCCAAATAGATACACCTTCTCTTTTTTTGTTCTGTTCAAAACATAAGTTTTCCTTTCTCATAGCTTTCTCAAGAGTCTTAGGGTTGTTGTACTCAATTCTGTCTTTGATATTAAAAGGTAAGCAACTAAGAAATCTTTGCATTTTAGGCTTCTCATCCACAATGTAAGGTGCATATGTTAATAGACATGGGAATTTAATGATTAATTCTTTCATATTCACAGAACCTAGTTTTAAATCATAGAACTCTTTTTCCTTTTATTCATAATACTATTTAGACAAGAACTTCTTCCTAAATATCTTTTAAAAGTACTCCAATATACGTTCCTGTCTTTAATACCTTTTACTCTTTTTATATCTTGCCACCAAATATATCCTTTCCCATTTAGATTATAAATGTCCATCTTAGCTTTCAGCTTATCTAAATAATAATAAATTTGAAAGTATTTCTTCATACCTGACAGCCATGCTTCAACTGCTTCTCCCTTTTCATTTTCACCGTTAAACATTGAAGGATTTATCTTCTTGAATTCCCTTGAAATTTCTTCATATGGTTTGTAATTCCTTCTTTTAGGACTTGAGTCACTATCACTGCTATCACTAGAATACTTATGTTTCTTTTTATGTGTTTTAACTTTATATTCGGATGAGAAATCACTTTTGTCATTAGAGAATTTTAACTTGTTACCTTTGTGTTGATAAGACATGGTTCCAGATTCAGAATTAAGCTTTGTTCTTTTTTCTTTTCCCTCATTATGAAATTTATACAATAATATTTGATTCAACTCTTTTCGTGCCTTCAAAATTATTTCATTTTCTTCTTTAAGAGTTTTCATTTCAGTTTTTAAATCTTTAACTGTACGAAGAAGTTCAGATGAATTATCATTTAATTCCACGTAAATATTTTCTTCGTTAACATGTTCATGTTCATTATTATTTTGATCATTATGTTGGGATCTATCCTTAGCAGATTCTTATGGTCCTTCCATTATCTACAAACTAGATACCAAATGTTTTGTACATAAACAAATTAAAACAAAAATCAGTATCTGTGTGTTTTCTGTTTTATTAAAATGCGCGACTTGAGCCACTTTCAAGCCTATTGTTTGAACTTGATCTCTGATACCACATGTAACACCCCTAAAATTCATAAAAATTAAATTTTTTTCTGGTGTAGTATAAATGCTACAATTTATTATGCAGAAAGTATATTTAGGAATGTTTAACTCCTTGTTAACTGCTTAACTATAATTTGTAATGGCGATACTTATTTGATTTACAAAATGCATCGTTTACCAATGTGTCTTAATCACTGAATGCAATGTTCTTTTAACTGTCTTCATCATGATAATTTAATGCTTATGATAACGTTGTTATTTAATTTGTCGCTTTTCTAATTGTAATACGATATTGTGGTTATAATTATGATGTTTATACTGAATATGTATTTCTTTTGTTGAAAGGGTTCCTTGTGACGCCACGAAGCATACTTAGCTTTAAGCTAATGCATTCTGCGACTTTGACCAGGTTACAAGTGAGAACATGCATCCCTAGAATTTGTATTGATATTATGACCGAGGTTATTATGGTGATAAGCAACTTCTTTTACTCCTTACTGGTTAGATTGAAATTATAAGACTTAGTCAAATCTCAACTAAAGAGGTGGAGATTCCTATACCAATCTCAATGGTGATAGACATTTATTTGTATAGTCTATTTACATTGTACTTAAACTGTTTGGTTAATTCTTCCCTATAGTGTTCGAGGTTCCTAATCAAAACTCGATGGTATGAATCGTTAATGAACCAAACTATATTAAAATGGTTCAAAGACCATTTGGTATAAAAGTATTGAACTATCATATTAATGATGGCATAAAACTATAGAAATGGTGTTTGATATTTAAAATATAGTGGTTGACAGATCACACATTAAATGTGCCCACGTGATTGACTTGGGAGTGAAATCCACATATAGGGAAAACCCTATCCATGCGCTAAGGGTTTGGTCTTTGGAATTCTTATGTTTTTCAAAGGGCTGGAGAGACATGCTCTCTCAGACACCATGGCTATGAGCTACTTGAATGAAGTCTTGCTTTATAATCAGTCGCAAAGGTGATTACCATTAAGTTATTATTGTGGTCTTCATTTTTTATGGTTACAAAGAGAGATTATAGTTCTTGTCACTTGGCTTTCAGCCATCATGCTTCTAAGAAGCTCTCGGCCGAGTTCGAGTCTGGTGAAGGTAATGTTCTGCAACCTTGTTTTGTTTATAAATGATGTAAGTATTTGTAAATATTCTTTATACGTTGTTTATTCAACTTTTAACCATTCATTTTCTTGTTTGAAAGGGTTTTTACCATACCTCTGGTCTCAACTTGGGTCTTGGCGATATATTTGGAAAAAGGGAAGGAAGCTCCAGTGATTTGGAACCACGGTAAGCTTCGAGCCTATCCACAGGAATGACACCTTTGTCAACAAATGTTTATTACTGCGATGGTTTCTAGCATTGTTTGACTATGAAAGTGAGCTATATTGAATTTCAATGTGATGGTGTTGATAGTGTAACTCTCTTCTGGCTAAAAGCCAGTGTTGGGGTTTCAACCGTCTGTTGTAAAAGATTTATACTTCTGTTTGTTTTTTTGGGTACCATTCTGGTAGACCTGAGCATTGTTTACTGCATTTGTACTTGTTTATGGAATAAATAGGGTTACCGGTTTTGATATTTGTAACAACTTGAAAATGTTAACAATGTTGGTTTCTCTCGGCCTCCTTGACAATTTATTTATTTATATTTTGATAATTATCAATGTTTTTTGTTTTGGGGGCAAGCCCAACTTCGTTAATATGATGCAATGCTCAGTATTGTTTCTCGGTTCTGAAAAGATATGGTTTCGAGAGGGTTAAACCCTAAACCCTGTCAAGTATTGAGAATTTGCATTTATAATTTTATATTGTGTAAGCATTAAGACCAGGTGAGCTCTTTCTTGAGACTCAAAACCTTGACCTTGAAATGAACCATTCTTTTGTTAACATGTTTAATTTAAAGGAAATGATGCATCCATTAGATGTCATCGAGTTCTGTAACACTACAAATGTTTTTGACTGTATTATAAATTGGTTAAGTTTTTATTGTTTATAGTTTATACATATAAATGTCGGGACCAACTGTATCGTTATTGATTGGGTTGACATCCTGGTTTGTATTAAGTTGGTTCATAATTTTAATGAAATCAGAGTGATCCCTTACAGGTCTCGAACCTTTGTTACAAGATTAAATTAGTTTTGTCGGTTGATACTATGATATTTGTTTTGATTTCTTGCATATATAAATATATATTTACTACAGTCTTTTGTTTGCATGATATTTGATATTGGGTGATGTCAACAGGGTTTGACCCTTAACATAGTGATGATTTTAATACATTGTTTTATATTGTTAACTAGTTATAGGGCTCGACCCTGTACTATCCTTCAAACTTGAATTGCTATTTGATTATGATGGAAGGATTTACCCAGTATTCGATTTGAATGTGCACTATATGTTGATCCTTTATGGGGATATTGAGTAGTATCAAAATAATTTCATAATGTATTTTATAAGATGTGTTATTGTTTATGTGAATGTGTTTTTCAACATTTAGGATCTCTATTTCGATTTGTATTATTTTATTATTAGCATACTAATGTATACAATACTTAGTTTATGATATTTGATACTTGTAGGGTTTATCTACGGTTACGAAAGATGTTTATTCTATACGTCTAAAATGTCATACTTCTATAAAGTTGATATGAGTTCTATACGAATTACATTATGCTTGTTTATCTATAAGAGATTCATATTGATCCTGTATAGCTCGATAGGGATGTCATTAGTAATATAAGACTTTTATTTATATGATTGTAACTTCTATATGAATCGATGATACAAGTCTTTCTATTTTATGTTGTTTAATTTATATTAAATAATTAATTACCTCTGTATAAATAGTAACAGTAGGGTTATTCTTTGTATCGTATTCTCTAATATAATAACAATTTTACAGAGCAAAATATATATATGTATATGTATATATTATACCTAGGTTCATATTATACCAACATTTTATTGTTTAAGTCATAGATATTTATTATTATGCTGGTAAGAATAGAATGAACCAAAGAAATTATGAACTATAATTATCTAGGTTATTTCCTTACTTTCTGTAGATAAAAAAACTAGACTTTTACATGTCTTCATCTGATATTCTGAGTCTAAATAACCTTCTTCCTATGATATCGAGATCACTTGATACTTATCAAATCACATTTTAACAAATCTATGTACTAGAATACATCACAAAAGTGAAAGGAGAAATACAGAGATATTTTATTCATCATTCTATATTTATCAAATTCTGTTTATGCAATCATTTGTGCAGAAATAATTATCAGTTCAGTAAACTATTATTTCTAACAACTAATTGGTATCTAGGAAACATCTGAAAACTATGATAACATATAGATATAGTTTTCAGAAATAGATCAACAGTTTAGAAGTAATTAAATTAAAAACAAAGTAGAACTTGATTAATGATAGGGTTGATAGACACCCAAAGAGGACCATTCCTTCAAACCTTTTCCAAAAAGAAGCCAAGATCACTTGCGTTTGGACCCCCGAGCCTGTTCACTGAACCACCGGGATGAAGATACTGTGTAGAAGCAAGACAATCTGTTTGTACTTCAGCAATCAAGAAGACTTGCATAGAAAACACTCTTTTGTATTTCAACAATCATGAAGACTTGCATACAAAACACTCTCTTTTTATTTCAACAATCATGAAGACTTGCATACAAAACACTCTCTTTGTACTTCCACAATCATGAAGACTTGCATACAAATATTTCTCTCTGAAACTCAACAGCATAACATAGCCTCACTCTGCAACTCATTAGCTAGCATCCCCTCATCAAATCTCTTGTGTGCTCAACATAGCAGTTTCCAACCAGCACAAGGAAAAAGTTGTCAGCGGTCTGTAATGTGTCTCAAATTTTTTATTTTTTTTTCCTTTTGTTTTCCTGGCATTGAATAATAATTGAATTCTATTGACAAGTAGTTAAACAAATAAAACATTCAAATACTGATCATACGTAACTGCTTACCATTGAGTACTTCCTACTGGTTAGAAGAGTATTATGGTTTACATGCCACTTAATTAGCTACGGCTAACACCACTCCACATGTTGATATGCAGGTACACTTACACTGCCAGGACTTCCTTATGACTTAGGTATAAATTTGCTAACTTGGACACTTTCGTTGTTTACTTACAGCATGGTTAGTGACCTTCAGTTTTGTATTCAAAATAGCGCAATACAACCATAATCACTTTGATAAGGACCACTTGCAATTCTTTTATATTGATGCAATCTTCAAGAACAACACCAAGTAATGGATTACAACACAATTTGCATGACCTCCTTGATTACCATTATCATTTTATAAATAAGACATTCTATTCGCATAAACAGTTTAACGAATGCTTAAAGTATAATCAAGGCTTGATCACAAGGTATTTACAATATTAATATTCTAAAAAAATAAGATATGTTTCATTTATAGATGCTGACTCTTTAAAGATCCTCATAATGCTCCTACCTTATATAAATTGCCATCAAGAAAAGAATGGGAAGTTTTCAACACAATAAACCAATTAAGTTGTTCAAAAATAAATGATCACAAATCATTCGACCTGGCTTTCGAATAGACCCACCACTATCTTACAAAGATGTTTGTAAAACTCTAATATAAGAATCGTTTACAAAATATGTAATTTGAAACTTTGGAACGTAATACAATGTCGATTTTACTATGCAGGGGTCTTATTATCATTTAAACTGCCTTTTAAAATGGTGGTTGTACATTACTAGGTGTGTTTCCCCATGCCTGCCAGCGAAGTTCAGTAAGGACTGGCCATGTGACTCCATTAAAGGTGATTGAAAGCAAAGGTGCCACCTACACACTTGAATGACCGTAAGGGTTTTCTTGGTTCTTGAAATGAATTGAACTTCACCAGCACATTCGCTCTCCTCCGAAACTTGGTTATTTTACCCTTTGGTTTTCGAGTTATGGTTCTGCTATTTTGGCCTCTATATGGCGATAAGACCACATCTTCATGGTTCCAGATGATTCAGTGGTTTTCTACCATGGATCTTTAAGATATGACTTCTGGTTATCACGGGCATTCCATGAGGAGCTCCTCCAACCTAAATTAAGCGACCATTCCCCTTCGACTTTCTTTGAGGTAAGCTTAACCCAAAAGTTCAGAAATCTGCTTTCAGTTGAAAATGTTCAACAAGGATTAAATAATAATGCATTCTGTTGGTGATGGCAAGTACTCAACGTTCTAACAGCATAAGTTGAAAGGAGAGTCCCCTTGCCTGGTAAGTGGCATTGCTTCCCATTTCCAAATTATCCAGGAAAAAACTTGAGGAAGACCCTCATCCAACGTCACAGGGAAAGTTAGTTTTCAAATGTGGCTAGGTTTCAAAGCCTCGCGGATTCGATTTGGCTTAAGGTTTTTAATGTCACAAACCCGTTGTAAAATACTTTGCATTACTAAATCATAATATTCTTAGTCCTTAACCGAAAGGCGTCTTGGACTGTTTAAGTTCTAGATTCAAGGTTTTAATTTTCTATATCTTTAAGGACTTTAATGTCCTTAGATCATACTCATCGATTTTCAGGATATTTTAATATAGAGTCTCTCGATTTTGATTTACTGTAAGTGAATAAAACTCAATTTTCTGAGGGTTCCATGACCTCTGGTTTTATCAATAAGTGTGGTTTGGAAAATTACTTTCAGTTTTCGTTCCCATCCTGTTTAGATGGTAGAAGTGTAATTCTTAGAAAATCGTATTCCTGTATGGTATAAATCTAGTTTTGAAAGGAAATATGGATGTCAAAGTATTCACGGTTGAAATGTGTACTATAAAATTGTTGTTTTCTTGATGTAATTATGATAAGGAAATAAACTTCCATCTCCACAAGTCTCCGGTCTAGAGAAACCCAGATCTTATTATTACTCCTACAGAATTGTTTTATATTACCGGTACTAAAACAACTATCCAATAACTGCCAGATCTCACTGGATCAATAGCACCCTGGCTGGGAAAACCTATGGTTATCAGTAATCATAACATTCACTTTAAGTTTTCTGTAAAAGTAAATACATAGTTATCTACAGAGCCTTAGAACCCAAGTTGGGCGATAACTACTTGTGGTCAGGAATCGTGGCATTCCTCCATCTTTTTGTTTCGTATTTCAGTATTTATGTCTGCTTCTACCTTGAGGGAAGGCGATCCCTATTTCAAGAACATATCTCGGTAGGGTTCTTGTGTTTTTTTTTTTCTTTTACCTACGCACGATATAAAAACAATGCCCAGCTACTCAGTAGCTTGAGCAAACCCTAGACCAGTGGTTGTGCTTTTCACAGTAATAGTAATAATGTAACGTTTATATAAGTTAAAGGTTAGACTCACATAATCATTTTTGTTGTAGTATGGACCACCAGATAGTTGATCTAAGAGAAGCTAATCATAGTGTTGAAAAAATTGAAGTGTACTAGGTAAATTCTATCAATAAATACTCAGTAATGCTATTAAACTCATGGTATAGTTCTTTACAAAAGGTTTATACATGATTTAATAACTTCAAAATTTGACATGGTTAATACCTAGCTCTCGATCCAGAATATACATAATGACATCGGTTCTTATGGTAACTTGAAACTTGAAAGGAAAATATCAATATAAACCATTTCACATGTTGTTATTTGTCTAATGTATGCGTATCTTCAAACTTGAAAGGAAAATATAAATATAAACCATTCCACATGTTGTTATTTGTCTAATGTAGGCATATATTGAAATTATCGGATTTAAGGTAACTAGAAATTTTATACCAACCAATAATGCAGATTAAATTAAAAAATGAAGTTTTCTACGGAAGTACTAAATACAAACCAGGCATCATTTAACAGAAATAAAACTAACAACCCTTTCTTATGTACAAACTCTTGTTTTAAATAATTTGGACAAAACATAAAACAATAGAAAATACTTAAGAGTCTGAATTTGGAAAAACCTGAAACTTGTAACTCGGATACAACAGGAACAGCAACGTTCCACCCAACCATAGATTAGGCACAAACACCAATACTGTCTGTAATGACCCCCGAGCCAGATGCATGCATGAAAAATGTGGACAGTCTACCTCAGAACACTCATTCACGTTTCCCAGAATCCCTTGCCTAACACAAAGTGCTCAGACAGCAAGTATAATTCTCTCTGGCATACTCAGCAGCGTCCTGCCTCTCACATATGTCGTTTCTTTATAGTTTTTGCCTAGGTCTTACCATTAGCAGCCAATTCCTCATGGAATTTTCGCAGCTAAGTAAATCCCTGATTTTTAGGGTGTGTCTAGTGTCTTAAATACACATCTGACACCTGTTCTGGTTTCCCAGAGGTTAACTCTAACTTGTCCCACACTTTTCCATGCATGATCTCCTCATTTAACTTGGTTGTTCCTGCTCATTTTTTTATTAAAAATAATTAAATAAAAGTTGTTTCTTACATCAGTCGTCCTAGGACTTATTCAGCAGATTTCTCATCTAGCCTCTTATTAAAAATGAATTTCACAATAATAAAATAATATATATATATATATTAAACATAATGTCCTTTCATTATTTGTTGGATGTTACATCCTTGCCCCCTTATTATGAACATTGTCCTCAGTGTTCTATTCTTCCTCCATCGGTTCTGGGAACAAATTCAGATACTTTTCTAGTATCTCACTTTCCAATTCCCAGGTCGCCTCCTCAAGACTAAAGTGCTTCCATTGCACCTTTACCTGAGCGATGGCTCGGTTCTAAAGTACTGTTTCTTTGTTCTCCAGAATGCATAAAGGTTCCACTTGAAATTTTCCTTCTGGAGCCTCCTGTATCAAATTCCAATCAATAATATGAGTGGGGTAATGAATATACTTTTTCAGTAATGAAATGTGAAAAATATTATGAATTTTTAAATGTGCTAGTAATGCAAGCTTATAAGCTATGGGTCCAATCCTTTCAAGTATTTGGAAGGGCCCGCAGAATCGTGGTGCCAGTTTAGTGCAACTCCCTAGTCGGAGTGAGCTTTTCTTTGGTTTAACCCGCAAGTACACATGATCTCCAACTGAGAATTCCTTACTCTATCTTTTTAGGTCAGCATAACGTTTTTGACGGTCTTGAGCCACCTTAAAAAAATTTTGCACCTTCTGGACTGTTTGTTCCATAACCTGCAACAAATCCGGTCCTACCAATAAACGATCGACGAGACTATCCTAGCTAAATGGGGTAGTGCACTTCCTTCCATAAAGAATTTCGAATGGACTCATTCTTAATGATGCTTGATACCCGTTGTTGTAAGCGAACTCTACCAGATGTAAATAGTCTTCCCATTTGGTGGGTTTTTCCATGACGTACATTCTCAACATATCTTCAATGATCTGATTTGTACATTCAGTCTGTCCATCCGTTTCAAGGTGATAACTAGTGCTGAAATTAATTTTTGTTTCTAGACCTGCAAATAAATACTTCTAGAATTTGGATGTAAATTTTGCATCCCTGTCTGAAATTACCATCTTTGGTACTCCGTGTAATCTGAATATTTCTTTTAAAAATATTCCTTCAATATATGCTGCTTTGAAAGTGGTTTTTACAGGAATGAAATGTGCAGATTTTCTAAATTTGTCAACCACCACCATAATAGAATCACGTTGTCGCTGTGTTCTCGGAAAACCTGTGATAAAATCTAATGAAATCACTTCCCATTTCCACTCAGGAATTGGTAATGGTTGTAACAAACCAACATGATGCCTATGGTATGCCTTCACCTGTTGACATTCCAAGCATTTAGATAAATAATCAGCTAGATCAGTCTTTAATTTAGGCCAAAAGAACTGTTTTCTAAGGGTTGTTATAATTTTTTGATATACGGGATGACCTACAAAAGGGGGTTTGTGCATCGCATTTAGAATAAATAGTTTAATATCTGCAACATTAGGCATGTACACCCTATCTTTGAACCAAATCAGACCCTTTTGATCAATTCTTAAATCTGTCTCGTTCATGTTTATCTCATTTTGTTGAATTTTACCTTGCAGATTTATCTATTCTGCATCCTGTTCGCTTGCACGTTTACTTTATCAATGTGATTACTCTCTGGTTGACTCATTATTATTTCGTACACCTCGTGGGTCCTTCAACTAATTGCATCTGCCACTGTATTTTCCTTACCCGTTATGTGTTTTACATAAAAGTCGAATTCACTTAAAAAGGCCATACACCTTGCTTGCTTGGCATTGAGTCCTAGCTGGTTAAATAAGTTCTTGATGCAAGTGTTATCTGTTAACAAAAGGAATTTCTTTCCCAGTAGGTAGTGACGCCACATTTTTAGTGCATGTACTACTGCTATTAATTCCATGTCGTGAACCACGTAGTTGCATTCATTCTCTTTTAGTTTTAGTGATTCATAACACACCACATGTCCGTCCTGGGACAGTAATCCCCCTACTCCCTCTTTACTAGCATCCGTACAAACCGTGAATCCCTTACACGGGTCTGCTACCTTCAGAACAGGTGCCTTGGTCAATAAATCTTTGAGTCGTTCAAAACTTTCTTGACACTTGTAGGACCAAACAAACTTTATCCCCTTTTTTGCAGCGAAGTAATGGGATAGGAAATCTTTGAGAATCCCTCAATGAACCTTCGATAGTAACTGGTGAGTCCCATGAAATATCTAATGTCAGCCACATCTTTTGGTACTGGCCAATCAACTATGGATTTTATTTTCTGTGGGTCGACCGCAATTCCTTCTTCAGAAATAATATGGCATAAGTACTGAATTTCCTTTTTAAAGAACTCACATTTATCTAACTTAGAATACAACTGATGATGCCTCAAGGTTTGCAACACAATCCTTAAATGTTGTTCATGTTCTTCCTTCGACTTGGAGTATATCAGGATATCATCAATAAAAATCAACACAAACAAGTCTAGGTATTTGTTGAAGATCCCGTTCATTAGACATATGAATGTGGTAGGGGCGTTGGTTAGACCGAAAGGGATCACTACAAATTCGTAGTGTCCGTATCGAGTACAGAATGTTGTTTTACTCATGTCTTCATTTTTAATTCGAATCTGATGGTACCCAGATCGAAGATCCAGTTTGGAAAATTCTTTGTCTCCCCCTACTTTGTCCAACAAATCATTAATTCGGGGTAAGGCATATTTATTCTTAACAGTTACCTTATTAAGTTGCCTATAGTCAATACATAGTCTTAGAGTCCCATCTTTTTTCTTGACAAAAAGGACCGGTGCACCCCAAGGTGAGACACTAGGTCTGATATACCCTTTGTCTAGTAGTTCTTGAATCTGAATTTTCAATTCAGCCAATTCTGGAATACTCATCATATAAGGTACCTTTGACACCCGTGTGGATCCAGGTAAAAGTTCAATGGAAAAATCTAATTCTCATTGAGGGGGTAACCCCGGTATTTCCTCTGGAAATACGTCTAGGAACTCGCCTAAGATGGGGTACTCTACTATGGAAGCTTGGCTTCTGTTAAGAAGTAAATCAGATACTCGTACTGCATAAATCTTGCATCCTTTCCTTATGCACTTCTTTAATTGCATAGCAGAAATCTGCCTAACAGAGACAGGTTTATGTTTTCCATTCACAGTTCTTAGAGTTTGGTCTTCAACAATGTATGTAAAGTTCTTGGTAAAGTAGCTTAGTACTACTTTATATCTTTCAAGCCAGTCCATACCATTATCATGTCATACGACCCCAAAGGTAATACATTTAAATTAATTTTTGTTTTGTGACCTTGTATTTCAAGTTCACAATCAGTAATATATTCAGTTACCTTCCTTTTTGCTAGTGTAGCTAACTAAACTAACTGGGGTTTTGGGTGCTTTACCTTTGTGAGTTGATAGTGCTCCATCATCTTGGGAGTGATGTAGCTTAAAGTTGCCCCTGGGTCAATTAAAAAAATACAAGTATGGTCAGAAATTTTACCTTCTATTTCCACAATTGCACATTGATAATATGTATGTCGGTCTTCGAAGGCTGCATTAATTTGGTGATAACTTTTCCCAATATCTCCCACCGTGGATGCCTCTTGCATAATATGCAGCACCCTGTTTGCTTCATTGTACTGTGGACAATTTCTGTGTACATGGGATTCACCGCATTCCCAATACTTGAGGGGTTCTTTAGGGGTACCAACACTTCCTTTTATTCCCATGTTAGGGGGTTTAAAAGTTTTCTGCTGCAACTATTCATTCTTAGGAAATGAATTTCCTTGGAAGTCTTTGGGCATGTTCCTGAAGGGCGAGGGTTTGAAGCCTTTCTTCCGCTGGTTGAACTTTTCTTGTTTATTATCCTTCCATGCTTTGGAAGTATCATTCCTTTGTTTGTACTGTTCAAAGCATAGTCTGGCCTTTTTCAATGCTTCGTCTAAAGTTCTTGGATTGTCGAACTCAATTCGATCTTTATAGGACTGCGGCAGACAACTTAAGAACTGTTGTACCTTTAATTTTTCTTCCTTGATATATGGAACGAACCATAACAGGTATGTAAATTTATTGATAAGATCTTCCATTGTCATTTTACCCAGCTTCAATTCATAAAATTCCTTGGTTTTGCTTTCATAATAACTTTCTGATAAGTACTGTTTCTTGAACAGTTTCTTGAATTCTACCCATTCAAGGTTCTTCTCTTCCAGTCCCTGGGAAATCTTAAGGTCTTGCCACCATATGCTGGCCTTCCCCTTCAGATTGTAAACAGCCATTCTGACTTTCATGTTGCTGGAGTAATTGTAGATTTGAAAGTATTTTTTGATGTCCAACAACCAGGCTTCTGCTTCTTCCCCGGTCTTCAATTCTCTGTCAAAGCTGGTAGGTTTTATCTTTTTGAATTCACCTTCCAGGTGGTCAACCTTCCTCTTTCCCATGGTCTTGTCCTCATGATCATATTTCTCTGTCTCATTGGAGGAGTGCCCCTTTTTCTCAGTGCTTTCGTCAGTCTCTTCTTTCCTCTTGGTCTCCTCCTTTTGTTTTTCGCCATTATTCCTTTCGTGAAGACTCTGCAGCAAAATTTCATTGATTTGTTGCTGCTTTTCCTGAGCTTTCTTTAATTGTTCATTGTCTGCCTTGAAGCTCTGTATCTCCACGATCAAACTTCTCATGGTTTCCAACACCTGACTTGCTTAAGAATGTTCTTCTTATGTTCGTGGCTGTTCTTTTTCTTCAGGCTGTTCTCCATATTCCTCGTGCGAAGTCATATGAAAATCAAACTGAATATATGCATACATCATTCGAATACATTATTATAATTATATATTTTCATGTTCAACAGAAGTTAGGTGTTTCCAAGGTCGACGGGGTGGAACCTCGCTCTGATACCATATGTAATGTGTCCCAATTTTTATTTTTATTTTTCCTTTTGTTTTCTTGCCATTGAATAATAATTGAATTCTATTCAACAAGTAGTTAAACAAATAAAACATTCAAATACTAATCATACTTAACTACTTACCCTTGATTTCTTCCTTCTGGTTAGAAGAGTATTATGGTTTACATGCCACTTACTTAGCAACGGCTAACACCACTCCACATGTTGATATGAAAGTACACTTACACTGTCAGGACTTCCTTATGACTTAGGTATAAATTTGCTAACTTGGACACTTTCGTTGTTTACTTACAACATGGTTAGTGACCTTCAGTTTTGTATTCAAAATAGCGCAATACAACCATAATCACTTTGATAAGGACCACTTGCAATTCTTTTATATTGATGCAATCTTCAGGAACAACACCAAGTAATGGATTAAGACACAATTTGCATGACTTCCTTGATTACCATTATAATTTTATAAATAAGACATTCTATTCGCATAAACAGTTTAATGAATGCTTAAAGTATAATCAAGTCTTGATCACAAGGTATTTACAATATTAATACTCTAAAACAATAACATATGTTTCCTTTATAGATGCTGACTCTTTAAATATCCTCGTAATGCTCCTACCTTATATGAATTGCCATCAAGAAAAGATTGGGAAGTTTTCGACACAATACACCAACTAAGTTGTTCAAAAATAAATGATCACAAATCATTCGACCTGGCTTTCTAATAGACCCACCACTATCTTACAAATATGTTTGTAAAACTCTAATATAAGAATCGTTTACAAAATATGTAATTTGAAACTTTGGAACGTAATACAATGTCGATTGTACTATGCAGGGGTCTTATTATCATTTAAACTGCCTTTTAAAATGGTGGTTGTACATTACTAGGTGTGTTTCCCCATGCCTGCCAGCGAAGTTCAGTAAGGACTGGCCATGTGACTCCATTAAAGGTGATTGAAAGCAAAGGTGCCACCTACACACTTGAATGACTGTAAGGGTTTTCTCGGTTCTTGAAATGAATTGAACTTCATCAGCACATTCGCTCTCCTGCGAAACTTTGTTATTTTACCCTTTGGTTTTCGAGTTATGGTTCTGCTATTTTGGCCTCTATATGGCGATAAGACCACAACTTCGTGGTTCCAGATGATTCAGTGGTTTTCTACCGTGGATCTTTAAGAGATGAATTCTAGTTGTCACAGGAATTCCTTGAGGAGCTTCTCCAATATAAATGAAGTACGCATTCCCCTTTGAATTTCTCTGAGGTAAGCTTAACCCAAAAGTTCAGAAATCTGCTTTCAGTTGAAACTATTCAAAATCGATTAAATAATAATGCATTCTATTGGTGATGGAAGGTACTCGAGGTTCGAACATTACAAGTTGAAAGGAGAGTCCCCTTGCCCAGTAAGTGGCATTGCTTCCCATTTAAAAAGTATCCGGGAAAAAACTTGGGGAAGACCCTCATCCAACGTCATAGGGAAAGTTAGTTTTCAAACGTGGCTAGGTTTCAAATCCTCGCGGATTCGATCTGGCTTAAGGTTTTTAATGTCACAAACCCGTTGTAAAATAGTTTGGATTACTAAGTCATAAGAGTCTTAGTCCTTAACCGAAAGGCGTCTTGGACTGTTTAAGTTCTAGATTCAAG
This sequence comes from Larix kaempferi, assembly GCA_027924585.1. Classification (NCBI taxonomy): domain Eukaryota; kingdom Viridiplantae; phylum Streptophyta; class Pinopsida; order Pinales; family Pinaceae; genus Larix; species Larix kaempferi. Next base: position 14,221,657 of record BSBM01000738.1, read on the forward strand.
GTTTTCATTTTTTGTATCTTTAAGAACTTTAATGTCCTTAGATCATACTCATCGATTTTTAGCATATTTTAATACAGAGTCTCTCGATTTTGATTTACTGTAAGTGAATAAAACTCAATTTTCTTAGGGTTGCACGACCTCTGGTTTTATCAATATGTGTGGTTTGGAAAATTACTTTCAGTTTTCATTTCCATCCTGTTTACATGGTAGAAATGTAATTCTTAGAAAATCGTATTCCTGTATGGTATAAATCTAGTTTTGAAAGGAAATATGGATCTCAAAGTATTCACGGTTGAAATGTGTACTATAACATTGTTGTTTTCTTGATGTAATTATGATAAGGAAATAAACTTCCATATCCACAAGTCTCCGGTCTAGAGCAACCCAAATCTTATTATTACTCCTACAGAATTGTTTTATATTACCGGTACTAAAACAACTATCCAATAACTGCCAGATCTTAGTGGATGAATAGCGCCCTGGCTGGGAAAACCTATGGTTATCAGGAATCATAACATTCACTTTAAGTTTTCTGTAAAAGTAAATACATAAATTATCTACAGAGCGTTAGCACCCAAGTTGGGCGAGATCTACTTGTGGTCAGGAATCGTGGCATTCCTCCATCTTTTTGTTTTGTATTTCGGTATTTATGTCTGCTTGTACCTTGAGGGAAGGTGATCCCTATTTCAAGAACAAATTTCGGTAGGGTTTTTGTATTTTTTTCTTTTTTCTTTTACCTGTGCATGATATAAAGACAATGCCCGGCTACTGAGTAGCTTCAACAAACCCTAAACCAGTGGTTGTGATTTTCACAGTTATAATAAGACTGTAACGTTTATATAAGTTAAAGGTTAGACTCACATAATCATTTTTGTTGTAGTATGGACCACCGGATAGTTGATCTAAGAGAAGTTGATCGTAGTGTTGAAAACATTGAAGTGTACTAGGTAAATTCTATCAATAAATACTTAGTAATGCTATTAAACTCATGGTATAGTTATTCACAAAAGGTTTATACATGATTTAATGACTTCAAATATTAACCTGGTTAATACCTACCTCTCGATCCAGAATATAAAGAATGACATCGATTCTTATGGTAACTTGAAACTTGAAAGGAAAATATAAATATAAACCATTCCACATGTTGTTATTTGTCTAATGTAGGCGTATCTTCAAAGTTGAAAAGAAAATATAAATATAAACCATTCCACATGTTGTTATTTGTCTAATGTAGGCATATATTGAAATTATTGGATTTAAGGTAACTAGAAATTTTATACCAACCTGTAATCCAAATTAAATTAACAAATGAAGTTTTCTACGGAAGTACTAAATACAGACCAGGCATCATTTAACATAAATAAAAATAACAACCCTTTCTTATGTACAAACTCTTGTTTTAAATAATTTGGACAAAACATAAAACAATAGAAAATACTTAAGAGTCTGAATTTGGAAAAACCTGAAACTTTTAACTCGGATACAGCAGGAACATCCACGTTCCACCCAACCGTAGATTAGGCACAAACACCAAGTCTGTCCGTAATCACCCCCGAGCCAGATGCATGCATGAAAAATGTGGACATTCTACCTCAGAAGCCCCAGTCACGTTTCCTAGAATCCCTTGCCTAAGACAAAGTGCTCACATAGCAAGTATAATTCTCTCCGGCATAATCCGCAGCATCCTGCCTCTCACATATGCTGTCTCTTTATAGTTTTTGCCTAGGTCTTACCATTAGTGTTGATGTATATGTAACTTCTGAATGTATTTCACATATATGTATATTGTATTCCTATAGAGATGGTATTATTCCTCTATAAGGAAGTGTCATCATTTATATTGTAAATGTCGTAACTTATTCTTGATGGGTTATTAGACCACCTTGTTGAGGTCGGCCCTGTATAATCATGTGGGTCAAACAGTTATTAGACCACCCTATTGGGGGTCGGCCATGTGGCTTAAAGGGTTATTAGACCACCCTATTGGGGGTCGGCCCAGTCAGCATTATGTTATGTGGTTAAGTTCGAGCCTACATGAGTTAGGTAAAAAGGCAAGTCAAGTCAAGTATAAATAGAGTGCGGGAGGCACTCTATTTGCTCACTCACTTCTCACTCATGCACTCAAGGAGGAGTGGCGCACTTATGGAGGAGTAGTATCTGCTTCTAGGTTATGTCTATCTCTTGGTTGTATCATTGCTCTATCTATCTCTGAGGAAGTTATTGGGGTTTTTCACCTTTATGGTTTTCCCCAAGTAAATCTTTGTGTCTCTTGTGTGCTTGCATTATTGTCTCCATGATTGATATGCTGTAGATATGCTGTACATGTTGTTCTCTCAGTTAAGATCCTAGATCAGATTGAAGTAAATTCTGAAAATTTAACATGGTATCAGAGATAGCCTGAAAGAAGGCATGATATGGCATGTATGACACTTGTTGCACTTACGATGCTAGGGCTTGTAATAGCAAAAACCAGTCATCGTAGCACTTTCGCTATAAATCCGTTTTGACGAATTTTTAGGATCTGAAATTGCTGCTAGGCCAACGCTAAGATCCCCATGTACCTTGTGTCCAAAGGACAACCTCTAATTCGTTGTACTTTGTGATTTATGATCTGTACAATATAGGGTTTCTGCCTCTTCCAGATCTGAGTCAAAATTAGGTGACCTTGGGAAAAAGGTCATAACTTTGGCTAGGAAGCTCCAAATTAAATTTCGTAAAACGTGACAGGTAGTACATAGACTGTACTATCTCAGAAAAATTGTGCAGAGGCCGAAGTTGAACCAGTGACATGTGGCACGCCGTACAAGTTCGCTCTCCTGTATTATCCCATAAAAAGGTCACGTTGCGACACTTGGCATAACTCTCTCTCACAGAATTCAATTGAGGTCAGACCTATTAGGATGGAAATATAACAGGACGAGATATCTCAGGAAGCGTTTTCAAAGGCAGAAGTTGAAACAGTGACACGTGGAACGCCGTACAAGTTCGCTCTCTTGTATTATCCCAAAACAGGTCACGTTGCGACATTTGGCATAACTCTCTCTCAGAGAATCCAATTGAGGTCAGACCTGTCAGGATGGAAAGATAACAGGTCAGGCTATCTCAGGAAACGTTTTCAGACCCTGTGGAGCGAAAAATTCGGAGGTACACCAGAAACAATCAAGTACATATTTCTGTCAAAACAGAATTATTTTTGAGTACCTTCATTCATGGCTTCCGGAATTTAGGGCTTTGGAGAAAGTTGGAAATTTTGTAATCGGAGACCACAGATGAATGATACTCATCAAAATAAAAATTTAGAGACCCAGATCAAAATTTTTGGTTGGGAAGAAGGCCGGGCTTGATCAAACCCTAGTTCAGGACTTTGATGAGAAAAGTGGAAAATTAGGGCTTCTGTAAAAATGGGAATTTTTTAAATCTATGACCACGGCTGGAAGCTCCTCAGAAAAATAGAAGCTTAGAGATTTGGATCAAACCTTTTGATTGGGAAGAAGAGTGGGCTTCATCAAACCCCAGTTCAGGGTCACGTCCAGTGAATCCATAAGTTTCAAAGGCAAAATTGAGGAGTTAAACTTTGCAGTTTTCAAATTATGAATATACCAACTTGATTAGCTCATCAAGGCCCATATTTCTATCCTTTCGGAAGTTTGAAATTCAAAGTTTGAATTTTTGGGGTTTCTCTGACAAACCCATATCTAGCTCCAGGTCCAGTTCTTTCAAATCAAGTGGATAGGGTTAATCCTAGAAGAAGATGGATTGGTCACCTGCATAAGTGAAGGAGTTCCTGTTTCAGAGGGAGATGAGGCTAAGGCTTTACATAAGAAGATTACAAGTGATCTCGATAGGTATGACTCATCGAGGTATGTTTTGAGATTTGTTCTTGATTAAGTTTATGGTATGTTTGTCTTCATGTTATTACGGTTAGTACAATATTAATTTTAGACTTGTCATATCACCTTAATAAAATTATGAATGCACGATAGAAAATATTCATTGATTAGGGTGTTGACACTTATGATTGTACTAATGCATTATGGTGTTGTATGAGGTTTATGTTGTCTACTAACATGAAAGGTACACCAAGAAAGACAAATCATGTTCCAGTTCAAGAACATATGATCATGATGACATGAGGATAAAGACTCATCCATTGTCATGGATCTCATAGAAGATCCATTTACGAGGTATGTATAACTTGGTTTTATAATGGCTAACCTATGAGATATACAGGTTTCTAGCACAAGTCATTGAAGAAGAACAAGAAGACATCATGTGAGTATGTTAGACATAACTAACTAGCATGCTAATCCAGGTATGTTTTTCCTATATCAAGATAGAATCCTACCTTGGGTTAGGATTTTATACTATTGTTGATAATGATTATTCATGAAGTCATAGGTTTGAATAATCATGGTTGTATGCATATTATGTTTCTTACCATAATTGATGATATGACTAACCAGAAGAATCATGAAGGTATAGGTTCAAATAATCACAGGTTTTATGCATATTATATCTCTTATCTTGAGTGATGATTCAACTAAAGATTCATAGGTTTGAGTAATTATAGGTTTAGACATATTATGCTTCTTATGATTTGACTAACCATAAGAATCCTACATAAACCTTGAATGATAATACTTATTATTTCTGTTTGAAATGATCATGACTATACATGCTTGAGATTATTGTGTTTTAATAGTATACTATTGAATGTATGATTTTATATTAGACCTAGAGGATAACACAATGATGATACTAACAAGCATGCATAGGGATTGAGAATGTATATAATATCAAGGACAGGTAATCCAGGGAGCAAAGATCAAGAGGGAGTACACTCCAGTGGTTTATGAAAGGATGCAGATATTTAGAGGGAGTTGTCCATTTCTCTACATTCCACAACAGAAAGTTGTAGAAGAAGCTACTGCAGATTAGGACTCCAACAGCTCCTGCAAGAAAGCGAAGACTCAGAGGGAGTCCACCCAACGAACAAACAAAGATAAGTATTTTAATTATCATTTCTTGCATATATGTTTGTTTAAATAAAATTGTTCAATGATGTATATGCTCATGTTCCTAGACTTAGGATATGTATTGTGCATATTAGAATAGCTGCATTGATGAACAATATACTACTAATATACATGGGTAAGTGGCCTATGGCACTGTACAACATTCCATTGCTACTTATCTAGAATGAAACCTCTTTGCTGACATGTTGGGAGTTGTGCACACTCTTAACAATGTTCTGGTAGAGATTGGAAGGAATCTATAAAGTTATGGGATATGGATAAATGTTGTATTGAAGCATTGGCTAAAATAATTGCATGACTATATGACATATTTCTTTATGTGTAAGAATTTGTTCTGAAAACTATGAAATGTTTCTAATCATGCAATTTAACTTGTTTTGTAGGAAAGACCGTATATCTTCACCTACAAAAGGACTACAACATTTGTTCCAGCAACAAAGATATCTATTGAAAATATTGAAGATATTGAAGTTCCTAGGATCTGGGATGAAGAAATGGAATGCCATGATCCGTCGATCATGAAGAATGATGTTTGGGATATAATCCCAAGACCTGAAGGGAAGTTTGTTATGACTTCCATATGGATCTATCAAGATAAAGCATGTTGCATATGGCATCATAGAGAAATATGAAAGTGATGAAATAAAAGATACACTAGATGGATTTCAAGACAGCTTTCTTGAATAGTTGTATGTGGATGACCTGTTTGTAACAAGAGATGATAGATTGATTGCCGACACGCAGTGGAAGCTTGTTGCTGAGTTCGAGTTGAAGAACTTGGGGATGATGCACTATTTTTTTTGGCATGGAGGTGTGGCAGAGTGCAGATGGAATCTTCCTTGGACAAGGGAAGTATGTAGTAGAGATCCTGAAGAGGTTTAGGATGATGGACTGCAAGGATATGGCCACACCTATGGCATCGAATCTGAAGCTTCTATGTGATGCTTCATTTGAGCCATTTGATGTCTCCATGTATCGTCAGATGATTGGGTCCTTGATGTACCTGACGAACACGAGATCCGACATTTGCTTTGCTGTGAACACATTGGGATAGTTCATGGCAGATCCGAGGAGTGTTAACTTGGTTGATGTAAAGCATGTTCTGAGGTACCTGAAGGGTATAGTGGATTATGGACTCAGGTATGAGGCGGATCAAAAGTTTAACCTACAGGGTTATGTTGATTCAGATTGGGCTGGCAGTGCTGCAGATAAGAAGAGCACATCTCGGTGCTTCTTCAGTATGGGATCGGGTGTGATCTCTTGGTTTAGCAGGAAGCAGTCCTGCGTAGCACTGAGTACAGCTGAGGTAGAGTATGTTGCATCCTGTTCAGCTAGTTTTGAGGTAGTATGGCTATGGAAGCTATTGTCTGAGTTATTTGATCTCCCGTTGGAGGCTACTTGTATCTTCTGTGATAACCAGAGTTGTGTGAAGTTGTTCGAGAACCCAGTGTTTCATGACAGGTCGAAACACATAGAGATCAAATATCACTATATCAGGGATATGGTGCAGAGAGGAGCTGTGAAGCTCCTGTATATTGCAACAAATGAGAAGATTGCAGATGTGCTGATGAAGCCACTAGCCAGGGTGAAGTTCGAGTACTTCAGAGAGAGGCTTGGCATTCTTCAGATCGAGGACACTTCGAGGAAGAAGTGATGGAAAAATCTGTTGAAGCCATTCCAAGCATGTTGGAAGGAGGATCCTTCACATGGCTGTGGATGTAAGCACTGGATGATGAGCATCAGGTTGATGTTCTGGCTTCTGCTAGATATTATCTGTTGGATCATTTTTATGTATGTATGTACGCATCATGTTGGATGCTTGGATATGATCAGTTGGATCATTTTTGTATGTATGTACGCATCATGTTGATGCTAGATATGATCAGTTGGATCACTTATATGTACGCATCATGTTGGATGCTGGATATGATTGGTTGGATCATGTGTATGTGTTTTTGTATATGCATCATGTTGGATGCTTGGACCATGTATCTGTATATGTATCATGTGGATACATTGTATGATCAGGTGGATCATGTATGGTGATATGTATCATGTATTTGTATTTGTATCAGGTGGATACATTGTATGATCAGGTAGATCATGTATGATGATATGTATCAGGTAGATACTTGGTATGCATCAGGTAGATGCATTATATGATCAGGATGATCATAGATGACGAGCTTCAGGATGTTGTTCCAGATGACATTGTAATATCCCTCCTTTTATCTTTATCAGATTCTTTCTATAAAGCATATTATACATGGGTATTAATAGTAACATCATATATGAGTGACTTAGAAGGCGAACCATAGGTGTCTTAAAGCCATGAATTTAACCATTACTTAATTGTTACAAAAGAGTGGGGAACTTTATTAACTACCAACTTTTGGCACCTTCACCTAATTTTTCCAGTTTAAAGCCAAGTGGCAGAGAGATCCTCTTGGCCGAGGTGAAATCTCAAAAAAAAGAGGGTACTATTATAACCGGTCTCAGAACTCTGTCGAGGGGGAGAGACCACACTACTCGTTGTGTGTATTGGTGGCCATCCCATTATATCAAATTTTCATAGTCTATGCTTTGAGGGGCTAGATAGTAGAAGCACCTGGACGATCTGAATTTAGAGAGAGACAAGTTAATGACTTGGAGATCGCGGAGGAATTCTAGTGAGGATTTCCCGCAATGTTGTCCCCATAGTGGAGAGATTTATTTACTTCTACTTCGCCACTTGTTATGACTTCTAGTACCACGTGGGATGAGTAGCCCTCAAAAATATCATGATGGAACCTATATATCTGTATTTGGAGAGAATCGTGGGACGTGCAGGCAGTAAGAAAGGGGGCAGCTCACAAATGTCGACACCCTGTTTCGTCTATTTTTAGAGGATGAATGCATTGTAGGGAACACGATCGGCGAATACTGATGGAGGAAGTTATTGCCATTAGAGTGGAGGAGGTTACTGCCATCGGAGGAGGGGTAGTGATAGCATCTCGAGGCATGAATACAGGTTGTTCACGGCATTTTATAATGGCATGCAAAGGAAAGAAGGGGCACGGGATTTTTTTTGGAGAGCTGGGTGTTAGCTCACGGGAAAAATGGAGAATGAATTGGTGGCTGGATCTGATCTCGGGCGGATGGAGAAAGAGGTTGACGAGAACCAACTCGCACAGTCTTCACATCTTAGTAAGTTCTTAGTAATAAAGATGGTTGGAAACGGATCTCGATGAACAGGTAAAGTCGATCCCCAAATCAAAAGCTATGTATATGCGGATTGGTAGCTATGAGAGGGAGGAACCTTGTATATAGAAATCCCGAGGATAATGGATCTCCATTTTTCAGCGTCGATGTGAGGAAAGCTTTTGATGATGTGTTCTATTCTATTTCTTTTCCTGACTGTGCAATGGTATTTTGTATGTTGTATTGATGTTGCATGTTTTTTTATATACCTTCTGTGTAGATTGCGATCGCCAAAGATCACAAATCCAGATCGCAGTGGTATTTTGTATGTTGTATTGATGTTGCATTATTTTGCTTATACCTTGTGTGTGGATTGCAATCGCCAGAGATCGCAGATCCAGATCATTTTGGTATTTTGTGTGTGTTGATTGCTATCGCCAGATATCGCAGATCCAGATCATTGTGGTATTTTGTGTGTGTTGATTGTTATCGCCAGATATCGTAGATCCAGATCATTGTGGTATTTTGTGTGTGTTGATTGCTATCGCCAGATATCGCAGATCCAGATCACTGTGGTGGTTGTATGTTGTATTGATGGTGCATCATATTGCTTATACCTTGGGTGTTGATTGCTATCGCCAGAGATCGCAGATCCAGATCGCAGTGATATTTGTGGTATTTTGTGTGTCGTATTGATGTTACATCTTATGATTATACATGTGTGTTGATTGCCTTCATAGTAGATCTGCATCTCATACAGATCAAGATTTCAGATCCAGATCGCAGTGAGAATTGGGGTATTTTTGTGTGTTGTATATTGATGTTGCATCATATGCTTATACTTGTGCGTTGAATGTTGTCGTAAGAGATCTCTTCTGATAGATCAAGATCGCAAATCCATATCGCAGCATATGTATTGGTATTTTTTAGTGTCCTGTTAAAACGCAAGAGTTTGTATTGATGTGGAATAATATTCTTATATAGTGTATGTTGATTTACATCACAGGAGAGTCTATATGCATATATCCTCGGATAGACCAATGACAATGATCTTGTTGGTATTGTGTGTGGTATTGTCATCACCAAATATCAGAATATATATAACTATATTTATAAATGGTGTGGGATGTATTGACATCAGAATTTATATAACTATATTTATAAATGGTGGGTGCATTCCTTTTTCTAATGTGAAATCGTAGAAAATGTGTATGGGTAGTTTTTAGGGTTGTACGCTTGAAGTTCTGTTTTGATTGTGGGGTGAGATGCGTTACAGTGTGTGTGGATTTACTGTCATAGGAAAATTTACATGCATATATCCTAGGCTAGAGCAATCGCAATGATCCTTGTTGGTACCTGTGTTGTATTGTCATCACTAGAGATCAGAATATACATATAGCTATGTTTATAAATGGTGGATGCATTTCCATTTTTAATGAGGGATCGTCGAAATTAGAATGTATGTATTCTCACATGTTTGATTGCAAATCACCGTGATCGGTGTATACATTTCTTTCCAGTTTTAAATCGTAACATTCTGCTTATATATGATGTATGAGCCTGATGGTTCTCCTTTAAATTATTTACTGTTGAAGCTCTACTTTAGAAAAACGCAGAGTGGAACTCTGTAAGAAAAATCCTTAGGTATAAACCTTTTAAGCCAACTATACTTCCAGGAAAAGAATATCATGGATATCTTGAGTTCCGTGCTATAGATATAGGCTGTCTAGTTCTATTTTCGGTTATACTTCCACTTATGGAACTCTACCGTTGAGTTTCCGCAATGAATTTATTTTCTTAATTACAGTGATCCATGGTAGTATGTTTAGATTCAGTTTCGATAGTCAGAACAACACTCTACATTTGTTGTGGTGTAGCGTAGGAAGCTTTGAAAGAGCAATGTGGCTATCCCTGCTTTGCAGGATTGTAACTTTGTATTGTTGGATAATGATAATACAAAATATGACTCCTTTGGTGGACGTAGCCCAATGTGATTGGGTGAACCATGTACATTTTGTGTACCCATGTGTATGATTCTATTGTTGATGTCTTGTCAGTAATTCTTTTTCATGTCTTAATGATTATGTCTTGTTTCGCATGTTTATGTCTGGTAAATAAGTCTTAACTAAATGTTTATTCATAGAATGTGTGTGGAAATGTTTTTGTGAAGGATTTTGTCATGATAGCATGCAGCTGTATAGTTCCTTTATATATAATGATCTCAGAAGAGATCCATGGAGTTGTAATGGTAAAATTTCATAACAACAATAAATGGACTATTATAAGATTGCCAGGTGTAGGAATAAGGAATAAATAAATGTTGTCTATTTCATTGAACTCGATCATAGATATTTTTATTGTGAGAATATCTAATGGAAGAAAACTTTAATTTTCACCAAAATACTAATATGCAAAACTTGGAGATGTTACATATGGTATCAAAGCACAGGTTGCAAACACTCGGGCTTATTTGGGCTCAATCGGGGAAAACATATATGAGTTTGTCGAACTGGCGGCACAAGACGCAATAGAAAATTTCATTTCAACGGATCGACAGCAGGTAGCTTACCAGTCGTCATTGAATTGCAAGTAAGTATGTTTCATTTGGTGAAAGCATTATAATGGCGCAACATTGTTTGTAGGTAAGGATAGTATATGTTTCATTATGGAGATAAATGATCTGTTATTGGTAAATATTAGCTGATGAATATATCCTCCTATTTCACAATTAGATTCATTGGACGACGAGAAAATAGTCTTTAGAAAGATAACGGTTAAGGTTTTGTGGAAAGAGTCTTCGTGTATTGAAAGTCATCCTAGTTGTGAATGTGCTAAACTGAGGAACTCTCCTAAATCTATTGATTTGATAATTCGTCTTAAATACTTATTACCTTTTGTACCTTTATTGTTATTCTTAGGGGTGGATATCTTTCAGTTTCAGTAAACGCGTCATATGGGAGAATAGGGTTGATACATTTTGTTAATTGTTTCTGACTAGTCGAATTCTATTGATCCATTCGTCAGGATTTCCGAATATGAGATTCAGATAGATAAAATAAGCAACTTATATCTGTTAAGCCATTTAGATGATGTGTTCTATTCTATTTCTTTTCCTGACTGTGTAATGGTATTTTGTATGTTGTATTGATGTTGCATTTTTTTTTATATACCGTCTGTGTAGATTGCGATCGCCAAAGATCGCAAATCCAGATCGGAGTGGTATTTTGTATGTTGTATTGATGTTGCATTATTTTGCTTATACCTTGTGTGTGGATTGCAATCGCCAGAGATCGCAGATCCAGATCATTGTGGTATTTTGTGTGTGTTGATTGCTATCGCCAGATATCGCAGATCCAGATCATTGTGGTATTTTGTGTGTGTTGATTGATATCGCCAGATATCGCAGATCCAGATCATTGTGGTATTTTGTGTGTGTTGATTGCTATCGCCAGATATCGTAGATCCAGATCACTGTGGTGGTTGTATGTTGTATTGATGGTGCATCATATTGCTTATACCTTGGGTGTTGATTGCTATCGCCAGAGATCGCAGTGATATTTGTGGTATTTTGTGTGTCGTATTGATGTTGCATATTATGATTATACATGTGTGTTGATTGCCTTCATAGTAGATCTGCATCTCATACAGATCAAGATTTCAGATCCAGATCGCAGTGAGAATTGGGGTATTTTTGTGTGTTGTATATTGATGTTGCATCATATGCTTATACTTGTGCATTGAATGTTGTCGTAAGAGATCTCTTCTGATAGATCAAGATCGCAAATCCATATCGCAGCATATGTATTGGTATTTTTTAGTGTCCTGTTAAAACGGAAGAGTTTGTATTGATGTGGAATAATATTCTTATATAGTGTGTGTTGATTTACATCACAGGAGAGTCTATATGCATATATCCTCGGATAGACCAATCACAATGATCTTGTTGGTATTGTGTGTGGTATTGTCATCACCAAATATCGGAATATATATAACTATATTTATAAATGGTGTGGGATGTATTGACATCAGAATTTATATAACTATATTTATAAATGGTGGGTGCATTCCTTTTTCTAATGTGAAATCATAGAAAATGTGTATGGGTAGTTTTTAGGGTTGTACGCTTGAAGTTCTGTTTTGATTGTGGTGTGAGATGCGTTACAGTGTGTGTGGATTTACTGTCATAGGAAAATTGACATGCATATATCCTAGGCTAGAGCAATCGCAATGATCCTTGTTGGTAGCCTGTGTTGTATTGTCATCACTAGAGATCAGAATATACATATAGCTATGTTTATAAATGGTGGATGCATTTCCATTTTTAATGAGGGATCATCGAAATTAGCATGTATGTATTCTCACATGTTTGATTGCAAATCACCGTGATCGGTGTATACATTTCTTTCTAGTTTGAAATCGTAACATTCTTCTTATATATGATGTATGAGCCTGATGGTTCTCCTTTAAATTATTTACTGTTGAAGCTCTACTTTAGAAAAACGCAGAGTGGAACTCTGTAAACAAAATACTTAGGTATAAACCTTTTAAGCCAACTATACTTCCAAGAAAAGAATATGATGGATATATTGAGTTCCGTGCTATAGATATAGGCTGTCTAGTTCTATTTTTGGTTATACTGCCACTTATGGAACTCTGCCGTTGAGTTTCCGCAATGAATTTATTTTCTTAATTACAGTGATCCATGGTAGTATGTTTAGATTCAGTTTCGATAGTCAGAACAACACTCTACATTTGTTGTGGTGTAGTGTAGGAAGCTTTGAAAGAGCAATGTGGCAATCCCTGCTTTGCAGGATTGTAACTCTGTATTGTTGGATAATGATAATACAAAATATGACTCCTTTGGTGGACGTACCCCAATGTGATTGGGTGAACCATGTACATTTTGTGTACCCATGTGTATGATTCTATTGTTGATGTCTTGTCATTAATTCTTTTTCATGTCTTAATGATGATGTCTTGTTTCGCATGTTTATGTCTTAATTGTTATGTCTGGTAAATAAGTCTTAACTAAATGTTTATTCACAGAATGTGTGTGGAAATGTTTTTGTGAAGGCTTTTGTCATGATAGCATGCAGCTGTATAGTTCCTTTATATATAATGATCTCAGAAGAGATCCATGGAGTTGTAATGGTAACATTTCATAACAACAGTAAATGGACTATTATAAGATTGTCAGGTGTAGGAATAAGGAATAAATAAATGTTGTCTATTTCATTGAACTCGATCATAGATATTTTTATTGTGAGAATATCTAATGGAAGAAAACTTTAATTTTCACCAAAATACTAATATGCAAAACTTGGAGATGTTACATATGGTATGAAAGCACAGGTTGCAAACACTCGGGCTTATTTGGGCTCAATCTGGGAAAACATATATGAGTTTGTCGAACTGGCGGCACAAGACGCAATAGAAAATTTCATTTCAACGGATCGACAATAGGTAGCTTACCAGTCGTGATTGATTTGCAAGTAAGTATGTTTCATTTGGTGAAAGCATTATAATGGCGCAACATTGTTTGTAGGTAAGGATAGTATATGTTTCATTATGGAGATAAATGATCTGTTATTGGTAAATATTAGCTGATGAATATATCCTCCTATTTTACAATTAGATTCATTGGACGACAAGAAAATAGTCTTTAGAAAGATAACGGTTAAGTTTTTGTGGAATGAGTCTTCGTGTATTGAAAGTCATCCTAGTTGTGAATGTGCTAAACTGAGGAACTCTCCTAAATCTATTGATTTGATAATTCGTCTTAAATACTTATTACATTTTCTACCTTTATTGTTATTCTTAGGGGTGGATATCTTTCAGTTTCAGTAAACGCGTCATATGGGAGAATAGGGTTGATACATTTTGTTAATTTTTTTCTGACTAGTCGAATTCTATTGATCCATTAGTCAAGATTTCCGAATATGAGATTCAGATAGATAAAATAAGCAACTTATATCCGTTAAGCCGTTTATAAAGTAATTATATATGCTAATATTTGACTAAAGAAGATGGTCTAATGTTTTGATTATGTTAGGAACTGTCAAGTTCCTTTCATATATAAAGCCACTTTGAATGATAAATTTATGATGTTGACATAACTAGGAAATTCTGATAACATACATACAGCCGAACTAACCTTCCACAAGAAATGTAGACTTTCTAGTCTAGATTCTGTTAACTGCAAACTAAGAGAGTTTGAAAATTTTCCCTATGACTGCAAGGGAAAAGTTGGATAAATAATAGAATATATGATGGAAATGCATAATCTCATTTTCATGGATGTCGGAATACTATGAGTGGTAGTAATAAATAAATAAATTAAAAAAAAAACTATACTTTTATGAGATCATGATTTATGATGACTTGTTGTCACATACAATTATATGTGGTGTCAAAATGATTATTTTGGTTAAGAGATAAAACTATAGTTAATCATGTCGCTCACATAATGAATGCATAGATGTAATTAATGGTGAGTATGTGTTGTTGTATGAATAAAAGTATTGGAAAACTAGAACCGCCACGGAATGGTAATACATGACACTTTAATTTTCTGATATCTTTATAATGACTGTTTTATATCCGCATTAGGAGTTAAGGAAAAACCTTTAATATCATGGAAGTTCCATGATAGATCAGAAGTAATATTTAACAATAATTGATGTATAATATTTTATGAAACAAGCCAAGGTGATGATTGACATATGTTTTATGCATGATTGCTCTTATGATTTAATTACATTTTTTTTTCTCTTTACGACTAACACATTTAATGTTGTGGTCGAGCGGAATGTTATATTCCCACACATCACTACAATAGTCAAGAGGTAAAAATGGGATATATAAATACATGTGATATTTAGTGTAATACTAATATGTGGTGATACAGGTAAACTGGTACCTCGACATATGAGGATCTTATAATGAGAAGATATGTGGCCACCCTTACAAAGGTATATGGTTATCATTATAAGGTATGCAAGTATGTTTTAGAAAATTGGTGATTTCTATGTGACATTGGTATATACAAAGGAAGTTGTATAACTAAAATAGGAAGTGTGTTTGAAATGGTGAAGGATAACATTCGAGGTTAAGAAATCATCATGTTCCATAGGAAGAATATTATTTCGTGTTCAAGCAATTATGTAATCCTATTAAGTAAGTTAGATATGCTTGGAAGGAGAAAACGTTTACTTCAGATGATCAAGTATGGATATTGTAGTATGAAGAATGAATGATTTTCTTATTTACAAATATTTGATTTTGTTATATAAAGTGTTACTAACAATTGAATTTGGCAGATGGCCAAAACTCGGTGGAACTTGCCGAAAGACAAAAGTGTAATATATTATGCATGGTACAATAAAGGGGTGAGGATGAAAGATCCACATTGCCACTTTTATTATTGTTAATTATTGTTGAATAAAGAACTCGACCAAATTGGTCAGAGAAATTGTAGGGTTATAAAGTATAATTGACGAAATATTTGATGAATTTAAAAGAGATTTTCCTAGACTCAAGCGAGGAAGCTTGAGGGGAATAGATTCCTGGACTCAAGCGAGAAGGCTTGAGGGGAATAGATTCCTGGACTCAAGCGAGAAGGCTTGAGGGGAATTATGCGAGAGTGCGTTAAGGGCACTGAAACACTCCCAAGAAATCAGGGAGTTGACAGCCGCTGTGATTCTTGAAGGAATCAACAAGCGGTAAAGACCTAGGCAAACTATAAGAGAATGCATATGCGGGAGGCAGGACGCTGCTTAGTATGCATGAGAGAAAGTATTGCTGCGTGAGCACTACGGTGTTAGGCAAGAAATCTGTAAATAATTGCTGTGTGAGCACTGAGGTGTTAGGAAAGAATTTCGAAAGGATGGTTGTGTGAGCACTTGGGTGTTAGACAAGAATTTCCTGGACCAAGTGAATGGTTGGTTGTGATTAAGTTCATAATCTACATTCCTAGATCACTGGAATTATGTGTGCTGGTGATAATAAAAGCACAAACAATGACTAAATATATTCCTTAAACTACAAATGTTATGTTACAATAAATGACTTAGTATTTATGAATATGAGTTTGATTATGAAGTTGATGATAGTTTTACGGTTTCTTTGAATTCAAGTTTTATTGTAAAAATGCAGATGTGATTGAGAGGGACTTGAAAAGGAGTCATGAAAGTGCAAAGGAGAACAAATAGAAATGACAAAAAAAAAAAAGGCAAAGGTTGACTACAGAAGAGAGGACAAACTGCTAAAAGAATGAACACCGAGGACGGTGTTATTTTTAAGGGGAGGAGGATGTAATATCCCTCCTTTTATCTTTATCAGATTCTTTCTATAAAGCATATTATACATGGGTATTAATAGTAACATCATATATGAGTGACTTAGAAGGCGAACCATAGGTGTCTTAAAGCCATGAATTTAACCATTACTTAATTGTTACAAAAGAGTGGGGAACTTTATTAACTACCACCTTTTGGCACCTTCACCTAATTTTTCCAGTTTAACGCCAAGTGGCAGAGAGATCCTCTTGGCCGAGGTGAAATCTCAAAAAAAAGAGGGTACTGTTATAACCGGTCTCAGAACTCTGTCGATGGGGAGAGACCACACTAATCGTTGTGTGTATTGGTGCCCATCCCATTATATAAAATTTTCATAGTCTATGCTTTGAGGGGCTAGATAGTAGAAGCACCTGAACGATCTGAATTTAGAGAGAGACAAGTTAATGACTTGGAGATCGCGGAGGAATTCTAGTGAGGATTTCCCGCAATGTTGTCCCCATAGTGGAGAGATTTATTTACTTCTACTTCGCCACTTGTTATGACTTCTAGGACCACGTGGGATGAGTAGCCCTCAAAAATATCATGATGGAACCTATATATCTGTATTTGGAGAGAATCGTGGGACGTGCAGGCAGTAAGAAAGGGGGCAGCTCATAAATGTCGACACCTTGTTTCATCTATTTTTAGAGGATGAATGCATTGTAGGGAACACGATCGGCGAATACTGATGGAGGAAGTTATTGCCATTAGAGTGGAGGCGGTTACTGCCACCAGAGGAGGGGTAGTGATAGCATCTCGAGGTGTGAATACAGGTTGTTCACGGCATTTTATAACGGCATGCAAAGGAAAGAAGGGGCACGGGATTTTTTTTGGAGAGCTGGGTGTTAGCTCACGGGAAAAATGGAGAATGAATAGGTGGCTGGATCTGATCTCGGGTGGATGGAGAAAGAGGTTGACGAGAACCAACTCGCACAGTCTTCACATCTTAGTAAGTTCTTAGTAATAAAGATGGTTGGAAACGGATCTCGATGAACAGGTAAAGTCGATCCCCAAATCAAAAGCTATGTATATGCGTATTGGTAGCTATGAGAGGGAGGAACCTTGGATCTCCATTTTTCAACATCGATGTGAGGAAAGCTTTTGATGATGTGTTCTTCTCTATTTCTTTTCCTGACTGTGCAATGGTATTTTGTATGTTGTATTGATGTTGCATTTTTTTTTATATACCTTCTGTGTAGATTGCGATCGCCAAAGATCACAAATCTAGATCGCAGTGGTATTTTGTATGTTGTATTGATGTTGCATTATTTTGCTTATACCTTGTGTGTGGATTGCAATCGCCAGAGATTGCAGATCCAGATCATTGCGGTATTTTGTGTGTGTTGATTGCTATCGCCAGATATCGCAGATCCAGATCATTGTGGTATTTTGTGTGTGTTGATTGCTATCGCCAGATATCGCAGATCCAGATCATTGTGGTATTTTGTGTGTGTTGATTGATATCGCCAGATATCGCAGATCCAGATCACTTTGGTGGTTGTATGATGTATTGATGGTGCATCATATTTCTTATACCTTGGGTGTTGATTGCTATCGCCAGAGATCGCAGTGATATTTGTGGTATTTTGTGTGTCGTATTGATGTTGCATCTTATGATTATACATGTGTGTTGATTGCCTTCATAGTAGATCTGCATCTCATACAGATCAAGATTTCAGATCCAGATCGCAGTGAGAATTGGGGTATTTTTGTGTGTTGTATATTGATGTTGCATCATATGCTTATACTTGTGCGTTGAATGTTGTCATAAGAGATCTCTTCTGATAGATCAAGATCGCAAATCCATATCGCAGCATATGTATTGGTATTTTTTAGTGTCCTGTTAAAACCCAAGAGTTTGTATTGATGTGGTATAATATTCTTATATAGTGTGTGTTGATTTACATCATAGGAGAGTCTATATGCATATATCCTCGGATAGACCAATCACAATGATCTTGTTGGTATTGTGTGTGGTATTGTCATCACCAAATATCGGAATATATATAACTATATTTATAAATGGTGTGGGATGTATTGACATCGGAGTTTATATAACTATATTTATAAATGGTGGGTGCATTCCTTTTTCTAATGTGAAATCATAGAAAATGTGTATGGGTAGTTTTTAGGGTTGTACGCTCGAAGTTCTATTTTGATTGTGGCGTGAGATGCGTTAAAGTGTGTGTGGATTTACTGTCATAGGAAAATTTACATGCATATATCCTAGGCTAGAGCAATCGCAATGATCCTTGTTGGTAGCCTGTGTTGTATTGTCATCACTAGAGATCAGAATATACATATAGCTATGTTTATAAATGGTGGATGCATTTCCATTTTTAATGAGGGATCGTCGAAATTAGCATGTATGTATTCTCACATGTTTGATTGCAAATCACCGTGATCGGTGTATACATTTCTTTCCAGTTTGAAATCGTAACATTCTGCTTATATATGATGTATGATCCTGATGGTTCTCCTTTAAATTATTTACTGTTGAAGCTCTACTTTAGAAAAATGCAGAGTGGAACTCTGTAAACAAAATCCTTAGGTATAAACCTTTTAAGCCAACTATACTTCCAGGAAAAGAATATGATGGATATCTTGAGTTCCGTGCTATAGATATAGGCTGTCTAGTTCTATTTTTGGTTATACTGCCACTTATGGAACTCTGCCGTTGAGTTTCCGCAATGAATTTATTTTCTTAATTACAGTGATCCATGGTAGTATGTTTAGATTCAGTTTCGATAGTCAGAACAACACTCTACATTTGTTGTGGTGTAGCGTAGGAAGCTTTGAAAGAGCAATGTGGCTATCCCTGCTTTGCAGGATTGTAACTCTGTATTGTTGGATAATGATAATACAAAATATGACTCCTTTGGTGGACGTATCCCAATGTGATTGGGTGAACCATGTACATTTTGTGTACCCATGTGTATGATTCTATTGTTGATGTCTTGTCAGTAATTCTTTTTCATGTCTTAATGATTATGTCTTGTTTCGCATGTTTATGTCTTAATGGTCATGTCTGGTAAATAAGTCTTAACTAAATGTTTATTCACAGAATTTTTGTGGAAATGTTTTTGTGAAGGCTTTTGTCATGATAGCATGCAGCTGTATAGTTCCTTTATATATAATGATCTCAGAAGAGATCCATGGAGTTGTAATGGTAACATTTCATAACAACAGTAAATGGACTATTATAAGATTGTCAGGTGTAGGAATAAGGAATAAATAAATGTTGTCTATTTCATTGAAATCGATCATAGATATTTTTATTGTGAGAATATCTAATGGAAGAAAACTTTAAATTTCACCAAAATACTAATATGCAAAACTTGGAGATGTTACAGACATGCAGTAGGATGTTGCAGTGATGATGATCAGGATGATCATGGATGACGAGCTTCTGGATGTTGCTCCAGATGACATGTAGCAGGATGTTGCAGTGATGATGATCAGGATGATCATGGATGACGAGCTTCAGGATGTTGCTCCAGATGATATGCAGCAGGATGTTGCAGTGATGATGATCACGATGATCATGAGTACATCAGGATGATGTATGGTGAGTATCAGGTTGATACTCTATGGCCGTGGATCAGGTTGTGCAGAGGAGCATGTTTGGGAGATCCTAGAGGTCGGAGTTGTGTACCCGTAATAGCCTGGGATGCTCTTTCAAGACATTGCTCTGGGAGGACATGTAATTTGTGCCCTGAGAGATCTTTCAGGTTGGAGTTGTGTACCCGTAACATCCTGGGATGCTCTTGTGAGGTTTTTTCCTATGGCATGTAATTTGGGACCTGGGAGATTTCAGGTCGGAGTTGTGTATTCATAACATCCTGAGATGCTCTTTCGAGGTTTTGCCATGACCACATGTAATTTGTGCCCTGGGAGATTTCAGGTTGGAGTTGTGTACCCGTAACATCGTGAGATGCTCTTGCTAGGTTTTGTGGTGACCACATGTAATTTGTGCCCTGGGAGATCCTTTAGGTTGGAGTTGTGTACCCGTAACATCTTGGGATGCTCTTTCAAGTTTTTGTGGTGGGGTCACATGTAATAGCGCCCTGGGAGATCCTATAGGTCAGAGTTGTGTACCCGTAACGTCCTGGGACGCTCTCTCGAGGTTTTGTGACGCACGTAATAAGTCCTGAGGATTCCACAGTATGGCCAAAGATGATGAAGACCTACAGGTGGTGGGCCTACATCCAGTATGAAAAAGGACTGGCTCTGTAGAACTTCCTATGACGAGTAGATTCAGAGATTGATTGAGATAGAAGCAACAGTGACGATGATGATGACTCGATGATGATTATCCAGTGACGATGATCCAGATAAGATGACTTGTGCTAGAAGAACTGTGCTGAGAAATACCTTTCTAGTTAAGAGGGAGTGTTGATGTATATGTAACTTCAGAATGTATTTCACATATATGTATATTGTATTCCTATAGAGATGGTATTATTCCTCTATAAGGAAGTGTCATCATTTATATTGTAAATGTCGTAACTTATTCTTGATGGGTTATTAGACCACCTTGTTGGGGTCGGCCTTGTATCAGTCATGTGGGTCAAAGGGTTATTAGACCACCCTATTGGGGGTGGGCCATGTGGGTCAAAGGGTTATTAGACCACCCTATTAGGGGTCGGCCCAGTCAGCATTATGTTATGTGGTTAAGTTCGAGCCTACATGAGTTAGGTAAAAAGGCAAGTCAAGTCAAGTATAGAGTGCGGGAGGCACTCTATTTGCTCACTCACTTCTCACTCATGCACTCAAGGAGGAGTGGCACACTTATGGATGAGGAGGATCTGCTGCTAGGTTATGTCTATCTCTTGGTTGTATCATTGCTCTATCTATCTCTGAGGAAGTTATTGGGGTTTTTCAGCTTTATGGTTTTCCCCAAGTAAATCTTTGTGTCTCTTGTGTGCTTGCATTATTGTCTCCATGATTGATATGTTGTAGATATGTTGTACATGTTGTTCTCTCAGTTAAGATCCTAGATCAGATTGAAGTAAATTCTGAAAATTTAACAATTAGCAGCCAATTCCTCATGGAATTTTTGCAGCTAAGTAAATTTCTGATTTTCAGGGTGTGTCTAGTGTCTTAAATACACATCTGACACCTGTTCTGGTTTCCCAGAGGTTAACTCTAACTTGTCCCACACTTTTCCATGCATGATCTCCTCATTTAACTTGGTTGTTCCTGCTCATCCTTTTATTAAAAATAATTAAATAAAAGTTATTTCTTACATCAGTCCTCCTAGGACTTATTCAACAGATTTCTCATCTAGCCTCTTATTAAAATGAATTTCACAATAATAAAATAATATGTATATATATATATATATATATATATTTAAACATATTGTTCTTTCATTATTTGGGGGATGTCACATCCTTGCCCCCTTATTATGAACACTGTCCTCAGTGTTCTAGTCTTCCTCCATTGGTTCTGGGAACAAATTCGGATACTTTTCTAGTATCTCACTTTCCAATTCCCAGGTCGCCTCCTCAAGACTAAAGTGATTCCATTGCACCTTTACCTGAGCGATGGCTCCGTTCCAAAGTACTGTTTCTTTCCTGTCCAGAATGCGTAAAGGTTCCACTTGAAATTCGCCTTCTAGAGCCTCTTGTAGCAAATTCCAGTCAATAATATGAGTGGGGTCATGAATATACTTTTTCAGTAATGAAATGTGAAAAATATTATGAATTTTTAAATGTGCTGGTAATGCAAGCTTATAAGCTATGGGTCCAATCCTTTCAAGTATTTGGAAGGGCCCGTAGAATCGTGGTGCCAGTTTAGTGCAACTCCCTAGTCGAAGTGAGCTTTTCTTTGGTTTAACCCGCAAGTACACATGATCTCCAACTGACAATTCCTTATTCTGTCTTTTTAGGTCAGCATAACTTTTTTGACGGTCTTGAGCCACCTTTAAATTTTTTTGCACCTTCTGGACTGTTTGTTCCATAACTTGCAGCAAATCCGGTCCTACCAATAAACGATCGACGGGACTATCCCAGCTAACTGGGGTAGTGCACTTCCTTCCATAAAGAATTTCGAATGGACTCATTCTTGATGATGCTTGATACCCGTTGTTGTAAGCGAACTAGATGTAAATAGTCTTCCCATTTGGTGGGTTTTTCCATGACGTACATTCTCAACATATCTTCAATGATCTTATTTGTACGTTCAGTCTGTCCATCCGTTTCAGGGTGATAACTAGTGCTGAAATTAATTCTTGTTTCTAGACGTGCAAATAAAGACTTCCAGAATTTGGATGTAAATTTTGCATCCCTCTCTGAAATTACCATCTTTGGTACACTGTGTAATCTAAATATTTCTTTTAAAAATATTCTTGCAATATCTGTTGCCTTGAAAGTGGTTTTTACAGGAATGAAATGTGCAGATTTGCTAAATTTGTCAACCACCACCATAATAGAATCATGTTGTCGCTGTGTTCTCGGCAAACTTGTGATAAAATCTAATGAAATCACTTCCCATTTCCACTCAGGAATTGGTAATGGTTGTAACAAACCAGCAAGATGCCTATGGTTTGCCTTCACCTGTTGCCATTCCAAGCATTTAGATAAATAATTAGCTATATCAGTCTTTAATTTAGGCCAAAAGAACTGTTTTCTAAGGGCTGTTATCATTTTTTGATATCTGGGATGACCTGGAAAAGGGGGTTTGTGCATCTCATTTAGAATAAATAGTTTAATATCTGCAACATTAGGCATGTACAACCTATCTTTGAACCAAATCAGACCTTTTTGATCAATTCTTAAATCTGTCTCGTTCATGTTTATCTCATTTTGCTGAATATTACCTTGCAGATTTATGTATTCTGCATCCTGTTCGCTTGCCACTTTTACTTTATCCATGAGATTACTCTCTGGTTGAATCATTATTATTTCGTACACCTCATGGGTCCTTAGACCAAGTGCATCTGCCACTGTATTTTCCTTACCCTTTATGTGTTTTACATCAAAGTCGAATTCACTTAAAAAGGCCATACACCTTGCTTGCCTGGCATTGAGTCCTGGCTGGTTAAATACTTTCTTGACGCAAGTGTTATCTGTTAACAAAAGGAATTTCTTTCCCAACAGGTAGTGACGCCACATTTTCAGTGCGTGTACTATTGCTATTAATTCCATGTCGTGAACCACGTAGTTGCATTCATGCTCTTTAGTTTCCATGATTCGTAACACACCACATCTCCATCCTGGGACAGTACTCCCCCTACTCCCTCTTTACTAGCATCCGTACAAACCATGTATCCCTTACACGGGTCTGCTACCTTTAGAACAGGTGCCTTGGTCAATAAATATTTGAGTCATTCAAAACTTTCTTGACACTTGTAGGACCAAACAAACTTTATCCCCTTTTTCTGCAGCGAAGTAATGGGATAGGCGATCTTTGAGAATCCCTCAATGAACCTCCGATAGTAACCGGTGAGTCCCATGAAATATCTAATGTTAGCCACATCTTTCGGTACTGGCCAATCAGCTATGGCTTTTATTTTCTGTGGGTCGACTGCAATTCCTTCTTCAGAAATAATATGGCCTAAGTACTAAATTTCCTTTTTAAAGAACTCACATTTTTCTAACTTAGCATACAACTGATGATCCCTCAAGGTTTGCAACACAATCCTTAAATGTTGTTCATGTTCTTCCTTTGACATGGAGTATATCAGGATATCATCAATAAAAATCAACACAAACTGGTCTAGGTTTTTGTTGAAGATCTCGTTCATTAGACATATGAATGTGGCAGGGGCGTTTGTTAGAACGAAAGAGATCACTACAAATTCGTAGTCTCTGTATCGAGTTCAGAATGTTGTTTTACTTATGTCTTCATTTTTAATTCGAATTTGATGGTACCCAGATCGAAGATCCAGTTTGGAGAAGACTTTGGCTCCCCCTACTTGGTCGAACAAATCATTAATTCGGGGTAAGGGATATTTATTCTTAACAGTTACCTTATTCAGTAGCCTATAGTCAATACATAGTCTTAGAGTCTCATCTTTTTTCTTGACAAAAAGGACCGGTGCACCCCAAGGCGAGACACTAGGTCTGATATACCCTTTGTCTAGTAGTTCTTGAATCTGAATTTTCAATTCAGTCAATTATGCAATACTCATCCTATAAGGTACCTTTGACACCGGTGCGCATCCAGGTAAAAGTTCAATGGAAAAATCTATTTCTCGTTGAGGGGGTAACCCCGGTATTTCCTCTGGAAATACGTCTAGGAACTCGCCTAAGACGGGGTACTCTACTATGGAAGCTTGGATAACCTTAAGAAGTAAATCAGATACTCGTACTGCGTAAATCTTGCATCCTTTCCTTATGCACTTCTTTAATTGCATAGCAAAAATCTGCCTAACAGAGATAAGTTTCTGTTTTCCATTCACTGTTCTTAGAGTTTGGTCTTCAACAATGTATGTAAAGTTCTTGGTAAAGCAGTTCAGTACTACTTTATATCTTTCAAGCCAGTCCATACCTATTATCATGGCATACGACCCCAAAGGTAACACATTTAAATTAATTTTTGTTTTGTGACCTTGTATTTCAAGTTCACAATCAGTAATATATTCAGTTACCTTCCTTTTTTCTCCTGTAGCTAATTGAACTAACTAGGGTTTTGAGTGCTTTACCTTGGTGAGTTGACAGTGCTCCATCATCTTGGGAGTGATGTAGCTTAAAGTTGCCCCTGGGTCAATTAAAACAGTACAAGTATGGTCAGAAATTTTACCTTCTATTTCAACAATTGCAGATTGATAATCTGTTAGTCGGTCTTCCAAGGCTGCATTAATTCGGTGATAACTTTTCCCAATATCTCCCACCGTGGCTGCCTCTTGCATATTATGCAGCACCCTGTTTGCTTCATTGTACCGTGGACAATTTCTACGTACATGGGCTTCACCGCATTCCCAACACTTTATGGGTTCTTTAGGGGTACCAACACTTCCTTTTATTGCCATGTTAGGGGGTTTAAACGTTTTCTGCCGCAACTGTTCATTCTTAGGAAATGAGTTTCCTTGGAAGTTTTTGGGCATGTTCCTAAAGGGCGAGGGTTTGAAGCCTTTCTTCCGCTGGTTGAACTTTTCCCGTTTCTTAGCCTTCCATTCTTTGGAAGTATCATTCTTTTGTTTGTACTATTCAAAGCATAGTCTGGCCTTTCTCAATGCTTCGTCTAAACTTTGTGGATTGTCGAACTCAATTCGATCTTTATAGGACTGCGGCAGATAGCTTAAGAACCGATGTACCTTTAATTTTTCTTCCTTGATATATGGAACGAACTGTAACAGGTCTAGAAATTTATCAATAAGATCTTCCATTGTCATTTGACCCAGCTTCAATTCATAAAATTCCTTGGTTTTTCTTTCATAATAATTTTCTGATAAGTACTGTTTCTTGAACAGTTTCTTGAATTCTACCCATTCAAGGTTCTTCTCTTTCAGTCCCTGGGAAATCTTAAGGTCTTGCCACCATATGCTGGCCTTCCCCTTCAGATTGTAAACAACCATTCTGACTTTCATGTTGCTGGAGTAACTATAGATTTGAAAGTATTTTTTGATGTCCAACAACCAGGCTTCTGCTTCTTCCCCAGTCTTCGATTCTCTGTCAAAGCTGGTAGGTTTTATCTTTTTGAATTCACCTTCCAGGTGGTCAACCTTCCTCTTTCCCATGGTCTAGTCTTGATGCTCATATTTCTGTGTCTCGTTGGAGGAGTGCCCCTTTTTCTCATCCTTTCGTCAGTCTCTTCTTTCCTCTTGGTTTCCTCCTTTTGTTTTTCACCATTATTCCTTTCGTGAAGACTCTGCGGCAAAATTTCATTGATTTGTTGCTGCTTTTCCTGAGCTTTCTTTAGTTCATTGTCTTCCTTGAAGCTCTGTATCTCCAAGATAAGACTTCTCATGGTTTCCAACACCTGACTTGCTTCAGAATGTTCTTCTTCTGTTCGTGCCTGTTCTTTTTCTTCAGGTTGTTCTCCATATTCGTCGTGGGAAGTCATCTGAAAATCAAACTGAATATATGCATACAACATCCAAATACATTATTAGAATTATATATTTTCATGTTCAAGAGAAGTTAGGTGTTTCCAAGGTCGACAGGGTTGAACCTCGCTCTGATACCATATGTAATGTGTCCCAATTTTTTTTTTTTCCTTTTATTTTCCTGGCATTGAATGATAATTGAATTCTATTCGACAAGTAGTTAAACAAATAAAGCATTCAAATACTGATCATACTTAACTACTTACCCTTGCGTTCTTCCTACTAGTTAGAAGAGTATTATGGTTTACATGCCACTTACTTAGCTACGGCTAACACCACTCCACATGTTGTTATGCAGGTACACTTACACTGTCAGGACTTCCTTATGACTTACGTATAAATTTGCTAACTTGGACACTTTCGTTGTTTACTTACAGCATGGTTAGTGACCTTCAGTTTTGTATTCAAAATAGCGCATTACAACCATAATCACTTTGATAAGGACCACTTGCAATTCTTTTATATTGATGCAATCTTCAGGAACAACACCAAGTAATGGATTAAGACACAATTTGCATGACTTCCTTGATTACCATTGTCATTTTATAAATAAGACATTATAGTCGCAGAAACAGTTTAACGAATGCTTAAAGTATAATCAAGGCTTGATCACAAGGTATTTACAATATTAATACTCTAAAACAATAAGATATGTTTCCTTTATAAATGCTGACTCTTTAAAGATCCTCGTAATGCTCCTACCTTATATGAATTTCCATCAAGAAAAGATTGGGAAGTTTTCAACACAATACACCAACTAAGTTGTTCAAAAATAAAAGATCACAAATCATTCGACCTAGCTTTCGAATAGACCCACCACTATCTTACAAAGATGTTTGTAAAACTCTAATATAAGAATCGTTTACAAAATATGTAATTTGAAACTTTGGAACGTAATACAATGTCGATTGTACTATGGAGGGGTCTTATTATCATTTAAACTATTTTTTAAAACGGTGGTTGTACATTACTAGGTGTGTTTCCCCATGCCTTCCAACGAAGTTCAGTAAGGACTGGCCACGTGACGTGATTAAAGGTGAATGAAAGCAAAGGTGCCACCTACAGACTTGAATGACCGTAAGGGTTTTCTCGGTTCTTGAAATGAATTGAACTTCACCAGCACATTTGCTCTCCTCTGAAACTTGGTTATTTTACCCTTTGGTTTTTGAGTTATGGTTCTGCTATTTTGGCCTCTATATGGAGATAAGACCACAGCTTTGTGGTTCCATAAGATTCAGTGGTTTTCTACCGTGGATCTTTAAAGATGACTTCAAGTTGTCACGGGAATTCCATGAGGAGCTTCTCCAACCTAAATGAAGTAGCCATTCCCCTTTGAATTTCTCTGAGGCAAGCTTAACCCAAAAGTTCAGAAATCTGCTTTCAGTTGAAACTGTTCAACAACAATTAAATAATAATGCATTATGTTGGTGAT
The DNA here is from genome assembly GCA_027924585.1 of Larix kaempferi. Classification (NCBI taxonomy): domain Eukaryota; kingdom Viridiplantae; phylum Streptophyta; class Pinopsida; order Pinales; family Pinaceae; genus Larix; species Larix kaempferi. Next base: position 14,249,698 of record BSBM01000738.1, read on the forward strand.
GGCAGGTACTCGAGGTTTCAACAACACAATTTTAAAGGAGAGTCCCCTTGCCTGGTAAGTGGCATTGCTTCCCATTTCCAAAGAATCCTGGAAAAAACTTGGGGAAGACCCTCATCCAATGTCACAGGGACATTTAGTTTTCAAACGTGGCTAGGTTTCAAAGCCTCGCGGATTCGATCTGGCTTAAGGTTTTTAATGTCACAAACCCGTTGTAAAATAGTTTGCAATACTAAATCATAAGAGTCTTAGTCCTTAACCGAAAGGCGTCTTGGACTGTTTAAGTTCTAGATTCAAGGTTTTCTTTTTTTGTATCTTTAAGAACTTTAATGTCCTTAGATCATACTCATCGATTTTCAGGATATTTTAATACAGAGTCTCTCGATTTTGATTTACTATAAGTGAATAAAACTCAATTTTTTGAGGGTTCCACGACCTCTGGTTTTATCAATAAGTGTGGTTTAGAAAATTACCTTCATTTTTCGTTTCCATCCTATTTCGATGGTAGAAATGTAATTCTCAGAAAATTGTATTCCTGTATGGTATAAATCTAGTTTTGAAAGGAAATATGGATCTCAAAGTATTCACGGTTGAAATGTGTACTATAACATCGTTGTTTTCTTGATGTAATTATGATAAGGAAATAAACTTCCATCTCCACAAGTCTCTGGTCTAGAGCAACCCAGATATTATTATTACTCCTACAAAATTGTTTTATATTACCGGTACTAAAACAAGTATCCAATAACTGCCATATCTCAGTGGATCAATAGCGCCCTGGCTCGGAAAACCTATGGTTATCAGGAATCATAAATTTCATTTTAAGTTTTTTGTAAAAGTAAATACATAAATTATCTACAGAGCGTTAGCACCCAAGTTGGGCGAGATCTACTTGTGGTCAGGAATCGTGGCATTCCTCCATCTTTTTGTTTCGTATTTCGGTATGTATGTTTGCTTGTACCTTGAGGGAAGGAGATCCCTATTTCAAGAACAAATCTTGGTAGGGTCCTTGTGTTTTTTTTCTTTTTCTTTTACCTGCGCACGATATAAAGACAATGCCCTGCTACTCAGTAGCTTCAGCAAACCCTAGACCAGTGGTTGTGATTTTCATAGTTATAGTAAGACTGTAACGTTTATATAAGTTAAAGGTTAGACTCACATAATCATTTTTGTTGTAGTATGGACCACCGGATAGTTGATCTAAGAGAAGTTGATCGTAGTGTTGAAAAACTTGAAGTGTACTAGGTAGATTCTATCAATAAATACTCAATAATGCTATTAAACTCATGGTATAGTTCTTCACAAAAAATTTATACATGATTTAATGACTTCAAAATTTAACATGGTTAATACCTACCTCTCGATCCAGAATATAACGAATGACATTGATTCTTATGGTAACTTCAAACTTGAAAGGAAAATATAAATATAAACCATTCCACATGTTGTTATTTGTCTAATGTAGGCGTACATTGAAATTATCGGATTTAAGATAACTAGAAATTTTATACCAACCAGTAATCCAGATTAAATTAACAAATGAAGTTTTCTACGGAAGTACTAAATACAAGCCAGGCATCATTTAACAGAAATAAAACTAACAACCCTTTCTTATGTACAAACTCTTGTTTTAAATAATTTGGACAAAACATAAAACAATAGAAAATACTTAAGAGTCTGAATTCGGAAAAACCTGAAACTTGTAACTCGGATACAGCAGGAACATCCACGTTCCACCCAACCGTAGATTAGGCACAAACACCAAGTCTGTCCGTAATCACCCCCGAGCCAGATGCATGCATGAAAAATGTGGACAGTCTACCTCAGAACACTCAGTCACGTTTCCCAGAATCCCTTGCCTAACACAAAGTGCTCACACGGCGAGTATAATTCTCTCTGGCATACTCAGCAGCGTCCTGCCTCTCACATATACCGTCTCTTTATAGTTTTTGCATAGGTCTTACCATTAGCAGCCAATTCCTCATGGAATTTTTGCAGCTAAGTAAATACCTGATTTTCAGGGTGTGTCTAGTGTCTTAAATACATATCTGACACCTGTTCTGGTTTCCCAGAGGATAACTCTAACTTGTCCCACACTTTTCCATGCATGATCTCATTTAACTTGGTTGTTCCTGCTCATCCTTTTATTAAAAATAATTAAATAAAAGTTGTTTCTTACATCAGTCCTCCTAGGACTTATTTAGCAGATTTCTCATCTAGCCTCTTATTAAAATGAATTTCACAATAATAAAATAATATATATATATATATATTAAACATAACGTCCTTTCATTATTTGGGGGATGTCACACTGTCTGCTCAATTCGATGGTTATAAAAGATTGCCTAGGTATTTTGGGTCAGTTTCACATTTAATGAGCCACCTGCTCAATTCCACCATCCTTGGGGAACATGACCACATTTTTAGGGAAGTTTCCTCCTGCAATAGCTAGTTAGTGAGTGCAGATGTTGCCACTTGTCCATTGCCTTCTACACCTGTTTTATTACTCCTAGTGGTTCAGTGAAGACTCTTCAATAGTCCTCTTTGGCTAATTGTCTCCTATTTTAATTTATTAAATAATAATAATATTCAATTACAGTCATCCTTGACCATCCTTGGTCATTAACATAGAACTTTACGATAAAAATTAGAGTAATGTTTTCCCACAAACATAAAATGTTTTCAAGTCTTAGGTAGGTTACAAGTTGTCTTATAGAATTTGGTTTTTAGACTATTTGAGGGCCTCTCTTGATTTGTTAGATTCATTATTATGTCTTACCTATCTTTATTTGACTGAATATGTTTACCTTCTCGTCTTGGAGCTAGGATAACATAATAGATTTTAATCCTTGCTCATATTTGTTATGTTGAATGATGATTTGATAAACTATTGGGTGGCTTATGACGCAATGCATCTGTAGATAATTTGGACATCGTAGACCTTTGTGAATGAATAAGAGATATATGAAATCTAGTTGGGACTGACCATTATTGAATGTATTATTGGATTGATATTATACAAAATTACAATTGACTTTCTGAGGATGTATTAGAACCATGTTGTATGAAAAAGAAAACTAATGATTAGAACCACTAGTGCTTATGGCGATGATTGTTTGAGAAAAATAGAAGAGAATGACAAGAAGATGAAAACAGGAAATTAAAGGAAAGCCTAGCCTCAAAAGTATGAGAACAAAATTTAACTTTGGGAAGAAGTTCTATATAAGAGGGGGTGTATGTAATGCCCCTAGAATGACTATAGACCTTAAGGGCACCTATTGAGTGACCCGACTCAACAAACTTTGATAAAGTGGTATCTTGAGTCTTGATATGTCTTAACAATTGAGGAAAACCTGAAGATGCACATGATGACACATGATGAATAAATTAATGAATTGTAAGACATTTATGAAAGTGGATGATTATCTAATGGAAAAATAGCATGTTGTCTATTGATTAGTTGAAATATGAAAAATGTGATATGTGTACATAAATATGTTGCTCAACGACTAGCTGTATGTTTAATTATGTGATGTAAATGAAAGAAATACATGTGACATTTAATGCCTTACTAATTAATAAGATATATGATATTATGATTAAACTGTAATTACTTAACGATTAACATGTTATAAAATGATTATGATGAATGAGGACAAGACTATTAATATGTGCTTTTGAGAATTTGTGTAGAGATAGCTAAAACCGTGCACCAACGGACTCACAAATGAATTCAAGGGTTGTAGAGTACGGATAAATCACACACGGGGAGAACAATGTTGATATCAACTTCGGACGGAATTCCATGAATGATTAGAGAAGCATTGATCCGCTTACTGAGGTGAAGCGTGAGGTCGTGCGATGTGGACTACGATGGAGTTGGTCACGTATGAGTTGGGGGGCACGCAGTAAGAATGAACTTACTCCTTAGTGCCATTAGTGGCTCCAATAGCGTATGTGTAGACAAAGGATTGAAGGTGATGGATCCTAAATCCCTACATGAAGTTCTTGAAAGTCAAACGAAAGGATATCGACAAAAGGTGTTAATGTATTTGTAAATTCAGAAGATATTCACTTGTATATTACATCTGTACTTTATTGTATATATACAAAAGAGATGTATTATTCCTCTGATTGGAAGTGTCGGCATTTGTATTTGTAAGTGTCACAAGTTACATTGTAAGTGTTGTCATTTGTATTGATGGGTTATTAGACCACCTGTATGGAGATGGCCCAAGTTAGGTCATGTGGTTGGGTTATTAGGCTTCATTGAGAAGTCAACCCCAGTGAATTATTGGCAAGATAAGTCAGTGTATAAATAGAGAGGTTGTGTCTATCATTTGATTCATTTGCTCACTTCTCAAGCTCGCATGGCTAAGAGAGAAAGTGGGGCACATGTGGAGGATGAGGATCATCTACTAGAGACATCGCTTTGGTTTTGATCGTTGTGATATTGTATTGGGGCTTATTCTATCTCTGAGGAAGTTGCGGGGTTTTTCACGTTCGTAGTTTTCCCCAAGGAAACTCTATGTCTCTTGTGTGCTTGCATTATTGTGTTTATGATTGATCTGTTGTTGATATGTTGTACATGTTATTCTCTTAGTGATAATGAATGATAATGGAATGAAATTATCGAAATATTAATAGAAGGACCCGACAATGTGGTACCTTGCTGAGAAACGGAAATGATGGACACAAGGACCCAACAATTTGATACCTTGCCAAGAAATGGAAATGACGGACGATTAGACCTTACAGAGTGCTACCATGTCAAAATACGAGCATAAAGGATAGATGGGACCAATGGTGTGGTACCTAGGTCCTAGAAGGGATTAATTGTTAAACATTATGCATAAAAACATATAAAATTTCATCTGGAACATTTGCTCAGGAAAATACATTTTACTATTTGAAATAATAGAAATTATTATTTTAGACATTTGCACATGAAAATACATTTTAGTATTTAAAATAATATAAATCATTATTTTAGGAGCAAAATGGAATCCTAGGCTTGAAAATTTAGTTAACACTACTTGCACCCACAAAAATAGAGATTAGAGGGAACATCATGTAGACAAACTTGAGTAAACTTAGCAAGGTTGGTGCACTCTCTAGAAAACTTGACAGATGGATAGGTGAGCTAAATTTACTTTTTAATAAGAAGAAATTAAATTTTTTGCATGAAGCGACATGTGTCACAATGGATTTTCCTATTTAAGGAAGCCTGTAGTGACCCCTCCTATAGGTTCCTCATGAACTGAACCTGAAACTTAACAACTTAATACAAACAGATTAGATACCATAATTACTAGAGAAAAAAATTTAACTAAATAACTTAGAAAATACAGACACAAGCATAACCTATCGACCATAGGCCATGACCGTTGTCGAAGGATAAGTTGTCGTTGAACTGATCCAGCTTATGCATTGTCTTCTGTGTCTTCTGTAGGATCCCTATAGCAAAGCTCGATTAACCATTGGCGAAGCAACCATTAGCTTCGACACCCAACCATAGGCTCATGTTTTCAGTCACATGGCCTCCCCCAAGCATCGGGTTGTAGAGCTCACACACACAATTCAAGAAACTCTTTAATGGGTTCCCCCCCCATAAGAATATCTATCCAAACCCCAAGAGAAGCAAGTCACTCACTTTTTCAAGATTAGGATAACCATCCAAAAACTGGGTCCTTTGCCCATCCCCAAACCCTTCCTTAAATAGAGAATTCTCCTGCGACACATGTCGCTTCATGCAAAATACCCCATTTCTTAATATTCAAAAAGTATTTTATCTCACAAATCCATGTGTCATGTTTTCTAGAATAATGCACCTACTTTCCTAAGTTTACTCATGTTTTGTCTCTAAGATGATCACTCTAAATTTTATTTTGGGGGTGCATGTGGTGTTAGCTAATAACTCAAGCCTAGGATTCCATTTTGCTCCTAATATAATTATTTTAAATATTTTAAATACTAAAAAGTATTTTCATGTGCATGTAAAATTAGTCACAGCAGATCTAATGAACAAGTAAATCAATCACAACAGATGAACATAGAAAATATGGTGCAAAACTGTGCAAAACATGCAGCAGTGCTCTCTATCCCAGAAAGGGTGAATGAATTACAATACAAACTGTCACAATGACTGAGCAATTCGAATTGCCTAAGGAGGTCATTCGAATCACTGAATGGAGTAGCTTGACTCTGTCTAGGAGTCCTCATAAATCATCGGTGGTGCTCATCAATCACAACAACCAGTCATCTAGGTGTCAAACTGAGTCTGACTGAGTGTAATAAATGTAACTGAAGTGTGTAGCACTGATATAGGATCTGGAGGCTCAGTGGGGGCGCATGGGAGGCTAACTGAAGTCAGAACAAGTCACCTAATCAAACTGGAGGTCAAACGGAAGTGATACAGTTAGTCGGGAGTGAAACTAGCCTCAAATCAGGGAGAATCGGAGCTAACTGAATGTAACTGAAGTGAATCTGCAGTGGTAGGTGAACAAGTGCGCCCTTCTCTAGCAGTAGGTGAGAAGTGGGCGCCTTTCAGCTTAGGAGGGCTAAAACTCTGTGGTAGGTGGCTCCCGGGTGCTAGAATGAAGTGGATAAGGTGCTGGAGGCATCAAACTGGTGACTGGGATGCATGCCAGTGCATACCGGTGCATGCCAACCCTAGATTCTTTATGCAAACCCTAATTTGCATGCAAGATCCTGAAAAAGATGATGTGGATATCCGAACACCCCCCCTCAAGCTAGACTATGATGTGCCAACAAAAATAATGTGGGGCCCTTGTAACTAAGACCAAAGTTCACCCCAATACAATAATCCAAAAACTAATAACAGTCAATAAACCGAGGAAATGGGGAAAACCTCATGGGAAAAATACCCCCCCTCAAAATAGACTGTAGTACACCAAAAGATTTAACTGCTCCAAAATCAACTAGATATGTCTGGAGGTATCTTACTCTTGGGAGTAAATGGATCATGCTCCAAAAACATGTGCTTGAATTCTCCATCAGTGGATGCAAGCGAATGTGGAGACTTTAAGAACTTGCTCTTCATACCGAAAAAGGTGAGAACAAATCTGAAAATATGAGGATGATCCTGGAACCTGTGATTCGAACCAAGTGAGGTAGGAATAGCTCCAATCGGATCAAATAGATCTTGAAACTTGAACTTCTTATCAATAGAAGTTAAATCAGCTCCAAAAATAGATGAATGGTTTCTTGAGATCTCCTTTGAACCAACAAGGGTGAGATCAAAACCAAAATCAGCAAAAAGTGCATGAGAATTGAACTCAAGCGAATGGTAGTGCTCTTCATCTTCATTAAAACTCTGAGAAACTTTGCAAATGATAGAACATAAGTTTATAGAAGGCATGCAATCAAGGAGGGCGAATGCTTCACCTCCAAAATCAGATTTTACCTCCAAAACATCAAGTAGATCATTATTCCGCATGCCGACAAACTCATGTGAAAGAGAGGATTCAAGAACCTCTTCGAAATCTAGAGTATGAGCTTGTTTATCTTGCTCAGAATTCGAAATAGAAGACTTTGAGAGAATGAGTGTTGAATCTACAGTTTCTTCTTCATCTTGAATAGTTGTTGAGGCCAACACATGATTGGAAAGAACACATAAGGAGATCTCACTGGGCTTGTCCTCCAAAAGGCTAGCATGATCCTCTTCTTCCTTCTTTCAGAATTCTCTGTCAAGTTGGACCCATAGATCACTTGGATTTTCAGCAGTCTTACTGAGGTAGCGCATACAAGGAGACATAGCAAGACATATTGCTCCAAAAGCTCTGTCACAATCATTGAGCCAATCATTCTCCTCTTCATCGGAATAAAAAACTCTTGTATTACCAATGCACATATCAAAAAGACATTGTCTCTTCAAGAATGCAATCATCTTTGGTTTCCATTCATCATAGTTGAATGGAGTAAGAATATTTTGTGAAGAAGAAGTCTCCATCTTTGCATTAGCGAATGCACATGGAGGAAGTAAGAAACCTGCAAATCACACACAAACAAACACTATGTTTTCAGCCTTGCATGCACATGAGCGAATGCACATGAGATTTTGCATGCCGCTGCTGAAATATATTGGTGAGCAAAGATTGCTCTCTCTTCATGTAGAACACCTGTAGAAAAGAAATCTTGTCCCTGTCATGGCTCTGATACCATGTAAAATTAGTCACAGCAGATCTAATGAACAAGTAAATCAATCACAACAGATGAACATAGAAAATATGGTGCAAAACTGTGCAAAACATGCAGCAGTGCTCTCTATCCCAGAAAGGGTGAATGAATTACAATACAAACTGTCACAATGAATGAGCAATTCGAATTGCCTAAGGAGGTCATTCGAATCACTGAATGGAGTAGCTTGACTCTGTCTAGGAGTCCTCATAAATCATCGGTGGTGCTCATCAATCACAACAACCAGTCATCCAGGTGTCAAACTGAGTCTGACTGAGTGTAATAAATGTAACTGAAGTGTGTAGCACTGATATAGGATCTGGAGGCTCAGTGGGGGCACATGGGAGGCTAACTGAAGTCAGAACAAGTCACCTAATCAAACTGGAGTTCAAACGGAAGTGATACAGTCAGTCGGGAGTGAAACTAGCCTCAAATCAGGGAGAATCGGAGCTAACTGAATGTAACTGAAGTGAATCTGCAGTGGTAGGTGAACAAGTGCGCCCTTCTCTGGCAGTAGGTGAGAAGTGGGTGCCTTTCAGCTTAGGAGGGATAAAACTCTGTGGTAGGTGGCTCCCGGGTGCTAGAATGAAGTGGATAAGGTGCTGGAGGCATCAAACTGGTGACTGGGATGCATGCCAGTGCATGCCGGTGCATGCCAACCCTAGATTCTGCATGCAAACCCTAATTTGCATGCAAGATCCTGAAAAAGATGATGTGGATATCCGAACAGTGCAAATGCCTAAAAATCATTATTTCTATTATTTTTAATACTAAAATGTATTTTCATCAGCAAGTGTTCTAAATGCAATTTTATATGGTTTTTATGCATAAAGTTTACCAATTCATCCCTTCTAGGACCTAGGTGCCACACCATTGGGCCCATCTATCCTTTATGCTTATCTTTCGACATGGTACCAGTCAGTCGAGTCCATTTATCCTTCGTATCCATTTCTCGGCAAGGTACCACATCGTCGGGTCCTTGCGTCCATCTTTTCCTTTTCTCGGCAAGGTAGCACACCATTGGGTCCTTCTGGCGATATCTTTTCATTTGACTTGCGGGAACTTCATGTAGGGATTTAGGATCCATTACCTTCAATTTTCCATCCACACGCTATTGAGGACTAATGGCATTGAGGAGTGTAACATCCCCAAAAATTCACTAAAATTTAAAATTTTTAAGTAGCAATAAATGCTTGTGTCGCTACGGTAAAAGTGTTAATTTCAACACAACTAAACATTTAACAACGTACTTAACGATAACAACTCATAACATTTACATTAGTGAATAAGAGTTTATATTATGTATGAATCGCATCATATGTCTTAATAGCTGTTAGTTTAAAAAGAGTCTTAAAAAGTTTTAGTCCTTTATTGTCAAGTCAACGTTGGATATTGAACTTAATTGTTGTATGCGTAATGTCACTTTCGTCCTATGTAGTGAATTTTGTTTTCTAGAGACTAAATGTTCGTCTTGATGAAATGAAGGGGTCCTTGAATAGCCCCGAGGCTTACTTAGCTATCCCTAGCGAACGCTCCTGAATTCTAATGCAGAGATGCAGGTAAGACAAAATATTTCAATTGAAGAATGAAACATATTTCAATAATACTTTGTTGTACCGAGTTAGTTTCAAAAATTGATGTGCGAAAGTTGTTAGAGTGATCAACTGTTCTGCAATATTCTCAGGTATTGAATGTCCTAGGAGTGATTAACTCTGTATACTTTGTTTGCTAAATAAATTCATCATTTAACTATTGAAACTCGATAAACAACCTTTTCTAGTCAAACACTATGATGATGTATATATATAAATTCTAATATATGTTATTATGCCAAACTATGGATAAATCATTGTATTACCTTAACTATAGGAATGGCATTGTAATACATTTTAATTTTAATAGTTATAATAATTCTAATATGCCTTATGGGAAAAGTATGGTTTGACAAAACTTATATATTAATGTGCATACAATAGGAGTATAAGCTATGCGCATATACTTATATGCATAGACTATATGCAAAGGTCAAATGTATGAAACTATACATGTAAACAATTGCATGAAACTATATGCATAATTTCGATGCATAAATGATATACTATGTATGAGGTTATAAGTATGAAATCAAAATGTCACAAGGTATATAGACCATGGATTGCCTATTGTAACCCTAACTTAGTACTAGCACAAGTAATAAGGTATTAACTTTGTAGTGGGTGTGCGTTGATAGGTACTCAAACCAAGCTATGGCATTAATGCTTCCATAACTGTGATTTTAGTGGAATGTTTGGTGGTTGGTCTCATGTTAAACTTCACGTGAAAATGTTAGAGTTAAGGTGATGAATGTTAACTGCGAAATGTAAACTTTTCGAGCTGTACATGGCTTAATTTGGTAGAGTCCTTAGCTGGAATTTTGTGTTGGTAGACAAACATGACGTTGTGATTGTGGTGATTAATGCTATGTTAATGCAATAGGTGATCGTATTTCCCAGTGACTTGGTGGTTGGATCTTCACCGTCGATCTTGTGGTAATCTTGGGTTTCGGATTAAACCCTAACTTTCCAGTATAACTCATCGAGATTGTGACTGTAACATTCATTTGCATGAGAGAGTGGGGACGGAGGCCAATAGGCTCTTCGGTTCTCAGGGTTTGTAACTACATTTTGTTTCTTCCTTCAAGGGTTTCGATGGCATGACCCCCTACCTGCAACAAGTCAATAGATTAGTGTGAAAATAAGTGTAATATACACGGTTGGAATCCATAATGTAAATGCATCTAAGTTTGATACTACAACTAGTTTGTTAGTAGGGTTTAACTGGTGTTTCAGTGGTTTGCAGTGTTACAGTCCGAAGTCTTTATGTGTGACTACATTGAACCCATAGGGTAGCATTGTGAGCATTTGTAGTTGATGAGTGTTCAAGTGTGCTAATGAACAAGCCTTGGGTTCTTCTTGGATTTTAATGTGGTGTTTTGGGCACAAACTTAAAGTGTTTGAATAAGTCAATGCTTCAATTTATAGATCAGGTAATGTGTTATACTTCTCTTAAATTCTTTAGTAGCTAACTATTGGCATTGTAATTTATTTATGTTTTCAATCTAGTTTTTACCCTGCGTAATATTGATACCTTGGAAGGTGTTGCTTCAAGAGCATGGTGTTGGGGTTTGTTTGCAAGAAAAAGGATACTTAGGTATCCGGTAAGCCTCAGTGACATCCTCCAAAGGTTTTCCAACAGATGCAATTTGTTTTGCTTGTTTGTGATTTCTCCAAGTTTCAAAGGCGTAATGCTAGTTGTTCTGTTGAATTTAATGTCAAACTATTTTAAGCTATGAACCGTTTATTTTTTAGGGATTTTCCCTTTGAGGTGTCGCTCGAAGTTTTGGTCTCAGTTGTTGTTTATAGTGTTGAAGTTTTTATATTTGAATATCAAATGTTGATCAAATTTTTTTGAGATAGCTATAGTGTATAATGCGAAGGGATTTGTCGAAAGATTTTGGTGTTTAAAAACTCATGATGGTTTAAAATGTAGTAAGAAGGGTTGATCCTTCGACCTGCACTTGGTTTGTTTTCTTTTGTAACTAAATACATTTGATTTCTAAAAAAATGTAAAGTAGATTTATATAAATAAAAAGGGTTAGGGCTTTGCCGAAGACTATGTTTGAAAAATGAGTTCTAAATCGACAAAGCCGTAAGGCTGGGTTTCAAAGGTTTGAACCCTAATGTGGATATCCGTTGATAATAAGTTTTTGTTAAGGGTTTCATTTCCTGGTCGTGATACACTCCTTTGTTTTCATAAAAGAAAGGATAAAAAACTTGAAAAGTTAAGACGATATTTAAACTTGGGGTTTGAACCCTAGGCGACCATGTAGATACTAAAATGTTGTAATTGTATTTGTATTTCAAGGATACAGTAGTAATGTGAAATGATACTGTGTACTACAGGTGCAATTGCAAGAATACCGCTTCTATATTATAATAATAATACATAGGTTTGAATAAGGATTCTTTTACTGAGAAATTTCGATGTTGATAATAATGTAATGTCAAAGCTTGTCTTAGACATGTTTCTATGATGTATAGAAAAGATGTGAGTAATCGGTTAATATTTGTATAGTGAGTTTGGTAATTTAAAGAATCTCTATATAAATTGTTTAGTTTGAATAACCACATCTGTTATGGTTTAAAAGGGCAATACTTGGAAATAAATGCTATTATAAATACTAGGATTTTTATTGTTCAGCAAAAACAATGAGATATTTTATTTATTTATATTTATGATTTAAATTCTAAGATGTTGATATAAAAGGAAAATGAAGCAATATTACAGTACTGAAATTATGTGGATTTATTTGGAAATAAGTCATCATGTTTAGTCATAATTATGACATCATTTTGATCTATTTTAAACACCCTTCCCTGTACTAGAGTACGGCATTGAAAACAATGCATTGAAAAATGCATGTAAGTAATCTATTTCTATTCATCATTTAATAAATCTTTAACTACTCATTTATCAACTTTAACCTATTTAGTTGTAAATTTATTCAGCGTAGATAAATTGCAGAAATGAAATATTGATTGTCAGCTCATAAATATTTAAAAGAAATAGAAAACTGGCAGCATAATGTTATCAAAAATTTAGTAATAATTTTAACTGAAATAAAATAAGATAACACAATTGAACCTTGTATCTTGTAGAAGAAACAAATAGCCATAGAATCATGTTCCACCCAACCAACTACTGAAGACAGCCAAGTTACTTTCCTTAGGACCCCCAAGCCTGTTCACTTAACCATCAGGATGAAGATGTTGCGTGGAGTAATGGAATAAATTTCCTTGCAACTCAGCAGTAGTACTTCCTGCTTTTATCAATATTGAACTCAGCAATGTGGTTGCACTAGTTCAGAATGCAGTCTTAATTCACTCAATCATGTCTAACTTTCCCCTCATCAAATCTCTTGTGCTAAAAAATTATCACAAGGTAAGAATTGAATAGCCTCCTGTTGAATTCGATGGGTAGATAAGTAGCATGCCTAGGTCTTTAGTTAGTTTATTTCAGTAAATGAGACACCTTCTTAGTTCCACTTTTTGGGGGAACATGACCATAAAAGTAGGGGAGTTGCCCCTGCAACAGTTAGAGTGAGTTGAGGATGCTGCCAAGTGTTAGATTGATCTCCACCATAGTCCATTCCTCCTAGTGGGTCAGTGAACACTCATTCAATAGTCTCCTTTGGATGTTTGTCTCCACTTTTATTTATTTATAATAAAATATTCAAAGTAATTAATTACAGTCATCCATGACCCCACTTAGTCAATAGTCATAAAACTTTACAATAAAAATAAAACATAATGTTTTCTACATAACATAAAATGACTAGAGTTTGGGTATGCAACAAACACCCCCTCTTAATTTAAACATTGTCCTCGATGTTACTTTATTCACCATCCTCTTGTTCCTCCTGGAACAACATTGGATATGACACCCGCATATTACTTTCCAATTCCCAAGCCGCTTCATCCGGACTAAGGTGCTTCCACTGCACCTTAAGCTGTCCAATGGTATGATTACGAAGCAAATTTTCCCTCTTATCAAGAATACAGTCCGGTTCCACCAAAAAATCTCCTTCTGGTTCTGCCTATACATCATTCCAATTAATCACATGAGTAGCATCACGCACATACTTTTTCAAAAGAGATGTGAAATATATTATGTACTTTAAGATTCGGTGACAATTCCAACTTATATGCCACTAGTCCTACCCTGGACAAGATTTCAAAAGGTCCACAATACCTTGCTGCTAATTTAGCATAGATTCTCAATCTTAGGGAACTTTTCTTAGGTTTTACCTTGAGGAACACATGTTCACCAACCTGAAACTCTTTCTGAGTTCTTTTGAGATCTGCATGAATTTTCTGTCTATCTTGTGCAATTTTGAATTGCCTTGAATCTGTTTCACGGTTAGTTCCATTTCTTTTAACAAATTAGGTCCTAGCATTAACCTATTTACAGAATTACTCCAAGAAATAAGAGTATTGCATTTTTTTCCACATAAAATTTCAAAGGGACTAAGCTTTGCTGAAGCTTGGTAATGGTTATTATAAGAAAATTCAACAAGATATAAATAATCCTCCCATCTACCTGGATGATCTCTAACATACAATCGTAACATGTCCTCAAGAATTTGATTAACTCTTTCAGTCTGCCCATTTGGTTGTGGGTGAAATGATCTACTGAAATTTAAAGTAGAATCTAAACCTTTAAATAAAGATTTCCATAAATTTCCTGTAAACTTTGAGTCTCTATCAGAAATTTTAACTTTTGGAATACCATGCAAACGAAAAATATGCTTCATAAAAATTTGAGCAATGTTAGCAGCTTTGTAAGTTGTCTTAATAGGTATGAATTGGGATGCTTTGTTGAGCTAATCCACAACTACCATTATGGAATCATTTTGTTTATGATTTTTAGGTAAATCAATACTAGTTATGTCTCACTTCCAATCTGGAATAGGTAGTGGCTGCAACAAACTAGCTCGGTGTCGTTGTTCATCCTTTACCTGCTGAGACTCTATACACCTAGCAATATATTCAGGTACTTCACTTTTAATACATGGCCAAAAATAATCTTTTCTCAGCATGGTTATCATTTTCTGGTAACCAGGATGTGTTTAGTATGGACTTTTATGCAATTCATTTAAAATCAGCATTTTAATTTCAGCAACATTAGGCACATAAAGTCTGTTTTTATATAGTAGTAACCCTCTTTCATTAATTCTGAAATATGTTATAAAATTTTCAACATTATCTTCCGCAATTTTATTAAGTAAATTATGATATTTTTCATCCATTCCGATTCTTTCTTTAATCTGATTTTTCAAATTAGTTTTATAAGTGTTGATTGCTAAAACAAAATTTATTTTTTATTTTTTGCTCAATGCATCAACAACCTTATTCTAATTTCCCTTAATGTGTCGAATTTCAAAATCATACTCACTAAGAAAAGCTAGCCACCTAGCCTGCCTTGCGTTCAGATTCGGTTGATCCAACAAATATTTTAATCCTTTATTATCAGTGTCATGTCCCAACCCTTGGACCTAATGCAAGGAAGGGAACTTGATGCCATTCTATGGGGCTTTTCATAAACTCAGCCACATTCATTAGATTCACAGGCATAAAAGAGATGTGTGCAGATGTAAATCAAAACAAATATGCACAGTGGAAATAAACTCATCCACACACATGTTTTCATATGCACTCAATATATTAATAACAACCATTTATTTAAACATTGTAGAGGTAAAAAACATAGATAGAAAACACTTATCTTTGTTGTGCAATTGACCCAACAACTAGCTATGTCACTGCAACGTTCCTCCCAACCATAGGTCTCTGCCCAACCTATATTCTTTCAGCACTTAGAGACCACCCCCGATCTGGGCATGATATCTACAAGGAAAAGGGAACTCTCAAGCTCAGCTCAGCCAAAGCAATGGATACCCATCTCAACCACAACATTCCCTTATACACCCAACTCAAATATAAGCTCTGGAACACACTTTCAATAGTGGGACATAGGAACTAGATGGACAGGGGTTTTCCCAAAACGTAGGCACACCAAAAAATAGATTGTCGGAAGAGAAATCCAACCCCAGGGAAGAAAACCGATTTCTCCCACAGATGTATGAGCATACAGTGGGCCAAAACGACCTCGAAAAACCCCAAATTTGTTTACTCTTTTCTTCCACTGTTAGGCACAGCAAAAACGCCCTTTCTAGTTGGGAAAATGAAGGTAAACACAGTAAAACCAGTGAGGAAAACGCCTAGGTAGCTCCAAACTCATGAGAGGGAAAAGTTGGTTAATGGGTAATGGCTTGGGGAGCAATTCATGGCTCTTGTCTTTCCCAAGAAGTCAAACACAAATTTCCATGCAGGGTGGCTTGCCCATACTTGAATTTGGACAGTCATACCTCCCATTCCCCAAGGCATTAAATACCTCAACCAACTCTTGGGAAAAATCAATGATTGGGTACAAAAGTCAACATGGGTAGTTGAGGGTTTGATTGGTTCTCTCATTGACACTTGGCTTGGCCTAATTGGCTCCAAGGGTTTGAATATTTCCCTCCCAATTTCCTTGTAACATCATGCCCCCATCTCTTGTTGCATTGCCTATCTAGTTGTGGGCTTTTATATTAAAATGCATATTTACAAATCCCATGGTTCACTAGCACATGGGTAGCATAATTTCAAATACTTGCCTCTTCTAGATCGAGTATTCACTAGCGGGGCCTTGGCCTTGAGCTCCACGCTAGGAATCATACCTAATATGCATACATTATTTACATTATAGCCCAAAATATTACAAGGGTCAAAAAGGGGGACGTGACAATCAGTCATTAAGATATTTTTTCTTCCAATTATATGATGCCACCACATTTTTAATGCATGTATTATAGCAGCCAAGTCTAAGTCGTAGGTTGCATAGTTCTTCTCATGAATCTTTAACTTTATAGATTCAAATCCAATCCCGTGACCTTCTTGTCTTAAGACCCCGCAAAGTCCATCATTGCATGCATTCGTGCATACGATGAAATCTTTGTTGGGATCAAAAATTTTTAAAATAGGTGTTGTTGTTAATAACTCTTTTAGTTTCTTAAAGCTTTCTTCATATTTTTGATCCCATACAAACTTCTTACCTTTCTTTTGTAGAGATGTGATAGGATTCTCTATTCTAGAAAATCCCTTGATAAACTTACAATAGTAACCTGTAATTCCCATAAAAGATCGTACACCACTTACGTCTTTCGAGGTAAGCCATTCATTTATTGCTTTTATCTTATCTAGGTCTACTGCAATTCCATCCTTTGATATCCCATGCCCTAGGTACTGTATTTTATCTTTATAAAAATCACATTTGTTGAACTTAGCGTAAAGTTGGTGTTCCCTTAACACTTGTAAAATTATCTTTAAATGTTTGTCGTGTTCCTCTTTCGTCTTAGAATAAATTAGAAAGTCATCAATAAAAAACACTATGAATTTATCGAAGTACTTATGTAATATGTTTTTCATTAAACACATGAATATTGCTGGAGCGTTGGTTAGCCCGAAGGGCATAACCACGAACTCGTAGTGTCCATAGCGAATTCTGAACATGGTCTTAAAGATGTCTGTTAACACCCAAAATTACCCCCTAGGTTGTGGGAGAGGGCGGGCTGGGGTAACAACTAACCAATATTTAGACTTAAGCTACAGACCCAGCTTAGTCTGAGAGGGCTCTCTCTATAAACATATGAAAGACTGGAATAATCAAAGGTGTCAACAATGAAAACACACACCAGCATTCATCATCAAGAATATTCAATTACAAAAATACAAAAGATCAGATTTCTGTTGGAAAACAAAATGATTTAAACATCGTTGGTTGAAACAAATGAATCTCTCCTTTGGGAAATGGAGTCATGTCAGACAAAACCCAGAAAAAACTTAGTCACAAGGGCTTCAGAAATGTATTAACACAAGGGCCAGATAGTAAACAGCTCATAGTCGAAGTGAATTTAATTGATGAGACAGAGGAAAAAGAAACAACCCATTGATGCAAGGCATATAATAATGGATCCTACATCAACTTTAGCAGAGAAAATAATGGTGAAATACTTGGAAAAGATAAGCAAAGCACACTTTCATGAATTCTACTTAACTATCACACTGCTCCAAGCATTGAAGAATGTCACGGAATGGAAATAACAATGAGAGATACATAATTAACATAGAAGAGGAAAAACAGACTACAAGACCAGTTACATAAGAATCCCTGTAAATAATAGCTCGGCTCTGCAATTTCTATTCAAAATATAGCTCAGAAATGTCTTATAGAACACAATACAAAATTCCCATAAAAGTTACAACAATATTTTTCAATCCTTCTGTATTTAAATACAATGAATTTATAGAGGCCCCTGGAGCTCTAGGCTCAGCTCTTTTCTGAACAGAAAACAGTTGCAATTGCTTGACAGTTAACTAAGGCATTTCGCCATTACAACTTAAAAAACAAACACCTGCGGTATAGTCCCAACCGCTTTTTACATTCACTGGCCTATTTAACTATATGACTAACAGCTTTAACAAAAACAAAACAGAAAATTGACAGCTCCAGCTTGCTGCCTCCATCGCTCGCTGATCATTCAGTAGACACCTTTGAGTTCTTCATAACTTGACCTTTAACCTCGCTTTACCATATTTCTTGATCAATTTCCTTTGATCATCTGCAGGTAAATTCATGGTGGCGAGCTCTTTAAATAATACTCTTAGCTCAGTGTGTTGTGCGTAAGAGTATCCGGTATGTAATGTTCTGGTTCCCCTGAAATTTGAGGCTAACTCGAAGTCTCTTGTCATCTTTTCAGCTACTAGCTGGTCGGTCAAAGGCTGATCCATCCCTTCAAAGACATTTTGATTCATCCTATAGTCCCACAGCTTGGTTTTATATTCTTCCTTTGATAACATCTTCCCTTTCTCATCCCAGAACTTAGTTAGGCCTTTCTTGAATAAAGGATCAAATGCTTCCCTGAACATATTTATCTGCTTCGAAAAAATGTCAATCCCTGACTGGGTGATCTTTACCTATTCATGCTTGTTAATTACCCTTTCGCCCATATGATGGTAGCCGCCTGTAACACCCCAATTTTGACCCTTAGGAAATATTGGCTTCTAATGTAAATATTGTATACACACGTTGTATGTTTCCCTAGCGTGGAGCTCAAGGCCAAGGCCCCACTAGTTTATGCTCGGATTTTATTTGAACTAGACACGCTTGATATTTTGTTACCCACGTGCTATTAAGCCATGGGATATTGTAAATTGATGTAAATATTTAATATTGAAATAAAATACCAAAACTGGCTATGGAGGCAACGAATGAGAAGGGGCCACGTGTATCCACTAGGGAGTGGTGAGGGGGCTATGGAACTAAACCCTAGGCTGCCACATGTCATTATGAGAACCCATTGACTTCCCTAGATGACATTTATGCCTGTTGTAAGGAAGTAGTTGAGATTTCAACCCATGGCTTCAATGAAGCATGGGCAGCCCAGAAATTCGTATGGGTAGTTATGAGCTCTGTTTTCTTGTACAAAATGTCACTCAACCTCAGGAGAGGTTGCTTCATTCTCATCCCCATTCCATGGTGAAGGAACCCATCATCATTCTCCATTCAAAAAGAAGGAAAAACGAACTCCCAGCAGGGAAAAAACCAGAAATCGCAACTGTGAGAGAACCCACGTTTTGGGAAGCCAAAAATGTCAAGATTTGGTATTGGGCAGTGAAATCCAATCAGGGATCCATTGGTATGACCCTTGGGGCGAATGTGGGAGCATGAGCTACCCCGAAATCAATAGGAAAACCCAGTTTTTACAGCTCAGAAAACCAGTGACGGATTTGAGTTATTTGGTGAGCAGAATGGTGAGAAATCAAGTTGGAAATGACTATGCAGAGGTTGGGTATGCTTGATAAACCCAGTGAAGGCTAGGATCTCAAGGATTAGCAGCTGGACCTTTCTATGCCCATCCTGAAGAGCACTGGAGGGAAGAGTTTCCTGAGGGACTGTGTAACAGAGAAGGGGATCTTCCTTGCATTGGATGTGGTAGGTAATGTGGGTGTCTGACTGTTGAGTTCACTTGAGATGCCTGTAGCTCTGTGGTTGAGCTCATTGGCTTAGCGTTACCCTCCTCTATCTTCTTGTATGCTTGATAAACCCAACGGTGTGTTGGATTAGCATAGCTGATGACCGGAACCATGGCTGTGAGTGAGCCCAGCTAGTTCTTCCTTAGTGGATACACAACCCAGCTCAGGGGTGATCTCTCAACTGAAATAATATAGGCTGGATAGAGATCTATGGTTGAGTGGAATGTTTCCCTCACGTAGCCAATCGTTGGACATTTACTTTTCAAGATAAGTATTCTTGTGAATTAATTTATATACATTCCATGTTCTGCAAGGTGTTCAATCTGAATGTTAAATATTCATGGTAATCAAATTGATATGGAATCACCTTTTTGCTTGAGATAAACATGTTCATGCATTCCATCCTGTCTGTGTATTATGTTTAATTCCGCTGTGTTTACATTGAATTGAATCTGCATACAAAAGTTTTTAATTGTTATGAAATCATGAGTAAAAATATTGAGGCTAGGTCTTTACAAAAGCCCGGTGTATTGTTAATGTTTCCTTCCCTGCATTCAATGGGAGAAGGGGACATTACACCGCCCTGTCCTTGACGCCTGCATTATCGGCCTGCTCTCTTGATAAATCATTTAAGAAATCTACTACGTTGCTAGCATATCCTGAAGGCTTTTTATTGATTCTTTCGTTTGCGACCGTCACAGCTTGTATAGCTAAATTCACCACAGTCTCTTTATCCAATATAAAGTTTAGATAAGGTCATACGTCTTCATCTTGTTTTATAATATCATCTCAGATGATTTTCCTAGTTTCTTGCAACACTTTCTGCCCGATTATTTGCTCGTTCAAATTGTCAAGGTCCACCTGCATTTCCTGGTACTTGGTTTCCCAAGCCTCCCTTTTTCTTTCTCGCGTCATCATTTAGAGTTTTCAAGTTGGCAACCTGCTTTTTTAATTGGAGCAGCTCAACATCTTCTAGGCTAGAATCAGCTATCTTCCCTACTAGGGAGAAATCTCTTGCTGCAATCAGATCTGTGGCATCTTGCTCAATCTCCTTTACTTTCTTCTCCAACTCTTCAACTCATGTCTTCCATGATTCTTCCTTGGCTGCTACCAGGGTTATGCCAGACTGCATCTTCTCTTCTTTCTCCATAAGCTCCAACAATTGGTCTTTAAAGTTGAACAGTTCCACCTTTAGTTTCTCTTTCTCTTCCTCCAGCTCTGATATCTCAGGGGTACTTGCAAATTGAGTAGGAGAGATCTTTAAACTCTTCTTTAAAGTCATGATCTCCTAATCCTTTTCATTTATCATCTCTTGGATGTTCTTCCTCTTATCTTCTTCAGTCTCATTTGTTAACAGCTGCGTTTGGTGCTTCTTCTCCCGGTCCTTTAGAGATTTATTCTCTGCCTTTTCCAGCTTTAGCTGGTGCTGAACCCTGGACTTACTTGTCTGCACCTTTGATAGATCTATGGAAAGCTTCAACAACCTATTATAAACGACATCACCTGTCTCGTTGTGCAGGTTGATTATATCAGGGATAGGGATGTCTTCTAACTTGAATTTCATCTCTGTTGCCTTGTTTTTGGTATCCAGGGCAAGGCTCAAGGTGTTCTGAGCTAAATTCCCGCTGTCAACTTGAGCCACTTATTTCTTGGATATCTTCCCTACCTCAGAGTAAAGTTTTGCTTCTTCTTCCAAGTTATCCAGATTTTCTTCATATTCCTCCAATAGCTTGGTCCTACTTGTGCTGGATGTTGTAGGTCCTTTGGGAGGTTTTCCAAACACCTGCTGTTTCACTTCATAAGGGGGCATCTGAAACCTGATATGCTTTTTCTCAAGTTTTTCTTCTTGGATGTTTACTACCACCTTTTCGTTGTCTTCCACCTTTTGCCTCTTCGAGGCTCTTTCAGGATCACTATCTACATCCATAGGGTTGTTAACCATTGAACTGCTAGGTTCCCCTGGAATGGTGACAAGGGATAAGTTCATTGGCCCTACTGGGGTTGTATTAGATGAGCCAGGTGGTGAAGGTGTGCCTCCCTGAAAAAGGAATTTTAGAGTTTGGGAATCCTCTAATGAATAGGCTTCCATGGTGTTAACACCCATATATTTTTTTACAATATGCAGTTGAATGGAAGGGATGGAGAGTCAAAATGTACCTGGTGGAGAACCTGAGATATCCTCTATGCTCCAGAGCTAAGTGCTAATGGGAAAAGCTAAGGGGTCTAAGAAAGACCAAATGTGTAAATGATGGGAAAATGTTGAAGTGTGGGTACTAATAGGTGAGAATCACACTTTATAACCTATAGTCCGCCGATCCTATAATGAGAGATTAAGCATCACACCGATCTACGTCGTCGATTAAGTGTAGGGATAGGATCCATGGACCTATATGGAATACAAAATAGCCAAGTCGTGAGAAGGATAGGAAAAAGGGCGGATGCAATGAACCTTTCCCGCCAGCTAGGTGTCAGCCACGGGTGATATCTCAAGAAGAATTGATAGAAGACCATATATAAGATCGGGTGCATGCAATGGTATAAACAGGTGGAAAGATCCACGGTTCGGATGGCCAAAAGGGTCACATCAACGGCTCTCATCGCTGATCGCCCGAAGAAGTAGCATGCCAGATAGTCAAATAGCAGATGGGATTAACCTTTCCCTCCTGCCAAATGTCATCCCCAGAGCCCGTCACATAGAGGAAGAGATCGTAGTAGGGACCATTGCGGTACATGCGATGACGCCTTATGGAGAGGTGTGGATAAGATGAATGGCGTAGATGAGAAGTTAAAAGCAGATGCGATGGTAAAGAAGAGTAGGTTTTCAAATCAAAGGATAAAGAAGCAGCGAATCTGACGGTAGGGAATAGGTGCGTAAGAAACCAATGGTAGAGATTAAAGGGCAATAGGAAAAGAAAGGTGGGATTTATGTTAGCACAGATATATATATAAGAAACAACCATGAGGGTTGACATTTGTTCTTGAAGTTTGTCGAAGTCAGGAGGTCCCTCAGCGTGTGGCAGACGGCGAAGGCGACATAACCTCCAGTAGCCTGTTCAGAGCTTCTAAACCGATAGGTAGGGCCTTGTAACCATCCTTTCTCTTGAAAGTTGAATCTTTAGTCATAAGATGGGAGATGAACAGGATTCTACTAGCTATAAAGTTAGGTTCGACCTGGAAGATAGGGACGCAGATGTGTTTGACCCATGCATTCAACTCCCTATCCCTGAAATTAAAATAAAGTTAGATGCTTTACATGAACAGGGTCTGGACATACACGGGGATTTTAGCTCGCCTTTTATTTTCTTTTTCCTAGACCAAGCACCCACTTTCCCCGAGTTTGTAACATGTTGCTCCGCGAATTACTCCGAGTCCACAAGGGTAATCGTGGATGCCCCCAGGTCAGAATTTGTCTATATTTTAGATGCGTCGGTTGTAAAGAATTCATTTTTTGTCCCCGAGTCACAGTACCAAGAGTCAGAAAGCTTTTCAGAAGCGTCTGTGGTTTCCCTATTCCGTCAAATCGCCCCTAAGAGTCATTAGGATTTCCTATCTACATGTATGAAACCTCACTCCGAAGTTATAGAAAAGCCTTACCCCTTGGACGTCAACCTTTTTTATGACGATTCCCAGTTTCTCTTTTCACTGCTGGCCCAATTCCTAGGTTTAGATACTGACCAATGGGTAATGGAGGTCCAACTGAGTCTACTTTTCAGGATTATTATTTGTTTAGTAAGGTATGACACTGGACTCATCCCACCTCTTAGGTTTGATGAATTTTTAGAATAAAGAATGCATATACAGTTGGGAAAATTCCCAAATACTAGATTTTTCAGATACCAGACACAACTTATGAAGATGATACTATACAGTAATGTGGAAAGCCCGCATTTTTTCCCTTTACTTGAGACAAATGCTTTTCTAGACAATGTGTTTGATTATTTCAACTGTGTTTTACCCCCTGTGTATAAAGTCATTTCTGGGGAGGGACTGCCTACAATACTACCATAGATGAAGTTAATGATGCGATTAAAGGATGAAGTGGCCGTCAGAGATTGGTTCCTTTTGAAAGATGTTACAGTCATTAGGCTGTATGGTTTTGTGAAGGAACCCTATGTTTTTCCTTCCATTCTGACATTAAGAATCTTTGCCCTGGAATTTATCAGGCAAAAACTGAGCTTGGAAGAGGGACTGTTCCAACAGTTTAAAAAGGGCACTGATATAAAATACCCTTGGAAGGTACGTCCTTTCATTGTGAAGAGCAAGGAGGATTTACCGGAGATAGAGGAATTGATTAGACTTCTAGGGTTCAGAAAAGATGTAGCCATTGAATACGACTCCCTGCATGCCATTTCTAGAAGAAGGTGGGAGTGTAACCTAAAGGATTTCGAACAGAAGGAGCCAGAAAGGGCACTTAGGGGATGGAGCCTGCCACAATGGGAACCCGAGTCAGAAGACATTCCAGGTTTGCAGGAAAGAGACCCTATGATGTGTAATGTGGTAATGAATATCGAACAGGTGCTGAACATTGGGGAAGTGGACCGGAAGAGAGATTTGGAGGAAATTCATGATAAGGATACTCAAATGGGGGGTGAAGACAAACGACCTAGGATGGTAACACAAGTTGAGGTGTTTGGTTAAAATACCTAGGTCGAGTCATTTATTTTCCTCATTGAAGAAGAATTGGTCGGTGAGACACCCCAAGAAGATTTGACTCTCTCGATGGATAATGAAAAAGAGGATAATGAGGTGTCTCCAACCCCTGAAGTTTAGATAAGACAATACAAGTTTCAGGATGTTAAAGAAGATGAGAACAACAGTAGATTTCGGTCTAAATCTGATCTGTGCGAGCAATATAAACATAATAGACAAGTCTTAGCCCAGAAGCTTTTTGACCTGATGCCGAGAGCCGATAATTTGTCCAAAACCTAGACTTCCTTGTTAACCAGTAGAGATGAGAAGGATAACACTTTAATTTGGTAGTATTGACAGAAGCCGAAGTAATAGAGATGAAGATCAGATGGGATAGGATACCAGTACCTGACAATATCCATTTTCACAAACAAATTGGTGATCTTATCGATGTTGATTTTTTGAAAGGGGCATTGAGAGTTGATAACTTGGAAGTTATTGTAAGGAAGCTAGAGAACTAGCTAAAGCAGGAAAAGCTTGAAAACAGATCCCTTCAACAACCTGTAAAAAAGTTACAAATTAACTTGGTTGGAGTTGATGGGGGAGGAAAAGCCACAAAGCAGCTACTAGCTGATAAAGAAAAGCTAATTTCAAACCTGCAGAAAAAGGAAAAAGTCTCTAACACCCAGCTGATCCAAGCCCCCGAGGAAACACATTTTAAAATACAAAGGGAGGACTTATCTAAGGTAATGGATGATTGTAAAGTAGAAATACTGAAGCTTGCTGGAGAGGAAGGAAATTGGAAAAAGGAGAAAATAAGCCTAGAAAAGCAAATTGAAGATCTAAGAAGTAACTTGTCCAGTCTGGACATGTGGCGTACAAATGTGAGTACCCATAATCTAGCATAGGCTATGTATCATGTCATCTTGAGAGACAGTGAGATCAAGGAGCTAAGGGAAAGAATGCGGAAACTAGGAGAAGAGAATAAGAAGCAGGAGGAGGACACAAATGCCCTCCGAGAGAAGCATACGGAATCGATTGAGAAAAATAAAAAACTCACTCGCGAAGTTGTAAGGCAGGCTACTATGCAGACATTTGGTGTGGGATAGGGTATTAAAGAGGCTAAGGGTTTTTGGCCATACTTGTAGTTCATAAGAGTCAAGGAGAAGACAATCAATGATCCTTTGTCAGGATGTGTAGTCGCGAGAGAAACGTTAGCCCGAAAACCCAAAGAAATAGCATTAAGTGTTGTTTCCTTTTTAAATGATTTGTCAGAAGAAGAAAGAATCAGGTTAAACATTGGGAACTGAATCATGACAATCGCTGTGTCTCAAATAGTTTTGGGAAAGTATGCTCAAGTAGAAAGCATGGAGGCCAAAGCAGAAGACATGAAAAGGCAGGTAGCAGACTTTAGAAGATCATTTGATAGGCTAAATGAAATGGGACTACCGTTCTTTTGGGATGATAATCTAGAGCTAATCTCTAAAAGCGCTTACAAAAAGAAGATCTGGGCTATAAGAATGGATCGCACGAAGTTCAAACATATGGAATAGCTGCACATAGGAAAAACTTTAATGGAAAAGATCGAAAACAACTTTGAAGTCTTGAACAGATTGGTTTCCATTGATGAAAGGCTTTCGTCAACCTCCTATTCTGACCATATTAAAATCCGAGTGATCTTGAAAGAGATGGCAGATTATGACCTTCCTTCAACTGAGCAGTGGGCTGCTCTAAATGGATATGCAAATATGAGATATGCTCTATGCCAGCTATAGTAGCTGTCTAATCTTTATAAGTTGTTAAATATTGTTTGAAAGGTCCGAAGACCCATAAGACATTTTTTATTTTTGATATAATGTGTAATATTTTTTTAGGTGGATAAATGGATAGCCAGTTGGAACTTTTATTTTACTATGTTTGCTTTTACTATAAGGTCAATCTCATTCAGTGATAATACCGACAAATGTAAGAAATAGTTAGGCTAGCTCTACCTGTTTTTGTTTCAAAGCAGTTATGACAAACAAATTTTGATGAGGTGTCATTCTGTTTTTAAAACATTTCTGTTTAGATGAGTCGAGCAAAGGGATCCCAACATCTATAAATGTGATGTAATAGAATGATAAAGAGGGTTGAAAACTTTTTGAATACGAAAAATTGTTATGTAATAAATTTTCTTGAATAAAATTTGGAGCGCTAAGCTAGTGCTTGTCAGGGATTCCTGTGTAATGAGTTTTGTAGTTTGTTCCTTCTCTCCTAATGTGCATTTGTTTCTTACATTGTAATTCCATTCTATGATATTCTTTTCATACTTGGTTCAGGGTACTGGTTAAGTGGAAGTCATAGATATTATGCTCCGCTTAGCTTATTCCGAGTATTCCACCCTTTTTTCTGCTAAAGTTGATATAGGATTCATCTCTGTATGCCTTATATCAATGGATTGCTCTTTTATCTTCTATTCGGCCAATTAAATAACTTTGACTACGATCTTTTTGCTACCTTGCCCCTATGTAAATGTATTTTGCAAAGCACTCGTAAATGATATTAAAGGTTTACTTAAGTGTGACTCCATTTCCCAATTAGGTTTCGTAGGTTTCAACCAGAGGAAGTTTTAATCATTTCTAGTTTTCCAATAGAAATCTGATCTTCTGTCTAAATGTTGTAATTGAATATCTTGGCCGTGAATGCTGGTATTTCTTTTTCATTATTGACAATCTTGATTATTCTAGTTCTTCATGAGATTTTAGAGAGAGCCCTCTCTATCTATGTTGTGTCAGTAGCACAGGCCAAAGATTGGTTAGTGGTTACCCAGAATTACCCTCTTTCAGCCTTGGGGGTCAATTTCAGTGTTAAGAAATTGGCGCCGTTGCCGGGGACCAAATTGTTTTATCAATCCCTGGGAGAATGACATACACATCCGAATTTCAAAGAACAAGAGAAATCCATGTGGGAAAATAGAGGTTTCCACATTTTTCAAGAAGGTTGAAGAATTTTTCCCTCGCGACTCCACTTACAAAGATCAGACAATTCAAAAAGACTCCATTGGAGAAAGCTCAGTACGCCAAAACATACTATTGAAGAAATTCCAAAGGCACCTGGCCTCAAGAAAGATCCATACGAGAGGTAATCCTTTCCCTGAAATTTTATTAGGAGTAGATAACCCTGAAATTTTACTCGGACGTACAACCATGAAAGATCAGGCTAGTGCTCCTCGCATCAATACTATTTCTTTTTAAGAGGATCCATCTATTTTTCAAAAATTGGATCTAGAGGTTGATATTAGCAAACCTTTGTCAAGGAAAAAATCTGAATCATACCTAAGCCTAGGTGAAGATGCTATGAATAATCTTGAATCATATCTTTTAGACCTTGTGTGGTTTGATTCTAAAAACCTTGTCAAAGTTGAAAGCAATAAGCCTAGTTCTTAGATCCCCCAAGCCCATACTAAAATCCCAGCTAGTTATCTTTCTCAGAATATTCCTCCACAAGCTCAATATCCACCTAGACCGATGGCTGCTTGATTTGCACCTTTGGTCCTGCCTGCTGCTTTGCATGAACTCCCTCTAAACTATGCTTAGAGAATTGTCCCTTATAATGGAGAGGGAGTCTGGTCATCCAAATAGCATGTTGATAGATTTGAGGATTTTATAGATCTGGAGGAAGTGGACCACGATGATGC
Organism: Larix kaempferi; assembly: GCA_027924585.1. Lineage (NCBI taxonomy): Eukaryota > Viridiplantae > Streptophyta > Pinopsida > Pinales > Pinaceae > Larix > Larix kaempferi. The sequence goes on from BSBM01000738.1 coordinate 14,277,871, forward strand.
TAAAATGAGATTGTTTGCCAAAAACCTGTTTGGAGAGCCTAAGAAATGGTTCAGACAACTTCCCAATGCTTCCATAGTAGATTTTACAGCTTTTAAAGTATTGTTTCTAGAAAGATGGGAAACAATGGGGAGTCCTGCCATAGTCTTATCCCAGTATAATCACTTAAAGAAGGTGGGTTTGAATCAGTCGATGAGTTTTCTGCCAGATTTATGAAGGCCTATAATTCTATTCCTGATGACCTAAAACCCTCGGTAGGCGCTGCAAAGCTCCACTATGCAGATGCCTTTGATGGAGATTTCTCATACACATTAAGCGAAAGAAAATCCGCCTCCCTGCCTGCTATACTGAAAGATGCCATGGAGGTTGAAGCCAAAATGATGGCTTCTGGGAAAATAAAAGGCAAGACAGAAGCAAATAGGAAGAAGAAAGAAACCCAAGCCTCTTCTAGTGATGCTAAATTTGATACCATGATGAAAACTATGGAGAGATTGATGGATAGGTTAGCCATGGAAAATAAGCCTCTTGTTAGGGAACAACGTGAAAATCAGGTAAGGAACCCTAACTTTAGAAGGCCGCCTCCTCCAAGAAATCCAAGAAATCAAGAAGACCACTAGATAAGGCCTCCATTCCCTGAGAATTGGATAGATGAAGAATGACCTAAAAACCCTGTTGTTTGCCAGATACATCTCTTCGACACCCTAGAACACGAAATTCATTTGACTGAAAAGGAGCATGATTTTTTCACCAAGGGAAATGTTGATAAAGCTGCAGAATTTGATTCTGAACAGTACCAAATGGGCTACATGAATGCTATGGATGATATCCAGAGAAAGATGAGGTTGAGAAACGGAGAAATACCAATAACTAAAGGAAAGTTTGCTCAAATTAAACCCCCTAAGACTCAACAGAATATGGATAAGCTAAAAGAAAAACAACTAGAAGATGCTCCACAGAAAATCTCAGAAGATAGGGGGTAGCATTCTAAACAAGGTAGGCAACCAAAAGTCACTAAACTAGGGAAGCCAGCTTCAATATTAAGCTTGAAGGCTGAACTGTCTAAGGTAAAGATCTATATCCCCTTGAATGAGCTTTTAAGAAACAATGAATATAGGGAAGAGATAAATATCCTAGTAAAGGGGCAGGAAGGAAATACACAAGACATGTTGGAAGTGATAGACGATGCCCCCACTATAATCTTTGTTTCCAAACTGGAGGAGCCAGATGATAAAGAAGTCCCTCCCTTTTATGTGAGTCTGAATATCCATGATAACTTATTACACAATGCCCTGATAGATTCTGGGGCTTCACACAACTTGATGCCAAAGTCAGTGGTGGACCAGTTGGGGTTAGAAGTCACTAAACTCTACAAAGACTGATATTCTTTTGATTCCAGAAAGGTACCATGTTTAGGTCTGATTAAAGATGTGGTAGTAACCCTTTCCCAGATCCCAACGAAGAGCTTCATGATGGACATAGTAGTGGTTGATTTGCCTGCTAAGTTTGGGATGCTGTTATCAAGATCCTGGGTAAAAAATATAAAAGGAACCATGCAAATGGACTTATCTTATGCTACTATACCACTTTTCGGAAGCAATAGGAAGTTATACATAGAGAAAATGATGGCTTATGTGGTCAGCAGTGACGACAAACCTGAAAATCACCCTATATTTTCTCTCGATACAGACATAGGTTCCTCCATCATTTTCAATGATGGTCCACATACTAATCCTATACCCCCATTTTTCCACAAAGTTGAGGAAGACAAGGAATTTGTAGCAAGGTATGAGGCATCAGAAAGGCGAAAAAACGAAGAAGGACTGTGGAAGATGTACTTTGATGGGTCACTGAGTAAAAATTGAGTTAGGGCTAGGGCTTGGATCATACCTCTAGACCAAGAATCTAGATACCTATCCTATAAATTGACTTTTGAATGTACAAACAATGTAGCTGAGTATGAATCTCTACTTTTAGGACTGAGAGCTCTGAAAGATCTGGGAGCCAAAAGAGTACATGTATTTGGAGATTCAGAGCTGGTGGTGAGCCAGGTAAATGATAGCTATCCGGAAAAACACCCCAGGATGAGGGCTTATAGAAACGAGGTGTGGGACATGTTTGGAAATTTTTTCAATGAACATAATATCTGAGCAATTCTGAGGTGTGAAAATCAAATAGCAGACTCCTTGACCACTACTGTTGGTGGTTTTAAAACTCCCATTTTTTCCCGAGAGAAATATGAGCTCAAAGTAATAAACAAACCCTCCATCCCAGACAATTCCAACTATTGGCAAGTGTTTGAAGATGATCTACAAATTAAAATATTTTTAGAACTATCTCATGAGTTTTCTAATGTCCAGATTGATACAGAAAATGAGAATGTAGAAGGTCTGATGGACCAGGAACAGTCAGAAAGCGAGGAGAATGAAAATAAGGATTGAAAGAATATGACCTGGAGATAAAGCCTACCAAGCTGGTAAAGGGGCAAGGGTTAGCAAAATTAATGACCAAAGCCAACTGTGATTCTTTGCAACTCAACTTTTTACAAGATTTTTCAAATCAGCTGGAGGTGGGAGTACAGGTGAGGCTAGAATTCTCTGCATCCCCTTGGTATACTGACAGTGTGTATGTGTTGCAAAATTTACAAGCTCCTCCAGGAATAAGCAAGAGTAGGTCTAGGGCTGTGAAATTAAAAGCTGCAAAATATTGTATTATGAATCAGTTCTTGTACTGGAAGGACCCCAAAGGTGTGTTGCTAAATTGTCTATTGGAGGAGGAAGCTAAGCATACTAAGAAAGAATTTCATAAGGGAGATTGTGGCGGACATCATTCTTTGAAAGTAACAGTAAATAAGACCTTGAGGTCCAATTTCTATTGGCCTACCATGTTCATAGATGTGTATAAGGAAACGGTTGCTTGTCACCAATGTCAAATATTTGAAGAAAAGAGGAAAGTTCTCTCGCTGCCCCTTCACCCAGTCATAGTACAAGATCCTTTTCAACAATGGGGACTAGATTTCATGGGGGAAATAAACCGTAAATCCTCTAGGCAGTATAGATGGATATTGACAGCTAATGATTACTTCACCAAATGGATAGAAGCTATACCTACCAGGAATGCAACATAAAATGTTATTATGGACTTTCTGGAAGATAACATCCTATCTAGATTTGGGTGCCCCAAGAGAATTGTGATTGATAATGTGCCTGCCTTTTGTTCAAGAAGTCGATTAATTTTTGTCACAAATACCATATCAGTATGAACCACTCTACAGCATAGTACCCGCAAGGAAATGGACTAGCAAATTCCTCCAACAAAATCTTAGTAAGAATCATAAAGAAATTGTTGGAAGAGAATAAAAAGGGCTTTGCATACAAAACTGAGATATGCTCTATGGGATGATAGAATAAGCACGAAAAGAGCCATTGGGATGTCCCCTTTTTAGTTTGTATATGGGGTCGAAGTGGTTTTTCCAGCATCTCTAAGGTTTCCAGTTATGAAGTTGCTGCAGGGAATAGAAGAAGAGCTGAACCATATGCAGAGGAGAATAAGCCAAATAATTGAGTTAAATGAGCTAAGGATGAAAGCCTACAACAAGGTGTAGGGACACCAGGAAAAGATGAAGGAAGCTTTCGACAAGAAAACCAAGGAAGATGAATTCCAGGTGAACGATTTGGTCCTGAAATGGGATGCCCCTAGAGAAGATAAACACGGAAAATTTTACCATATGTGGATGGGGCCTTATGTTATTGCAACAAATTGAGGGTTAAATTCTTTTATCCTAGAAAATCAGGATGGATCCACCTGGTCTGGAGGACTGGTCAATGGAAGGTTCCTAAAGCACTACCTATCCTAGAGGCGCTAGGCGAGCCATGTACCATAACTTGTATATATATATAAGTTATGAAGTTGTTATGAAGTTTTTTTTTTAGGGTGAACCGGAAAGACTTGAAGCCCGAAAATGAAGGCCCTTAGGTTGGGAAGGGGAAGCCATGATTTTATTTTTGAATGTTCAGCCTAGATATGCAACAAGTACGGTCCTCAATTGCTATAAAGAAGTCTCAGTCTAGGGTTTGAAGGAACCTCCCAATGGATCAGGCACTTAGTCTGCGGAGCTCTTTGCTACCTCGCAAGGAGGATAGCATCCCCGTTGGAGCCAGTTGTTAACACCCATATATTTTTTTTATAATATGAAGTTGAATGGAAAGGATGGAGAGTCAAAATGTACCTAGTGGAGAACATGAGATATCCTCCATGCTCCAGAACTAAGTGCTAGTGGGAAAAGCTAAGGGGTCTAAGAAGGACCAAATTTGCAAATGATGGGAAAATGTTGAAGTGTGGGTATTAATAGGGGATAATCACACTTTATAACCTATAGTCCATCGGTCCTATAATGAGAGATTAAACATCCCACCGATCTACGCCGTCGATTAAGTGCAAGGATATGATCCATGACCCTATATGGAATACCGCACAGCCAAGTTACGATGAGGATAGGAAAAAGGGTGGATGTGATGAACCTTTCCCGCCAGCCAAGTGTCAGTCGCAGATGATATCGCAAGAAGAATTGATAGAAGGCCATATATCAGATCGGGCACATGCGATGGTATAAACAAGTGGAAAGATCCATGTTTCGGATGGAGAAAAGGGTCACATCAACGGCGCTCAAAGTTGATCCCGCGAAGAAGTAGCATGCTGGAGAGCGAAATAGCAGATGCAATGAACCTTTCCCGCCTGCCAAATGTCATCCCCAGATCCCGTCGCACAGAGGAAGAGATCATAGTAGGGACCACTGGGGTACATGTGATGCCGCCTTATGGAGAGGTGTGAATAAGACAAACGACATAGATGAGAAGTTCAAAGCAGATCCGATGGTAGAGAAGAGTAGGCTATCAAATCAAAGGATAAAGAAGCAGCCAATCTGATGGTAGGGAACAGGCGTGTAAGAAACCAATGGTAGAGATTAAAGGACATCAGGAAAATAAAGTCGGGAGTTATGTTAGCATGGTTATATATATAAGAAACAACCATGAGGGTTGACATTTGTTCTCAAAGTTTGTCGAAGTTAAGAGGTCCCTCGGTGTGTGGCAGATGACGAAGGTGACAGAACCTCCAGTAGCCTATTTAGAGCTTCTAAACCGACAAGTAGGGCCTTGTAACCGTCCTTTCTCTTGAAAGTTGAATCTTTAGTCATAAGATGGGAGATGAACAAGCTTCTACCCTCTATAAAGTTAGGGTGGCCCTGGAAGATAGGGACGCGGATGTGTTTGACCCTTGCATTTGGCTCCCTATCACTGAAATTAAAATAAAGTTAGATGCTTTCCATGAACAGGGTCTGGACATACACAGGGTTTTTATGTCGTCTTTTATTTTCTTTTGCCTAGACCAAGTACCCTCTTTCACCGAGTTTGTAACATGGTTTTCCACAAATTACTCCGATTCCACAAGGGAAATCATGGATGCCCCCAGGTCTGAAGTTGCCTTTGTTTTAGATGCGTCGGTTGTAAAGAATTCATTTTTTGTCCCCATGTCATAGTACCAGGAGTCGGAAAGATTTTTAGAAGATTCTGTGGTTTCCCTGTTCCGTCAAATCACCCCTGAGAGCCATCAGGCTTTCCTAGATACATGTCTGAAACCTCACTCCGAAGTTACAGAAAATCCATACGCCTTGGACATCAACCTTTTTTATGATGATTCCCAGTTGGTCTTTTCACTGTTGGCTCAATTCTTAGGTTTAGATACTGACCAATGGGTAACGGAGGTCCAGCTGAGTCTACTTTTCAAGATTAGTATTTGTTTAGTAAGGTATGACACTGGACTCATCCCACGTCTTAGGTTTGATAAATTTTTAGCAGTAAAAATGCACATACAGTTGGGAAAATTCCCAAATACTAGATTTTTTAGATACCAGACACAACTTATGAAGATGACATTGTACAATAATGTGGAAAGCTCGCATTTTCTCCCTTTACTTGATACAAATGCTTTTCTAGACAATGCGTTTGATTATTTCAACTGTGTTTTAATCCCTGTGTATAAAGGCATTTTTGGGGAGGGACTGCCTAGAGTATTGCCCAAGATGAAGTTAATGATGCGATTAAAGGATGAAGTGGTTGTCGGAGACTGGTTCCTTTTGAAAGATGCTACAGTCATTAGGCTATATGGTTTTGTGAAGGAACCCCATGTTTTGCCTTCCTTTTTGGCATTAAGAATCTTTGCCTTGGAATTTATCAGACAAAAATTGAGCTTAGAAGAGGGACTATTCCAGCAGGTTAAAAAGGGCAGTGATATAAAATACCCTTGGAAGGTAGGTCCTTTCATTGTGAAGAGAAAGGAGGATTTACCAGATATAGAGGAATTGTTGAGACTTAAAGGGTTCAAAAAATACGTAGCCATTGAATACAACCCCCTGCATGTCATTTCTAGAAGAAGGAGGGAGTGTAACCTAAAGGATTTCAAACATAAGGAGCTAGAAAGGGCACTCAGGGGATGGAACCTGCTACAATGGGAACCCAAGGCAGAAGAAGTTCCAGGTTTGCAGGAAAGAAACCCTGTGATGTATGATGTGGTAATGAATATCAAACAGGTGTCGGACACTAGGGAAGTGGGCCGGAAGAGAGATTTGGAGGAAATTAAGGATATGGATACAGAAATCGGGGGTGAAGACAAACGACCTAGGATGGTAACACAAGTTGATGTGTTTGGTCAAAATACTCAGGTCGAGTCATTTGTTTCCCTCACTGAAGAAGAATTGGTCGGTGAGACACCCCAGGAAGATTTGACTGTCTAAATGGATAATGAAAAAGAGGATAATGAGGTGTCTCCAACCCCTGAAGTGCAGATAAGATAATACAAGTTTCAGGATGTTAAAGAAGATGAGAACAACAGTAGATTCCGGTCTAAAGCTGATATGTGCAAGCGATATAAATAGGATAGGCAAGTCTCGGCCCAGAAGCTTTTTCTCCTGATGCCGAGAGCCGGTAATTTATCCAAAACTGATACTTCCTTGTTAACTAGTAGAGATGAGAAGGATAACACTTTAAATTTGGCAGTATTGACAGAAGCCAAAGTAACAAAGATGAAGCTCAGATGGGATATGATACCAGTACCTGACAAGATCCATTTTCACAAACAGATTGGTTATCTTATCCATGTTGATTTTGTGAAAGCCGCATTAAGAGGTGATAACTTGGAAGTTACTGTAAGGAAGCTAAAGAACCAGCTAAAGCAGGAAAAGCTTGAAAACCGAGCCCTTCAGCAACATGTAAAAAAGTTACAAATTGACCTCGTTGGAGTTGACGGGGCAGGAAAAGATATGAAGCAGCTGCTAGCTGATAAAGAAAAGCTAATTTCAAACCTACATAAAAGGGAAAAAGTCTCTAACACCTAGCTGATCCAGGCCACCGAGGAAACACAATTTGAAATACAAAGGGAGGCCTTATCTAAGGAATTGGATGATTGTAAAGCAGAAATACTGAAGCTTGTTGGAGAGGAAGGCAATTGGAAAAAGGATAAAATAAGCCTAGAAAAGCAACTTGAAGATCTAAGAAGTAACTTGTCCAGTCTGGACATGCAGCCTACAAATGTGAGTCAAGATGGTGATGAAGACAGTACCAATAGCCTGGCCCAGGCTATGTCACATGTCAGCCTGATAGATAGTGAGATAAAGGAGCTAAGGGAAAGAATGTGGAATCTAGAAGATGAGAATAAGAAGTAGTAGGAGGAGACAAATGCCCTCTGAGAGAAGCATAGGGAATCGATTGAGCAAAATAAAAATCCCACTCACTAGGTTGCAGGGAAGGCTGCTATGTATGGGTGTATACATTTGGTGTGGGATAGGGTATTTAAAGAGGCTGAGGGTTTTTGGCCATACTTGGAGTTTATAAGAGTCAAGGAGAAGACAATCAATGATGCTTTGTTAGGACGTGTAGTCACGAGAGAAAATTTAGGCCGAAAACCCAAAGGAACAACATTAAGTGTTATTTCCTTTTTAAATGATTTGTCAGAAGAAGAAAGGATCAGGTTAAACATTGGGAATCGGATCATGACAATCGCTGCGGCTCGGAGAGTTTTGGGAAAGTATGCTCAGGTGGAAAGCGTGGAGGCCAAAGCAGAAGATATGAAAAGGTAGGTAGCAAACTTCAGAAGATCATTTGATAGGCTAAATGAAATGGGACTACCGTCCTTTTGGGATGATAATCTAGAGCTAAACTCTAAAAGAGCTTACAAAAAGAAGATTTGGGCTATAAGAACGGATCACACAAAGTTCAAACATATGGAACAACTGTCCATAGGAAAAAATTTAATGGAAAAGATCGAAGACGACTTTGAAGTCTTGAAGATATAGGTTTCCATTGGAAAAAGGATTCCGACAGCCTCCTATTCTTACCATAGTGAAATCCGAGTGATGGTGAAAGAGATGACGGATTATGACCTCCCTTCAGTTGTGCAGTGGGCTACTGTAAATGGATATGCAAATATGAGATACGCTCTCCGCCAGCTATAGTAGCTGCCTAATCTTTATGAGTTGTTAAATATTGTTTGAAAGGTCCGAAGACACATAAGACATTTTCATTTTTGATATAATTTGTAATATTTTTTGAGGCGGATAAATGGATAGCCAGTTGGAAATTTTATTTTAGTATGTTTGCTTTTATTGTAAGGTCAATTTCATTCAGTGATAATACCGGCAAATGTAAGAAATAGTTAGGCCAGCTCTGCCTGTTTTTGTTTCAAAGCATTTATGACAAACAAATTTTGATGAGGTGTCATTCTGTTGTAAAAAATTTTTGGTTTGGATGAGTCAAGCAAAGGGATCCTTGCATCTATATATGCGATGTAATAGAATGATAAAGAGGTTTGAAAACTTTTTGAATACGAGAAATTGTTCTATAATACATTTTCTTGAGTTTTTTCTTCAATAAAATTTGCAGTGTTGAGCTGGTGCTTGTCAGGGATTCCTGTGTAATGAGTTTTGTAGTTTGTTCCTTCTCTCCAAATGTGCATGTGTTTCTTACATTGTAATTCCATTCTATAATATTCTTTTCATACTTGGTTCAGGGTACTGGTTAAGTGGAATTCATAGAGATTATGCTCCGCTTATCTTATTCTGAGTATTCCACCCTTATTTCTACTAAAGTTGATATAGGATTCATCTCCGTATGCTTTATATCAATGGATTCTTTTTTTATCTTCTATTCCGCCAATTAAATCACTTTGACTACGATCTTTTTGATACCTTGCCCCAGTGTACATGTATTTTGCAAAGCACTCATAAATGATATTCAAGGTTTACTTAAGTGTGACTCCATTTTCCAATTAGGTTTCATATGTTTCAACCAGGGTATGTTTTAATCATTTCTAGTTTTCCAGCAGAAATATGATCTTCTATCTAAATGTTGTAATTGAATATCTTGGCTGTGAATGCTGGTATTTCTTTTTCATTATTGACAATCTTGATTATTCCAGTTTTTCATGAGATTTTAGAGAGAGCTCTAATGCCTCAATTGGCATTATAAATTTTAATCTAATTAAACATAGATTGTGTGTCTAAGCATCATATAATCAACGTGTAACCATAACAACATATAAAGGACATATAAGCATTTTGCAATAGCATCAAATAACTTTTAGAATTTTTAAAACTTCATTTGTGATTCACACAACATAAATTAACATCATAAATCATGTAGCAATAGCATCATATGATAATTTTACAACAACATATAAACAATTTAAAATCACAATAAAAATACCTCGTTATAAGAATGGTGATGGAGTCCAAACTGAGCAAGCTTCGTTCTTCATCTCGAGTTGCTTCTATCTTCATTTTCCAAAGAGGAACCACGGTTTTCCTTCCAGCCAACTAGGGGCCTAGCCGGCTCCCTAGCCCCACGAAGCCATCTAAATGGTCCCATCCAAATGGCTCCTGGCCCTCTGTGCCCGAGAACCCCGAAGAACAGAATAGTGATGCACCAGTAGGCTATGTATCAAATCTTCCAAGAGTTCTCAAACTCTTCCAACTCTTCAAAACTTCTTATACCCCAAAATACCCAAAATTCTCCATCCCAGAATACTCTCACCAAAATAATATTCAAGAGAAAAAGAACCTCCCTCCTTCCACTCTCAAGTCTCATATTTATATAAAAAATCCTCATCCATTAATAAATACCCATAAATAATAGTCATCAATCAATAAATTCATTTTCTCCAAAAAAAATAGAAATTTGATTTAAATAGTTAAAATATTAATAAACATGGATGCAAAGTCTCATTTGTCATGCTTCCATATTAATGCAACTATGACAACCAATTTCTAAAAATTTGTGCAAATCCTATCTATCCATTTATTTATATTATCCTTTCATTCATAAGTCAAAATAAGATATTTTCATATACTATATTATACTATGACATATTTTATATTATATGTATATAATTATATATGTTATTTAATAATCCAATCAATTTATATAAATCTAAATCATATTAAACAAGTCAACAAACTCATACTTTCAACACACAAGTAATGCTTTCATCAATTCGTCAACCAAGTTACTAATAGATAATATCATCATATTAATTTACTTATCGATCGACGAATCATAGTAATGTAATCACGAATTGACGTATGCATGGCCAGTGCACACGTCTTAAGCGTGCGTACTAATAATCACATTTAATGCTCCTAATAAATTATTATTACATCCTCTCAAACAACATATAGAAGAACAATTAAACACTGCATCATTCATCATTCATAATCATTCATACAGATACAATAAGACAAAATTAGATAAACATAATGGTGAAATCAAACATATAATCATGATGGTTAATAACAATCAAGAACACCATCCAATCCATCATTGGTACCATCCATCACATCAGTAATCCAACCCCTAAATCACCACTACTTCCATCTCCTGACCTCACCATCTCGTCCTCTGCTGCAATATACTGTGGCATCGACTGCACGACCTAACCACATATAGAACCTGTAAGCGGAAGTGTCGATCGACCACATCGACCAAGCTTCCCCAGCAGGCATCTTCTAGTCGTCATCACACGTCTAGGGGAGTGCGCTACACAAAACTCCCACAACTCCAGGTTTCGGGGGATAAATGGTGGGAATTTCCTCCACCCCCCCCTAATAGTACTAGGGTCAACACCCTACATCAACCATACTGTGCCATCACTGTTCTAAGGGGTCCCGTCATTGAAAAACCACTTTGGTAAAGTCACAATTCCTGTCAAAACTCACACTCACCCACAAGTCATAGAAATATTGGAATTCACAATTAAATAGCATGAAATTTGATATAACATCATTATACTCATGATGTTTAAGACATCTCGTGCCCCTTTGCAATATATGAATCCACCTATCTCATAGCCAATCAACCTGTGGAACAATTCATCATTAACATGAAACAACATATATATATATATATATATATATATATATCCATACCCAACTCTTTCAAGTGTTAATCCATATCACTAATACAACATTTACGAATAATCATGTAAGTACTTTTGCAAACAACTAAATTAACATTCCACGTATGGATATTCTATATTCAATTTGTATGTTCAATATGAAGTAACATATCCATTGCCATTAATAGATTAAATAGTAAATTCCATTTACCATACAACCTCACTGGAGTCCACATGTGCACATAACAATCATCTTAATCAATCTATCTTCGCCAAACAGATAATAAGCCAATACAATGCTAAGCTAATTCACATTAGAGTTTTTAATTTATGACTATCAATATATGGGGCATTACAAGAGCCCTCTCTGTCTATGTTGGTTCGGTGGCACAGGCCAAATATTGGTTATTGGTTACCCAGAATTACCCTCTTTTAGTCTTGGGGGTCAATTTCGGTGTTAACACATGGGATCCTGATCAATGTATTCCAACCAGTTTGCTTTCTCTGGCAATCCAGCCATCTCAAAATGGTCATGTCCTTTCCTTCCAGATTGCATCCTTCTTTCTAAGATTATGTGATGTGGATCATAATTCATCGTAGCTTTAGAAGGGAGTCCCAAGTCTCTCATCATTCCTTCAACAACTGAGAGGGTTGTTTTATGTTTAATCATAAAAGAGCCTAGCACCCATGGGAAAGCTATGTCAGAGGACTTCTTGTTATATAAAAAGTGATCACATTCATCCTTCAACTTCTGTCTTATGAACTCTAAATGGACAACCTGGGTGTTAAAAAGGAGGGGAGTACATACAGGGGGTGTGAAAAACCATACACTCCGATTACTGTCCCATGTTTCATCAAAAACCAATCCCCTGTCCCCTTCCCCATAGTGGGATGCAATAAATCTTTCATCTCTGGGAGTACTCTGGGAAATTCCTCTTGGAAAAAGATATGATAAACCTTCGCCATCAATCATTCATGAAAACAAAGTAATCCGAATACATTTCCTTTGTAATCTTTAGCTCAGGGATTTGCAGGTTTTCGTCGATGGCTGTTAAAATGTTTTTGAGCAGATAGGAATGGAACCTAAAAACCCTGTTTTTAGGGAATTCCACCAACTATAAGTGAATATTTTTGGCAAGGGAAACATCGAATCTAAGGCATGTGGTCTGGATAAGTGGGTTTTGATCGTTTAGCTCTATCAGGAAAGTGCTCAAGACAAACATTAGACTGATTAATGGCTCTGTGATATACTACTGGTCACTATCTAACACCCAAAACTGGGCTATCATGGAAATAACACATTTAGACTCTTCTTTGAAAGGATTGGTCTCGTCAGGGAAAGGTGAGCTAGGAAAGATGCATTTGGTAGCAAGGAGGCCTAGAAGAAACTTTGCTTGAGTTCATTAGGGGCCTGATGAAAGTGCTGAATTAAGGTTTCCATTTGATATCTGTGAGCTCTATGGCTGAATTCTAGGGGAACAACCAAGGCTTTTCTAACAACTGGGGCCTTCACATGGCGAAGGATTTTAGATCCTAAGGCATTGAGGATTTCCCTCTGTCCTAGAGCATAATGGCTGGCGCACCATTCTACGAATTCAGGCCAAGTGGGGGTTTGGGTGGTGGTAAAGCAGTGGAAGAAGGACTGGTATAGTTTGTGAACATCTACCTATCTAGCCCTTATAACCTCCAGCTTCTCATTAGCCATATCCAGGGAGCTATTGATAAATATGGTGTCGTATATGTCTCTATCCTTGTCTTCCAACAAGGAACCAAGAAATGGAGATTCGATAACAGAGAGGTCTACTATCTCGGCCATTTAAATACCTAGTTGTGAAAGGGAAAAGGGACAAAAACCTACCTGGTCTACTAATAGCTGGACCACCTTTTGGTCTCCTGGTCGGCCGATATGCTTCTGCCATATTCGCCTTCTTCACTCTTCAACATGCAAATGAACAGATAGGATGTGGACATTCATGGGGGCTAGCCATTTTATAATATAGAATTCGTCGTATCACCTTTGCAAGTATGATAGCGACTGAATCATGTCAACCGTCCATTTCTCTTGGCCCCCCTTCAGCCATAGATCTACTCGCTTTACCTTCCCCTCGTCATTGTGGCCTTTCAAATTAATATTACAATCCCAATCTCAACCGATGGATGATGCGTATTCACCGACCGTGGTGATTTTCGGTGCACTTAGCGCGCTGACGATTAAAATTGCTGCCATTATCATGGACCGCAGATCTACCCTCGCCAAATCCGAACCATTGAAAGAAGCACGCCACTTAATCAGATCGCGATGATTTAAAACGCAGCTTCTCTCTCGCGCATGTTAGAATAGCGCCATAGCATCCTCACTGTAGATCTTTGCTCCTTCATATATTTCACGTTGATCGCTTTAGAAGTAGACCCATTGGTTAACAACGCACCTGTGTTCATAATATTTTCTACTTCGAGAGAATATGACTAGGGAGTTTGGCTTACTTTAGAAAAAATTTACGATCACGGGATTCCCTTATCTATCCCAATGTCTTCTTCAAACCCCAACACCATTTGAGTGCTAACAACTGGCTCCAACCGGGGATGCTTACCTCCATGTGAGGTAGCAAAGAAAATTCGAATACCAAGTGCCTGATCCATTGGGTGGCTTTCACCCAGACAACTGCAACCTTCAACCTGTAACTGGCTCTCCATTCAAAAACTGTAACTGAAAACTCAAAACTGAAAAACCTACTGAAATCCTCCAAAAATTAGGAATACACAGACTGCTAAAAACTAAAAACTAAAATTAACAAAAATGCTTGACTTCCAAGCTTATTTATATACAAATGCTCGTACCCTATTTACTGATCATAAAGGCCAGATCATGTAATCTCACACTTCCAATGAAGCTAGTCAAGCAAATGGCTTCCTGACTGAAATTTAGATTCAATCCCTCGAGGACAGAAAAAGAGTTTGGTAGTTGATATCTCCAACTAGGGATATTTTTCCCTCCCTTTCGGCTTGGACAATACAAAATCCATCTTCTCTATGGATTCCAACAAACTGGCGAAAGGGTCTTCCAGAAAATGAAAGATTCCTATTTCTTTATGACCAATCATACGAGCATATCCAACTGGTTCTTTTTTATTGTTCACATTGTCTATGTCACAACAAGGCTTCCCTCATCGAAATTCCATTTGTAATATGTCACACTAAATTTCAGACAGACTTTGAGTAGTATAGTCATCCCCTTTGTCCTCAATCTGATAGAACTGAAACTTTTATTGGATTTCAAAAGAAATATTATTTTGATCTTCAAATGTATTAAAAGAAAAAGCTCCCTCTAGAAAAAAAGATTCTGAAGTCGAATGACATGGAGAGAAACTTATTTGACTAATCTGATCCTTTTCTGAATCACATGACAACTGACAAAGCTGGAGAAAATTCTCACCCAACTCAGGAGAAACGATATGAAAATCATTACCAATTTCATCTGAAACGTCAGAGTTTACAACTTGATCAAATGCTGCAAAAATATCATTAAATTTTTCAATAAAATTAAGTGCAACAAAATTCTCTTGATATTAAAATTCTGAATGTGAAAAAGAGTCCCGACTTTTTGTTTGGTACTTCTCTTCCTCATTGCAAACCTCTGTTTCTTCTAAGTGTTGGGACTAATTGCACTCTAGCTCTTCCTTTTTATCATCTACTTCAAAAAGGTTTATGAAGCTTCCCATCTTAGATTTTTGTTTTTTATTAGAAGCCCTGATTTTTTGCTTTATCAATTCAAGTGAAGAATAACAGAGGGGTAAACAATCATTTTTAGGAAATTCCTCTTTAGAGGTTTGATCATGGATAGTGATCATATTTTCTTCATTAGCTGTCCTGGAACTTGTAAAGTTTTTAGCTGGTACAATACCCAAGCAGTCTTCTTCATACTCCCCATACTTGTCATACTTACATGGACTAAATTTTTCTTTGAAACCATCACTAACAGAAAATTCAGTAGGCTGATTGTAATTTACATAAAGCAAATCAGAATTACCTTATTCTGACATATCATCGGGTTGATCACCTCTCTGTTCATCATAGAAAATATTGGGTTGTTCATGTCTCTCCTCGAATCGTATTCCTTCTTCAATTTTTTTATCATTATCTAGGTCTGAAATTTTCCCAGACATCCTGAGATTGTCTTCAACCTCCAAAGCATCAATGAACATATGTTGCAAATTAGAAGACTTTCTTTCCAAAAGAAGAAAAGATAAATCAGGAGGAAAGATAGACACATAGTGTAACTTAGCAGCATTGTCTAGGGGCTGAATTTCCCTGGGCATATCATGGTAGAATCTTGAAAAACTTCTGTTAAAGCTGGACATGAATTATCCTTCATGCCTTCTCATGGAGTAAAACTCTGAAAGAACTAGGTCCCACGACCTTCTCCTCCCCCAAAACTCCAAGAAAACATCAAAAAAACCCTGCCATGTATCTATAGACTTGGGTTGTAAATGATTGAACCATTGCTTCACATATCCTTGGAAGTATTGGGCGAAAGTACTCATACAAACATCATCATGCTCTACTTAAAAAACATCAAGAAAATTTTCAAATCCTTGAAGATGTTTCTCAATGGTAAGGCTTTCAATTTATCCTTCAAATCTAGGAAGGTATTTATGGTATTTGGGAGGATAGTCATTAAGAATAGTGGGCAGCTTCAAAGGGTCATATCTCGGCTGAGATCTGGAAGGAAGAGGAGCATGTATGGGGAGGGTATTTTCAGCCTCACTCTCATGGGATTTGTAAGGCTGGCTAACTACCTTATGATGTTCAGAAGAAGAAATGGCATCAGCTCTAGGGGTTAAAGGAGGATAGATATTTGTAAGATCTAGAGAGGGATATACAAAGGAGGGTCTCTCATGACCTAGAGCTCTTCAGTGGAACAAAATTTTCTTCATATATATACATAAAGGTAAAAGGAGACTGATACAGAAGAACAATATCTCTTTGAAGAAATTGATAGCTTGATACCTGGGTCTCGATTCTTCCATGTTTTAATGGCGTTGAGGTCCCCTTTCGATGAAATCTACAAATTTTGATTAAAGAATGAGGGAATCAACCTACGAATCAATGAAATCCTGGATTTCCCGAGCGGAGTCGCCATGAGAGTTTTAAAATCTCATTTTTGATAGAAGGTCACTGATCTTTCCAATGGAGTCATCTTCATTTTGGAACTTTGCTAAGTGGAGTCACCAAGTGAATGATACAACCTTCTCAATGTCTGACTGTTGTTCACCATCAGCATTCAGATCTGAAACCTTTGTCATTCTCCAGGGATGATAAGACAATTGCTCCCCGGCAACAACGCCAATTTGTTAACACCCAAAATGACCCCCTAGGTTGTGGGAGAGGGCAGGCTGGGGTAAACACTAACCAATCTTTATACTTAAGCTACTAACCCAACTTAGTCTAAGAGGGATCTCTCTCTAAACATATGACAGACTGGAATAATCAAAGGTGCCAACAATGAAAACACACACCATCATTCATCATCAAGAATATTCAATTACAACAATATAGAAGTTCATATTTCTATTGGAAAACAAAATGATTTAAATTTCGTCGGCTGAAACATATGAATCTCTCGTTTGGGCAATGGAGTCACGTTAGACAAAACCCAGAAAAAACTTATTCACAAAGGCTTCACAAATGTATTAACATAGGGGCGAGATATTAAACAGCTCATAGTCGAAGTGAACTTAATTGATGAGACAGAGGAAAAAGAAACAACCCACTGATGCAAGGCATATAATAATGGATCCTACATCAACTTTAGCAGAGAAAATAATGGTGAAATACTTGAAAAAGATAAGCAGAGCGTATTTTCATGAATTCTACTTAACTATCACACTACTCCAAGCATTGAAGAATGTCACAGAATGAAAATAACAATGAGAGATACACAATTAACATAGAAGAAGAAACACAGACTACAAGACCAGTTACACAAGAATCCCCGTAAACATTAGCTCGGCTATGCAATTTCTATTCAAAATATAGCTCGAAAATGTCTTACAGAGCACAATACAAAATTCCCATAAAAGTTTCAAGAATATTTTTGAACCCTTTTGTCTTTAATTACAATGAATTTATAGAGGCCCCTGGAGCTCTAGGCTTGGCTTTCTTTTGAACGAAAAACAGTTGCAATTGCTTGATAGCTAACTAAGGCATTTCGCCGTTACAACTTAAAAAAAAACACTGGCGGTATAGGCCCAACCGCTTTTTACATTCACTAGCCTATTTTACTATATGACTAACAACTTTAACAAAAACAAAACAGAAAATTGATAGCTCCTGCTTGCTACCTCCACCGCTCGCTGATCATTCAGCAGACACCTTTGAGTTCTTCATGCTTTGACCTTTAACCTCACTTTACCGTATTTCTCTATCAATTGCCACTGATCATCCGTAGGGAAATTCACGGTGGTGAGCTCTTTAAGTAATACTCTTAGCTCAGTGTGTTCCGCGTAAGAGTATCTAGTATGTAATGTTCTGGCTACCCCAAAATTTGAGACTAACTCGAAGTCTCTTGTCATCTTTTTAGCTACTAGCTAGTCGGTCAAAGGCTGATCCATCCCTTCAAAGTCATTTTGATTCATCCTGCAGTCCCATAGCTTGGTTTTATATTCTTCCTTTGATAACATCTTCCCTTTCTAATCCCATAACTCACGTAGGCCTTTCTTGAATAAAGGATCAAATGCTTCCTTGAACATATTTAGCTACTTTGACAAAATGTCAATCCCCGACTTGGTGATATTTACCTGTTCATGCTTGTTAATTACCCTTTTGGCCCATTTGATGGTAGCCACCCTATCCTTCATGCCTGCATCATCGACCTACTCTTCTGATAAATCATTTAAGAAATCTATTGCGTTGGTAGCATATCCTAGAGGATTTTTATTGAGTCTTTCATTTGCCACCTTGACATCTTGTATAGCTAAATTCACCACAGTCTCTTTGTCCAATATAAAGTTTATATCAGGTAGTAGGTCTTCAGCTTGTTTTATAATATCATCCCGGATGATTTTCCTAGTTTCTTGCAACACTTTCTGCTCGATTATTTGATCCTTCAAATTGTCAAGGTCGACCTGCATTTCCTGGTACTTGGTTTCCCAATCCTTCATTTTTCTTTCCATGTTATCCTTTAGAATTTTCAAGTTGGCAACCTTCTTTTTTAATCAGAGCAACTCAACATATTCTAGGCTGGCATCACCTATCTTCCCTACCAGGGAGAAATCTCCTACTGCAATCGAATCTGTGGCATCTTGCTCCATGTCCTTTACTTTCTTCTCCAACTCTTCAACTCTTGTCTTCCATGATTCTTCCTTGGCTGCTACTAGGGTTATGTTAGACTGCATCTTCTTTTCTTTCTCCATAAGCTCCACCAATTGGGATTTACAGTCTAACATTTCCCCCTTTAGTTTCTCTTTCTCTTCCTCTAGCTATGCTATCTCAGGGGTATTTGCAAATTGAGCAGGAGAGATCTTTAAACTCTTCTTTAAAGTCAGGATCTCCTGATCCTTTTCATTTATCAGCTCATGGATGTTCTTCCTCTTATCTTCTTCTTTCTCATTTGTTAATAGCTGGATTTGGTGCTTCTTCGACTGCGCCTTTAGAGATTTATTCTCTGCTTTTTCCAGCTTTAGCTGGTGCTGAACCCTGGACTTACTTGTCTGCACCTTTTATAGCTCTATGGAAAGATTCAATAGCCTATTATAAATGACATCACTTGTCTCCTTGTGCAGGTTGATTATATCATGGATAGGGATGTCTTCTAAGTTGAATTTCATCTCTATAGCCTTGTTTTTCGTAGCCAGGGCAAGGCTCAAGGTGTTTTGAGCTAAATTCCTGCTGGAAACTAGAGACACTTCTTTGTTAGATATCTTCCTTACCTCGGAGTAAAGTTTTGCTTCTTCTGCCAAGTTATCTAGATTTTCTTCATATTCCTCCAATAGCTTGCTCCTACTTGTGCTAGATTCTATAGGTCCTTTGGGAGGTTTTCCAAACATGTGTTGTTTCACTTCATAAGGGGGCATCTAAAACCTGATATGCTTTTTCTTAGGTTTTTCTTCTTGGATCTTTACTACCTGCTTCTCATTGTCTTCCACCTTTTTCCTCTTCGAGGCTCTGTCAGGGTCACTATCTACATCCATAGGGTTGCTAACCATTGAACTGCTAGGTTCCCCTCGAATGTTGACAAGGGGTAAGTTCGCTGACCCTACTGGGGCTTTATTAGATGAGTCAGGTGGTGAAGGTGTGCCTCCCTGAAAAAGGAATTTTAGAGTTTGGGAATCCTCTGATGAATCGGTGTCCATGGGCTCCTGATGAATGTATTCCAATCAGTTTGCTTTCTCTTGCAATCCAGCAATCTTGAAATGGTCATATCCTTTCCTGCTAGCTTGCCTCCTTCTTTATGAGATTATGTGATGTGGATCATAATTCATCACAGCTTTAGAAGGGAGCCCCAGGTCTCTCATCATCCCTTCAACAGCTGAGAGGGATATCTTATGTTTAATCATAAAAGAGCCTACCATCCATGGGAAAGCTATATCAGAGGACTTCTTGTTATCTAAAAAGTGATCACGTTTAGCCTTCAACTTATTCCTTATGAACTCTAAATGGAACAACCTGGGTGTTGAAAAGGCTGGGAGTACATACAAGGGGTCTCAAAAAACATACACTCTGATTATTGTCCCATGTTTCATCAAAAACAAATCCCGTGTCCCCTTCCCCATATTGGGATGCAGTAAATCTTTCATCTTTGGGAGTACTCTGGGAAATTCCTCTTGGAAAAAGATATGATAAACCTTCGCCATCAAATCATTCATGAAAACCAAGTAATCTGAAAACATTTCCTTTGTCATTTTCAGCTCAAGGATTTGTAGGTTTTTCTCGACGGCTGTTAAAAACATTTTGAGTAGTTAGGACTGGAACCTAAAAACCGTGGTTTTAGGGAATTCCACCAACTGGGAGTGAATACTTTTGGCAAGGGCATCATCGAATCTTAGGCATGCGGTTTAAATAAGTGGGTTTTGATCATCTGGCTCTATTGGGCAAGTGCTCGAGATAAACATTAGACTGATTAATGGCTCTGTGATGTACTAGTCACTATCTAACCCCAAAAACTGGGTTATGATGGAAATAACACATTTAGACTCTCCTCTAAAAGGATTGGTCTCGTCAGGGAAAGGTGAGCTAGGAAAATATGCGTTTGGTAGCAAGGAGGCCTAGAAGAAACTTTGATTGAGTTCATTAAGGGCTTGACGGAAGTGTTGAATTAGGGTTTCCATTTGATATTCATGATCTCTATGGCCAAATTATAGGGGAACAACCAAGGCTTTTCTAACAACCGGAGCCTTCACATGGTAAAGGATTTTAGAGCCCAAGACATCAAGGATTTCCCTCTATCCTAGAGCATAATGGCTAGCAAACCATTCTACAAATTCGGAGCAATTGGGGGTTTGGGTGGTGGTAAAGTACTGGAAGGACTGGTATACTTTGTGAACGTCTACCTGTCGGCCCCTTATAACCTCCAGCTTCTCTTTAGCCGTATCCAGGGAGCTATTGATAAATATGGTGTCTTATATGTCGCTATCCTTGTCTTCCAACAGGGAACTAAGCGATGGAGCTTCGGTAACAGAGAGGTCTACTGTCTCGACCATTTAAATACCCAGTTGTGAAAGGGAAAAGGGACAAAAACCTAACTTGTCTACTGAAAGCTGGACCACCTTCTGGTCTCCTAGTCGACCGGTATGCTTATGCAAGATTTCCCTTCTTCACTCTTCAATGTGCAAATGGACAGCCAGGATGTGGACATTAGTGCGGGCTAGCCATTTTATAATATAGAATTCGTTGTATCACCTTTGCAAGTATGATAGCGACTGAATCATGTCAATCGTCCGTTTCTCTTGGCCCCCCTTCATCCATAGATCTACTCACTTTACCTTTCCCTCGTCATCGTGGCATTTCAAATTAATATTACAATCCCAATCTCAATCGTTGGATGACGTGTATTCACCAACCGCGGTGATTTTGGGTGCGCTTAGCGCGCCGACGATTAAAATCACTGCCATTATTATGGACCGCCGATCTACCCTCGCCAGATCCGAACCGTTGAAAGAAGCGCACCACTTTATCAGATTGCGGTGATTTAAAATGCAGCTTCTCTCCCGTGCATGTTAGATTAGCGCCATAGCATCCTCACAGTAGATGTTTGTTCCTTCATATCTTTCACATTGATCTCTTTAGAAGTAGACCCGTTGGTTAACAACGCAACTTTGTCCATACTATTTTATACTTCGGGAGAATATGACTAGGGAGTTTGGCTTAATTCAGAAAAATTTTACGATCACAGGATTCCCTTATCTATCCCAAAGTCTTCTTCAAGCCCCAACACCATTTGAGTACTAACAATGTCCTCATCTTTAATTCTGACTTGGTGGTACCCCGACCTTAAATCTATTTTAGAGAATATCGTTGCACCATGTAGTTGATCAAACAGAACATCAATGAGGGGAAAAGGATATGTGTTCTTTATAGTCATTTTATTTAGCTGACGGTAGTCTATGCATAAATGCATAGTTCTGCCTTTCTTTTTAAAAAAAATTACGGGTGCTCCCCATGGAGACACGCTGAGTCTTATATAATTTTTATCAATCAATTCTTTAATCTATGACTTAAGTTCACTCAGCTCCAGAATATTAATTCTATAAGGAACCTTTGAGTTGGGTATGGCTCCTGGTACTAACTCAATGGTGAAATCGAGTTCTTTTCTCGGAGGTAGTCCTGGAATTTGTTCCAGGAATACATCAGGAAATTCCTTAAGAATGAGTATATCTTCCAGCTTTAACTTATCTTCATTAGTGGACTATTCGTTATTAATTACATTTACCACAAACAGCTTACACCCTTTTCGAACAACTTTCTTAACTTGTAATGCATACATTTTCCTAACAGATATCTTTCTAGGAATCCCTTTTACCATTAGAGTGTCAAATGCATCATTCAAACAAGTAAAAGTCTTTTCAAAGTAATTTAATACAACTCTATGCTTTTCTAACCAATCCATTCCAATCAGAACATCATAAGAATCTAAAGGTAACACATTCATCTTAACATGAGTTCTAAACTGATTCATCATTAATTCACATTCTTTTACATAATCAGTCACATTCCTTTTCGTGCGAGTAGCTAATTGAACTAACCATGATTTATCAAACTTATCTACTTTCAGATTGCAACATTTAACTAAATCAGGTGAAATGTAGTGAAGACTTGCTCTTGGATCAATACAAAATAGAAATAGGTTTATTTTTTAGCATACCTTCCACTTTCACCATGGAAGTTTGATGATCAGCTTGACTGTTCTCCAAAGATGCATTTATCCCGGGCATCTCTCTTGCTAAGTCACCAACAATAGCCTCCTCCTGTATAGTATGGATGTTGACAACAACCTTCTTTCCGAGTGGACAGTTTGATGCATAATGAGGTCCCTGACAATCCCAACATTTAACAGGTTCTTTTTGTTCATTATTTTTAACAAAATTCTTAGGTGGATCACTGTTCCTTGTAGTTGTAAATTTTGGTTGTGTATTTCTTGCTGCATTATTTCTTGGAAACTTTCTGTGAGAGTAATAACGTGAATTATTATTCCCAAAATTATGATTAAAATAAAACTGCTTCTTCCTTTGGTCAAAGTTGTTAGGCCTTTTTGCTTTCCAGCTTGGTATGCTTTCTCTTCTCTTATTATTTTCATAACAGATGTTCCCCTTTCTCATGGCCTCTTCAAGAGTTCAGGGACTATCATATTCAATCTTGTCTTTTATGTGAGAGGGCAAGCAGCTAAGAAACCTCTGTACCTTAGGTTTTTCTTCAACAAAATAAGGCACATATGTTAATAAATTCAAAAACTTGCTACACAACTCTCTTATATCCATGGAACCTACCTTTAACTCATAAAACTCTTTAGCTCGTTCCTCATAATACTGCTCTGATAGAAATTTGATTTTAAAATATTTCTTAAAATTACTCCAATTTACACATTTCTCTTCTAAACCTTTAACTCGTTTAAGATCTTGCCACCAAATGTCTGTTTTTCCAGTTAAGTTATAAATTTCCATTTTAGTTTTTAAATGACTTGAGTAATTATAAATTTGGAAATACTTATTCATACTGGATAGCCATGCTTCAGCTGCCTCACTTTTTTCCATTTCTCCATTAAAAGTTGGTGGTTTGATCTTTTTAAACTCGCTAGAAATTTATTCGTAGGGCCTGTACTTCTTTTTCTTAGTTTACTAGTCACTACCACTAGTAACACTAGAATACTTATGCTTTTTCATGTATGCCCTTGCATCAAATTCAAAATATGAACTACTTTCATAATTAGTCAATTTTACCTTTTTATCATTACGTTGGTAGGACATAGTTCCAGATTCAACATTATTTTCTGTTTTTTTATCTTGATCATTTTATGAAAATTATCCAGCAGGATTTGATTCAGCTCCTCTTGAGCTTTCACAATTCATTCATTTTCTTCCTTAACAATTTTTATCTCAATTTTTAAATCTTTCACTATCCTTAACAATTCAGAGGAATTATCATTCAATTCGACTAAATAGATTTTCTGCATTAATATGGCCTTGTTCATTATTATTATGTTCGTTATTAAGGGACCTATCCTCAGCCGACTCTGTTGGTCCTTCCATACCTGCAGACTCAATTTATAAAACGTTGAAACTGAAAACAAAATAAATTAAATCAGTAATTTGTAATTTTGTTATAATTTTTCAATTGCGTAAATGAGCAACTTCAGGCCTAGTATTTGAACTTGCTCTCTGATACCACATGTAACATCCCAAAAAATTCACTAAAATTAAAAAATTTTAAGTAGCAATAAATGCTTGTGTCGCTATGCTAAAAGTGTTAACTTCAACACAACTAAACATTTAACAATATACTTAACGATAACAACTCATAACATTTACATTAGTGACTAAGAATTTAGATTATGTATGAATCGCATGAGATGTATTAACAGCTGTTAGTTTAAAAAGCGTCTTAAAAAGTCGTAAGTCCTTTATCATCAAGTCAATGTCAGATATTGAACTTAATTATTGTATGCATAATGTCACTTTCTTCCTATTTCATGCATTTTGTTTTCTAAAGACTAAATGTTCGTCTTGATGAAATGAAGGGGTCCTTGAATAGCCCCGAGGATTACTTAGCTATCGCTAGCTAACGCTCCTGAATTCTAATGCAGAGATGCAAGTAAGACAAAATATTTCAATTGAAGCATGAAACGTATTTCAATAATATGTTTCTATACCGAGTTAGTTTTAAAAATTGATGTACGAAAGTTGTTAGAGTGATCAACTATTTTGCAAGCTTCTCAGGTATTGAATGCCCTTGGAGTGATTAACTCTGTATACTTTGTTCGCTAAAGAAATTCATAGTTTAACTATTGAAACTCGATAAACAACCTGTTCAAGTCAAACACTATGATGATGTATATATATAAATTCTAATATATGTTATTATCCCAAACTATGGATAAATCATTGTATTACCTTAACTCTAGGGATCGCATTGTAATACATTTTAATTTTAATAGTTATAATACTTCTAATATGCACTATGGGAAAAGTATGGTTTGACAAAACTTATATATTAATGTGCATACTATAGTAGTATAAGCTATGCACATATACTTATATGCATAGACTATATGCAAAGGTCAAATGTATGAAACTATATGTATAAACAATTGCATGAAACTATATGCATAATTTCAATGCATAAATGATATACTATGTATGAGGTTATAAGTATGAAATCAAAATATTACGAGGTATATAGACCATGGATTACCTATTATAACCCTAACTTAGTACTAGCACAAGTAATAAGGTATTAACTTTGCAGTGTGTGTGCGTTGACAAGAACTCGAACAAAGCTATGGAATTAATGCTTCCATAACTGCGATTTTAATGGAATGTTTGGTGGATGCTCTCAGGTTAAACTTCACATGAAAATGTTAGAGGTAAGGTGATGAATGTTAACTGGGAAATGTAAACTTGTCAAGCTATACAGGGCTTAATTTGGTAGATTCCTTAGCTAGACTTCTGTGTTGGCAGACAAACACGATGTTATGATTGTGGTGAAAAATGTGATGTTAACGCAGTACATGATTGTATTTCACAATGCCTTGGTGGTTGGATCTTCACCGTCGATCTTGTGGTAATCTCGGGTTTTGTATTAAACTCTAACTTTCCAGTATACCTCGTCGATATTGTGACTGTAGCATTCATTTACATGAGAGAGTGGGGAGGGAGGCCGATAGGCCCTCTGGTTCTTAGGGTTTGTAACTACATTTTGTTTCTTCCTTCCGGGGTTTTGATGGCGTGAACTCATACCTGCAACAGGTCAATAGATTAGTGTGAAAATAAGTGTAATATACACGGTTGGAATCCATAATGTAAATGCATCCGGGTTTAATACTGTAACTGGTTTTCTATTAGGGTTTAACTGTTGTTTCGGTGGTTTGCAGTGTTACAATCAGAAGTCTTTATGAGTGTGACAATGTTGAACCCATAGGGTAGCATCGTAAGCATTTGCAATTGATGAGTGTTCAATTTTTCTAATGAACAGGGCTTGGGTTCTTCTTGTATTTTAATGCGGTGCTTTGGGCACAAACTTAAAGTGTTTGAAGAAGCCGGTGCTTCAATTTATAGATAAGGTAATGTGTTATACTTCTCTTAAATTCTTCAGTAGCTAACTATTGGCATTGTAATTTATTTAAGTTTTCAATCTAGTTTTAACCCTGCGTAATATTGATAACTTGGCAGGTGTTGCGTCAAGAGCATGGTGTTGGGGTTCGTTTGCAAGAAAAATGATACTTGGATATCCAATAAGCCTCGGTGACATCCTCCAAGGTTTTTCCAACAGATGGGATTGGTATTGCTTGTTTGTGGTTTCTCCAAGTTTCGAAGGAATAATGTTGGGTGTTTTGTTTAATTTAATGTCAAACTATTTCAAGCTGTGAAGCGTTTAGTTTTTAGGGCTTCTCCCTTTGAGATGTCACTCGAAAGTTTGGTCTTAGCCACTGTTTACAGTGTTTGAATTTTTTAAATTGAATATCAAATTTTTTCGAGCTAGCTATCCTGTATAATACAAAGCGCTTTGTCAAAAGATTTTGGTGTTTAAAAACTCATGCTAGTTTAAAATGTAGTACGAAGGGTTGATCCTTCGACCTGCACTTGGTTTGTTTTCTTTCGTAACTAAATACATTCGATTTCTAAACGAAAGTAAATTAGATTTATATAAATAAAAAGGGGTTAGGGATTTGCCCAATACTATGTTTGAAAAATGAGTTTTAAATCAGCGAAGCTGTAAGGATGGGTTTCAAAGGTTTGAACCCTAATGTGCATATCCATTGATAATAAGTTTTTGTTAAGGGTTTCGTTTCCTGGTCGTGATACATTCCTTTGCTTTCATAAAAGAAAGGATAAAAACTTGAAAAGTTAAGAGGATCTTTAAACTTGGGGTTTGAACCCTAGGCAACCATGTAGATACTAAAATGCTATAATTGTATTTGTATTTCAAGGATACAGTAGTAATGTCAAATGATAATGTGTACTAAAGCTGTAATTGCAAGAATATCGCTTCTCTATTATAATAATAATAATACTTAGGCTTGAATAAGGATTCTTTTACTAAGAAATCTCGATGTTGATAGTAATGTAATGTCAAATCTTGTCTTAGACATGTTTTTATGATGTATATAAAAGATGCAAGTAATCTATTAATATTTGTATAGTGAGTTTGGTAATTTAAATAATCTCTATATAAATTGTTTAGTTTGAATAACTGCATCTGTTAGGGTTTGAAAAAGAAATACTTGGAAATAATGTTGTTATAAATACTAGGATTTTTATTGTTTAGCAAAAACAATGAGATTTTTTATTTATTTATATTTCTGATTTAAATTCCAAGATGTTGATATAAAAGGAAAACGAAGCAATATTACAGTACTGAAATTATGTGGATTTATTTGGAAATAAGTCATCAAGTTTAGTCTTATTTATGACATCATATTGATCTATTTTAAACATCCTTCCCTATACTAGAGTATGGCATTAAAAACAATGCGTGGAAAAATGTAGGCAAGTAATCTATTTCTATTCATCATTTAATAAATATTTAACTACTCATTTATCAACTTTAACCTATTCAGCTGTAAATTTCTTCAGCATAGATACATTACATAAATGAAATATTGATTGACAGCTTAGAAAATATTTAAAAGAAATAAAAAACTTGCAGCATAATGATATCAAAACTTTAGTAATAATCTTAATTGAAATAAAATAATATAACATAATTGAACCTGGTAACTTGTAGAAGAAACAAACAACCAAAGGATCCTGTTCCACCCAACCAAATCCTGAAGATAGTCAAGTTACTTGCCTTAGGACCCCCGAGCCTGTTCACTTAACCACCAGGATGAAGATGCTATGTGGAGTAATGGAATAAATTCCCTTGCAACTCAATAGTAGTACTTCTTTCTTTTAGCAATATTGAACTCAGTAATGTGGCTACACTAGTTCAGAATGCAGTCTTAATTCACTCAATCACATCGAACTGTGATACCCCTCCTTTATAACGGTGGGATCGAACTTGAATCCTCTGCCTTTTATTTTGTACGTTGCTTTTCTCATTGTAGATTTGCTGATAGTTTGATTTTCAGATCGATATTTTCGGTAGAATGCATTTATGCCGAAATCGCATCTAAATCTCTGCGATTATGCCATCAACGAGGGCATAATCTTTGGTTTTGGGGAAAGTGATACATTTTGTCAGTTGTGACTTGATGAGTGAACCTCAAACACTGAGCCAGGGGTTTACATTTTCATAGGCACCAAAGGGGAAGGGATGGCTTATTATAAGTCTGATCCCCGTAGTTTTCTTTTGTTATATATGAGGCATAGTAGGGGTAGATCCCCATATACGTATGTTTGATTTTGAGATAGATTTTGGTGGCAGATGTTTTGACAGCTGATTCCTTGGATATCTTTATATAATTTCTACATAGCCCAAATACTCAGGAAAAGACGGATCACGGAAGAAAGTTAACCCTTTTTGTCTCTTGTTTTTATTCGCTGTTATGACTAAGAAATCTGCGAGGAGATAGCGTTGTAGGGTTAAAATAGTATGCGCCTTAATGCTAGATCCCACCCTTGTGATATAGATTATGACCATAAGGGAATGAGATCTGGAAATTGCTGTCTGTGTTTTGCCTCAGAAATACCAAGACAGAGTGGGGAATCTCAACAGAGATACACACGCTAGGAAGGGTCAGCATGTAAGTTGAATTCCAGTTAAAATTGTTGTATTGAACTCTGTCTTTTGTTACACAACAAAGGGATAGTTGAGAAGCTTAAATCCCTGTTTGATTTCTTTGTTGAGATCTTCATTGCATGTTGTGCTAACAATATGCTGCAATACATAATTAAGATATTATTGAAGTATTATAATGCATGTAGAATAATACATATGAAAATATGATTATGCAATCGAATTAAGTGGAACGGTAGTATTATATGGCTAAGTGAATAATTAAATTATTTAAAAGATATGTTGTTTTGAATGGCTTTTATTTAAAGGTAAGTATTACTCTAGCATAAGTTCTCACTGCTCGTAAAAGGTCGAGACCTTTGATTACTATGTTAACCAATCAAACCTATTTTCAAGGAATGATTGACGACCTCTTTTAAAGAGAGACGGTTGAGACCTCATCGAGGAGCGCTCAGAAAACTACCAGTTGTCCTTTTAAAATCGCCAAGTGGTGGAAGTTATCACCAAACCTAGGCGGGTTCTCTAATGGAGAAAGAAACCTTAAAATGCTATTTATGGGAGATCTGCGCGACATGAAGGGGGATGCTTGACAGGTTTCGGCGTGGATGGTAAACTTGGCAGTATCCCGGATTGAAATTTGGGGTTTTGATGTTTCTTCTGGAGAGGCTCTGCTTGCAATCCATCGAAAGGAAGGTTGGATGGATGCCGGTCACATTGGTGTGTATTTCAAGATTAGCTCTGTCCCAATTTTCGATTGTTGTTGCTTTGCATGTTATCATGTTAAAGGTTCGATCCCCTGAAAGAATGCTGGTCACATTCTGGTATGTATTTCGAGATTGCTCGGTCCCAATTTTTTATTGTTGTTGCATTGCATGTTATTCTTGTCTTACTTATGCCTGGAAACGGATGATTTCCTCTCTGATTTCATAGATCTATGCGAAGAGTATGGAAACGCAGTCATAGTTCTATGCAGGTTGTCTTATGGAAATCATATTGCACCTCTTACTTATGCACTGATGGTATGACTTAAGTCTCTAGGCGACCGATGGGCATGATCTCAATGCAAAATTTTAATTCCTGCGTCTTGTGATAGGCTGCCACTATAGAAGTAGTTTATGTGCAGTAGTACTTTGGGTTATTTTGGAAAGGGGATGGCCGGAAGGCCAAAACTAAGGCTAATGATTTTACTCTATGGACAGTACCCATACTTCTATAGTTTGTTTCTAGTTATCTGCATGATACGATGGGGATCAATAACCCTGCTGCCTGTCTATATATTTTTGTGATGAAGGCGCTGGTTTTTGGTTGGTATTATCTTCTTAGTATTCATCCTGTGATAAATAAGTGATGCCTCTAAAATTTGGGATTGTTATCTTCGTTTTGTTCTCTCTGAAGAATGCATTGTATGTTGGGTTTTTCAGCATTAATCAATAATAAGAGTCGGGTATAAACTCAGCCTTAGCAATAGAGTGCGAACCTTGTCGTGTGCACGTTATCACTTGATGTTTGGAACCCATCTTTATCACCAATGTCTGACAGAAAACTGTATATTGTGGTTCTCAGTTATAGTTATGCTAGGTCTGAACTTTAGTTTAAATGAGTTTTAAGATCATATTTGTGCAATGAATACCTCTGCGCCAGCTCAGCGGAACCATCGCATGTATTTAGTGAAGGCAGCTTGCAGCCTTACTTTAAGCACCCGTGGGTTGGTTGGTAAGACGCCTTGGTAGAAAAATCATTTATATTTCAAGTCTCGCATTATATATACAGTAGCAAGCGTTGAAGACATCATATTTCGTTACCTAGGTTTAGTAACCTGAAGAACAACAAAGAACTAGATGACGTATGGATGGATTCTAAGTTTATATTATTTTAGTATAAAGAGAACTCTTTGATCACTGCATATTTTAGTGATCTTTGTATATGTCGGTGGAATGCTTTATATTTAGTGATCGCGGTAGCAATTGACAGTTATCCATTTTCAAATCGTTGCATCCAGTAGGACATACGATTTCTGTATCTACTTAACCAAATGTTTATTTTTCTGCGATCCGGTTATGCCTTGTTCGATAACATTCTGCCCATGACTTCTACATTTAGTATCGAACGAACAGATGTTGCAAAAGGTAGTGTTAACTAATTATTTAGATACACGACTGTTCTCTGCTGAAATTACTTGGGGTGAGTAGATCTCTACTAAGATCTTGTTAACAGATAAATCAATAAAGGAGTTAGGAAATATTATAAATAGGATGTCGATGAGGATCCCGAGATCTCTTAAAGGTTATAGGAATATCTTAGCCGCATCTAAATAGATGTGAATCCTAGATTTAAGTTATATTATGCTTCGGTATAGATTAATTATATCTTTGTTGATTTCCGAGAATCAAGTGTTCGCTATAGTCATAGATATGAAAGAGATCACCATAATTACTACATGGATCTCTATCAATATCGTTATTACAACAAAAGTTCCTTGGTAGGTTACTATTGAGTAATATGCATGAATTACTAATATAATATTTACTCTGGCTTACGATGTTATAAAGACCTTCATGAAATAGAGAGATAGGGTATGGGTGTTTAGAATTATTAAATTTTAGAGAATTACCAGTCATAGATCTCTATAATCAATATGGTCGAATGTATCGAAGATGTTCCCTATGAAAAGAAGCATTGAGGAGACAGAGAAAAAGCAACTAGGGAGTTGCAGAATGTAACCTTCTTATTGTTTAATAGAAGAAATAACCAACCTTTGTGGACGTAGCCCAAGAGTGGGTGAACCACCTGAAAATTGGTCTCTTTGTTGATGTGTCTCTTTTGTGTATGTCTTCTTGTCGTGGTGATTTGCATCTAATTGTGTTGTAATGTTATGTGTTATATGGTTAAATTATTGACATGTTACTTGTAAGTAGTTTACTTGAAGCAATTTATTATGTATGATAAAAGTAGAAATTGTTATTCAAATAAAATGGTCATACATGCACGTTACATTTATGACGAGTGAAAAACTACCTTATGCGTAAAGGAATTTAGTTTATCTTATCTTTATCTTATTATCAAAAGTTATTGTGTAAAAATTTTGATATTTAGGGTCGTTACACTCCCCATGTGTATGATTCTATGAATATGTCTTGTCTCGCATGTTTACGTCTTAATGGTTATGTCTCGTAAATAAGTCTTAACTTCTATTCACCGAATGTGTGTGGGAATGATTTTGTGAAGTCTTTTGTTATAGTAGTATGCAGCTGTATAGTTCCTTTATATATAAGGGTCTCAGAAGAGATCCATGGAGTTGTAATGGTAACACTTCATAACAATAGTAAATGGATTATTATAAGATTGTCAGGTGTAGGAATAAGGAATAAATAAATGTTATCTGTTTCATTGAACTCGATCATAGATATTTATTTATTGTGAGGATATCTAATTGACGAAAATTTTAAATTTCACTAAAATATTAACTCGCAAACCTTGGAGATGTCACACGAACTTTCCCCTCATCAAATCTCTTCTGCTTGGAAATTATCGCAAGGTACGAATTGAACAACCTCCTACTGAATTTGATGGGTAGATAAGTAGCATGCCTAGGTCTTTGGTCAGTTTATTTTAGTAAATGAGCCACCTACTCAGTTCGACTTTCTTGGGGAACATGACCATAAAAGTAGGGAAGTTCTCCCTGCAATAGTTAGAGTGAGTTGAGGATGCTGCCAAGTGTCATATTGCTCTCCAACACAATCCATTCCTCCTAGTGGGTTAGTGAACACTCATTCAACACTTTCCTTTGGATGTTTGTCTCCACTTTTATTTATTTATAATAAAATATTCAAAGTAATTAATTGCAGTCATCCATGACCCCACTTGGTCAATAGTCATAAAAATTTAAAATAAAAATAAAACATTATGTTTTCTGCATAACATAAAATGTCTAGAGTTTGGGTATGTGACAAGGAGTAAGTCCATTCTTACTGCATGACCCCCAACTTCTACGTGACCAAATCCATCATGATCCACATCGCGTGACTTTACGCGACCCAAAGTAAGTGGATAAGGGATTTTGAACTTTTCCATGGGATTCCGTAGGAATTCGACACCGTCGTCATTCTTTCGTGTGTGATTTATCCATACTCTACAACCCTTCAATTCCTTTGTGTGTCCGTCGGTGAACTATTTCACCTGTCGCAACACACATCTCATAAACATATATTAATAGTCTTATTCTCATTCATAATATTTCAATCCATAAATCCGCTAATCGTTAAACAAATTACAGTTTACTCATAACATCATACGTTTCATTAATTAGTAAAGCATTTCATCAATATGTATTTCTTCTGTTCTCTACTCATAATTCATCATAAAACTGTTCATTAAGCATCGTATTCACATAGCACATTTTTACAATAAAGGCTAATCATTATGCTAGATGTAGTCAATCAGTTATCCCACTCCACACATATCATTTAATTTATTAATTCATTTATGAATTATTGTCGTCATTCACATCTTCAGGTTTTTCTCAATCATTTAAGACATATCAAGGCTCAAGAGACCACTTTATCAAAGTTATTTAGTCACGTAACTAAACAAGTGCCCTTAAGGTCCATAGTAATTTTAGGGGCATTACATACACCACCTCTTACATAGAACTTTGTCACGAAGCTATTTTTTTCTTGTAATTTTGATGTTACGCTTTCTTTTAGTTTCCCATTTTAGTCTTCTTGTCAATCTCTTTTATTTTTCTCCAACAGTCGTTGCCATATGCACAAGTGGTTCTAATCATTAGTTTCTATATCTTTTAGAATAGTTCCAATACTCCCTCAGGACTTAATCGTATATTTGCGTAATATAGATCCAATAGTTCCTTCATAACTGTCAGTACCAAATTAGATTTTATATACCTTCTAGTCATCTACAAAGGTTTACAATGTCCAAATTATCTACAAGCTACATTGCGTCAATAGCCACCCAATATTTTATTAAAGCAAAAAAATATGAGCAATGATTTAAATCTAATTGGTTATACTCCCTCCAAGATGAGAAGGTCAACATCATAAAATATGTGGTAAGGTATAATCATGGTTTTAACATATCAGGAGAGATTATAATGCCCCTAGAATGACTGTGGACCTTAAGGGCACCTATCGAGTGACCCGACTGAACAACTTCGATATAGTGGTCTCTTGAGCCTTGTTATGTCTTAAATGATTAAGGAAAACCCGAAGATGTGAATGACGACAATAATTGATAAATGAATTAAGGAATTAAATTATACGTGTGGAGTGGGATAATTGATTGATTACTTCTTGCTTAATGATTAGCCTTGATTGATCAAGTCAAAGTGCAGTGGGACAGTTACAATCCTAGCTTTGCGACTTGGGAGGACGCAATTGAGATGCATCATAGATTTCCACATTTATATTGAACTTCGGGACGAATTTCCTAAATAAGTAGGGGTGTATGTAGTGCCCGTAGACTACTGCAGACATTGATGGAACCTGTTTGAGTGACTCAACTGATTAAAACATTAATAAAATGACCCCTTGATGTTATATTGAGTATATTCATAAATTTGCTATTTCATTAAGCATTTATAGTTTACTCATAACATTACTCATTCATCTAATCAGGAATGCATCTCGTCAAAATCCTGGATGATTATCGTAATTTTGAATTGCCTCATGACTTGCTGCTATTGAGGGTTTGGATGGAAATTTTGGTGGGGGGGAAACCCAAGCTGAGTTTCTCGAATTGTTGTGTGTGAGGTCTACGACCCAAAGCTCAGGGGTGGCCATGCGACTGAAAGCATGAGCCTATGGTTGGGTGGTGAAGCTAACAATTGCTTCTCCTATGGTTCAAACGAGCTTTGCTAAAGGGATCCTACAGAAGATGCGCACAACAATGGACAAGATGAATCGGTTGATAGGTTACGTTTTGTTTTAATTTTCTAAGTTATTCATTTATTTATTTGATCTTTCCTATAAATCATGATAGCTAATATGTTTGTATCAAGTTGTTAAGTTTCATGTTCAGTTCGTGAGGACCCAACGAGATAAAAGGGGTGTGATTAAAGATGAGAATTTTACTAATTGTCATTAATTAAAGTGTTTTACTTTTATAACATATATAGTTGGAATGAAATACAAAAGTATGGGATATGTTATGCTTTTAGTTTATATAAAAACACATTCCCATATAAACATGTTATGTTTACATCTATATTGAAGTTTGCATGATGTCATGAGTTATGCCCAAATTGTAAGCTGATCGGAATGCATTCTAGAATTAAGTTGTTATTGTTTAGATTAAATTATATATCTTATAGTCGAGATTCGACATGGAAAGTTATAAGTATTAATGGATTATTAAGTGGCTTAAAAAAATAAAAATTATTAACGACAATGATGAGCATTACATAAATATCTTAGTTATATAAGATTATTGATAGTGTGCCAAGAGGATGTTGTTCAAAATGGGTCCTCTTATTATAATATTGATTGTTATATGGGGTGTTATAGAAAAGTATAATGAGCTTATGCCCTTGGACTCACTAAAGGTTTATTAATAATTTGAGTTGTTTATTAGTGTTTACACCTAGAGCAATTCCCTAAGGAAGATTGAGTTAATATTTACTACATAGGATTGAAGAACCTGGTGAAAAGTAAGGGGAAGAATAAGATCTAGGCTAAGGCAGTTATAGAGACTATTTATATAACATAAATTATATTTCAAGGTAAATGCATTAGCAGAAGGGAACTAAGGTCTAGATATTTTAAAAAAATTCTACATAACCATGATAAGAAGACAAGTGGACAAGTATATTGGTGGATTTACTAAATGATGAGAAATTGATAAACTTTAACTCACAAGACACCGAGATACTCAGATTGAAGAGACTTTAAGAGATGGTCGAGGGAGCGAAATGGTCTTCAAATTTGAAAACAAGAAATTGATGTGATCGGTATGACGCGTTGAACTCAACGACATGCATTTTGCATTATGACAAAACCATTTATGAAAACTAAGGACTATGAACTTGAAATTTAACCATGGTATCGAAATGGTCAAATGAAGACAATTTTCGTAAAACAAGTATGGAGATGATTAGCATGATAAACCGAACGCAATAAATCTAACCGAGGACATAGTCAACCCTTGATGAAAATACGACTAGCCTGAGATGGAACTCTAAGAGGTTGAGAAAAACACACATAGTATGACTTGATGAGTGTGTTGAAGTAGTCCTATAACAACGGAAATGATGAAATGAGGTAAGGATGTGATAAGCTCATCGACTAGGACATGATATTTCTAATGAAAGGACTAGGAGTTAAATTTAAATATGTTTGACTAAGTCACTAATGTCTGAATGCCTCAAATCTATCGAATTGAGAACCAACATTGCTAAAACATTTAGGGGTTTTGGAATTGGTCTTATGGAATTTTGTTTTTGGACTGTTTGAGGGTCTCTATTGATTTGGGTAAATATGTGATTATATCTTACCCATCTATCTTGGATTGAATAGTTTAAGATGTTTACCTTCTCATCTTGGAATGAAGAATAACTAGATAGATATGAATGCTTGCTTGGTTTTGTTATAATGTTGATTTGATAACTATTGGGAGCCTAATGATGCAATATAGTGTGTAGCTAAATTTGATATCGTAGATCTTCGCAAGACACTCGGAGGTATAGGAAATCTAAGTTGGTATTAACAATTATTGAATGTATTATCGGATTTATATTATGTGACATTATGATTGAGTTCATGAGGATGTATTGGACCCACGTTGGATGAAAAAGAAAACTAATGAGTAGAACTACTAGTGCTTATGGCCATGATTGTTGAGGAATAGAAGAGAATGACAGAAGATGAGAATAGAAAATTAAGATAAAGCCTAGCATCGAAAGTACTTGAACAAAAATTAACTTCAGGAGGAAGTTCTATTTAAGAAGGGGTGTATGTAATGCCCCTAGAATGACTGTGGACCTTAAGGGCACCTGTTGAATGACCCGACTGAACAACTTCGATATAGTGGTCTCTTAAGCCTTGTTATGTCTTAAAAGATTAAGGAAAATCTGAAGATGTGAATGAGGACAATAATTGATAAATGAATTAAGGAATTAAATTATATGTGTGGAGTGGGATAATTGATTGATTACTTCTTGCTTAATGATTAGCCTTGATTGATCAAATCAAAGGGTAGTGGGATAGTTACAATCTTAGCTCTGCGACTTGGGAGGATGCAATTGAGATGCGTCATAGATTCCCGCATTTATTCTGAACTTCGGGGTGAAGTTCTAAATAAGTAGGGGTGTATGTAGTGCCCCTAGACTGTTGCAGACCTTGAGGGAACTTATTTGAGTGACTCAACTTATTGAAACATTAATAAAACGACCCCTTGATGTTATATTGAATATATTCATAAATACAATTGATTGTGAATCAATTAAATACTGATATATGTGCATCTGGATAGTTGATGTAAATGAATGATTACATGTTGTTTAACAATTAACTTTGATTATGAAAAATGTACATGTGAATGATGCTTAATGACT
Organism: Larix kaempferi; assembly: GCA_027924585.1. Lineage (NCBI taxonomy): Eukaryota > Viridiplantae > Streptophyta > Pinopsida > Pinales > Pinaceae > Larix > Larix kaempferi. The sequence continues at coordinate 14,315,259 of BSBM01000738.1, forward strand.
ACCTGTATGATTAATTATGTGATGAGAACGAAGAAAGTAAATTTTGATGAGATGTATTTCTGATTAGATGAATGAGTAATGTTATGAGTAAACTATAAATGCTTAACAAAATAGCAGATTTATGAATCATATTATGATAATTGAGGACAATAATACTAATATATGTTTGTGAGAAATGTGTGTAGCGGCAGGTGAAACGGTTCTCCGATGAACACACAAGGGAATTGAAGGGTCGTAGAGTATGAATAAATCACACACAGGGAGAGTGACGACGATGTCGACTGCCAACGGAATACCACGCTGAGCAGACAAGCATTAATCTGCTTGCTCAAGAGGAAAGCGTGAGGGTGTACGAGGTGGGCCACGACGGAGCTGGTCAAGTACAAGTTGGGGGGCGCGCATTGAGAACGGACTCACTCCTCAGTTCCATTAGCTCCTAATAGCATGTATACGGAGGATGGAAGGTAATGGCTCCTAAAATCCCTACATGAAGTTCCCGCAAGTCAAAAAAAAAGTATGACGGCAGTAGGGCCCGACGGTGCGGTACCCTGCCGAGAACGGAAAGAGTGGACACAAGGACCCAACGATGTAGTACCTTACCAAGGAATGGAAACTAAGGATGACTGGACCCGACGAAGTTTTGCCATGTTAGGGAAATGAAATTAAGCAACAAGGTGGCCCAACGGCGCGGCACCGAGATCCTAGTGAAAATGATTTTTAAACTTAACTGCATAAAAACATATAATTTTGCACCTATAACATTACTTAGAAATGCATTTGAGTACTTTAGGCATTTGCACATGAAAGGATATTTGTTATTATTTAAAAATATTAAAAATATTTATTTAGGGGCAAAATGGAATCCTAGGCATGGACACCTAGTCAACTCCACCTACACCACATATCTAGGATTTAAGTGAAATATCTAGGGGGAAAATATGAGCAAACATAGGAATGTTGGTGCATCTCCTAGAAAAGATGACACTTGGATGGGCGAGTTATTTTTATTTAGAATTTAAATAAAATAAATATTTATGCATGAAGCGACATGTGTCACATGAGATTTTCCTTTATAAGGAAGGCATTCGGAATCGGTAAAGGTCCCAGACCCTGGATGACTGTTGTAATTTTGAGTTACCTCATGACTTGCTGCTATTGAGGGTTTGGCTGGAAATCTTGGTGGGGGGGAATCCCAAGCTAGGTTTGTTTATTATTGTGTTTGAGCTTTACGACCCAAAGCTCGGAGGAGGCCATGCGACTGAAAGCATGAGCCTATGGTTGGGTGGCAAAGCTAACGGTTGCTTCGCCTATTGTTAAATGAGCTTTGTTGGAGCGATCATATGGAAGACGCAGATGACAGTCGACAAGATGGTATCAGATACAGGTTATGGTTAGTTTTAATTTGCTAAGTTATTCATTTATTTAGTTTATTTATCTAATCATTATGCTTTCTAATCTCTTTTGTATCAAGTGGTTTTGTTTTAGGTTAAGCAGGAATGACCCTACAGGAGGGGCCTTACAGAGACCCTCAAATTGTCCAAAATCCAAATTCCACAAGATTGCTTCCAAATCCCCAAATGTCGGTTCTCAATTCGATAGGATTCCCAAGGTCGGAACTTAACAGTTTAGTCGAACATATTAAAATTTATCTCTTAGTCCTTTCATCAGTATCATTACTCAAGGTTAACGAAATTATCACATCCTTACCTCATTTCATCGTTCATGTTGTCATAAGACCACTTCGTTACTTTCATCAATTCGTACAATGTGTGATTTCTTAACCCCAACAAGTTCCATCTCGAGGGCTAGTTGTCGTTTCATCAAGTTTGATTATGACCTAAGGTTAGCTTCATTGCATTCGGTTGATTATGCTAATCATCTCCATACTTTTTTTTATGAAACATTGTCTTCATTTGACCATTTCGATACCATGGTTAAATTTCAAGTTCGTAGTCTTGATTTTTCGTAAATGGTTTTGTCATAATGCAAAATGCATGTCGTTGAGTTCATCTCACCATACTGATCACATTGATATCTCTTTTTCAAATTTTAAGTTCGTTTCGCTCCCTCGACAATCTCTTAAAGTATCGTCAATGTGAGTATCTTGGTGTCTTGTTAGTAAAAAGTTATCATTTTCCCATCATTTAATAACTCCACCAATATATTCGTCCACTTGTCTTCTTATCATGGTTATGTAGGTAAATTTTAAAATGTCTTATCCTAGATTCATGCTTTCCTTTACTTTTCACAAGGTCCTTCGATCTCAAAGCAAGATGCACAAAAGTTGCTTGTAATGCGTCTAATAAATCTACTCTTAGCTCTAGTCATCATTATTTAATTTATAGTATGATAATCACTACCCTTTCGTCATAATCGTTTACGTTTGTCCCCTCGGTAGTTCTTCCAAGTAACACTTGATCATTATCACGCCGTTATGCATCACCTACCTCAATTCCCCCCCTATACACGATTAAGATATTTCTTTTCAATTAATTCAGAAATGTTTCCAACGCTTCTAATTCCCATTATAGATTTCTTCAATTTCATTGTTCTCGATTTCCAAATTGAATTCCTCATTGGTTTGTTTGCTATGGATCATTCATGTTTTGTGTTATATTCCAGCTAATTAATTTGTAGGAATCTCAATCTTATCCATCAATTTGCACTTGTTCTTCCATCTTCTCATCATTAAAGCCTCATCGCAAGACATAGTAAAAGGTCATATCCTTCCACTTCAGTAGGGAATGTTGATAAGTAATTTTTTTTTCTAGTATAAAAGAATATTCATTTCATAATATCACGAGATCTAGACAATAAGACATAGCGATGTTCGTATTTATGAAGTTCTATTTTATATAACTCTAGAGTATGATGAAAGTAAGTGGGAGTTCCTTTCGTCTCTCTAACAAGGAACTTTACGGTAATTAAGAATATATTTAATTAATTCACAAGTATACATTCTCTTGACACAAAACTACATGCCCCCTTCAATAAGTTATTTATCAAGCATGTGTTGTAGTGACATTTAAATTACACAACTTGTTAACATGAAAAAAACACATTTCATTAACAGCTTCATCTATAAGGCATAGCCTTTAGTAATATTTTTAACATAAAATTTTAGTCATAAAAAATATATTATTCTTTTCAATTCCATGAAACATGAAGAATAAAACCAACTACTTTTCCTAAAAAAAGGAAAAAAAAAAGTTAGCATAAAAAAAAATTAATTAACTAATTATCACACTTTATGTTACGTATGATGTAACTTTATAATATTCTTATATAAAGTAAAATTGCTGTAATACTAAGTCACACCATTTATGCATTCCCTTAATTTCACATATCATGCATTGTTTACCTACGTTTAGGCATTAAAGAAACAAGTGAAATTTCCGTTTTCCTAAAAGAAATTTTATTAATGTGACCCTACCTCCTACAAGTTTATATGTATATCACTACTACCCCTTCATTCCTTTTCCTCATATATTTAATACACTTCCATATCACTTGACCACTAAAAACACTTCTAAGATGCATTTATTCCATTATCTACTATAAAACCATTATGATTACATCTAAAGTGCATGTACATGGTCTAACAAGGCATTCTCTACTTCTCGACGCTCATTCCACTTCCATGTGTAATTATGTCTACATATGTACATGCGATTGAAGTACCCTATGCATATATATATATTTATAAATTCAAGGAACACTTTTCTTTCCAAGCTATTACTAATTCATTAACCTATAAAACAACACGCATAAATGTATTCAACAATACTTCATTTCATTTTTCCAGTTTAAATATATTACATATACCCATTCTAATTCGAATACATTATATGAACACGATACATAAGAATATATGTAACCAACCACTCGAATTCATAATCAAGGATAAAGTATCAACTTTATGCATTGCACTTGTCAAGTATATTAATATAAATCTCCCCATCTTTTAAGTTAGGTACACGTTCCTATATAACAAGCTAGTATAATTTATATATTTTCAAAAGATCAATAAGCCGCAGGATGAGTGGTAGTTATAATTCCGAGGGATTGTGAGTGGTTATTGAATTTAATGGTTTAGCTAATCGTTCCAATTTATGAGAATGAAGTGGAGTACATTACGGTTTCGATGAACATCACTCATACATAACATACTCTTTATTTAAAACACAGAGTCGATATGCTCGGCGCATGGACACCCAACACGATATGATTCCTTCATTCATCGGCATGCTTATACATTTATTTATAAATACATAAGTAAAACATAATTATGTCACTGGCATGTTTATACATTTATTAGTCCCTGCCAAGGCAGAGATTATAGCTTTCTAAAAATATTTTAAAAATAAAAATTAGCTAAATTTTTTAGCATTGCCACTTGATACATGTAATAAAATGTCATTAATGATCCAGTCCAAGCTGGGCTGCCATGGCTGGTGTAAATTCTGATGATACGAGCTGGCCAAAACCTGGAGCTGCCTTTTCTATGACTTTACGATCTGTAAACAATCTTTCGTGTTAAGCGATGGGCATCCTTTTCTAGCTACCTTTTTCATCATAGAATCTATTACTTTCATCAATTGTAGAACCATCTCTAACTACCTTTAGTAGTACTATCAGATATTGTCGCCAATCGCCACCATTCAATTACCTACATCATGTAGCTTGTCTACTTTCATTCATAAAGCCATACAACCTTCTTTTAGATTCACACGTTACCTTTCTGTACACTTAAGCCATATCCTTAGTTTTTTTAACTTGGAAATTTCCTATATAAAAATTATATTACATTATAACGCAATTTAAAACTTAATCTAAATCAAATTTAATTAGCTCCCAGAGAGAATAGGAAAGCCAACGCAAAAAATGGGTTATAATGATGAATTTAAATTGAAGTTTCATAATGCTGACGATGAAGTCAATAGTGTCATAGAACATAGGTATAAAATTCAGAAGTCACAGAAGGAATTAGTAGGAAAATTGGACAAGCACACAAAAGAATTAATAATACTATACTATTTTGAACATTCCAATAATAAACATTAATTCTGAGCATGTTTTATCTCATCCTTCTAATTTCATTATTATTCTTACATTTTTATCTTTTATCTTTTGTTTTATGATTGTAAATAAATAAATAAAATACAAGTATATTCATATTTATTGTTGTATTTTATTTTATGTTCTTTTCATAATTCACTACTTAGCATTGGTAAGATAATTAAAAACAGAATTTTAGAAATACAACTAATTTTCATTTCTTTCTTTTAAGATGGAAGTTTTGTTTTATTTTTTCTTTTTCATATTTAAGGTTTACATTTATCTTCTTTACATAATAAAATTCAAATCAAGATTTCAATAGATTGATAGAATGAATTTTGTTTAGTTTTATATCTCAAATTACTCATAAAAACCAAATTTTTATAAAAAAATATTGTTGTAAATATTTGGGACAATGTAGTTTTACTTAAGATATAAATGTAAAAACTCTTTATACACATATTTCACCATTCATAAACATTCAAAATTGTACTCATTTTTATATATATTTTTAAAGCACACAAACTATACCTCAACCATTAACATAAACAACAAATATGCAGATCATGACACCGATCGCAGTGGTTCCTATGGGATTACTCTGTTCTTTCTAAAACTAGGAAGTTTTCGATCACTAGTTCATATTTAGAGGCTTGTAAATATTTTAATAAACATATATCTACTCCTTTATGCAACAGGAACACTTTCATCTTTTAAATCTCAATGAGGGGCTGCAAATAATTAGATAAACAGAGATCTACTTTTTTATGCAAACATGGACGTTTCGAGCCACTAATTCGTAAATCAAAAGGCTACAATTATTTTAATAAACATAGATCTATTCTTTTATGCAACAGGAACATTTTCATTTCCTAAATCTCAATTAACACAGGGATTTTGCGTTTTGAGACCTCAGCACTCCTAAAAATAAAACTAGAATATAACTCCTTCAAGTGCGCAGAACCTTCATTTCCAGAACTAGATTATCATAGGAATTAACTCAAACATTTTAAATCAAAACAGAAATAATTTAACAGTTGAGTGCATGGAAACCTGTATGAGTGGTTGCTCCAACCGTTGGTATAGTTCCATGAAATCTACAGCTCCAATCCCACTGTTGGCCTCTACGAATCACCGACAAAACTCCTGATAAAAAAAAAAATGAGTTTGGTGCCCTCAAGGCTTGACCGGCTCTGATACCAAATGCAGTGACCCCTCCTATAGGGTCCTCACGAATTGAACCTAAAACGCAACAACTTAATACAAAGAGATTCGATACCATAATTATTAGAGAAAAAAAAAATAACTGAATAACTTAGCAAATATAAACACAACCATAACCTGACGACCGTAGGCCATGACCGTTGTCGAAGGAGAAGTTGTCGTTGATCCGATCGATCTTGTGCATTGTCATCCCCGTCTTCCGTAGGATCCCTCTAGAAAAGCTTGATTAACCGTTGGCGAAGCAACTATTAGCTTCGCCACCCAACCATAGGCTCATGCTTTCAGTCGCATGGCTTCCCACGAGCTTCGGGTCATAGAGCTCACACACACAATTCAAGAAACTCCTGAATGGGTTTCCCCCGCACAAGAATTTCTATCCAAATCCCAATAGCAACAAGTTACTCACTTTTGAAGATTACGATAACCATCCAAAAACTGGGTCCTTTACCCATCCCTAAAGCCTTCCTTAAATAGGAAATTCCCATGCGACAAATGTCGCTTCATGCAAAATACCCAATTTCTTAATATTCAAAAATAAATTTATCTCATAAATCCATGTGTCAAGTTTTCTAGAATAATGAACCTACTTTCCTAAATTTACTCATGTTTTGTCTATAAGATGCTCACTCTAAATTCTATTTGTGGGTGCATGTGGTGTTAGCTAATAACTCAATCCTAGGGTTCCATTTTGCTCCTAATATAATGATTTTTAATATTTTAAATACTAAAAAGTTTGTTCATGTGCAAATGCCTAAAAATCATTATTTCTATTATTTTTAATACTAAAATGTATTTTCATGTGCAAATGCCTAAAAATCATTATTTCTATTATTTGTAATACTAAAATATATTCTCATGAGCGAGTGTTCCAAATGCAATTTTATATGGTTTTTATGCATAAAGTTTTCCAGTTCATCCCTTCTAGGACCTAGGTGCCACACCATTGGGCCCATCTGTCCTTTATGCTCATCTTTCAACATGGTACCACTCCGTTGGGTCCATTTATCCGTCGTATCCATTTATCGGCAAGGTACCACATCGTCGAGTCCTTGCATCCATATTTTCCTTTTCTCGGCAAGGTACCACACTACCGGGTCCTTCTACCGATATTTTTTCATTTGACTTGCGGGAACTTCATGTAGGAATTTAAGATTTGTTACCTTCAATCCTCGGTCTACATGCTATTGAGGACTAATGGAGCCGAGGAGTAAGTTTATTCTTACTACGCACCCCCCAATTCGTACGTGACCAACTCCGTCATGGTCCACATCTCACGACTTCACGTGACCCCGAGTAAGCGGATAAGGGATTTTGAACTAGGCCGTGGGATTCCGTAAGAATTTGACACCATCGTCGTTCTTCTGGGTATGATTTATCCATACTCTACGACCCTTCAATTCATTTGTGTGTCCATTGGTGAGCCGTTTCACCTGTTGCTACACACATCTCATAAACATATATTAATAGTCCTATTCTCGTTCGTAATATTTCAATCCATAAACCCGCTAATCGTTAAGCAAATTACAGTTTACTCATAACATCATACGTTCCATTAATTAGTAAAGCATTTCATCAATATGTATTTCTTTTGTTCTCATCTCATAATTCATCATACAACCATTCAATAAGCATCGTATTCACATAATACATTTTTACAGTCAAGGATAATCATTAAGCAAGATGTAATCAATCAATTATCCAGCTCTACACATATCATTTAATTTATTAATTCATTTATCAATTTTGTCGTCATTCACATCTTCAGGTTTTTCTCAATCATTTAAGAAATATCAAGGCTCAAGAGACCACTTTATTGAAGTTGTCCAGCCGGGTCACTCGACAGGTTCCATTAAGGTCGACAGTCATTTTAGGGGCGTTACTTAATGTGGTGAACCCTCCTGTAGAGTCCTCGCGAACTGAACTTGAAACTCAACAACTTAATACAAACAGATTAGATACGACAATTACTAGAGAAAAAAAAATTAACTGAATAACTTAGCAAATATAGACAAAACCATAACCTATCGACCATTGGTCGTGACCGTTGTCGAAGGAGAATTTGTTGTTGATCTGATCCAGCTTGTGCATTGTTGTCCGCGTCTTCTATAGGATCCCTCCAGCAAAGCTCGATTAACCATTGGTGAATCAACCGTTAGCTTCGCCAACCAACCATAGTCTCATGATTTCAGTCGCATGGCCTCCCTCGAGCTTCGGGTCGTAGAGGTCACACACACAATTCAAGAAACTCCTCAATGGGTCCCCCCCCCCACAAGAATTTCTAGCCAAACCCCAATAGCAGCAAGTCACTCACTTTTTCAAGATTACGATAACCATCCAAAAAATGGGTCCTTTGCCCATCCCCAAAGCCTTCTTTAAATAGGAAATTCTCCTGCGACACATGTCGCTTCATGCAAAATACACAATTTCTTAATATTCGAAAAGTAATTTATCTCACAAATCCATGTGTCAAGTTTTCTAGAATAATGCACCTACTTTCCTAAATTTAATCATGTTTTGTCTCTAAGATGCTCACTCTAAATTCTATTGTGTGGGTGCATGTGGTGTTAGCTAATAACTCAAGCATGGGAATCCATTTTTCTCTTAATATAATTATTTTTAATATTTTAAATACTAAAAAGTATTTTCATGTGCAAATGCCTAAAAAAAAATATTTCTATTATTTTTAATACTAAAATATATTTTCATGAGCAAGTGTTCTAAATGCAATTTTATATGGTTTTTATGCATAAATTTTACCAATTCATCCCTTCTAGGACCTAGGTGCCACACAATTCATCCCATCCATCCTTCATGCTCATCTTTCGACATGGTACCACTCCTTTGGGTCCATTTATCCATTGTATCCATTTCTCGACAAGGTACCACATTGCCGGGTCCTTGCGCCCATCTTTTACTTTTCTCAGCAAGGTACCACACCGTCGGGTCTTTCTGCCGATATCTTTTCATTTGAATTGCAGGAACTTCATGTAGGGATTTAGGATCCGTTACCTTCAATCCTTCGTCTACACGTTATTGTGGACTAATGAACCTGAGGAGTAAGTCCATTCTTACTGCGTGTCCCCCAACTCGTACGTGACCAACTCCATTGTGGTCCACATCGCACGACTTCACGCGACCCCGAGTAAGCAGATAAGGGATTTTGAACTTGGCCATGGGATTTCGTAGGATGTTGAAACTGTCATCGTTCTTTTGTGTGTGATTTATCCGTACTCTACAACCCTTCAATTCCTTTGTATGTCCGTCGGTGAACAATTTGACCTGTCACTACACACATCTCAGAAACATATATTAATAGTCCTATTCTCATTTGTAATATTTCAATCCGTAAACCCACTAATCGTTAAGCAAATTACAGCTTTCTCATAACATCATACGTTCCATTAATTAGTAAAGCATTTCATCAATATGTATTTCTTTTGTTTGTGAAAATCGTCATAGTAGATCTAAGAGATGATGTGTACCTCACAAGAGTAATTATGATTAAGCAGGAAAATAGAAGAAGAGTGAACAATATAGTATAATGAGCAGCAGAATAATATGGTACAGTAGAACTCAGATAGAAGCAATAATGCTTCACACACACTAATTAATTAATCACAGTATGGACAAATAAATAGTACAATGGTAGAGAAGATTTAAATGCCTAAGGTGGCAATTCGAATTAGCCTCTCAGAGTGATCATAAGATCAATAGAGTGTCATCAGAGCACAACTAGGTGTCCTCATGATCATCAGAGTGCAACTAGAAGTCTTCATCATCATCAGTGGAGTCATCAATGCTCAAGTAACTATCAACCATCAATCAAACTAGCTCTGGTAGGTGTAACTAAGTGTAACTCAATGTAATTGAGTGTAACTGACTGTAACTGACTATAACTGACTGTAACTGAGTGTAACTAAGTGTAACTGAGTGTAATTGAGTGTAACTGAGTGACACCTGGACTGGTAGGTGAACAAGGGCGAGTTGCTCCCTAAAATCAAGGAAGAAGGGCGCATTAAGCAACTGGAGGGCTAAAAATGAATAGTGAGAAGCTCGTGGGGGCTGGCTAACTGAGGGCTAGGTGCTGGATTGATGACGGGGATGCATCATGCAAAATCCATGCAAACCTTAGAATCCATGCAAACCCTAAAGGTGCATGCATGACTGAAAATGTAAATGATCAAAATACTGGTGGGACTAGGATGGAGTATAGGAATATCCTAACATTGTTCTCGTCTCATAATTCATCATACAACTATTCGTTAAACATCATATTCACATAGCACATTTTGACAATAAGGCTAATCATAAAAGCATGATGTAATCAATCAATTATCCCACTCCACACATATAATTTCATTTATTAATTCATTTATCAATAATTGTTGTCATTCACATCTTTGGGTTTTTCTCAATCATTTAAGACATATCAAGGCTCAAGAGGCCACTTTATCGAAGTTGTTCAGCAAGGCCACTCGATAGGTACCCTGAAAGTCCATAGTCATTTTAGGGGCATTACAAAGGCTTTGGGGATGGGTAAAGGACCCATTTTTTGGATGGTTATCGTAAATTTTAAAAGAGAGTGACTTGCTGCTATTGGATTTTGGCAAGATATTTTGGTGGGGAGAAACCCATTTCTAAGTATCTAGTATTGGTGTGTGTGAGCTCTACGACCCGAAGCTCGGGGGTGGCTATGTGACTAAAATCATAAGCCTATGGTTCGATGGTCAAGCTAACGGTTTCTTCGCCAGTGGTTAAACAAGCTTCGGGTGGAGGGACACAACAAGAAAGCAGATAGCAAGGGCAAGCGGTATCGATCGACGGATGACAGGTATAAAGTTCCACTTGTATTGCTTAAGGTAAATTTATTTATGTGTAATGTTATTTTTTTTTCTTACCATTGATATGTTGGAATCAGTATTATATTATTTAGATGTGATACAATTTAGTTTTAGGGACAAACCCACAAACAGGGGTCCCTACATTCTTCCTCTGTATAAGAAAGGTCACCCCTATCCATTTCAGGAATCCAATTGAAGTGATGAGAACGATAAGTAGGCCAATGGCTCTAACAAGAAGGAGAACCAGTATATCTGAACCTACTTGCTAGTTTAGGAGCAACACCAATGGATTAGATGCTTCCATATCAATATTGATCCCCTCACTCTATGTTATGCGCTAAATCTCAGGATTTATGGGAAATTCACACATCAAACCAACAAAAATATATTATCTTATAATGATAACTATCATCATTATATATATATATATATATATTCATGGAGGGTTATTATCAAACAAATAACGATGGTGAATAATATTGTAGTAGTCCAATATTACATCGAACATGTCGCATAATGCATGTGATCTACGTGTTGCAACCTAGTACTAGGTGATATTAGAGGTGATAAATACTCTGGTGAGGGCTTGTTATATCTAGAAGAGCCACTCAAGTGAGGTACTAGATCCTACACCAGCATAGATCCATCTTAAAGGGGATCTACAAAGCGTTGTAAGGGATCAAATCCCTCTTACAATGCGAACCCCTTTTTAAAGTGCAAATGTTAAGGAAGCGTTTTTAATTTATCTAAGTTGTGTAGTTTTATATGTATGCCATTATAAAAGTTTTAGATAGCTGACATGCTATTTTTTATAAAAAACCAAAAAATTAAAATGGACACATGTCAAATTTAAGATGAGCATGGAAGGAGTTACACATCTCCCCCTACTAGGCTGTATAATGCACCTCTTTAGCACAATGAGTTGGTACAATCCTAAATCATCATGCTATGAGGGACATTGAAAGTGAGATATTGTAACCCACCTAGAACTTAACATTTCATATTTTGGAAAAACATTACTTTAAAAGTTATTGTAAAGTTTTATGTTGTTGGCCAGAGATGGTCAAAGATGACTGTAATTGAATAATTTATTATTTAATAAATAAAAAGGAGAGACACATATCCTAAAGGACTATTGAAGAGTGTTCATTGACCCACTAGAGAGGAATGACAAGTGTAGAATGCAGAAGTTACATCTATTAGAAACATCATTTACTTTCCAACTGAAGTAGGAGGCATCCTCCCTCATAAAGTTGTCATGTTCCCAAGAGATAGGAAAAAATGAGTAGGTGGCTCATTAATTACAAAACTGACCCAAATACCTAGGCAAGCATATAACCATCGAATGAGTAGGAGGTTGACACACTAGATTTTGTGGATTTCCTACATACTGAAAAGTTAAGCACACAAAAGAATTCGATGAGGGGAGAGCTGAAGTAGTACTGTAGTCAAGTGACTGACTAAGACATAAGTTGCACATTAGAATATTCTACTCTTTGTCTTTGTCCTAGTGGTTCAGTGAATAGGATCGGGGGTTCCAGGGCAAGTAATTTGGCTACGCTGGAAGCAGGTTGGGCGGAACAGTGACCTTTGGAGTGTGTTGTCTCCTAATTTATCAGGTTCTTTACTGTTTTGTTTACTTAGAGATAAATGTTTAATTTTTGTTGATAGATAACTTATATTTGCTAAGGGTTTATATACTGTTATTACTAAACTACCGATTGATGTCTAGGTTAAAAATGAGGTATTGCATTCATGTTTAAAGGTGTGTTAGTATTCAAATTAGTATTTATTTAAATACCTCGATTATTTGATAAATCAATGTTAGTAGGTTTTCATGTTTTTCAGTAAATTATATAGCATATGTAGGTAGAATAATATCCGTTAAAACAAACACATACTTCTACTCACAGTATAGCTATATATATATATTAGTACAAATAGAAAGTTAGCATTGTTTTAAATTAAAGTTACATTATGAATGTAGAGTATCACTCTCAATCGCATACCAATCAACAATCATAATTTCATACCTTATTGATATATATATTATTTGTAAGTATGAATTTTAACTATCGAAGTACTGAACACCGTCCAAATAGTATACAACTACAGAATATGAAGTATCTTCTGCAAATATTTTAAAAATCTTTTTAAAACAACTCCTCGGTGTGTTGATAAAGCTGGAACCCTAGGTCTAGTTTTGTTATCAATGGACGCCTTAACCCCAAATAAAAACCAAGGTAGTAACAATGTATTAAAATTGTAGAAGTGACAATAAACTAATATGGGAGACAAATCATTCAAAATGTTGAAGCACAAATTTTATTATATAAACAAAGTTTACATTTCTACAGTCAAACATTTCCCAGAACTCGATAGCAATCTCTAGAAACAACTAAAATTTGGATGAATGTTGAACAGGGATTTCATTTACATTCAGAAAGTACACTTTATTTTCTATCAATAAAGAAATATATCTCATACAAATGGCATATAATCGAGAGTTAAAACAAGAACTCTGAATAATAAATTCACCTTGGGTTTCCTATTATACAGGATGAAACCCCAAGTTAAGGGCACTTAGCCCATAAATATTACAACAAAACAATGTTAATTCTTTACTGTGAAGTATGCCACATGGCTTTTAAAACATAAATCTAACCCTAAAAAAACAAAATGCATGTAGCATTTAAATAACAGAGCATTATAATTTTATAATCGAAATAGAATTTACATTTAGGGCTTTGCCCAAATTTAATAAACAAGTGCATTAATATAGCAAACATAACCATATATATACAAATACCAGAAGTGTAAATAGAGTCTAAATGCTAACACAGTTGTGTTTAAAACTTGAATACTCATCCATGGAAATATATATAATACAAAACAAAATTTCTCATTTAATTATCGAAAGGTCAAAACTGGAACTCTCTAACTTTATACATCAAAATCTCTTGGGCGAAACGCCAAATTGGAGGCATTTAGCCTACAAGTTTGTACATTACAACAATGTTGTATAGGGTTTCCATTATGGCTTCCAAATAAACAAAACAAACCAAATATTGGCAACAAAGAAACAACTTAATCTTTTACAAGTTGAAGAGGTCGAACTTGCCACACTTAAGCATAACCAAAAAACAATCTAATACCATGCGATAAAAGGAACCACATCTTACAGGAAACACAGTGAACAGGATGTTCCAGGAAGGCTCAGGGCTTACCAGGGCAGTTCCAAACCCTGGAGCTTTCCTTTTCAAAACTCTTATTACGTGACCCGAGAACTCCAAGGAAGCGCAAGAACCTCGTGCCAACAAACAAAGGACGCAACTTTAGAAACTATGTTTTTGTTAAGTATTTAAAATGCTTCAAACAAAGAAAATTTACACAGTTTCTTACCTCTGCAAAGCAACCTCCACAAGAACGATGACCAGGAAAGCATGAAGTTTTCTCCATGATCCTGACAGTTGAGAATCAGTTTCTCCTTATCGTGCAAATGAGCGAAGGATTAATGCAACTCTGGAACTTTCTCTTACACATGAAACAGATAACCTTTGTGGGAATTTTATCTTCACAACCTTGACAAGCCGAGAGCTTGGCTCCCCTTCACAAAAACAAATGAACAGATTTTGTCGATACAACCCCTTCCGAATAGAGGGTTTAGGGTTTTTCTAACATGAGCCCAAACCCCAAGGCTTTCACGTGGCCTCTTAAAGGAATCCAGCTATTATCCACTTCACTTAAAATTTATACCTCCTACCTATAGTTCATTTTCACATATTTCAAGATTGGATTAATGCCATAGATTGGCTAGTTTGGATACCACTATTCCTATAGTTGGTAATCCTTGTTAACTCTTACATAATGCATTAAAACTCATAGTTAGGTTATCATTCCACCTTAGTAGAAATTTTATTAATATCCAATCCATTTTGTTGATAGTTGGAACCTTACCTGGAACATGTCAAGTTATCAATATGCATTAACTTTCATGAAAGCTAAGTAAGCCCAGGGTCATCACAAGAACACCCCTTCAAACAAAAATAGTGTAATAAATATTACGACATTAAAACTGCGAAACTGAGATACATTGATAATAATACGTATGAATAAAATATTTAAACGTCGATTTTAACACTTGGAAACAATAAAGTTAAACATAAACTTCAGAAAAGTAATGTTATTGAATGTTAGTGTCCATTTTGGCAGATAACAAAATAAAGAAGTAAAACTATTGCTAAACTCTAGATCTTATGGGTAATTATACTATATACAATTTTATTTATTTATTTATCGATTTTTTAGTTGTTACATGTGGTATCAAAGCACAGTTGCAAACACTATGCCTAAAAGTTAGCTCAACTCGTGCATTCCATATAAAACATGAAAACCAAAATACTGACTTATGTTTAAATTGTTTCTGTACAGAAATATAAATTTCTATTTTGCTGGAAATGGAAGGAGTAGAGGCATCTGCCGAATATGGAACACATCACAGTCATGAACATGAAAATGTTAATAAAGATAATATATGGGTGGAACTAAATAATGATAGAAATAATAACTCAACATAATTACTCCAAACTGTGAGAGACTTAAAAAATGAAATACAAAATGTTAAGGAATATAATGAAAGAATTTTGAGGGAACAAGAATAATTAAATCATGTACTGCCAAGAAAATTACATAATGAGGAAAAGGATAAAAGGAAAGAACATGAATCTGAATCTGTAACTTCATGTTACAAGTGTAAAGGCAAAAAGTTAAAATTCTCTGATAATGAAAGTAATTCCTCCACAGAAATTAATGTTAAGTCACATCGAGAGAAATATAAATATTCTAGTGAAAGTAGTGATAGTAACAGTAGCCCTAAAAAGAGAAAATATAAACGTTATGAAGAAATTTTGGGAGAGTTTAAAAATATAAAACCATCAATGTTTAATGGTGACGTAGAAAAATGAGAAGAAGCCGAGGCATGGCTGTCTGGGATGAAAAATTATTTTCAAATTTATAATTACTCAGACGGACTGAAGGCTAAAATGGCTATTTACAACTTAACTAGAAAAGATGACATTTGGTGGCCTCACATAAAAAGAGTGAAAATTATTAAGGAAAATATGTAACTTGGAGGACCTTTAAAAAATACTTTAAGAGAAAAATTTTGTCTCAACAATATTACAAAGAAAAAGCTAAGGAATTTTATGATCTAAATCTAGGTTCAATGACTATGAAGGAACTAAGTAGTAAATTTTTAAGTTCATTACGATATGTACCTTATATCATTGATGAAAATCCCAAGATACAGAGGTTCCTAAGTTTCTTACCTCTTCGATTTAAGGACATAATTGAATATGATAAACCTAAGACCCTTGATGAAGCTATGAGGAAGACAAATTTCTATTTTGAACAAAGCAGAAATAAAAGAGAAGGCGTGCCTAACTGGAAAGACAAAAGATTAAAACACTTTGAACAAAGAAGAAATAATTTTAAATTCAACAGAAGTTTTGGAAATGGTTCCCGGAATTATCCTAAGAATAATTATGAAGGAACAAACTTTAAGGGTAATACATAGCATAATTTTTCAGCAGTAAAGAATGGAGGCATACCTAATAATTATGTTAAAAATATTGAACAAAGAGAACCTGTAAAATGATGGAAATGTCAAGGACCGCATTATGCAACAAATTATCCTAATAGAGAAAGAAATCTTAGAAATGTGCATACAGTATATGAATAAGCAATTGTTGGTGACATAGCAAATGAGATGCCCATAATTAATGCAACACTGGAGAATTGACAGGCTGATCACCAGACATCTATGGTGGAGATAGAAGGTATGATAAAGAACAAACCAACTTATATTTTGATCGATCCAGGTGCTAGTTTAAGCTAAATGTCACCTAGTATAGCAGAAAGTTGTAATTTCCAATTGAATAAGTTTGAAAATTCTTGGCTGGTACAGTTAGCTACAGGAACTAAAAGAAAGGTAGTTAGTTATGTTAAATATTGTGCAATGTTTATGAGTCAATTCAAAACTCAAGTGAAATTGAATGTGTTACCTCTAGGATCATATGATGTTTTAATTGGTATGGATTGGACGGAAAAACATAGAGTAGTTTTAAATTGTTTTGAGAAAACATTTACATGCTTAAATGAAAATAGAGAAACGGTCATAGTGAAAGGAATTCCTAGGAAAGTTTATGTTAGACAGATTTCAGCATTACAAATGAAAAAGTCTGTACGTAAAGGTTGTAAAGTTTTTGTTGTACATGTAATGAATGATGAACACATGAATAAAGAAGATAAATTAAAATTTGAAGACATACCAATCTTAAAATAATTTTCAGATGTATTCCTGGAAGAGATTCCAAGATTACATCTGAAAAGAGAATTGAATTTTACTATTGAGTTCATACCTAGAGCTATACTAAATTCAAAGGCTCCTTACCAGATGAATATCCTATAACTTCATGAATTAAAACTAAAATTGAAGGAGTTAATAGGTAAAAATTATATAAGACCGAATGTATCTCCTTGGGGAACACCTGTCATATTTGTTAAAAATAAATACAATACCTTACGCTTGTGTATAGATTATCGTTAGTTATACAAGATGAAAATTAAAAGCGGATATGCATTATCCCGCATAGATGATTTTTTTGATCAAGTATGTGGGGAAACGATATTCTCAAAGATAGACTTGAGATCTGGATATCATCGAGTCATAATTAAAGATGCAGACATATTTAAAACAACATTTATGTAACATCCCAAATTTCATAAAAAAAATAAAAAATTCTAGTAGTATATTGACTATTAAATTTTATGCTAAAGTATAAAAATGTATGTTGCAACTTTAATTACTGCATAACCTAAACTCTTGAATGCGACACTTATTTATTTTATGAATCATCGTTGATTAAAAAGTGTCTTAACGAAAATTAAATATATATGTACTCCTATGTTTGTAATTAATATAGTACTGTCCATGTTCAGCATTAAACTTGCGGATATTCTATTGACTTATTACTGTGTAAATGCCTCATGCATTTACTGATGCTATTGTTATATTCATGAGTTTGATAATTATTTCTTTCGTCCTTAAATTATTGAAGTAGGACTTTTACTGTTTGAGAATTTCTATGAATTCAATGGTATCTATGATAATGATTGTACAATCTTTTTTTTTATGGACTAATAAATGTATAAAGTGAATATGTCGATATTCACTACTCCAGTCCTATTGTCATAAATTATTTATTATTGTTAACTTGCTAGTTGGTTTACCATTCGTAACATGTTTTATCTTGATTCCATTAACTTCTTTTGTTGACAAGTGATTGTTGAAGCGACCGTGAGGCTTACTTAGATTTATAAGCTAATACATGTTACCATTACTCTTTACAAGTTATAGATAGGATCCTTATGCATTAAAAGGCTATGATTTCATAGAGTTCCATAATTAAGGTTTTACGTAGCTATAGAACTTATATTGCAAAGTAATATTTTAATAGTGTAACCCTATCTAAGGGTTTGGAAAAGCTATCCCTAATGGCCTTAATAAAGATGATGGTGCAATACATTTAACAATGGATTTTAAAGCCATAATATGACATTTTAATGTTATAATATATCATAGTGTTTGATACAAGGATCAAGGCATATGGCACAGTTGTTAAATGGTTTTCGAAATAGAAACCGCAGTGTAAACTATACGTAGTGGGTAAAAATTGAAAGTGTAGTGGGTGATAGCCCAGTTCATTAATGAGCCATGTGAAGTTCTTGGGTGGAGAGCTACCACGTAAGGGACAAGGTCCTAGGCTCTCATTGGTCCTGGCATTGTTATGTTGAACCATGAGGGTTTTGGAGTGTGAAGCTCTCGTTTGGCTGCCATGGCCATTCGGGCACCTCTGTACCATTTCTAGTTTTGAACTCTGGAGAAACACAGTGTGGCCTTTAGGGTTCCAATGTAATGCGATCTTCGTGGTCTTAGTTACACTCAAGAGTTTCTTCTTCTTTTCTACCGATAAGAAGGGATTTCAAACTCGTTTCAAACTTTTGAATTCATGTTTATAAATTAACACAGGACAAGTCTGATTATTTTAAGTGCTTGGCAGGAGACTTCCTATGCTCGTTGATCTCTTCTCGAGCTTACGGCTGCAACATAGTTGAGTTTAAGGAAAAACCCCAGTGGTTTGATACCACTTTAATCCCTCGGTTTCTCCATGTTGTCTCCTCTGTCGAAGTCTTTGGAATCTCAGTCAATGTTTGTAGTGCTTTGTTTTGCATCAAAACACTATGTCCACTCTAAGCTAAAGTTCTTATGTAATAAGCTCATTCTGAGCTAGTTTTAGTAGTAAAAGTTTATGATCTTTCAATTTCATTTTTGACAGTCCAATCAAGTACATTCTTTTTTTTTGTTCTAGTCATTAGCGGCATACATATACAAATTTAAACATAACCAAATATCATGATTTTCTTTAAAGTATATTTCAACTCAAGTTAGAAATAAATAACAGGAATAACAAGAAGAATACCTAATTCTTATAGATGGTAGATGTCTTCTCGGAGAACTTTTCCAACTTAGCCTTTTAGTACTTAGCAAATCAATTGGATAATCCACCGTGCAGACCAGCTCTAATCATGTTGGCCCTAGGAAATCGATAGACTTCCTAGACCCCAAGCCCACAAACTGATAATTCCAATAACAACTTCCTTGTTTTCAAATCCCAATTAGAGTTTTCCCCTTCCTCTGTGCAACATGAGTTTTCCCCTTCGTCTCTGGAAAGGAGTTTTCCCCTTCCTCCTCCTTCAAGATTTTTCCAAATACAAAATAAGATCCAACTTCCCCCAACCCCCTGACTACTCCCCCAACCTCCTCTATATATCCTTCTTCATGATTCCTTCAACCTTACTCCACCTCCTTCTCCCTATCTTTTCGAGACCCTAACTCATAAATCCCCTCCCATTTTTCAATAAACTTTAATATTTAATATGTTTATCCTAACTTGTTTTTCTCTCGATTTGTTAAACAATATAATGATCATTAAATTAATCTTGTCAGACTGACTCCATATTAAATTCTTTTAGGATAGAATAATAGTTATTAAACATGAGTTGTCAAAATGAATATTTACATGTCTCGATTACTTAAATATAATCAGATTCGACTATACCTTTCTTAAATACTCCCACAATAATCATATTATATTATTCCATTTGTACTTTACATTCATAATTGTTTTTAAATCAATTAATGTTACATTATCCCAAAGAACAAGACTAAATCAATCCCAATGTTTTTTAAATAATTAATTTAAATAGCTTAATGAACGTCTTACTTGACTATAGTTTAAAAATATCAATAACTATCAGGATTTCAATAATAACAATACTCAATTATTTAAAATAATAATAAACATTAATTATTTGTTTGTTTATTCCCTTAGTAACATATTAATAACATAGCACTCTTACACTTATAGACAAGTATCCTTAAAAGAACAACTAATCGTTAATTAATAATTCATTAGCACGATTCTACTGCCAATTATGGAACAATGTTCTTGTTTATTTATGACAATTAATTTCAACTAACGACACTTACTAAATAATTTATTATAGTGCTCACATACAATTTACGAAATACTAATTGACTTGTTCAACACATACTTTACGATCTTAACTTCCATTATCAATGTATGATAAACTTATTATTTTGCAATGACTTTCACAATTATTTAAATCGGTACAACGATACTAGTGTCTATATGCAAAGTTTGCATGCGTGGCCAGCGTATGCACAGATCACATATGTACTATAAGTAAGCACATCATGCCTATGCATATCTACTAATTAATAATAACCATGCAAATGTAATAATCATGAATATTTAACATAATCAATTTGACATCATGAGTCGTTTAATGGTTTAACAATCAAGGTTTAATCATTATTATACATAGGTTTCCAATAACCAATTAATCAATTACTTCAGTAGTGGGGTACCTACTACACGTACATAGTGCGATATAACCCATAATTCCCAACAATAATAGCTAACACATCCTCCCATCCTATCCTACTTCCACATCCTCCCTATCCTTCCTCTGCTAGTGGGGATGTGGTGTTGACTTTACCGACGTGGCCACATATAGAAACTGAGAGTAGTAGCATCGGCTAAACAGTGGACCTAACCTCTCCTAGCAAGCATCTGACCGTCGTCATCACACATCTAGGGGAGCATGATTTAGCATAGCCCTCCCACGACCTCAGGTATCATAAAACACAGGGTGGGAAATGCCTCCATCCCTCTCAACATACTTGTTCTATACCCTATCCAAATCATACTGTGTTGTTACTAGGATTATTGGTTTGTGTCATCGTATCATCCAGTTGGTTGCTAAGATTTAATATTCATTGTTTACTGATTCCTTGTATCCTATCAGATATCCAGCTACCACGTAGCCCTTGTGTCTTGTACATTAGTATTTGAAGACATATATCTATAACAAATATTTCCATTTGTTCATTAGCTGGTCCACATTATCAACATCATTTCATTTCATCACACAAAACCATTAAATCGATTACATTATGGGTTTTTATCCATGTACCATATCATATATATATTGTATTTCATCAAGGATGACAATTTAAACATATACTGTCATTATGAAAGGAAAGAATCTCATGATAACTGCACATAGTAACCGCATAAACATAATAACATCATGAGAATGGTATCATTATAACATAATAGCAACATATAATCAGATCTAACATGCTTGAATTATAGTTCACTTAGTTTAGCTGAGTCCAATAGATAATAAGCAAATAAAGTGCAAGGTGTCTGACTGATAAACATGCCTAGTCAAAATATGGGGCGTTACAGTGTTGATATGAAAACTACTGTAAGCCTTTGGGCACTGGAATATGGTTACAAGTTTGTATAGTTGGAGCTGGGACTCGACTTTCATCTTTAAATAAACTCTACTATGTTTTTATTAGGTTTTGATTCAGTTGTTTCTATGTCTTTGTCGAGACTGTTGACACTTGTCTCTTATATTTTAATATGAAAATGTTCTTGGCTTGTAGCCTTGGTTTCGTTAATGAAAGAATCTGAGTTACATTTTATTGTGTACTTACCTTCGTATGTTATTCAAACCTATTATATGGAAACGTTACTTCAGTCCCCTGTGTATGTCTTACGACATTATCAAATTGAATAATATAATGCTTCCATAGTTAAGAATGAAGCTCAAGCTATTTTGCGTCCAACCCTAGCTTAACTCTGCGTTGTTTATTTAGGTGCTAGTTCATAAATGTAATGTGAATAGAGTTCGATGCTACAAGGTTTTTAAAACCCTAAACCCTATCTATGTGTAAGCTATGAATTAAAAGGAAACAGTGATGATTTCTCTCGAACTCGAACCCTTGATCTATGATTAATTACAAAAAATGGTAGCATTGCATTCAAATAGGTGCCCTTGGGCTCTCTCTAGATGGTGAAGGTGTATCCTTCGAGCTTTGATTGTTTTGTAACTTTTAATGGTTTGGTTGTCTATTAATCCTGAGTTATGTTACACCTAGTCATAATACTTTTTAAGTTGAGCCCTTACCAGGGTAATTTTTAGGGGTGAAATTTCGCCAATTGGCTATTTTTTGGGCTTTTTTTCAAAGAATAAATTTTCTATTTGGTCATTTTTAGTCTCCAATATCGCCTATATTTACATAAAATATTTTTTTTAATCGTAATATTCGCCAAAATTTACATGTTTTAGTAGTAAATTGCATGTTTCATATTTAATATTCGCTTACCTATCTATATGCATGTTTTTTTCAATCCAAAATAATCGCCTAGGATATTGTACTTAAGTATAATATTAGAATCCTTAAAAAATACCCTTGGGCCCCTTACAGGTCTCGAACCCAAGATATAAATATATATAAACCACAATAGTTTTCTGTGACTTTGTTTTAGTTGATTTCTAGTACTGTTTAAAATATATTTGGCTGTGACCAAATTATATTGTTGTAATGTTAAAAGAAGATTCTTTTTAACATATTAATGAATGTTTGCAGGGTTTGATCCTTGACATAAATTGATATAGATATAGACAATATACTAGAATTCGACCTTAAACTAGCGAGTTTATTTGATTAAGAATAGGTGTTGCGTGATGATTACTCATGAGCAGTATTGAATGATTTCAAAATATAATTTGTATGTGTGCATTTTCCAGAACTCTATTTCGATTTGGAAATTTTATACAATGGTTTTCTTAGGAAGATTGAATCCTGTGGGGTATTTCTAGGAATATTAAATGAATGTTTAAGTTCTATTTTATATAAAATGAATATGAGCTCTGTACATTATGTTGATAATAGTTTTATTTTGAAACTGTATGCTTCGATAGTATAATTACTGTGTTTATATATATAAGTTCGGTATGAGTTCAATAAATATAATTTTTTCTATACTTGGTAGCATAATAGTTGTAACATACCCATATAATCAATAATTTAATGTTAGTGAATTTACAAATAAAACAACAACAACTCAATGATTACTTGACTTCAAGGAACCTCAAATAGATGAAATACGCCACTTCTATGTTACTTCTCTTTAACATAACAACAATTAGTTGTACTTAGGAAACATAATCATTCATACCTTACTTACTGGTACAAGGTCTATCCAATCATTTCCACACTTGATCTTGCATCTACAATATTTAATAACATAAAAATAATCTTTACACCTTAAGCTATATTCATAAATCTTCATGCAATGAGCTATTTTAACCTTTTCACCCTTATTCAAGGTGTACATCCATTATGAAAGAAAACTCTAATGGAAATATTAATGGACCTTCCAAAAGGCTATCTTTTACAATATAAGTCTCTTTACATTCTAACAATTATCATTAACTTTGTAAGAATGCCTACTAGTACCTTTCCATGCATTCATAAACAGGCTCTTGTGTAGTTACTCTATAATAATAAAGATATCCATAGCTTATAATTCAAACTTGTTAATAATAAAGACCATAAGACACTATCTGTAATGTCCCAAAAATATCAAAAATTTAAAATTTTTCTCTGTCTGCAATATTCGTCAATTTACAGTAAAAGATTCATTCATAAATCTAACATCATTAAAACATACATGATTGCACGAAAATACTTGTTAGTCTAAGACTGTTGGTTTACAAGGTCACATCTTATGTGTAAATTTAAGTTGTTGCGGAAGCGATGTTGAAATGATATGATTGCACTTATTTGTTGAAAATGTAAATGTCATAATAATTTTTATTGTTTTTAAGAATCAATGTTTTTAATTGTGATTATCTATTGCACCTTGAGCTGCTTGTTGACGTATGTTACTTCCTTAGTGGTTTATTATAATACCCCGGGAAGGGTAGTTACAGACCTAGGAAATACTACTGGGAGGTATGGGTAAGAGTAATGTTTGCGAGACTCACTTAGCATCTTGCTAACGTCCTGTATTATTTTCGTGTTTTACAAGTGAAGTATATAGGTGAGTTTTACCTCTAACGTTTGACACTCCGATCAATGCTGGTACTAAGTCCCATTTAATTGCTATGGTGTTAGAGACGGGTGGTGATCCCACTACCATGGGGAATTAATATCATGAAATACTACCCATGATAGGGTTTATGAATATTGGCTTATGGTGAACTAGACGAAGGTGTATTGTTTCAAAGGTTATGCCTATGGGCTTAGTGTAAGAAATAATCGAACCCTTTGAATTTGTAACAGGGTTGACCCCATGACTCCACTATAGACTTTTTGCCAAAACATTTTGCCTCCACTAAGATGAGTTTGGTGTATCATTAATGCACTTTAATTGAGTGTGGAAGACAGCTTGACACGAGGGTTTTGGGGAAACGATTTGGGGCTTTTTCCCATCACTCCAGCATTCGACTTATCCATCATTTTGGTTCTGCACTTTGTGGATATGGTTACTATGTTGAGTACTGACCCAAGATTTGCTCGTGGTCAGTCTGTTGGTTAAATGTTAAGCTCATATATGGCGTACATCGACCCTGCTCTACCCAGGTAATGAGTGATTTCTTCTGCACGACTGATGATTTTATCCTGCTTCTACTATATGAGATACAATACGGTTGCTAACCTATTTTATGTATCGTTTGTGACAGGTAGAAGGAAAATTCTCTAGTAAGGGAGCTACCAGAATTCAAGGAGGCGCAAAAATGGTGAGTCTGGCTTCCCTTCTTCGAGCCCTATCTTCTGCAGCTCTGTCGTTGTGTGTATGCATTTGTCCTGGTTGTTTTTGGGTGAGACCCCCATAAGCCATATGATTACTAATTCGATTTGGGGAGGTCTAATAGTCTCCTCTTGGCTGGCCCAGACAAGATGGGGTTTCAATGTAGCTACCTGGCTTAACGAAGTTTTATGAGTGTAGTATGGTTGAAATAACACCTGGCATAGTTGAAATGATTTCAAGGGTTTCAATCTCTGTTGGTCTAAGCCCTATGATTTATGTTTTGTTTCTGGGAAGGATTCAGGAATAGTCCCTAACGAAATGTAATGGTGAACTTTCGTATACTCTGTATTTGTATAAATTAAAAGAGTTTGCACGCTGGGGTTTTGCTCCAGAACTGTATCGATGCATAACCATTTTATGAGCTGCGCCGATACTGAGTTTATTTGTTCCTTTCGGTCATGGTGAAATGTGATGTGTTGAAAGATATGATGATGAAGACTTTAACTTACTTCACTGTTTTCTTATTTGGTAGCGTAGCTATAATGCAATTATGGGTTTTTTTCTTCGCTCCCTTCCGGAGTTTGCTAATTGTGTATTAAAGAATGTTTTCCTATAGGTAGCTATCGTATGTCTGTATGTTGAAAAGAAAATAAAAGAAGGTCTCAGGATGTCTAATGGTTTGTTTAAAATATGGAATACATGTGGTTTGATAGGGAAACTGAAATAGATCGACAAAAAATCGGCAATAGAATTTGGTCTTGAATTGGAACCTTGCTACCGGTGGTTAAAGAAATTATGGGTTGGCTTGTTTGTTGTAGTCTTTGATTTAAAAGAAATTCGAAAGCCTATAGGTGGTCTCGCTGGGGTTCAATCGTTGATCAATAAAGTAACTAGGGTTTCGATAAAATTGTGTCCTGCACTACGATTTTCACTTGTTGGGTGACATTTGATCCTGTAGGTATATATGTGAAAATACATTGAATCGCTAAGTGCAAATACAAGTGTGTGTGTGTGTTTCATGATTTAGAGAAACGTCTCTTTTTCTAGACTCCTGTAGAAACTGTATTTGGATTAAAGGGAAAAGATATCTGAATAATGAATTCTACATGGTTTAAATAAGATGACTAATGTTTTCTACTAAATAGAAAGTCAAATCAATTTCAGTAGGAGATAAACGTATCATTTCTTTAACCGGAAAAAATAATCTATTTCAAGATGAGGAAGAGTATGTGTAACTAGATTTTAAAGAATTTATGCAATGCTTGATGAACCCATACTTGAAATTTTTTGACATAAGTATGCCTAAAGATTTGGGGTGAATCTGAAATTTACAATTGATATAACGATCTATACTATTTTCTTACAGTGCATTTATAAACAAAATATAATTAATGAGAATATTTCTCTACGAATTCGCATACCTGCTAATTCATGTAGCCTGTCCCTGCTGGTAATACCCAACTGATAATACCCTGCACACTCAGCCAACTCGTTACTGAAAAAAAACTACTGACTCTTATCTAACCTGAAACTTGGAATAGATGACCTTGGGACTACTACGTTCCTCCCAACCATGACTCTACAACCGTTCCTAGTTCAGTAGGAATCCCCCCGAGATAGTTCTGACATGCAAAACGAGAAGTAGAGGCCTTAGGTGATAGCTAGTTCAGATCTGTAAAAATTATGAACAGAGTTCACTTCTGGGCAGAGAGTTCTTCTTGGCACAATAATACCAAAAGGAAAAGATGATCATCCCCCAATATTTGGGGTCTGTCCTCCTTAAGTAGTAACATCTTGAAAGATGTCAGTTGGAATTTACTGGTTTCTTTAAAACAATTTAAATTATATATAAAAGAAATATTATTTGTTTAATTAACTGCTAATAAATTTGGGACTAGGACTTCTCACTTGTTTTTAACTAAGTGTATTGATCTGTAATCTTTTTAATAAAATAATAATGTCATAGTTATAATTCCACCTTTAAATAATAATAGATAACATTTGGTAAAAAGTGTCATCCCACTTATGCATAAATATATATATACATAAGAATAAATAATAACCATATTATTCTTAAAATCTCTTTAATAATAGTATTTAGCTTTGGGGCTTTTTAAGCACTTGGTTCACATGATACTTCTTTTAAATTCTTTTTAAGGGTAGGGTCCACTTCTTTGGATGGTTTCGGAAAGCTGGTAAGGCACCTCTAGTCTCTCCCTTTGCATGTCATATCCCTCGTTTTAACATGGTAGTTCTCACAGTAGATGATGATAATAAGATTTATTTGATCAAGTCGAAAATAGTTGTGATAAGCCTCGCAAGTTCTATTTAGAGTCCTCTTCGACTCAACACTTGAGATGTAGTAGCCTCGAGTGCTCTTTAGAGCCTTTCAACTCAACACTCTCACATGGGCATTACGCTAGTGCAAATCCATAGCCTCTGCTCAACACTAGAGCTAGAATGTGGTTGTGAGGCACATCTAGGATGTTTAATTGTCCTCGGATCTGGTAATCATTTCTTTCAAGCTTGGAGTGCTCCAGGGTTCATGCCCAACACTCAACGTACATTGGGGATTAGGCCCAGTACGAAATCGAATTCTCTAAATACATTGGGGCTTAGGCCTTGTATATCGGTCTTTTGTGTGTTCCTGCATCCATGCTCAACACACTAAATAATCAACCATGTAAATCATGCTCTGCACAATATAATGTAACAAAAGAGGTAATCTTAGTATATCATAATTTGTAATCATTTCTCGAAATACAACATAGTTTATTCATTCGGCTTTCCTTCCCCACATATATTCCACAAGGAAACAAATCAAGGTCCATGCCCAATACATCAACTCATAAAGGAAATAAATAAAACATACTAATGCTATGTCAAACATAATAAATCACATATACTGGGGATGTAACCCAACATGACATCATAACATAGTTAGTCAAAAAGTTGGGATATTAAATCCTTCCCCACTTAGAACAACACCGTCCCGGTGTTTCTAGGGACTAGGAATGAGATCATGAAAACAAGTCGGGGTATGCCTCTTTCATGGTAGCCTCATTCTCCCAAGAGGCTTCATCTGGTCCAAAGTGCCTCCATTGCACTTTCAGCTGAGTAATGGTCCTCCTCCTAAGCTGGATCTTTCTCTTGTCCAGAATTTGGAGTGGTTCTGGCGTGAACTCCGCTTCGGGCTCCACCTGTAATAAGGACCAATCAATAACATGTTTAGTATCGTATGCATATTTCTTTAATAAGGAAGCATGAAAAACATTATGAACTTTTATGTGTGCTGGTAGGGCTAACTCATATGATACTGGGACCTTCTTGCCTAGTATTTCAAAAGGTCCACAAAACCTTGGGGCTAGTTTACCGCAACGTCCCAAACTTAACAAGCTTCATTTTGATTTTATTCTTAGGAAGACATGTTCACCGATTTGGTAGTCCTTGTCCTTTCTTTTCTTGTCTGCGTAACTCTTTTGGCAGTCTTGTGCTTCTTTTAAATTCAGTTGCACTTTGGAGACTAGTTTTTCCAAGTCTTTTAGTAAGTTTGGCCCTAGCATAAGCCTGTCCACCGGGCTATCCCAGGTGACAGGGGTTCGACACTTTCGACCGTAGAGTACCTCGAAGGGACTCATTTTGGCCGAGGTTTGATACCCATAGTTGTATGCAAACTGCATGAGGTGTAAGTAGTCTTCTCACTTAGTGGGGTTGTTCATGACATACATTCTTAGCATGTCTTCTAAGATTTGGTTTACTCGTTCCGTCTGTCCGTCATTTTGGGGGTGGTATGCGGTACTAAACTGTAGTTGCGTTTCTAATCCGGAGAACAATGCTCTCCAAAAGTTACTAGTCAACTTTGTGTCTCAATCTGAGATAATTGCTTTGGGTATCTCGTGTAACCGAAAAATATCCTTTAAGAAGATTTCCGCAATGTGAACTGCCTTGGTAGGTAGATTTCACTGGTATAAAATGTGCGGCTTTCGATAGCTTGTCTACTACTACGAAGATGAAGTCATTTTGTTTCTTACTCTTGGGTAGACCCGTAATGAAGTCCATACTTATTACCTCCCACTTCCATTCTGGAATGGGTAACGGTTGAAGTAGACCGAAGGGATGTTGGTGTTCTGCTTTGACCAACTGGAATTTTTGACATTTCATGATGAACAATGCTATGTCAGCTTTTAGTTTAGGCCAAAAGTAGTGTTTCTTTACGGCTGAAATCATCTTTTGATATCCGGGGTGTCCCAAATGGGGACTCCGATGGAATTTGGTGAGTATGTTAGGTCTAATGTCTCCTCCCTCGGGGACGTAAAGTCTCTCTTTTGACCATAACAATCCTGATACATCTATCTTGTATTCTTTTTGTTGCTGAAAAATCCTATCTTCCTGAATATTTTTAAGGATCTCGACATAGAACCTATCATTTTGGCATGTCATTCTAATTATATCGTGTAAGTCAGAGTCCATCCGACTTTCGGTTACCTCATATAACATATGAGCTCATCGACTTAAGGCATCGACGATCTTGTTTTCTTCCCCTTGATGTGTTTTAGTTCAAAGTGATACTCGCTAAGAAAGGCTAACCACCTGGCCTATCTAGCGTTCAGGTCTAGTTGGTCGAATAGACACTTTAGACTCATGTTATCCGTCTTTAGTAGGAATTTCTTACCCATGAGGTAATGTCTCCACATCTTTAGTGCGTGGATAATGGCGGCTAATTCGAGGTCATGAGTAGGATATTTTTTCTCATGTTCCTCTAACTTCCTTGACTCGTAGCAGATGGAAAAGTCATCCTGCATAAGGACTCCACTAAGTCCTTCCTTGCTTGTGTTGGTGCAACTACGAAGTCCCCATTGGGGTCGGCAGTTCTTAGTATTTGTGCACTAATCAGAAGTTGTTTTAACTTCTGAAAACATTCTTCACACTTGTCTGTCCAGATGAACTTACTGGTTTTCGTCTGTAAGGCGATCATGGGGCAAGCGATCTGAGAGAAGTTATCAATGAACTTTCGATAATAATCGGCTAAACCTAGGAATGATCGTATGTCGAAAACACATGTGGGTGTGGACCATTCTTCGATAGCTTTGATCTTTTCGGGATCAATTGCTATTCCCTTCTTGGAAATGATGTGCCCTAAGTACTGTATCTGAGGTTTATAGAAATCACACTTGCTAAATTTTGCGTACAACTGATGTTCTTGTAGTATCCGTAGGACTATTCAAAGGTGTTCCTCTTGTTCTTCCTCATTCTCGGAATAGATTAGGATATCGTCTATGAAGACTAAAACAAACTTGTCAAGGTATTTGCTGAAAACATTGTTCATCATGCACATGAAGTTTGCGGGTGCATTCGTCAAACCAAAAGGCATTACTATAAACTTGTAGTGGCCATATCGAGTGCGAAATGCGGTCTTACTGATGTCCTCATCACGGATTCTCACTTGGTGATATCCGGATCGCAGGTCGATATTCGAGAATAATTTTGCTCCTCCAACTTGGTCAAACAAGTCATCGATCCTAGGGAGCGGATAACGGTTCTTGATGGTTAACTTGTTGATTTGGCGGTAATCAATGCACAAACACATCATGCCGTCCTTCTTTTTAACAAAGACGATTGGTGCTCCCCAGGGAGACACACTCGGTCGAATGTAACCCTTGTCTATAAGTTCTTGTAATTGTATCTTGAGTTCTACCAGTTCGGGTGTGCTCATATGGTACGGGGTCCTAGAGACAAGTACTGATCTGGGTTTTAGTTCTTTGGAAAAGTCTAAGTCCCGCTTGGGTGGTAACCCGGATATCTCTTCGGGAAACATGTCT
Organism: Larix kaempferi; assembly: GCA_027924585.1. NCBI lineage: Eukaryota > Viridiplantae > Streptophyta > Pinopsida > Pinales > Pinaceae > Larix > Larix kaempferi. The sequence continues at coordinate 14,346,459 of BSBM01000738.1, forward strand.
CTGAATTCTACTAGTATCGGAAAATCCTCGCTCTTTTGTTCCCTATCGGCTTCTATTGATTGAAGGTGGATTGCAAATAGTTTACAACCCTTTCTTAAGCATTTCTTTGCTTGCAATGCTGATATCTACTGTACTGATACTTCCTTAGGTATACCCTGGATGGTTCATTGGTTTCCTTAACTATCTGTGCATAGGATTGACTTATTTAAGCAATCTAACAAGGCATGATGTTCTTTCAACCAATCCATGCCTATTATTACGTCATAAGATCCTAGCGGTAAGATGTTCAAATCTAACTTAGTTAAAAATCCGTTCAAATCTACTCACAACTCTTAACTAGTTCGGAGACCTTCCATTTGGTACCGGTGGCTAATTGTACCAGCCATGGTGATTTGTGACTTTCTCGGTTTAATTTAAAAAACTATATTATTCTAGGAGAGATGTAGCTCCGGAAAGCACCGGGGTCTATTAAAATTGAAATGATATCGTTAGATATCTTACCCTCAATTTCTACCATGGTGGCTTGATGATCTTCCTACCGGCCATCAAGAGCGGCATAAACCCTAGGTGTCTTTGCCATGTCTCCCACTGTAGGCTCTGCCTGGATGTTGTGTAAAGTCCCATCTGTTTTGTTGGGGCAGTCTCTGTAGTAATGTGGTCCCTAGAATGTACAACAAGAAATAGTCGGTGGGACTGTATTTGTCCCTTTGTTGAAGGCTCGCCTGTTTCCTGGTGGTGGGGTTGCATTAGGTCGAGCTTGAGGTCGGTTGAAACCCGTGTTGGGTGGGAAACTATTGTTATGTTTCCGAAAAGGTGGGGGTATAAAACCCGATTTACATTTGTCTGAGAGAGTCCTAAATCTGTCTCTATTTCTGTTAATGTTGTCGTTCCTTGGCTTCCCATGCTCATAGCACAACTTGGCCTTATGTAGGGTTATGTCAAGGGTTTTGGGCATGTCGAATTCTATCTTCTCTCTAAAGTTTGGTGGAATCCCACCCAAGAACTGCTGGATTTTCACCTTCTCATCCTTAATATAAGGCACATAGTGCAGCAAGTCTAAGAACTGATTTATGAAAGCTTCCATAGTCACAGAACCCATTTTCAGCTCATGAAATTCTTTCATCTTCTTGTCAAAGAATCTTTCAGACATATATTTGTCTTGAAATATTCTGCTCAAAGTGTCCCAACCTATGTCTCGCAGCTCTTGTCCCTTAGTGTGTTTTAAGTCCCACCACCATATGGCAGCTTTTCCATTTAAGTTGTATATGGCTAGTCGGGCTTGCATCTTGCTGGAGTAATTATGAACCTTAAAGTATTTGGTCATCCCTAGCAACCATTCTTCTCCTGAGTTTACTTCCCCATCATAAGTTGGGGCTCTTATATTTCTAAACTCCCCTTGTAAGCTGTCATCGTTCTTCCTCCTTTTCTTGCAAGGAGGTGGAGAACCGTTGTCATTGGAAGAGCTCTTACAGTCCTATTCCGATGGTTATGATTTATGTTCTGCTTGACCTTCTGTTTTGTCATTTGCTGCTTTCTTGGTGTCAAGAGAGTTGACAGATAGAGTAGGATATCCATGGGGTTTTTCCCCTGTTAGGATTTGGAGTAAGGCTTCATTTATAGCCCGTTGTTCCCTTCTTTCTTACATACTCTCATCCCTGAAACTCTGGAATTCTATCTGTAGCTGCTGCATGGAATTTTCCATATTTGAGTTGAGATCCACCACAATTTCTTGCTCTCGTGGTGGGGAATCTGGATTGCCTCGTACACTGCTACCTTGTTCTGCATTCATTTTCTTGATGTTTCCTGTACCTCGAACTTATATAAGTATTTGTTGCTGCTGCTGTTGATGCTAAGTTCCAAAAACAATCTGTTAGTCATATATTTTTGTAAAAACATAATACAACATTTTAAACACTTTCCTGCATTTGCATTTGTGTTTGGTAGTGAGCCCAATAGGTCACTTCTTGTTTGTAGCTTGCTATGATACCACTTGTAATGTCCCAAAAATATCAAAAATTTAAAATTTTTCCCTGTCTGCAATATTCGTCAATTTACAGTAAAAGATTCATTCATAAATCTAACATCATTAAAACATACATGATTGCATGAAAATAATTGTTAGTCTAAGACTTTTGGTTTACAAGGTCACATCTTATGTGTAAATTTAAGTTGTTGCGGAAGCAATGTGGAAATGATATGATTGCACTTATTTGTTGAAAATGTAAATGTCATAATACTTTTTACTGTTTTTGAGAATCAATGTTTTTAATTGTGATTATCTATTGCACCTTGAGCTGCTTGTTGACCTATGTTACTTCCTTAGTGGCTAATTATAGTACCCCAGACAGGGTAATTACAGACCTCGGCAGGACTGCCGGGAGGTATGGGTAAGATTAATGGTTGCGGGACTTACTTAGCATCTTGCTAACATCCTGTATTATCTTCATGTTTTACAGGTGAAGTATATAGGCGAGTTTTATTTCTAATGTTTGGCACTCCGATCACTGCTGGTACTAAGTCCCATGTAATTGCTATGGTGTTAGAGATGGGTGGTGATCCCACTACAATGGGGAATTAATACCATGAAATACTACCTATGATAGGGTTCATGACTATTGGCTTATGGTGAACTAGACGAAGGTGTATTGTTTCAAAGGTTATGCCTATGGGATTAGTGTAAGAAATAATCGAACCCTTTGAATTTGTAATAGGGTTGACTCCATGACTCCACTATAGACGTGTTGCCAAAACATTTCACCTCCACTAAGATGAGTTTGGTGTATAATTAATTCACTTTAATTGAGTGTGGAAGATAGCTTGACACGAGGGTTTTGGGGAAACGATTTGGGGCTTTTTCCCATCACTCCAGCATTCGACTTATCCATCATTTTGGTTCTGCACTTCGTGGATATGGTTACTATGTTGAGTACTGACCCGAGCTCTGCTCGTGGTCAGTCTGTTGGTTAAATGTTAAGCTCTTATATGGCATACATCGACCCTGCTCTACCCAGGTAATGAGTGATTTCTTCTCCACGACTGATGATTTTATCCTGCTTCTACTGTATGAGATACAATACGGTTGCTAACCTATTTTATGTATCATTTGTGATAGGTAGAAAGAAAATGCTCTAGTAAGGGAGCTACCAGAATTTGAGGAGGCACAAAAATGGTGAGTTTGGCTTCGCTTCTTCGAGCCCTATCTTCTGCACCTTTGTCATTGTGTGTATGCATTTGTCCTGGTTGTTTTTGGGTGAGACCCCCGTAAGCCATAGGCTTACTGATTCGATTTGGGGAGGTCTAATAGTCGCCTATTGGCTGGCCCAGACAAGATGGGGTTTAAATGTAGCTACCTGGCTTAACAAAGTTTTATGTGTAGTATGGTTGAAATAAGACCTAACATAGTTGAAATGATTTCAAGGGTTTCAATCTCTGTTGGTATAAGCCCTATGATTTATGTTTTGTTTCTGGGAAAGATTCGGGAATAGTCCATAACGAAATGTAATGGTGAACTTTCGTATACTATGTATTTGTATAAATTAAAAGAGTTTGCACGCTAGGGTTTCTCTCCCGAACTGTATCGATGTATAACCATTTTATGAGCTGTGCCCATACTGGGTTTATTTGTTCCTTTCAGTCATGGTGAAATGTGATGTGTTGAAAGGTATGATGATGAAGAATTTAACTTACTTCACTGTTTTATTATTTGGTAACGTAGCTATAATGCGATTATGGGTTTTGTTCTTTTCTCCCTTCCAGATTTTGCTAATTGTGTATTAAAGAATGTTTTCTTGTAGGTAGCTATCGTATCTCTGTATGTTGAAAATAAAATAAAAGGTCTCAGGCTGTCTAATGGTTTGTTTAAAATATGGTATACATGTGGTTTGATAGGGAAACTGAAATAGATCGACAGAGAATGGGCAATACAATTTGGTCTTGAATTGGAACCTTGCTGCCAGTGGTTAAAGAAATTCTGGGTTGGCGTGTTTGCTCTAGTCTTTGATTTAAAAGAAATTCGAAAGCCTGTAGGTGGTCTCGCTGGGGTTCAATCGTTGATTAATAAAGTAACTAGGGTTTCAATAAAATTGTGTCCTTCTCTACGATTTTCACTTGCTGGGTGGCATTTGATCCCGTAGGTATATATGTGAAAATACATCGTTAGCAGCCTCTATCAACACCTTCATCATAGTTTTCTTCTATATCCTATTCTTAGCAGCCTCAACCAACACCTTCATCACATCTGCTTTATTTTTAACATATTATTAGTAGCCAAGACCCGTGATTAATGAGAATCTACCTTCCCAAACTATCAATGTCCCTACTATTGCTGGTGTATGGGGTTTGAGAATGCCTCCATCGTCATCTTTTATGGTACAATTTATCTTTACTTTATGCAAACCAAAGTAGTTATTATGGGTGAGTTCTCTTTGTTTTTTGTTGCAACATGGTAGCTTTTAGCACTTATATTACATTCTTGATTAACTTGGAATTTTCCCATTCTTAAAGGGTTCTAGCTCAATGGAAGAGCGCCTGCCTTACAAGAAGGAGGTTGGTGGTTCGATTCCTCCATGCCCTATTTATATTGCAATATTGGTAATTTTAATAAAATATATTTTATTATGATTTATTATGGCTATAGAGGGGGTTTCAAACCATCTTTTTATGTTGCTATGAGGGGGGTTCTAAACCTCCTTCATATGTCACTACGAGGGGGGTTCTAAGCTACCTTCATATGTCACTATGAGGGGGGTTCGAAATTGCCCTTGTATGTTACAACGAGAGGGGCTTAAAACCACCCTTGTAGGTACCTATGATGGGGGTTACAAACCACCCCTATAGGCATATACGAGGGGGGTTGCAAACTGCCCCTATAGGGCTCTACGAGGGGGGTTCAAAACTGCCCCTATAAGCCTCTATGAGGGGGGTTCTAAACTGCCCCTATAGGCCTCTACAAGGGGTTTTCCAAACCGCCCCTATAGGACTATACGAGGGGGGTTCACAACTGCCCCTATAGGCCTCTACGAGGGGGGTTTGAAACCGTCCCTATAGTCCTCTATGAGTGGGGTTCCAAACCACTCCTGTAGGTTTGTATGAGGGGTCTTAAGAGGGGTGTTCACAACCGCCCTTGTAGGTCTCTATGAAGGGGGTTCAAAACTGCCCCGGTAGGTCCTTATGAAGGGGTCTACGAGGGGGGTTTAAAACCGCCTCCGTAGACCTCTACGAGGGGGGTCACAAACCGCCCTCAAAATTCACTTTTGGGGGTGGTTCCAATCTCATCAAAAAATGCCCTTAAAGGGAAAAAAATTTAACATCGGTGCCTTTAGGGGAAGTTTTCCAAAACTGCCCCCAAATCCAAAACCCCCCCTAAAGGCCAAAAATGTAGTAGTGTAAGCCTTCTCACTTACTAGGAGATTTGAGATGAGATAATACTTCCTTTGGTAATCCTGTCAGATGGACACTAATAGTCATCTACATACTTAAGGGTAAGCCCCACACTTAAATCGGAGATCGTGGCGATCGACAACCATCCCCAACCTATGACGATATTACTTATTAGTTTTAAGGTCCAAACGCAACCTTCCCCTTTCGCCTATATATATATATATATATATATATATATATATATATATATGTCATATATATCTCTATAAGTTAATATTTCATTGCATTAAATAACTCGTAATGATACCCTATGAGTAATCTACTCTTAGGTTTTTTTCAATAAGCAGGATGTCTTGGTAACCTTCTAGGGTTAAATACCCAAATTCTAAGTCACCCTTAACGAGCATTAGTGTTTGTTACAAGCGTTTATGGCACTAGGAGGACATGATTCGTCCATTCGGGGTTCCATAACCCCCTTTAGTCTCATAGGTTTATCATTTAGAATTTATGAATTTGCTGTATAGATTACAAGGTTTACTGGTGGGGTTTTGGCCTTGAGCTCCTCACCAGAAAACCAATACATTACACTTCCATAATTACAAAATATTAGGGTATACAAGGAGAATATTACAATCATGCATACCTTAAAAGAACTCAGAAAGAATTCCAAGTAGGTGAGCATGTCTTTGTCAAGGTAAAACCCATAAAAAGATCCTTCAAGTTGGGGAGTTGTGCTAAATTAGCACCCACATATTATGGACCATTTGATATTTTGTCAAGAGTTGGACCACTGGCTTACTAGTTAGATTTGCCACCTGATTTCAAAGTATATAATGTGTTTCTTATTTCTATATTAAAAAAACATGTACATGATTCCACTCATGTAATTGATTGGAATGTTATCCAGATAGAACTGGAAGGATATGTTCAAGTGGAACCCGATTGTGTCCTCGGTAAGAGAGAAATTTTACTCTGGAATTGCACCATTGGACATGTAAAGGTTCAATGGAAGCAGCTTAGTCCATATGAAGCAACCTGGGAATTGGAGAGTCATATGCAAGAAGCATATCCAATTTTGTTTCAGGAAGACTCGGAAGATACTTAAGCAATATCGAGGACAATTTTGAACTTAAGAGGGGGTGTTTGTAACCCACCTAAAACTTAACATTTTATGTTTTGGAAAAATATTACATTAAAAGTTATTGTAAAGTTTTATGTTGTTGATCAGAGATGGTCAAAGATGACTGTAATTGAATAATTTATTATTTAATAAATAAAAAGGAGAGACACATATCCAAACAGACCGTTGAAGAGTGTTCACTGACCCACTAGAGAGGAATTACAAGTGCAGAATGTAGAAGTTAGAACTGTTAGAAATAACATTTACTTTCCAGCTGATGGAGGAGTCATCCTCCCTCAAAAAGTGGTCATGTTCCCAAGAGATAGGGAAAACTAAGCAGGTGGATCATTAGTTACAAAACTGACCCAAAGACCTAGGCAATCATATAACCATCGAATGAGCATGAGGCTCACACACTAGATTTTGTGGATTTCTTGCATACAAGAAAGTTAACAACACAAAATAATTCGATGAGGGGAGAGATGAAGTAGTACTATAGTCAAGTGACCGACTAGAACATAAGTTGTAGCATAGAATATTCTACACTTTGTCTTCTTCGTAGTGGTTTAGTGAACAAGATTGGGGGTTCCAGGGAAACTGATTTGGCTGCGCTGGAAGTAGGTTGGGAGGAACAATGACCTTTGGAGTTTGTTGTCTCCTATTTATCAGGTTCTTTATTGTTTTGTTTACTTACATGTAAATGTTTAATTTATGCTGATAGATGGCTTATATTTACTAAGGGTTTATACACTGTTATTAGTAAACTACCGATTGATGTCTAGGTTAGAAATAATGTATTGCATTCATGTTTAAAGGTGTGTTAGTATTCAGATTAGTATTTATTTAAATACCTAGATTATTTGATAAATCAATGTTAGTAGGTTTTCATGTTTCTCAGTAAATTATATAGCATATGCAGGTAGAATAATAGTAGTTAAAACAAACAATTACTTCTACTCACAATATAGCTATATATATATATATATATATATATATATATATATATATTAGTACAAATAGAAAGTTATCATCGTTTTCCATTAAATTTACATTATGAATGCAGAGTATCACTCTCAATTGCATACCAATCAACAATCATAATTTCATACTTTATCGATATATATATTATTTATAAGTATGCATTTTAACTATCGAAGTACTGAACACCATCCAAATAGTATACAACTACAGAATAGGAACTATCTTATGCAAATATTTTAAACATCATTTTAAAACAACTCCTAGCTGTGTTGATAAAGCTGGAACCCTAGGTCCAGTTTTGTTATCAATGGATGCCTTAACCCCAAATCAAAACCAGAGTAGTAACAATGTATTTAAATTGCAGAAGTAACAATAAACTAATTTGATAGACAAATCATTTAAAACGCGAAAGCACCAATTTTATTATATAAACAGATTTTACATTTCTACAGTAAAGCATTGCCCAGAACTCGATATAAATCTCTAGAAACAACTAAACTTTGGACGAATGTTGAATAGGGATTCCATTTACATTCACACAGTACACTTTACTTTCTATCAATAAATAAATATCTCTCATAAAAATGACTTATAGTCGAGAGTTAAAACCAGAACTCTCAATAATATATTCATCTTGGGTTGCATATTATACAGGACAAAACCCCAAGTTAAAGGCACTTAGCCCAGAAATATTACAACACAACAATGTTATTCTTTACTACAAAGTATGCCACATGGATTGTATAACATAAATATAACCCTAAATAAACAAACTGCAGGTAGCATTTAAATAATAGAGCATTATAATTTTATAATCGAAATAGAATTTGCATTTAGGGATTTGCCCAAATTTAATAAACAAGTGCATTAATATAGCAAACAGAACCATATATATACAAATACCAGAAGTGTAAATAGGGTCTAAACGCTAACACAACCATGTTTAAAACTTGAAGACTCATTAATGGAAATACATATAATAGAAAAGAAAAATTCTCATATAATTACTGAAAGGTCAAAATTGGAACTCTCTAACTTTATACATCAAAATATCTTGGGAGAAACCCCAAATTGGAGGCATTTAGCCTACAAGTTTGTACATTACAGCAATGTTATACAGGGTTTCCATTATGGCTTCCAAATAAACAAAACATACCAAATATTGGAAAAAAGAAACAACTTAATTTTTTACAAGTTGAATAGGCCGAACTCGCCACACTTAATCATAACCAGAAAACAATCTAAGACCTTGCGATAAAAGGAACCAAATCTTACAGGAAACACAATGAAAAGGATGTTCCAGGAAGGCTCGAGGCTTACCAGGGTAGTTCTAAACCGTGGAGATTTCCTTTTCAAAACTCTTATTACGTGACCTGAGAACTCCAAGGCAGCGCAAGAACCTCCTGCCAGCAAACACATGACACAACTTTAGAAACTATGTTTTTGTTAAGTATTTAAAATGCTTCAAGCAAAGAAAATTTACACAGTTGCTTACCTCTGTGAAGCAAACTCCACGACCATGATGACCAGGAAATCATGGAATTTTTTCCATGACCCTAACAGCCAAGAATCAGTTTCTCCTTATCGTGCAAATGAGTGAAGGATTAATGCAAATCTGGAACTTTCTCTTACACATCAACATTAGAGGAAATTTGAGGTCAAAAATGGACCTCCTAAGGAAAATAATAAAATAATAGTTAAAATAATATTTATTAATTTTGGAGGAAGAAATAAAAAACTATTTTTTTGTTCGTATTTTAAACATATCTCTGTGTGTTTTTACTCAAATTTCGAGCAGGAGGACTCGTTGGATGCATAATTTAATTCCACATCCAATGAGTACCCACAATGCATACTTTTGATGGTCCCCACTTCCCCAAAACAAAGAAATACCTGAAAAACGTGATGATGATGTCATCATTACATTTTTCATGTATTTCTTATTTTTTGGGCAGCGTGATCCATCAAAAGTATGCAGTATGGGTACTCATTGGATGGGAAGTTAAACTCTACATCCAACGAGTGCTTCCGCTCAAAATTTGAGTAAAAATACATGGAGATATGTTTAAAATACGAACAAAAAGGTAGTTTTTTATATAACAAATATCTCAAGTCAACCATTATGGTTGACTCATTTTATTGAAATTCTATTGGTTCTTTAATTCCAACTCAGCAAGCAATTATGGTTGGCTCATTTTCTTATATGATGACTCGTTTTCTTATAAGGCCCATGTTAGACTTCAATTTTTTTCTAATGATAGCTAGCCTCTGTGGGAAGTTTATATTCATAGCCTTGATAGGCCGAGAGCTCGGTTGTCCTTCACAAAAACAAATGAATAGAGTTTGTCGATACAACACCTTTCGAATAGAGGGTTTAGGGTTTTTCCAATGTGGATCCCAAACCCCAAGGCTTTCACATGGCCTCTTAAAGGCATCCAGCTACTATCCACTTCACTTAAAATTTATACCTCCTACCTATAGTTCATTTTCACATATTTCAACATTGAATTAATGCCATAGATTTGCTAGTTAGGATACCACTATTCCTATAGTTGGTAATCCTTGTTAACTCTTATATAATGCATTAAAACTCATAGTCAGATTATCATTCCACCTTAGTAGACATTTTATTAATCTCCAATCCATTTTGTTGATAGTTGGAACCTTACCTGGAACGTGTCAGATTGTCAGTATGCATTAGCTTTCACGAAATCTAAGTAAGCACACGGTCATCACAAGAACACCACTTCAAAAAAAAAGTAACGTAATAAGTATTACGACATTAAAACTACAAAACTGAGATACAATGATAATAAGACATATGAATAAAATATATAAACATTGATTTTAACACTTGGAAATAATCAAGTTCAACATACACTTCACAAAAGTAACGTTATTGAATGTGAGTGTACATTCCCGCAGATAACAAAATAAAGAAGTAAAACTATTGCTAAAATCTAGATTATGGGTAATTATACCATATACAATTTTTTTGATTTATTTATGGATTTTTGAGTTGTTACATGTGGTATCAGAGCACGGTTGCAAACACTAGGCCTAAAATTTGGCTCAATGTAATATCCCAAGTTTGGTTGATTATGATTATTCTATATATTGGGCGTAAGCCCCGATGCATATGATTTATTTTGATGATATATATATATATACCGGGCGCTATCCCCAATGCACAAGTTTTACTTTTGTTATATATGTTGGGCGTAAGCCTCGATGCACATGATTTACCTTGGTTATAGATATACAAATTTGGGCATGGACCTTGACACATGCAGATTATTGTTATGTAATGGGCATAAATCCCCGATGTACTTGATTGATGTTTATTATGTGACTTGGTACAAACCCTAATATACCAGAGTGATCTTTGTTATATACTTTGGAGAGTTCTCGTATGCATGACAAAATTTTATGATGTGTTGAGCATAGGATGTGGAGCACATCGATGAGCTATGTACTGGGGATAAGTCCTAATGTACATAGATGACTTTTATTATGTGCTGGGCATAAGCCCCGATGTACATAGATTGTTGGGTATAAGCCCTAGAGCACTCCAACTTGATGTTGAGCATAATCTCTGGAGCCTTGGATCTTTTCCCATTGTATCCCTAGGTGTATCTTACAAATACATCCCAGTACTAGTGTTGAGTGAGGAGCTCTGAAGTTGCACTAGCGTAACGCCCGTTGAAGAATGTTGAGCATAAGCTCGTAATAGCACCTGGGATTACTTTACTTAAAAGGTGTTGAGTTGAGGAAGACTCTTAATATCACCACTAGTAATCATACTTGTTTAAATTGAATAATTGAATCATTACTCATATCTCATCAAGGACTGGGGAAACTACAATGAAATACGAGGTAATCCAACATGCAAAGGGATCTAGAGCTACCTAACCTAGTCGACCATCCAAACCAACCAAAGGCATTGTCAAAAGAGTGGAACTTATTTAATGAAGCATCAAAGATATGATGCTATATAACTACTTGAATAAATCAAAGTGATTATTTATAAAGATCCTCACTTATGTACAAAGTGGTATGCATGAATATATGTATGTATATAAAAGATAGTATTTATATATAAGATATAAAAGTATATGAGAATAATAAAGGACACATAGTTATATAATTTTAATATATCCACTTAAATGGATCATACATATAACTATTCTCATTCATATAAATTAAATAAATAAAATATAAAGTTCCATTAATAAATCCAAAAATGAACAAATTAAAAGTCCTAGATAAATTAAATTTTATAATTTAATAAAAAAATTAATTATATGTTATAATTCAAACTAAATTCAAACTGGAGTTAATATTAAAAATATTATTATTAACTCAACTCCCCATTCGAAAGATTTCCTATAAATACAAAAATAGTTCCCAAAGAGAGGGATCTATCTTATTATCATTATTTATGGTATCAAGAGAGAAATTGTCCCATAAAGCTAGAAGAGTGAGATTCCAAGATTGAATTGCAATCAATTGTCTGCCTTACATTTTCTAGGTTCTCTTGCATGTTGGATCCAGCTCGGGGGGATCCGATTTAGAACTAGGAACGGTTTCGGGTCATAGTTGGGAGGAACGTGGCAGTTCCAAAGATATTTGGTTATCATCCTACATACAGGTCAGCTAAGAATATTGTTTCCATTAACTGGTGTTTGAGGTCTGCAGGCTTTACGGAGAATATCCAAGTTGCAGAGTTTAGGTATAATTTTTTTTTATATTTCAAACTTATTATAGGATGGAAAATTAGGATTTAATTCTAATGTTAGTGTAAATTTCTTTTCTTTGGAAATCTAGCTATCTTTATGCATTGGGAACAAGGGGTGAATAATTGGATCCATAGGTCAAACATTATTTATCTTTAATATTTAAAATTTAAATTATGCATAAGTATTATTTAAACATCAAACTCTTCTTTAATTTAGGCTTACGATCTAGCAGAGCTAGCACTGCTAGCTTGTGCTAGATCTCAAACCCTTTTTGTCACAAACCCAAATTTCTAAATCAGTAATTTTGGTAAATTTTTAAAAGTTCTACCATGAACATTAACAATGAAATATGTGATGTACTATTTTCTCTTGAACACAAATTCTGAGGATGTAATAACCTACATTAGCATATAGAATAAAGTTTTGAAATGTCTACTTAAATGTTAAACTAATTTCTTTAATACTTCACTACAATAAAATGTGAGACCAACTATTTGATCTTCAACATAAGTTCCCAATTAATCCCCTAGTTTGGACATTAATATAACGAAGAACATGCATAATCACTATAAGAGAGGTCTTAATAAAAGATGATGATTTTTTTACCAATACTCTACTCTTCTCTACAAGTATCTTTTAATATTCTGAGTAAGTGTTAATAACTCCCTAATAATAACACTTCTTATAAATCCATGGTTTGTCATGAAAGCAGGTTTTCTTTCGTAATTTATAATAAGGTTTGTTTGTATTAAGGGTCATGAAGCCACCGACCTTGTCCGAATATAAAATATTTCATTCTATAAGTATCACTAGTAACCTTTCTATAAACATTACTCAACCAATCCTTATTTATTTATTGATCCAAGGGTTAAATTACTCTATTTCACTTTACATAAATATTTATTTAAACTTCTTCAAGGTATAAGTATGAGTCCAATAATTTATCTAATATACTTTGCTTCCATTCGTGATAGCATTAAATTTACGTTTGAAAATCTTACCTTTTAGTGTTAGCAGGCAGATGCTTTGATCAAGAGACACATTATGAGAATATTGTCAATATTATCAATACATACATTTGCAAACATATATAAATAACAAGGTCATCATCGTTGAAAATAGAAGAATACATGAGGAAAACATAAGAGAGACACATCAATTACAACTACCACATATCAACAAAAATATACGCATAAAAGAGAACATTTTAACGTGGTTCACCTGCAACTTGGGCTACGTCCACGAAGGGGGTTTGTATTGCTTTAATCATTTAAAAGGGGGGTTACAACTTGCACATGTTGGTTGCCACCATTCTAAATAACGGTAAGGATTCACTTCCGGTCACGATGGTAGAAATAACTAATTAACATACATCAAGAAGACTTAGCCAAGGACTATGCCTTTAGTGGAAACCTTTATGGAAGGAACTAATAGAAAATGAGGTTTGACCTGCGTCCTAAATTTTTCACCCTATTCAACTATTTCGGCCATAAACACCTATTATCTTACTATCTATAACATGTATCTATGTATGTAAGTTTGGCCTTTACACAAATTTTGGATAATATACTACAAGATATTATTAGGCTCTGATCTTCTTAGTCGATCCTATACACAAAGTATGTATAATTCAAGATCATGATTAAAGGAAAGATACCTTACATCTAAGTGCATTTTCTTTAATAAAAACAGGTCAAAAATTTACTAAGGGAAAACATTACATATTTTTAAATGATATAATTTATTCAATGTTTTAACTAGGGAAGAACATCCCGCCCTTATAGTATACCTTAAACATATTTAAAATCTTTCAATTCTTTTATACAATTATAAGTATAAGGATTCTAAACTGTCGAAAACATACTTACCTTTTATAAAATGGTCTTTCTGTCAAGATAGTGTTTACTCTAGCAACTAGAGACATAACCCACAAAATCAGCATACAACTATTTAAATCTGTCGAAAGATGAGATCTCTAGACAATTTACTAGGTTGGAGAATTTCGTATAACCAGAGAATTCTTATTTCAGTATATTATGTGTTCCTAAATCCTCATGGATACATAGTTATTATAACAAAGACCTATGTAATAATTAGTACTGGTATAATATAAATGAATACTTTAACATGGTTTTTCTAGTTTTTATTTCATACTTAAAAGACAAGAACTGTAAAATGCAGAGTAATAAAGTTAGCAGGACAAAACCCCAAGACAAAGATCTACTTCCTTGCTCTAGGGCAGAGTTCAACTCGACTACTATGGTGAACAGCAGTTTGACAGTAAAATAATTTCCAGAGGCCGCGTTAGGTGCATAAAATCGAAAACCAAAAGTTGGGGCAGAGATCTAAGATTTGGGATCAATACTAGAACTGGAAATTAAAGTGTAACATACCCTTATCTATACATTAGCAATCAATTGAAAATTTTGTTTTGTATAATCACAAACATGCATCATACAACACAGCTAAAACTTATGATTTCTAAAACATACATGGCAGGTTAATGCATTCCCGTCACCAGATATCGCTACGATTACTACGAACTATGGATTTACTGAACCAAGCATCGCTGCGAACTTATGTAACGATCACACTTGAGGTATATAGATGGGTCAGACAAAAACAAAATACTACGACAGTACCAGATCACATGTCAAAGGGAGGATATACATGCAGTACTTCTAAACACACTGGTCTAGAATAGCGATTTCCCAAGTCACCTTTCAATTATCAAGTGTAGACTTCATAATATATATATACAGGGAAAAACCTTCTGTCAGCGTAAGGTACATTTATAAATATACTGGAAAGAAGTGTGACTACAACGAATTTCCCCATTTGCATTACTTCTATCAAAGGTATACTATCTATGTCGAGACATTAAATGAGCATAACTCCTAAAAACTATAGTGACTCCAAATCGCACTACCTCTGTCAATGGTGGACTATATAAATAAATATGCAGAAAAATAATATATATGTATTATTGCAGCGATAACCTAGTTCGCTTCCCTTCTATCAAGGTAAGATATATTTATATAAATATAGGGAAAAAGGTGTGACTACAGTGGTGGCCCAAACGTTTGACGAATTCATATTGCAGAGATGATTCAAAAGGAAAGATCTTAGTTTAAGATAACCAAACATAAGCCAGCAAATGCGAATACCACAATACTAAGGTAGAAAATGCTTACCAATCACTTCTTGCGACACTCTCTTGTCGTCGAGACCCTTGCGTTGATCTCGGAGTCTTGTCCCATCCCCTGCTTCTTCCTAAGGTTCCCTATTATGCAGAGATCGTATTCTCCTTGTAGAGAACACCCCTCTCCTACTACCGTGATTTTTCCCTCTCTATAATCCGTATTCTTTCCCCTCTCTATAATCCATATTCTTTTTCCCCTAAACCATACCCCGATCACCCAACATTATGCAGTTTTTATTCACTACTAAGGACCTCCACTCCCTTCGTCCCACTCGCACACATGAATATGCAACACTAGTGACATCAACTAACAAGTGAGCTGGCAACAATCCTTGGCCAGATGTCCAGTCACAAACCCGACATTCTCAGCATCAAGGGAACCCTAACCAAAAATAAATTCAAGTCCTTGCCAGAAGTCTAACATTCAAAGTTAGTGGTAGTTAAAACGTGTACCCTCTAGCTATGGCGTAAGGTGATGGTACGATTTTGGAGTGTTCCACAATGGAGGTCGAGAGCTTCATCATGGCGACCACCTCCTTGAAAATCTCAAGGTAGCCTTACTTTGGAGTATCGACCCACTCCCTACTATTACTCATAAATTCCTCCCATTCCCACTACTTCAACGATATAACTTCGCAAGGGTTTCTCCTCGAGTTCTTTTCTATCATTTATACCACTAAGTGCACTCTTAATTATTATAATAAAACATATTCCTAAAACTTATAAGTGTATTATCCTATTGGTGAAAACCATACGCTATGGTAACCATGTTGAGGTATAATTTCTTTTATATAAACAATGGTCAAATCGTATGAAGAAGTTTTTCCCTTCTTGAAGTATATATAGTACTTATCTAGTACTAATCTAGTACTAGTGATATTTATATATTTAAATGTTTCCAAGAGTGGATTTATCTCTTTCTTTTATACATAAAAAATGTATATTTATAGATATGTATGTGGGTAAACTATACTCATCGCTTAATCTCCTAATATCATTACATCTTGCAAGCAATTTATTTTTCCAAAAGATTGTAATAACCTTGCGATATCCAAGGTTCAACTTAACCATTTGATATTCATCAATAGGTTAAGTTTCCTTAAGCTTAGGTAATACTGAGTTTTCAAATACTATTTTGTCAAACACGGATACGGTCGTATATTAGTTATATTCCTAAGACTCTCAACTTAGTTAATTAGGTTACTGAAAGGAATCAAGAAAATCCTAGACATCGTCCTTAGGTTCTCAAGGTTCTCCCTTGACTTTAACTTCCCCCCATATGTTTAGTTGTCGTCATTTTTAGTTATGTTAATGTCATTTGTCTCTTAAGTGTAAGATGATACTTATGAACATAACAATAATTTCAAGGTCCATTGGTGGGGCCTTGGCCTTGAGCTCCTCACCAGGCCATTTACACAATTACAATTACATTTGCAAAAGTAATAATAATATTAAGGGTCAAATTGGAGGGATGTTACACTTTCAAACTACTGTAATTAAATTACCTTAAACAAGATTACGTTACGAATATCCAAGCCCTAGATAAATTGTAAGAGTATATTTTCTACACCCAAACCAAAGTCTGATCAAACATTTCGTTTACAGCAGAATCATCTCATTCAAGAGATTGATTCTCTTTGAAACCTACACCGTAGGTTTTTAGACTAAATAATTAACTCAGAGTTATTTACACAGTACCTTTACCATTTAGCAAAAACGCCCAACAAATTTCATAGGTCGAAAACCAAACATTAACTAATTATTAAATAAAAATTTAAAAGCACTGACAAGGTTCACGTAGAGTCATCCAAGCATATTAAATGTCCATGATGAACCTCTATTTAAGCACAACGATAGAAATTTTCATAAATCGAAACCACGGGCCCAGATCTTTGTAAACCAAATATTTTATTTAGGGCATGCTTCAGTAATTCAAACATTGATTTTCCTTCTAAAGTTTGGACTCAAGATCGAACCCCTTGAGCGCCACCCAACCGGCTATTAAATGGTTGACCACACTACAATGTGGATCATTCATCCAAATATTCACAACACCAACCATTAAAAAACAAAAGACCATAATGTGAAACAGGGCTAGGGCTCTACCCGTAGTTTTATATAAAAACATTTTCCAATTAATTATCTCTAGCATTCACCTACAGAGGCATTTCCTTCCAACTAAAAATGCATAAATCATAAAATTCATAGAGGCATTGCTCTCAAAACTGAAATGCATAATTTTTAAATACAAATATATTACAGACGGAAGCTTCACACTCAGAATCAAATTGATACAGTCCACTACACAAACCCAGAAACAAACCTGAAGTAAACTTAGAGTTTCCCCAGGTCATTTCTAAACCTTAGGGTTTTGCCAAAACATAGGTATATCTCTAAGAAGTAAAATTACCAAAACAGAGATGCATAAATTAAAGATAAAACATCCCGACTGCTAAAGGGGTTATTCTTCATTTACTCGATATAAAATGTAAAGCATCATAACTAATCAAAACCATGAGCATTTAAACATTCCAGTATTAATACTAAAATTATATACAGAATCTAAATGCATCCTACAAGAGTATCAAATTGATCACAAACATCTCCATGATTCATGAGTTCCCATCTTAGTACCAAACAGAGGTCAAATTTACATACACTTTTTATTTAAATAGAAATTACAAACCACGAAATCCATAGCTGAGGAACACACAGGATAGGGCCCAAACTAGAGTACCTATGTCCAAACAAAAACACCTTCACAGGCCTTATACTCCCAAAGTCTTTGGTTACATTCAAACTGGGAAAAGTTCCCATACAACAAATCTACTCACAAACTTTAAAAGGGACTAAGCATTACAAATAAGTTCCAAACCCAAAGGTTAACCATTCTCGAAACACACAGTGAGCATCCCTCAACAAGCAACCAGAATAGATAAATGTTTCGTATGAAGGGAGGAAGGGTCCATATGGACCTGGATTACCTGAGAACTTTCGTATCCTTAAACAAACTTATTCCTCAACTACTCCACCCATGCTGAGCTCAAATTTCCAGTGCCAAAAACCTTGCGAAACACAAGTTGATGTGTTACCCAAAAAACTTAAAGCATTGAATTGAAATCTTAGTAAGAGACTTGATAAGCACCTAGGGATACAGAGCTTATGTTAGATTGACCACGCGCTACCCTGTCAATTGGATGAGCACAGGCATGATCAACTCTCGTGGCCTAACACAGGCCACATGGCCATATTTAAACTCTAAGAACTCTGCTCTCCTTTCACCAAACCAACGAAGGTAAGACTACAACAGAAGCCAACTAGTCACTTACGATATTACCATAATCCATCTTGGCCTCATGACCCAGTGGCCAACACATGGGAAACATTTAATACCACACACCTCCACTAGTATCGAAATACTTACCCACTCCCTATAGTGGATGAGTGACAATCTTTTAGAAGTTCGATTTTATTATCGTAGCATAGTTAACTTCCCACTTCACTTTTGGTCAAAGATATTTTATGTTTGGTTACAATTTTTAAAAGTATTAGCCTAGGTCCATTTTCTTAATGCCTGGAAAATAAAGGGAAGTGATGTTTTATCATTTAAGCTGAGTAAGCGAGGCCCATTGCCACCTTCCTCAACTCTTCAAGCTCTTCCATTTTAAAAAGATACATTTTAAAAGAGGAATTTATACACATTGCATAAAAACCATTAGAGATTAGGGATACACACAACTAGCCATTGAAAAGAACATATTTATAAACATTGTCTCGATATGGAGCATTAAGATCATCACCAAAAAATTACTTTTGAAGAATATAAAAGAATCCATTAACATCAACTAAATCGATGCAGAGTATCATAAACAAGATCTTATAAACTTCCATACCGATTATAAGTGATAGATATTCCCTTTATTTCCAGTTCTGAAGTTAATTTAATAATATTTTATCCGAATGACGACATTAGCCCATACAGAAAAATAAAATAAAATAAAATAAAATAAAATAAAAAATAAAAATAAAAATAAATAAAAATAAATAAATAAAATAAATAAATAAAATAAAATAAAATAAAATAAATAAAAATAAAAAAATAAATAAACAAAATAAAAAAAATAAAAAATAAAAAATAATTTTTTTTTACAGTTTTTAGAGACATTACACTCAACTCACACATTCCATATAAAACAGGAAAACAAAAATACTGACTTATGTTTAAATTGTTTTTGTACATAAATATAAATTTTTATTTTGCACGAAATGGGAGTAGAGGCATCTACCGAATATGGAACACATCACAGTCATGAACATGAAAATGTTAATCATGATAATATATGGGTGGAATTGAATAATGATAGAAATAATAACTCAACATAATTACTCCAAACTGTGAGAGACTTAAAAGCTGAAATACAAAATGTTAAGGAAGATAATGAAACAATTCTAAGGGCACAAGAAGAATTAAATCATGTATTGTTGATTGAATTGTAATAATGAGGAAAAGGATAGAAGGAAATAACCTGAATATTAATCTAGACCTTTATCTTACAAGCGTAAAGGAAAAATGTTAAAAATTTATGATAATGAAAGTAATTCCTCCACGGAAAAATTAATGTTAAGTCACATAGAGAGAATTAAAAATATTCCAGCGAAAGTAGTGACAGTGACAACAACCCTAAAAAGAGAAAATATAAACCTTATGAAGAAATTTCAGGAGAGTTTAAAAAGATAAAACCACCAATGTTTAATGGTGAGGTAGAAAAAGGAGAAGAATCCAAGGCATGGTTGTCTGGGATGAAAAAGTGTTTTGAAATTTATAATTAATCAGACAGACAGAAGGCTAAACTGGCTATTTATAGCTTAACTGGAAAAACTGACATTTGGTGGCATGACATAAAAAGAGTGAAAAATATTAAGGAAAAATATGTAATTTGGAGGACCTTTAAAAAAATACTATAAGAGAAAATTTTTGTATGAACAATATTACGAAGAAAGGGCTAAGGAATTTTGTGATCTAAAGCTAGGATCAATGACTATGAAGGAACTAAGTAGTAAATTTTTAAGTTTATTATGATACATACCTTATATCATTGATGAAAAGCCAAAGATACAGAGGTTCCTAAGTTGCTTACCTCTTAGCTTTAGGGACAAAATTATATATGATAACCCTAAAACCCTTGAGGAAGCTATGAGGAATGCAAATTTATGTTTTGAACAAAGCATAAATAAAAGAGAAGGTATACCTAATTGGAAAGCTAAAATATCAAATCACTTTGAACAAAGAAGAAATAATTTTAAATTCAACAAAAATTTTGGAAATGGTTCCCAGAATTATCCTGAGAATAATTAACAAGGAACAACCTTTAAGGGTAATACACAACAGAAATTGTAACATCCCAAATTTCCACTAAAATTAAAAAATTTTAAACTTAACATAAAATGCATAATTTGCACTTGTGGAAGACAAAACAATTGGTTAATCCCTTAACTAATTGTAGCTTAGTAATTAATGATACTCTCAATACTTAAACACTTTCCGTCAATAGTTCAATTATGCTTAAAGGTACACTTATTACAGTATTGGAATGACAATTTCTGACAGTTGTGTTTGTGCATGTTGATGAAGGGGATCTACGGGATTTCCTGAGGCTTACTTAGCTTGATAGCTAAAACATTGCACATGTTTCTTTTCGCAGAATTTTGCAGGTAAGGTATTTACGGCAAACCCAGTACTTCAATCAAAGAGAAATGTTTTTCAAACTAACTGTTCATGCATTAAGGTAGATAGAAGTATTTTTGTGCAGAATTTAATGATGGAAAGGGTCTACAATTTTTGGTTCGGATAATGAATCCTAACTAAGTGTTCATATCGTAGAAGTCGTTAATATCCATATTTATGCTTGATTGATATTAATGTGACCAACCTTGTTTATGATAAGGAAAAACACTAAGTGTTTATATATGTTGAAATGTAAAAACTATCCTAGGAAGTGAATAACTTCTAGCTTTTGCATTAATACTACTTAAACTATATTGTAACCATGTTTTTTTTAAATAGTAATAACATAGCAATACCATGATGTTTAAAGTAATGGTTCCTAGACTAAATATCAAACCCATGCTTAAAAGATCACGACCTAAAGTCATATGGAAACAATGTGCATTGAAATTATAATGACCAATTAATACCTTAAGTGCTTCCTTGTTTAATATCTATAGGCTAGACACTATATTAATTCTCAAAATGATACGGTGATCAAAGCATTCGATTCTATTTGTAATATAATTATTATAAGTTACAATATAATCGCAACTTATGCAATATATAATCTAACCTATATGATCATGACCCATATACTGGATGATATGAAAATAATGTGATGCATCCCTATACGCTATACTATGCAATGGTTGCGTTACATTGAAAACAAAGAAATATTTAAATGGTGAAGTTCAAGCCAAGTAATTTTAATGGAGACTGACAGGTCTTTTACTGTTCTGCAGTCTTTTGAGGGTTGCTGTTATGTGTTTGAACTTGAACTTTAATGCTCTCATCTACTCCATCGGTAGAGAGTCCCATTGGCTGTCCAAGTGGTTGATTTCACGCGATGTCTCACGTGAATTGTTGATGAATTACTGGGTTGTGTGATAATAATCGTTGACGTGGCCTCCAATTGGACCCGGCGTTGGTAAAGGTATTAATGAAATTTTGATTGTACCTGTGTTTCGTATGAAGTGGTGTTAGCTGGCTTAATCACCTTCATCGATCTAGATTTGTCTCGGGTTTGGGTCTTAAACCCTAGCTGCACTTACTACCACTTCGTTTGTATTACTCCTTTGCACTCATTTGGAGTAACTAGGCTTGGGGAGAGGCCGACCGGACGCATAGTTGTAGGGTTCGATTGCCAAGGCATCACAGGGATCCTCCCTTGGGTTCGATGGTGGGATCTCCTACTAAAATCTTGATGAGTTCAACCTTTATCTGAGTGGAGTGTATCTTTACCAACAACATTCATTGTGCAGACTTTGGCGAAAATTCTCTGTGTTCTCTGTTATGTTTTAGGGTTCAGATTTGAAATAGTGTTTTAAGTTTACAAGTGGAGGGCAAGGATGAAACTACGTGTCTAAACCACTTCTAGGCTGCAGCTATTAGGTGGTTGCGAACTTTGTTGCTAACGACGTTCCTCCAACTCATGTTCTTGCTTCAAAGGTAATGCATTCGGATTCCGAAGAAATTCATTTGCAATGTTTATAGTTTTGAAATCATGTGTATTTCCTTGTTTAATACTACTGTTAATCTCATGAGATGTTTATATGACAGGTGGTTACATCGTTTAAAGGTTGGCAAGTTGGATGCTTAGGGGAAAGCTGCTTGCTCACTCCACCTGGTAAGCCTTGGAGGTGCAAATCCTTGTAGGTCCTTTCGGCATAGCTGTCCATATCTACTGCTTGTCAAGAGCATGCTGCTTTGTCCTAGATTTGTTTAGTCATAAAGTAATGACTTTAGTTGTGACATTTTTATGCCAGAATGTCAATCCTCTAATTGTTCTGCTAAATGGTCTAGCTGTGCTTTGTGTTAGCGTTTGTTTAAATGTAAAGGATTAAGGACTGAACCTTCTAAGTTTTTGATGGCAAAACGGATAATGCGAGTCTCAAACAGTGATGGTGTGATTTCTATGTTTGATTTATAATGAGAAAACTTATGGTCCTGCGAACCCATGTTTGGTCCTCGAAAATTCTACTGTCGTGATGTCAATGTTTGGCTTCTAAAATGAAAATAGACCTCTGAAAGAGTAAATCGTACATTTTCTTGTTTGGATGATTTCTATTGAAATGTTCTATTGCAGTATTGTGTTGATGCCGAGGTGATCTCATGTTAAGATTTCCAGGAATGCCAAAGACAAATGTTTTCTTTTGAGCTTAAGTTTATGACCATATTACTCGGAGCCCAGTCTGTCGATTTCTAAAGTGTTTGGCCGAGAGTCAAAGTTTTCAATTGCAATTATGTGAAAGACTAAATCTAGATATTGATCTTTATGAAAACAGAAAGAGTTTGAACGTAACTAAACCCTAACCTTGGAGATAGTTGTTAACATTTCTAGGGTTTGATAAAAAAAGGGTTTTACGATTACTGTTATGTTCTTGAATTTGTAAACAAAATCTGTTTGAGATAACACAATAATTTCTTTGTTTAAACTATTGTGATAGCCAAAAGAAAATGATGAAAACGATAATATGTGGTTTAACACATAAATAATATAACAGAGTGATGAGTGCTGTGCATAAAGTTTTGTGATCAATATTCATGCCTTGTGTGTACTAGATGCATTCTGTTTGTTCTCGTAATATATATATATATACTTGTTAGCAGCAATGAATAACAATTCCATGCACTTTGAAAATAATTATTTTTGCAGCTGTTAGTTCAAAAATAGCTTATGAAATTAAATAAAATAACATATAACATAACCTAAAATTTAGACTGATGAAATACGTCAATAATAATTTTTCTCATTTATTTGGCAATCTGCCTATCAATTTATCTATTTTAAATTCATTCTCCGTACTAGAGTACGATGCTGATCCATTAGCATGAGGAAAAATGAAGAGAATATTTTATTCAATCTTTCATAACTGTATTCAATACTATTCTGAATCTTATTTAACTCAGAAAATAAAATAATTGATTCTGTTCACTAATATCTTTGAAAACAGAAATGTAATTATAACAGATAGAAAACTGTGAACAACATAAAATTTAGGAAAGATAAGTAGCACCTGCAAGTGAAGATAGGGCCAACAAACAAGTAAGGGGGCCTGTTCCTCCCAACCTATTCCAGAAGAAGCAACCCAACTGCTGGATTCTTGTGAACCCCCGAGCTTGATTACTGAACCACTAAGTAGATGGAATCTATGTAGAAGCAAGGCACTCAAAAATGCCTTCAACACTCAGCATCAACCTCCTGCAATAACATGCCTTCAACACTCAGCATCAACCTCCTGAACTTAATAAGAGTTTGGTAGACTCACAACATGATCAACAACATAGCATATCCCCTCATCAAATCTCTTGGGTGCAAACACAGGAAAACCCCAAGGTAAATTTTCTCGTCAGGAAAAGCGATGAACCTCAGTTCATAATTTGATGGCTATTATATAGACTACCTAGGTCTTAGTGGTCAGTTTGGAATAAATGAGCCTCAAGCTTCAGTCCCATCTTTCAAGGCACTATGACGACATTTCAAGGGAGTTGTCCCATACCAACAACTAGTTATTTGCATCATGATGCTGCCACTTGTCCATTGCCTTCTACCCTAGATTCCATTCCACCTAGTGGATCAGTAATCACTCTTTCAACAGTCCTCTTAGGTGTTTGTCTCCTATTTTATTTATTAAATAATAAAATATTGTGCAAATTATAGTCATCCTTAGACACCTGTCCCACATAAAACTTTATAATAAAAGTTATCATAATGTTTTCTAACACAAAATGTTTCTAGCAAAAATGGTATGTTACAAACACCCCCACTTAAGCTCAAAATCGTCCTCGATGTTGCTTATTCATCATCAAGTTACTCATGGAACAGAACTAGATATGCTGCCCGCATATTACTTTCCAGTTCCCAAGTAGCTTCATCAGGGCTAAGGTGCTTCCATTGCACCTTTACCTGCCCTACAGTGCGATTCCGAAGCATAATTTGCCTCCAGTCGAGAATACAGTCTGGTTCCACCTAAAAATATCCTTTGGGTTCCACCTGTATGTCATTCCAATTCAACACATGAGTAGCATCGTGCACATACTTCTTTAAAACAGAAATGTGAAAAACATTGTGGATTTTTAAATTATATGGCAATGCCAATTGATATGCAACAGCTCCTATCCTTGTTAGGATTTTGAATGGTCCACAATAACTTGGTGCTAGTTTAGCACAACTCCCAAGCTTCAAAGAACTTTTCCTGGCCTTTACCTTTATAAAAACATGGTCTCCTACCTGAAATTCTCTTTCAGTGCGTTTTAAATTAGCATAGATTTTCTGCCGATCTTGGGAAACCTTTAAGTTACCTTTAACCTGTTTCACGATTAGCTCTATTTTTTTTGTGAAGAACCTGCAATAATTAATTAATGCAAATACACGAGATATCATAAATAATAGAACTCACAATCACTTTTATATTGATCACGGGCCACTTCGAGGGGGCAACCTCCTTTGAGCAAGCTCAATACAATTAACTTCACGGTGCTTTCAATGACCTCAACACACACTTATATACTATGTCTATGCCCAATACTATGAGTCAAAACCATGGGACATTTAATACTATGGGACGACGTACAAAGCATATGCATCCAATACTATGGGTCAATACTATGGGATAATATAAACTATGGATCAAAAAATACTACGACACGACTTACAAAGCATATACGTCCAACAACAATATACTAACATAGTAAAGAGAAGGGTTGACATGGGTTCCTAACATCCCCTCTCCCTTAGAAAAAGCTTTGTCCTCAAAGCTTTGGTCGTAGAAATTGCTGCAAAATCTAAAGCAGTGGTTCCCCAGTAGCATCTTCGGGTTGCATTTCGGGCCACTGACGCCTTTGGAGTGTCAGGGAGGATTGCTTCGAAGGCTGTAGACGAAGAAGAAACCTATCAGCTGCGTGGAAAATGTGCTCAAAACGGTGCTGATCGGCTTGTTGTTTCAGCCGAATTCTGGCCATGTGAAGATTGTCCTGCAGAATGAGAAGAATCTGATCGTGGTTTTGAAGAACCGAGTCAATTTCCTGAACTGGGGAGCTATTAAGGGTGTATGGAAGAAGCCCTGGCGGTGTCTATCCATAGACTACTTCATATGGTGTCTTTTGAGATGAGGTATTGTACCACCAGAGCGCTACTAGGAGATCCATAGAAATAGTTGGCCAAAGCTATGTAGGGATGCGAAAGGGCTTGAGCAATCCTGAAAGGAGTGTCGTTTCACCCTTGTTGACCTGGAAATTATCACAGTCAGCCACCATATGTTGAATTGTCATTTTCAGTCCCTGACAAAAGAAGTTACATTGTTCCTGGTCATACATTTTGAAGAACCCATAGTGCCCTGCTGATGAAGAAGCATGGAGTTCATAGAAGAGATAGCCCTGTTGAACATATTGCAACCAATTTGGAACAAGCAGAGAAAGAGCTGTAAGAGAAACTGGGTCATCAATTATGCGAGAAGGAGCATCTGCCACCATATTGTCCTTACCCTTTGTTAGGAACCTATGTAAACCCTTCTCTTTACTATGTTAGTATATTGTTGTTGGACGCATATGCTTTGTAAGTCGTCCTGTAGTATTTGTTGATCTGTAGTTTATATTAGCCCATAGTATTGACCCATAGTATTGAACGCATATGCTTTGTAAGTCGTCCCGTAGTATTATATGTCCCATGGTTTTGACTCACGGTATTGGACATAGACTTAGTATATAAGTGTGTGTTGAGGTCATTGAAGGCACCGTGAAGTTAATTGTATTGAGCTTGCTCAAAGGAGGTTACCCCCTCGAAGTGGCCCGTGATCAATATAAAAGTGATTATGTTATATTATTTCTGCTATTTCGCATATTTTTATTAATTAATTGTTGCAGGTGCATCACATCTGGTATCAGAGCACTTTCCTTGGCACAAGTGGGAAATTTTTTTTCTCTCTTTTTTTGGGTGGCGACTTTCAGATCAATTTCTGAAACTTTTTGCACAAAATCAGAAGAAACCAGTTGCATATCTGAATTCCTCTTTCAAAAGTACGCAGTTTCAAAAAAACAATCATCTCATTTGGAGTTCTAAAAGTGGAGATATCGCGGATTTAAAATCAGCAATTTTTCAGAATTTCGGTGACGGCCGCGAAAATTGCGGCGATAAAATCTTTTGACCGAGTGCCCAGATTTCTATTCCGCTTTCATGGGTAGAAGCAAAGTGGTTGTTCCAGTTCCGAAAACATGCTATAATAGCGATTCTGAGCAATATAGATCCGGTTTTTGAACATTGGGTGGAATTTCTGCCCAAATTTTTTCTGTTGCAGGTTCGGATTTGGGAATCATCCCTATTCGCTTAACTGTGGGAATTACTTGGGCATAAGCCCTAAAACTCATTGTGAGGAGTACCACAGGAACCCCGAAGTAGCTGGCCCATTGAGAGGACCTACCAGTGAAAAAGGCAACGACCCCTATCTGATTGACTAGTTCCCACCCGTGAGGTAAACCAAGAGCTGTCGTTTGTGGCAAAGCGGTTATCAGTTTTACCTGAGCCGTGGAGTGAGGGGTACTGCCCCAATACGCAAGCCGTCAGACAGCATTGGTGGCCGAGTGAAACCCTTGAATTGTTAGGAAGCCGCACATACCTGGGGTCCATATCTACTTTCAGCTGAACTATTGTTGATCACTACTGCGCCGTTTCAAATCCATCTGCAAGCCGTTCCAGATTCAACCATTTTCAATCCATTCGGCATTGTTCCAAATCCCTTTCGAGCCGTAGCCGCTCCAGTCTAAAAAAAAAAAAATTGTTTATGGTTGTCACTCGTGTAGGAGCAAACACCATGGAGGAAGCACTTGCAGCCATCCAAACCAAACTCCAAGATCTGGATGAAAAAATTCTCAGCCTCCATCTTCAGCATTCAGCCATGAACAATAACCGACAGTCAGAATCTTTTGCAGCCACCGGGTTCTCTTCTTCCAACAATTTTCGTGGGCCGAAGCTTGATTTTCCTCGCTTCAATGGTACTGATCCGACTGGATGGATATACCGAGCAGAACAATATTTCAGTCTGCATAATACTTTTGATGTCCAGAAAGTTCCACTTGCATCCTTTCATTTGGAACAGGAAGCCCTTCAATGGTACCGTTGGTACATCAAAGCTCATCTCGAGCCAAACTGGACAGATTTTTGCCAACTCATTTTGCCACGATTTGGCCCTAGTGCTTTTGATGATTTCATAGGAGCACTCACTAAACTTCACCAAATTGGCACAGTGAGAGAGTATCAGACAGAATTTGAGAAATTGGCCAATCACACAGAAGGATTGTCTGATGAATTCTACAGGAGTTGTTTTATAAGTGGTCTCAAGGATGAAATTCGCTCAGAGGTCCAAATGTTTTGTCCCAACACAATGATGGAAGTCATAGGGTTGGCTAAGCTAGCTGAGGACAAGATTGCAGCTCAACAACGCTCCAAACCCACCCTTGTTCCCTTCAAAAATATGGGTTCCCAACGACCTCCCATCACGCCTTCTCCTCAACCAACTCTTATCAAGCATTTGTCTGAAATAGAAATGCAGGCACGCCGAGAAAAAGGGCTTTGCTATAATTGTGATGAGAAATTCACTCAGGGACATAGATGTGTTCAACAAAAGCTCTATCTCTTGGATGTGGATTCTCCGCCTGCCTTAGAACTTGGTGAAGAAGGTACAGATACAGTGGATGATCAGATCGAATTTCAACACCCTCCTATTGACACTCCATTTCAGGATGACCCACCTGAGATCTCTCTCCATGCTGTAACCGGCGTCACCACCCCACAAACAATGCAGGTCAGGGGATACTTCAAGAAGCTCCCTCTTACCATACTCATTGATTCTAGTAGCACTCATAACTTCATTGACCCTCGGATTGCTAAACAGGCTGATTGTTTTGTCCATCCTTGCTCCAACTTTGAAGTCATGGTTGCCAATGGGGGCACCTTACCTTGCAAGGGGAAGTGTCACAATGTGTGTATCTCTATGGAAGATTATAACCTACGCTCTGACATGTTTTCCTTGCCCTTAGGCGGATGTGATGTGGTTTTGGGCATTCAATGGTTACGCACACTTGGCCCCATCTTATGGGATTTTGGTGAACTTTGGATGCAGTTTAAAGTCAATGGGGCACAACACAAATTTATGGGATTACAACCAGGGTCTCTCTGCATCATCAGTTCACATCGCCTGGAAAAAATCCTTAAGAAGAATTCACATGGTGTCATCGCTCAGCTCAATTCCATTTAGATGCACCCATCAACAGTCTCCACTACTTCCTTCGATAGATATGCAGGTATCTTTGCTGAACCAATGCGCTTGCTACCTTCACGAGACCTTTTTGGTAAGAATTTAGCCACATCTACCTCTCAGCAGGAAATCATGGCTATTTTGCATGCAGTACAGAAGTGGCAGCCATAGCTATTAGGGAATTATTTCTGCATCAAGACTGATCTCCCGAGTCTGGAAAATTTTCTGGAACAATGGGTCTCCTCCCCAACACACCTGAAAGGGGTTATCCAACTCATGGGTTATCCCTATGTGATCACTTACAGGAAGGGTAAGGACAATATGGTGGAAGATGCTCCTTCTTGTACAATTGATGACCTAGTTTCTCTTACAACTCTTTCTCTGCTTGTTCCAAATTGGGTGCAATATGTTCAACAGGGCTCTCTCTTCTATGAACTCCATGCTTCTTCATCAACAGGGCACTCTGGGTTCTGCAACATGTATGACCAAGAACAATGTAACTTCTTTTGGCAGGGACTAAAAATGACAATTCAACAGATGGTGGTTGACGATGATACTTTCCAAGTCAACAAGGGTGAAACGACACTCCTTTCGGGATTGCTCAAACCCTTGCCTATCCCTAAACAGCTTTGGACAACTATTTCTATGGATTTCCTAGTAGCGCTCTGGTGGTACAATACCACATCTCACAGGACACCATATGAAGCGGTCTATGGAAAAACACCACCAGTTCTTCTTCCATACACCCTTAGCAGCTCCCCAGTTCAGGCAATTGACTCGGTTCTTCGAAACCGCGATCAGATTCTTCTCATTCTGCAGGACAATCTTCACATGGCCAGAATTCGCATGAATCAACAAGCCGATCAACACCGTTCTGAGCGCATTTTCCACGCAGCTGACAGGGTTCTTCTTCATCTCCAACCTTCCAAGCAATCCTCCTTGACACTCCAAAGGCGTCAGTGGCCTGAAATGCAACTCGAGGATGCTACCGGGGAACCACTCCTTCAGCTTCTGCAGCAATTTCTCCAACCAAAGCTTTGAGGACAAAGCTTTTTCTAAGGGAGAGGGGATGTTAGGAACCTATGTAAACCCTTCTCTTTACTATGTTAGTATATTGTTGTTGGACGCATATGCTTTGTAAGTCGTCCCGTAGTATTTGTTGATCTGTAGTTTATATTAGCCCATAGTATTGACCCATAGTATTGGACGCATATGCTTTGTAAGTCGTCCCGTAGTATTAGATGTCCCATGGTTTTGACTCATGGTATTGGACATAGACTTAGTATATAAGTGTGTGTTGAGGTCATTGAAGGCACCGTGAAGTTAATTGTATTGAGCTTGCTCAAAGGAGGTTGCCCCCTCAAAGTGGCCCGTGATCAATATAAAAGTGATTATGTTATATTATTTCTGCTATTTCACATATTCTTATTAATTAATTGTTGCAGGTGCATCACACCCTTCTTGTAAGTGATCACATAGGGATAACCCATGAGTTGGATAACCCATTTCAGGTGTCTTGGGTAGGAGACCCATTGTTCCAGAAAATTTTCCAGACTCTGGAGATCAGTCTTAATGCAGGAATAATTCCTTAATAGGTATGGCTGCCACTTCTGTACTGCATGCAAAATAGCCATCAGTTCCTACTGAGAGGTAGATGCGACTAAATTCTTACTGGAAAGGTCTCTTGAAGGCGGCAAGCTCATTGGTTCAGCAAATACACCTGCATATCTATCCAAGGAAGTAGTGGAGACCATTGATGGGTGCATTTGAATGGAATGGAGCTGAGCAATGACACCATGTGAATTCTTCTTAAGGATTTTTTCCAGGTGATGTGAAGTGATGATGCAGAGAGACCCTGGTTGTGAGCCCATTAATTTGTGTTGTGCCCCATTGACTGAAAACTACATCCAAAGTTTTGCAAAATCCCATAAGATGGGGCCAAGTGTGCGTAACCATTGAACGCCCAAAAACACATCACATCCGCCTAAGGATAAGGAAAACATGTAAGAGTGCAGGTTATAATCTTCCATAGAGATACGCACATTGTGACACTTCCCCTTGCATGGTAAGGTGCCCCCATTGGCAACCATTACTTCAAAGTTGGAACAAGGATGGACAAAACAATTAGCCTATTTGGCAATCTGAGGGTCAATGAAGTTATGAGTGCTACCAGAATCAATGAGTATGGTAAGAGGGAGCTTCTTGAAGTATCCCCTAACTCGCATTGTTTGTGGGGTGGTGACGCCGGTTACAGCATGGAGAGAGATCTCAGGTGGTTCGTTTTGAGATGGGGTGTCAACAGGCAGGTGTTGAATGTCGACCTGATCATCTACTGTATCTGGAGCTTCTTCATCACGTTTTGAGTCAGGCGGAGAATCCACATCTAAGAGATAGAGCTTTTGTTGAACACATCTATGTCCCCGAGTGAATTTCTCATCACAATTATAACAAAGCCATTTTTCTCGGCGTTCCTGCATCTTTGTTTCAGACAAATGCTTGATAGGAGTTGGTTGAGGAGCAGGCGTGATGGGAGGTCATTGGGATCCCATATTTCTGAAGGGAACAAAGGTGGGTTTGGAGCGTTGTTGAGCTGGGATCTTGTCCTCTGCCAACTTATCCAACCCTAGGACTTCCATCATTGTGTTGGGATAGAACATTTTGACCTCTGAGCGGATTTCATCCTTGAGACCACTAATAAAACAACTCCGCTAGAATTCATCAGACAATCCTTTTGTGTGATTGGCTAGTTTCTCAAATTCTGTCTGATACTCTCTCACTATGCCAATTTGGTGAAGTTTAGTGAGTGCTCCTGTGAAGTCATCAAAAGCACTAGGACCAAATCGTGGCAACAGGAGTTGGCAAAAATCTATCTAGTTTGGCTCAGGATGAGCTTTGATGTACCAACGGTACCATTGAAGGGCTTCCTATTCCAAATGAAAGGATGCAAGTGGAACTTTCTGGACATCAAAAGTATTATGTAGAATGAAATATTGTTCTACTCAGTATATCCATCCAATCGGATTAGTACCATTGAAGCGAGGAAAATCAAGCTTCGGCCCACAAAAATTGCTGGAAGAAGAGAACCCGGTGGCTGCAAAACATTCAGGTTGTCGGTTATTGTTCATGGCTGAATGCTGAAGATGGAGGTGGAGAATTTTTTCATCCAGATCTTGGAGTTTGGTTTGGATGGCTGCAAGTGCTTCCTCCATGGTTTTGCTCCTACATGGCTGACAACCACAACCAGGAGTTTTTTTTTGGAAATGGATAGAAAAAGACAAACAAAAGTTTATTTAGTAAAGGAAAATTTGGATTTGGGAAAAACTAGGATTGGTAATTGGGGTTTGACTAGGATTTGGACACTTTCTAATGGATAAAGAGGCAAAAATGGGGATTTTAGAAGCGGGGTGAAAGAATGAGAAAATTTGGTAGAGAGGGACAAAGAAGTAGAATTAGGAAAGGAACACGGTGGCAAAATTTGAAGGTGTTTGGGTGAAAATTGAAGGAGTTACGGCAAACCCTAAAAATAGACAAATGTAGGATTTCTGGTCTTGGGAAGTGGAATTTGGGATAGGGTCTTCAGGAACGAAATATGCAGAATGGGATTGCAGGGATGTCAATGAATTTTCAGGGAAAACATAGTTGAAACAAGGGAGATATGGCCGAAAAATAGAATTTTATACTTTTTTTTGTAGAAATGGATCGACAACGGTGGCGCAAAAGGGATCCGCAACAAATGGATCTGCAATGGCACGGAAGGGATCGAGAAACGGCTGGATCTGAAACGGCGACTGGATCTCAAATGACTTTCAAAATAGATCTGAAACGGCTGGATCTAGAGTGGAAGTGATCGGCAACAGTTCAGCTAAAAATAGATATGCACCCCAGGTATGTACGGCTTCCTATCGGTTCAGGGGATTCACTCGGCCACCAATGCTGTCTGACAGCTTGCGTATTGGGGTAGTACCCCTCACTCCATGGCTCAAGTAAAACTGATAACCACTTTGCCACAAACGACAGCTCTTGGTTTACCTCACGGGTGGAAACTAGTCAATTGGGTAGGGGTCGTTGCCCTTTTCGCTGGAAGGTCCTCTCAATGGGCCAACTACTTTGGGGTTCTTGTGGTACTCCTCACAATGAGTTTTAGGTCTTATGCCCAAGTACTTCCCACAGTTAAGCGGATAGGGATTATTCCCAGATCTGAACTTGCAACAGATGCGAAAAAAAAAAAATTGGCAGAAATTCCACCCAACGAGCCCAAGAAAGTGCTCTGATACCAAATGTGAAGAACCTGCAATAATTAATTAATGCAAATACATGAGATATCAGAAATAATAGAACTCAGAATCACTTTTATATTGATCATGGGCCACTTCGAGGGGGCAACCTCCTTTGAGCAAGCTCAATACAATTAACTTCACCGTGCCTTCAATGACCTCAACACACACTTATATACTAAGTCTATGCCCAATACTATGAGTCAAAACCATGGGACATATAATACTACGGGACGACTTACAAAACATATGTGTCCAATACTATGGGTCAATACTATGGGCTAATATAAACTATGAATCAAAAAATACTATGGGACGACTTACAAAGCATATACGTCCAACAACAATATACTAACATAGTAGAGAGAAGGGTTGACACGGGTTCTTAACATCTTTCAATAAATATGGTCTTAACATTAATCTGTCTACAGGGTTATCCCAAGAAATATGAGTACAACATTTTATTCCATACAAAATATCAAATGGACTTAGCTTAGCAGATGCTTGACAATTATTATTGTAGGAAAATTATGCTAAATGTAAGAAATTTTCCCACTTAGATGGTTGATCTTTAACATATAATCTTAACATGTTTTCTAAAATCTAATTTACCCTTTCTGTTTGACCATCAGTTTGTGGCTGGAAAGAAGTGCTGAAATTTAATTTAGTATTTAATCCTTTAAATAGTGTTGTCCAAAAAATTTCGGTGAACTTAGAGTCCTAGTCTAAAATAATTACCTTTGGAATTTCGTGTAAGCGAAAAATTTGCTTCATGGAAATATCTACAATGTTAGAAGCCTTGAAAGTAGTTTTAACAGGTATAAAATGAGCAGCTTTACTAAGTTTATCAACAACAACCATAATTGAGTCATTCTGCTTCTGATTTATAGGAAAACCTATAATAAAATCAATGCTTATAATTTCCTATTTCCATTCTCGAATTGGTAAAGGCTGCAATAGTCCAGTTGGATGTTGGTGTTCAGCTTTGATAGTCTGACATTCGAAACATCTAGCTATATATTCAGCAACTTCAGTCTTCATGTTGGGCCAAAAATAATATTTTCTTAACATAGTTATCATTTTCTGATAACCAGGATGTCTTGAATAAGGACTCTTATGAACTTCATCTAAAATCATCAACTTAACCTTCAAAATATTAGGTACAAAAATTATGTTTTTATATGTTAAGAATCCTATTTCATTAATACAGTAATCTGTTATTAAATTTTCAGATGAATTTTCAGCCACTTTATCATGTAATTTTTGGTAATTTTCGTCTTGCTTAATTCCTTCTTCGATCTAATCTTCCAAATCAGTCTTAAAAGTACTGATTGCTGCTACAAAACTCAATCTAGAATTTCTGCTCAAAGCATCAACAACCTTATTCTCCTTTCCATTAATGTGATGAATCTCAAAATCATACTCGCTAAGGAAAGCTAA
Source organism: Larix kaempferi (assembly GCA_027924585.1). Taxonomy (NCBI): domain Eukaryota; kingdom Viridiplantae; phylum Streptophyta; class Pinopsida; order Pinales; family Pinaceae; genus Larix; species Larix kaempferi. Next base: position 14,381,610 of record BSBM01000738.1, read on the forward strand.
CCACCTAGCTTGCCTTGTGTTAATATTTGTTTGATCCAATAAATACTTTAAGCCTTTATTATCAGTCATTAAAATGAATTTTCTTCCAATCAAGTGATGGCGCCACATTTTTAATGCATGTATCATGGCTGTCAACTCAAGATCATAAGTTGCATAATTCTTTTCATGTATTTTTAACTTCCTTGACTCAAAAGCAATTGCATGACCTTCCTGACTTAAGACCCCTCCAAGTCCATCGTTGCATGCATCTGTGCATATGACGAAATCCTTATTGGGATTTGCAATTTTTAAGATGGGTGTAGTAGTTAATAATTCTTTTAACTTATTAAAAATTTCTTAACACTTTTGATCCCATACGAATTTCTTCCCTTTCTTTTGCAAAGAAGTGATGGGGTTAGCAATTCTAGAGAACCCTTCAATAAACTTTCTATAATAACTCGTTATTCCCATGAATGACCGTACATCAGTTACATCTTTGGGGATAGGCCATTCATTAATTGCTTTTATTTTATCAGGATCAACAGAAATACCATCTTTAGAAATTATATGACCCAAACAATGAATTTTATCTTTATAAAAATCACATTTACTGAATTTAGCGTAAAGCTAATGTTCTCTAAGTATTTGCAAAATGATTTTTAAATGTTCGTCATGCTCTTCTTTAGTTTTTGAGTAAATCAGAATATCATCAATGAATACCACTACGAACTTATCCAAATATTTATGCAGAACGTTGTTCATCAAACACATGAAAACTACCGATGCGTTAGTCAGCCCAAAAGGCATAACTATGAACTCGTAGTGTCCATAACATGTTCTGAATGCAGTTTTGAATATGTCCTCGTCTTTTATCCTGACTTGATGATACCCTCACCTTAAATCAATTTTAGTAAATATCTCTGCTCCGCGTACTTGATCAAATATATCATCTATGTGGGGTAAGGGTGTTAACACCCAAATTGACCCCTAGGTCATAAGAAGGGTAATTCGGGGTAACCACTAACCAATCTTTGGACTGATGTAACTGACCCAACACAGTCTGAGAGGGCTCTCTCAATAAACTAATGAAAAACTAGAAATAGTCAAGGTCTTCAATCATGAAAAAGGACACCAGCATTCATTCCTCAAGATGTTCTATTTAAACATATGTAGAAGGTTATATTTATGTAAGACAAATTTTACTCCTATAAACCATTGGTTGGAGAACAACAGGGATCTATATTGGGCAATGGAGTCGATTCAAGTATAACATAAACAATATCATCAAATGCTTAGCAGATACATTCACACAGAGGCAAGGTAGCAACCAGCTAGTAGTCAAAGTGATTTAATTGGTGAAAAAGAAGAAAGATGAACAATCAATTGATATAAGGCATACACAGATGAATCCTGTACTAACTTTAGCAGAAATAATTTGTGAAATACTTGGTAAGAAATGAACAAGGCATAATCTCTATGAATCTCATTCAGATGCTGCACTGAACCAAGTACGAAGGAATGTTAACAATTTGGATTAACAAAGTAAAGAAACACATATCAGATAGAAAAGGAAAATAGACTACCGGACCAATTACACAGGAATCTCTGAAAAACGCATGTAAGCTTCTAACAATTTTATTCAAGGAATATCTCAAAATAACAAGAGTGGACAAAATATGTAGAGCTTCAAAAGTTCTCCCCCCCTTTTCCATTTGAAATTACATGGAACTTATAGTGGCATGGAGCCTCATACTCGGCCCATTTGAAACAGAAATTATCTACAATTCAATGACACCTCATCACAGTTCAGATGTCACTATTGCAAAACAGAAAATACAACAAGATAAGCTCAATCGATTTCTTGCATTTTCCGGTATGCCGTTAAACAATATAAAAAATATTAAAGTATATGTCCAATGGTGAAAATTCATTACATAACGGGCAACCCACTACCACGTCCTAGAAAATCAAAATCCTAGATACATCCTAAGCTTTTCTATAAAAAATAAACTGGTATTTAAAAATGCACAGATCTGAGATTTAAGGGATAGCATCTGCCAGTGGAGCATGATAGGTATATTTCATCTTCCCGTATTTCTCTATAGATGCCCAAAGTTCAGGTGTTGGGATGTCATAACTCGTCATATCTTTCTCCAGGACTCTGATGTTAAGTTGATCAACAGAAGACATCGGTGGAAGCCCTTCTCCAATAGAAATCAATCTGTACAACATTGTACACCACTTAGCTATACTGCATTTCAAAGATGGGTCATGGGATGCCTTAATCTTCAAAATTGGGGATAGGGAATATGCACATGAAGCCAATAGACAGACTAGCTAGGTGATAGAATGTACATAACAAAAAATGCCACCACCTTAGTCGTGGGCTTTCACCTGACCATACCAATCTAGAAAAACACCCACGTCGAAAGAGTCTTTTGTCTGGCTTCTTTTCGGTAAAGGAGTAGAAGGTATCCCTTTCGTAGGGAGTATTAGATCTTTGATAATTTCTACTTCTTGGTAGCTCTCATGTTTGCTTCATTTGCAAGCTTCTTCTCTCTTCATCTACTGCTGCAATCTCCTACCTATCTGTTTTTATTGGGGATCATCTCCTATATGACCGCGAACTATGGGAGGTAAATAAATGTGCTCTTCCTCCATCTCGGACAAGACATGTCGTGGTACAATTACTGCTTTGGTTCCTTGTTCTATCTCCATGTCTTGATACAGACTGTAAACAATACTAAGACAGAGGAAATTGCCACCTTTTCAGTCATGAGTTGTGATCCTAGGAGATCAGGTTTGTAACAACCCCTAATGACGGCATCCCCATGTGAATCATTTTGTTTATGCTTTTCTGATTGGACCTTCAAAATGATATGGTATGATGACTAAAGCTCGAAATGACATTGGTGATTTGGCATGATGACTGAAACTTTGAAATGACATCAGATATATTTGGTCATACATTTCTAGCCATATAGAAAGGACATTCGACTGTGCTGATGTGGCTCAGCTCATGCGGCAATTATTGAAATATTCGGGACTTTTCCTAAGTGTACACACACTCTTTAGCCTTTTCGATAAAAGTTTCACCTTGCCACAAGAGCTTTATATCAGAACCTTTCTTATATTGCCCAAACTGCTCTTCTTCTGCAATCAACCTCTACCGGATGAACTCAAGGGAAAAAAATCTCAAGGTCAAAAATGCTAGCAAAAAGTATGGTTCATGTACAAAACCGTACACCCTCATCACTGTGGAATCTTTCAACAAGAACCAATCACCAACGGCTAGTTCATCCTTCAACTGCATCAGGGTTTGCATCTCTGGTAGTACTCTGGGTAGTTCTTCTTCAAACATAACTTTATACATAGCAGATAGAATGTAATTCATGTAATTGAAAACATTATCCTCCAAATTCCCTGTAAAAAGTATATGAGAGAACCTTAACTCTTCTGTACTGCTATGCAAAATCATTTTAGTCAAATATGCCTAGAATTGAAAAAATCTGGTATTTTCAAAACAACTTAACTGTGCATGTATTTTTTCTGCCAAAACTTCCTCAAACTTGAGGGATGGTACTGACTCACTTCCCGCCTCTGGGGAACTAACACTAATCCTGAATAACAGGCTTAGTTGTACTTCATTTATCCATAAGTCTGAGTCTAAACCTAAAAACTGAGCTATCAAAGAAAAAACCAATTGGGTGTTGTCATTAAAAAGGTTGACGTCCAATGGGTAGGGAGTTTCTGCAATTTCTACATCGGGTTTTAAAAATGTATCAAGGAAAGCTTTACGGATTTCAGGGAAAATTTGCGTGTACAGAGTAATGACTGATTCTTTAGAGGAACTTTCGGGGGCTAGTGCTGGGGACTCTGGCACGGCAAGGGTATTTCAGATGATGGCAACGTCGATAATACAAAAGATTTTGGACTTCTTGGCGTTCATTATCACTCGTTGAGGTTCTGAGTAATTCAATGAACACCATGACATGAACTTTGAGAAAGGAATTATCTGTTCTAAGCAGAAAAAGATGAGAAAGGACTTGTGGACTTTATAGACATCTAACCCTTGTTCGAGCAGAGCTTTTAGCCTTCTTTTAACCTCTGGTATAGGGAGATGAAGGTTTGGGTCAAACACATCACAGTCCCTGTCTTCTAGGGTTACTCTGACTTTCGAACTAGTACAAACCTGTTCGTCTGCCATTCTATGATTATAAAACACACTGCACGCTGTAAATAAAGGAGTTTGGGACCCTACCTGTCACGGGAAGCTTGAGAGCGACCTTTCACCTGTCGTCCTTTTCGGATTCTGCACTTCTAGAAGCTTCCAACTACGATAGGTCCAAGAAAGAAATGTTTATTTTCCACATGCCGCATTATATATATAAAAAATTTCCAAATAACTTCTGCTCACCTTCGCCAACTGTCCCTCTTTTCGTCCTTCGATCTGTTGGGCGTTGCTTCCGGTCCGTTGATCCGATCTCTTATTTACCCTTTTTGATTTGACATCTTTTCATCTCTGCCGTAGGATCTTTTATTCGCTTTAAATCTTAGCCATCCCTCGTACTTAACCACATATAGGATACGGTGGTATCGCGACCCGACTTCTGGTTTTGGGTTACCACTTAATCCCCCTTGCAAGGTGTTCAGGTGGTGACACATGGCAGATGGTACATACTCTCGCAGCCACCTGCTCTGCTTATCTAGGGTGCTCTTTTACCTTATGATGATCGACGAGGAGCGTTGATCTCAACTTTAACATATCTACAGTGGGGAGCTATCCAGGTGTCTAATTTTCGGCACTTTCGCAGGTGGAGCCCATTATGTTATCAACCTTGCATCTCCTACATCCCCCAGATGTAGATATGATCTCTTTTGTCGTGAGCCATTGATATGCCTTGATCCCCATGCTGATGTGACAATGAATCTTCCACACCGTCAGATGCCCGTGCCATCGATCCTATACCCTTCCTTTTTGTTGCAATGGTATCACAAGCCTTCTGGCGGTTTCTACTTACCACCGAAATGCTCATGCAAGGCCTCCTCCGACTGCCATCTGTCCTAGCGGTTTATCTCTCATGACCACTTTCTTGTGCTTCCTTTCGCGCAGCTTCACTATGCGAGGGTGATAGGTGGGTCGTCGATCTCTTTCGTGCACTGGATCAATGGTAGGGACCAGCCCAAGCTTTATCTATCACTTTATCTCCTTTCAAACTATAGACTATTGGTCCTTTTACCCATTTTTTATCATTCGGGCTACCTCCTTATTCCTAAAGTGTCCAAACCCTTCATCTTTCTCATTATTTCTTTTCCAACTGAGCTCTTTTCTTAGCTTTAGCAGCCCAGACATGATTCGGGAGGGGGTTTTAACCATTTCTTCTAGGAGTTCTTTAGTGGAATCAATCATTTTCTTAGGACTTGTGCAAAAATTTATAGGTGCCAACAAAGGGATATCAGTTCTTAATAGTCATTTTGTTAAGTTGATGATAATCTATACATAGTCGCATAGTATCATCCTTTTTCTTAACTAAACTAACCAGTCCTTATGTAGTTTTTATCTATTAATTCTTTCAACTGAGATTTTAACTCATTTAACTCCAAAATATTCATCCTATAGGGAGCCTTCGAGTTTGGTACCGCACCGGGTACTAACTCAATGGTGAAATCAAGTTTCCTTTTCGGAGGTAATCCTGGAATTTCTTCCAGGGATATGTCAGTAAAGTCCCTACGGATGGGAATATGCTCTAGTTTTAATGTGTCTTCTTTAGATGTACACTCATCATTAATAACATTTACCTGCATCTCTTTTTACTTGTAACACAGAAATCTGTCTTACAAAAGTCTTTGTAGAGATGCCTTTTAGAGTTTTAGTATTACCTTCATTATTTAAACAAACAAAAGACTTTTCATAACAATTCAGTAAAACTCTATGCTGTTCAAGCCAATCCATGCCAATCAACAAATCATAAGATCCTAATGGTAAAACATTCAAATTAACTTGTATTTTCAGCTGACTTAGAAATACTTCACAATCTTTGACAAGATTTGTAACTTTTCTTTTTGTACCAGTTGCAAGCTGAACTAACCATGTATTGTCAAATTTTTCTATCTTTAACTTGCAATTTCTCACTAATTCGGGTGAAATATAACTCAGACTTGCACCCGGATCTATTAAAATGGAAATAGAATTGGTTTTTAACATACCTTCAACTTCCACCATGGATGTTTGGTGGTCTGCTTGACGATTTTCTAATGCTGCATAAATTCTAGGCAACTCCCTTGCTACATCTCCAACTGTAGGCTCTGCTTGTACTGTGTGAATATTGTTGATTGTCTTTCTATTGCGTGGACAATCTGCTCTCTTGTGTGGTCCACCATAGTCGTAGCACTTCATAGGTCCTTTCTGTTTAGCATACCTATTGTTGTTATTATTGTTATTGCTGTGATTATTATTGTTAGGTACGTTTCTTGCAGCAGTAAAGTTCTGAGGTGCATTATTCCTGTAATTTTTAGGAAAATTTCTGTTATTAAAACTTTTCTTAAAAACTCCAGAATTATGATTAAAATTCTTCTTTTTATAGTCAAATTGATTTGTCTTACTGCTCTTCCAGCCAGTTGTTCCTTCTCTCTTTCTGTTTTGATCGAAACAAAAATTCACCTTTCTCATGGCCTCTTCCAAAGCGGAAGGATTATCATACTCGATACGGTTCTTCATTAGAGAGATTTTGAGGTCAAAAAATGGCCTCCTAAGAGATGTACTACAAATATATGAGATATATTAAAATATTATGAATTGGGGGTTTTATCGGGTAGGTATATATGACAAGTCACCTCCCACACTATTTTTTATGCACAATATAAATAACCATGGTTGAGTTGCTTTTCAAAATTCACTAGAAATAAAATTAATAAAATAAGTCTACATTGATGTGACTAAGATTCATTGTAAATTCCCAAAAATTTATTGTCCTTTAGCATTTATTTGTCTTGAACTTGCAAATGAAATTAAATAATAAAAAATATTTTTAAGAGCTATTTTTTTAATTTTATGTTGACTTTTTATATTTAGAACTTTTCTCATAAATTTAATATAATGTAATTTAATTGAGAATTTATTTACATGTAAAATGTTAATAAAATTATTATAATCCACATTGCATTATTATTATTATTATTTATTAAATCTATTATTATTCTTTATTAGTTTGACATTATGTTATTAAATAGAATGGAGTGAATATATAATTTAAAATTAAAAACATAAAAATGATAATATATTATTTTATAAAAAATGTGAAAGGACTTTCATTATGAATTAAGAGAACTTCACTTGAAAATGACAATACTATTATTTTATGAGAAAGTGTGAAAAGACAATCATTATGAGTACTTTACTTGAAAATGACAATAATATTATTTTATGAAAAGACTATCATTATGAGTACTTTACTTTATGACTTAAAAGTACTTACACCACTACCTTGGTTAACTATGTGTTTTCATCCACCATAGAAAATTTGACAAATAAACATTCTTAACTCATGCAATGCCACCTCACCAAGGGGGATGATGTCATCTACTAGAATGTGATTGGTTGTTTTTATAGTACATTTTCTTTGTTTTGAGGCCATTTTTTTACCTCAAAATTTCTCTAATGTATATTAAAAGGTAGACAGCTGAGAAACCTTTGCACTTTAGGATTTTCCTCGACCATATAGGGTACATACCTCAGCAAGCTAAGGAACTTGTTGCACAGTTCTTTCATGTTCAGTGTACTCAACTTTAAATCATAAAACTCCTTTAACTTATCTTCAAAATATTGTTCCGACAAAAACTTATTTTTAAACAAACTTTTAAACATAGTCCAAGTTACTTCTTTTTCTTTTATACTCTTAATTATTTTAAGATCCTGCCACCAAATATCCGCCTTTCTGGTCAGATTGTAAATAGCCATGTTGTCTTTTAGTTGAGAAGAGTAGTCGTAAATATTAAAGTACTTCTTCATTCCAGACAACCAAGCTTCTACTATCTAACCTTTCTCACTTTCGCCGTTAAAGGTGGGTGGCTCAATCTTTTTAAATTCCCTAGTAATCTGTTCATGATGTTTATGTTTTCTCTTCTTAGAGTAGCATTCACTGTTACTGCTGTCATAATTAAAGTCATTATTACTTGAATCAGATTTAGAGGATGAGTAACTATTCCTTTTATCAATTCTTGTTTTCTTATGCTTATGTTGGTGGGACATTGTTTCAGAATCAGCCTTCATTTCATATTTTCTTCCTCTTTCATCATTATAGCAATTTCCTTTTAAATTATGTTGTAACTCTTCCTGTATCTTAAGGATCCGTTCATTTTCTTCTTTAACAGCTTTTAACTCAGATTTTAAATCCTGTACAGTGTGTAAAATTTCAGAAGATTGGTTATTTAATTCAACATAAATTCTTTCAGAATTGTTATTATTAATGCGTTCATTGCGAGGAGATCTATCCTCTGCTGATTCTTCTGGTATTTCCATACCTGCAATTTAAAGGTCAATCAATTCTGTGCAAAAATAAAATTGAATTACAAAAGTTAGTAACATAAACTTTCTGATTTGTTTTCTGTTTGCGCGTGTGAGCCTAAATCAGGCTTAGAGTTTGAACTTGCATTCTAATACCACATGTAACATCCTGAAATTTCCACTAAAATTAAAAAAATTTAAACTTAACATAAAATGCATAATTTGCACTTGTGGAAGACAAAACAATTGGTTAATCCCTTAACTAATTGCAGCTTAGTAATTAATGATACTTCTCAATACTTAAACACTTTCCGTCAATAGTTCGATTATGCTTAAAGGTACACTTATTATGGTATTGGAATGACAATTTCTAATAGTTGTGTTTGTGCATGTTGATGAAGGGGATCTACGGGATTTCCCGAGGCTTACATAGCTTGATAGCTAAAACATTGCACCTGTTCCTTTTCGCAGAATTTTGCAGGTAAGGTATTTACGGCAAACCCAGTACTTCAATCAAAGTGAAATGTTTTTCAAGCTAACTGTTCATGCATTAAGGTAGCTAGAAGTATTTTTGTGCAGAATTTAATGATGGCAAGGGTCTACAGTTTTTGGTTCGGATAATGAATCCTAACTAAGTGTTCATATCGTAGAAGTTGTTAATATCTATATTTACATTTGATTGATATTAATGTGACCAACCTTGTTCACGATAAGGAAAAACACTAAGTGTTTATATATGCTGAAATGTAAAAACTATCCTAGGAAGTGAATAACTTCTAGCATTTGCATTAATACTACTTACACTATATTGTAACCATGTTTTTTTTAAATAGTAATAACATAGCAATACCATGATGTTTAAAGTAATGGTTCCTAGACTAAATATCAAACCCATGCTTAAAAGATCACGACCTAAAGTATATGGAAACAATGTGCATCGAAATTATAATGACCATCCATTAATACCTTAAGTGCTTCCTCATTTAATATCTATAGGCTAGATAGTATAGTATTTCTCAAAATGATATGGTGATCAAATCATTGGATTCTACATGTAATATAATTATTATAAGTTACAATATAATCGCGACTTATGCAATATATAATCTGACCTATATGATTGTGACCCATATACTGGATGATATGAAAATAATGTGATGCATCCCTAGACGCTATACTATGCATTGTCTTCGTTACATTGAAAACAAAGAAATATTTAAACGGTGAAGTTCAAGCCAAGTAATTTTAATGGAGACTGACAGGTCTTTTATTGTTTTGTAGTCCTTTGAGGGTGGTTGTTACGTGTTTGAACTTGAACTTTAATGCCCTCATCTACTCCATCAGTGGAGAGTCCCATTGGTTGTCCAAGTGGTTGATTTCACGTGATGTCTCACGTGAATTGTTGATGAATTACTGGGTTGTGTGATAATAATCATTGACATGGCCTCCAATTGGACCCAGCGTTGGTAGAGGTATTAATGAAATTTTGATCGTACCTGTGTTTCGTATGAAGTGGTGTTAGCTGGCTTGATCACCTCCCTTGATCTATATTTGTCTTCGGTTTGGGTCTTAAACCCTAGCTACACTTACTACCACTTTGTTTGTATTACTCCTTTGCATTCATTTAGAGTAATTGGGCTTGGGGAGAGGCCGACTAGCAGCGTAGTTGTAGGGTTCGAATGCCAAGGCATCACAAGGATCCTCCCTTGGGTTTGATGGTGGGATATCTTGCTAAAATCTTGATGAGTTCAAGCTTTATCTCAGTGGAGTGTAGCTTTACCAGTAGCATTCATTGTGCAGACTTTGGCGAAAATTCTTTGTGTTCTCTGTTATGTTTTAGGGTTCAGATTTGAAATAGTGTTTTAAGTTTACGAGTGGAGGGTGAGGATGAAACTACGTGTCTAAACCACTTCTATGTTGCAGCTATCAGGTGGTTGTGAACTTTGTTACTAACGGCGTTCCTCTAGCTCGTGTTCTTGCTTCAAAGGTAATGTATTTGGATTCTGAAGAAATTCATTTGCAATGTTTATAGTTTTGAAATCATGTGTATTTTGTTGTTTTATACTAGTGTTAATCTCATGAGATGTTTATATGACAGGTGTTTACATCATTTAAAGCTTGGCAAGTTGGATGCTTAGTGGAAAGCTGCTTGCTTGCTCCACCTAGTGAGCCTCATAGGTGCAAATCTTTGTAGGTCCTTTCGGCATAGCTGCTGATATCTAATGCTTCTCAAGAGCTTGCTGCTTGGTCCTAGCTTCGTTTAGTCATAAAGTAATGACTTCAGATGCGACATTTTGATGCCAGAATGTCAATCCTCTGATTGTTCTGCTAAACAGTCTAGCCGTGCTTTGTGTTGGCGTTTGTTTAAATGTAAAGGATTAAGGATTGAACCTTCTAAGGTTTTGATGGCAAAACAGATAATGCGAGTCTCAAATAGTGATGGTGTGATTTCTAGGTTTGATTTATAATGAGAAAACTTGTGGTCCTGTGAACCTGTGTTTGGTCCTCGAAAATTCTACTATTGTGATGTCAATGTTTGGCTTCTAAAATGAAAATAGACCTTTGAAAGAGTAAATCGTACATTTTCCTGTTTGGATGATTTCTTTTGAAATGTTCTATTGCAGTCTTGTGTTGATGCCGAGGTGATCTCATGTTAAGATTTTCAGGAATGCAAAAGACAAATGTTTTCTTTTTGAGTTTAAGTTTATGAGCATATTACTCAAAGCCCAGTCTGTCAATTTCTAAAGTGTTTGGCCGAGAGTCAAAGTTTTTAGTTGCAATTATGTGGAAGACTAAATCTAGATATTGATCTTTATGAAAACAGAAAGAGTTTGAACTTAACTAAACCCTAACCTTGGAGATAGTTGTTAACATTTCTAGGGTTTGATAAAAAAAGGGTTTTACAATTACTGTTATGTTCTTGAATTTGTTAACAAAATCTGTTTGAGATAACACAATAATTTCTTTGTTTAAACTATGGTGATAGCCAAAAGAAAATGATGAAAACGATAATATGTGGTTGAATACATAAATAATATAACAAAGTGATGATGGTTGTGCATAACGTTTTGTGATCAATATTCATTCCTTGTGTGTACTAGATGCATTATGTTTGTTCTTGTAATATATATATATATATACTTGTTAGCAGCAATGAATAACAATTCCATACACTTTGGCAATAATTATTTTTGCAGCTGTTAGTTCAAAAATAGCTTATGAAATTAAATAAAAGAACATATAACATAACCTAAAATTTAGACTGGTGAAATGCAACAATAATAATTTTTCTCATTTACTTGGCAATCTGCCTATCAATTTATCTATTCTAAATTCATTCTCTGTACTAGAGTACGATGCCGATCCATTAGCATGGGGAAAAATGAAGAGAATATTTTATTCAATCTTTCATAACTGTATTCAATACTATTCCGAATCTTATTTAACTTAGAAAATAAAATAATTGATTCTGTTCACTAATATCTTTGAAAATAGAAATGTAATTATAACAGATAGAAAACTGTTAACAGCATAAAATTTAGGAAAGATAAGTAGAACCTGCAAGTGAAGATAGGGTCGACAAACACCCAAGGGGGCATGTTCCTCCCAACCTATTCCAGAAGAAGCATCCCAACTGCTGGCTTCTTGTGAACCCCCGAGCCTGATTACTGAACCACTAAGTAGATGGAATCTGTGTAGAAGCAAGGCACTCAAAAATTCCTTCAGCACTTAGCATCAACTCCTGTAATAACATACCTTCAGCACTCAGCATCAACCTCCTGAACTCAATAAGAGTTTGGTAGACTCACAACATGATCAACAACATTGCATATCCCCTCATCAAATCTCTTGGGTGCAAACACAACAAAACCCCAAGGTAAATTTCCTCCTAAGGAAAAGTGATGAACTTCAGTTCATAATTTGATGGCTATTATATAGACTGCCGAGGTCTTTAGTGGTCAGTTGGGAATAAATGAGCCTCAAGCTCCAATCCCATCTTTCAGGGCACTATGACCACATTTCAAGGGAGTTGTCCCATACCAATAGCTAGTTAGTTGCATCATGATGCTGCCACTTGTCCATTTCCTTCTACCCCAGATTCCATTCCACCTAGTGGATCAGTTACCACTATTTCAATAATCCTCTTAGGTGTCTATCTCCTTTTTTATTTATTAAATAATAAAATATTGTGCAAATTACAGTCATCCTTGGACACCTGTCCCACATAAAACTTTTCAATAAAAGTTATCATAATGTTTTCTAACACAAAATGTTTCCAGCAAAAAGGGTATTTTACAGAAATTTTCAGCATAAACAATAGAGACATACCTAATAATTATGTTAAAAATATTAAAAAAATAGAACCTATAAAATGTTGGGAATTTGAAGGACCTCATTATGCAACAAATTATCCTTATAGAAAAATAAATATCAACAATTTGCATACAGTACATGAATAAGCAACTGTTGGTGACATAGAAAATGAGATGCCCAAAATTAATGCAGCACTGGAGAATCGACAGGTTGATCACTAGACATCTATGGTGGAGATAGAAGGTATGATAAAGAACAAACCAATTTCTACTTTGATCGATCCAGGTGCTAGTTTAAGCTAGTGTCACCTAGTATAGCAAAAAGTTGTAATTTGCAACTGAATAAGTTTGAAAAGTCTTGGATGGTATAGTTAGCTACATGAACTAAAAGAAAGGTAGTTAGCTATGTTAAAGCTTGTGAAATCTTTATGAGTTATTTCAAAACTCAAGTGAAATTGAATGTGTTACCTCTAGGATCATATGATGTTTTAATAGGTATGGATTGGCTGGAAAAACACAGAGTAGTTTTAAATTGTTTTGAGAAAACATTGACATGCTTAAATGAAAAAGGAGAAACTATCATAGTGAAAGGAATTCCTAGGAAAGTTTCTGTTAGATAGATTTCATCATTACAAATGAAAAAGTCTGTACGTAAAGGTTGTGAAGTTTTTCTGTACATGTAATGAATGATGAACACATGAATAAAGAAGATAAATTAAAATTTGAAAAGATACCAATCTTAAAAGAGTTTTCAGATGTATTCTTGGAAGAAATTCCACGATTACCTCCAAAAAGAGAATTGAATTTTACTATTGAGTTGGTACTTAGAGCTGTACAAAATTGAAAGGCTCCTTACTGAATGAATATCCTAGAACTTAATGAATTAAAACTACAATTGGAAGAGTTAATAGCTAAAAATTATATAAGATCGACTGTATCTCCTTGGGGAGCACTTTCCATATTTGTTAAAAAGAAAGATGGTACCTTACACCTGTGTATAGATTATCGTCAATTAAACAACATGAGAATTAAAAACAGATATCCATTATCCCACATAGATGGTATGTTTGATCAAGAATGTGGGGCAACGATATTCTGAAAGATAGACTTGAGATATGGATATCATCAAGTCAGAATTAAATATCAAGACATATTTAAAACTACATTTAGAACCTGATGCAGGAGAAACAGGGCCTAGGAAGAGTTGTCGAAGTTGATCGACATGAGGAAATCCGACCAGTGGGAGTGCCGATGACCGTTGGTGCAGAAGAGCAAACTGGCTTGTCTAAGTCAATAAGTTGAGCAGGATCAGTCGGGTATGTGACCAACGGGTTCAGCAAAATTCAAGAGTCAACATGTTGGGGTCAACAGACAATGGGAGGAGCGAAGCATCGAGGGTCGACAGGTGTCGAACCACGACTCTGATAGGTTTGGACATGAACCAAGCAAGGAGGAAGGGGCGGACTGGAGAAGCCTGAAGAGTGTGAAAGAAACTGACGAGTAAGTTGAAGATGACAAATAGTATGGATGACATGATGGTTTATTGTAGCCTATCAAGAGGATGCATGGATGTCAAGGAAATTACTTGGCAACAATTTGGGGTTTCTAAGGAAGTTAATGACAGTTATTGCAGGTGGGTGAAGACATGACATATGTCGTCACAGGAAGAGGTTGTGCGGCACAGTTGGGGCACTGACAATTGTAGGTCTGTAGGATCTGAGAAGATCGACAGACAGAGGATGCATGTCTCGGGGGTCGGAATGATCTCGGGAACAATAATAGCAGAGTAGAAGACCAGAGGACTTGGAATTTTGGAAATTTAAGAAAGTCTTGGCAGAGAAGAGCTCAAGATAATTCTGGTAGATTGTATAGGAAATTCACACATCTACAGAGCTGAGAAGATCGAACCATAGCTCAGAGTTCTGCAGTGAACCAAGAGAGGGTAAGGTATACACACTGAAATAGCACACAATTACTTATGTATTGTAATGGTTGAGGCCGACAATTAGTTAGTTCTTTTGTTTCTTTACAGTTTGCATTATAACCGATTCAGAGAACTAATATAATCCAACTTTTGGCATGTTGTTTGCATCTTGTCTATGTGAACGTGTGTGTGGTGTGTATTGTTAAGAAAGAACCTTATTGCATAAGGCACCTTGCGTCAGTTGGTATCGAAGATATAGCATCCTGAGATTTGAAGGATAGCCATATCAGAGTAGAAGATATGTCACGTGGTATTAGAACCTGCAAGTGTGTTTACAACTCCAACTGATGTTGGGTAGAGTTGTATACAACTTGTTGAAGTCCGATTGCGATTGGACGAAGTGGGAGTTTCAGCCAAGGTTGAAAATGTATCATAGAGGCATTAACGCTCAAGGATTTGGATGAAGAGCGTGTAGCGCAGTAGTCACAATTTATCGTGAGATGTTCGACGAGTGCGTTCGAACAATGTGAAATTCGACAAATGAAGTTGCATTGATCAAAGAAATCCAAAGGCGTGGTTGTATTGCTGATCCGTTAGACCACAGCGACGAAGAGGTCAAATAAGTGGAAGCATGGGAAGTAGCGGGAGAAGAACCAGAAGACAAACTGATCAAACTTCTGAAAGATATGAGAGGAAGGACAAAGCTATAATATCTCAAATTTTGACTAACTATTTATGATGTTATATACTGGGCTTAAATCCCAACACATATGATTTATTTTGATTATTGGGCATAATCCCTAGTGCACATGATTCATTTCTTTTATAGATTTACATATTGGGCATGGACCCTGACTGATGCACTATTGTTATATAATGGGCAAGAAATCCCTAATGGATTGATTTATGTTTTGTTATGTGAATTGGGTACAAACCCTAATATACTGAGATGATCTTTTTTGTTACATACTGTGCAGATTTATGATTCACATGATTGATTTATATAGTGTGTTGAGCGTGGACTCAGGAACACACAGATGACCTATGTACTAGGCATAAGCCCCGATGTACCTAGAGGATTGTATTACGTACTGGGTGTAAGCCCTGGTGTACGTAGAGTGTTGGGCATAAGTCCTGGAGCACTCCAAGCTTGATAATGAATACCGGATCCGAGGTCATTTGTAATATCCTATTCAAGATCTGACCAAAATATTAACTTCCACTTCATAGTTTTAATGGAAATTTTCTAGCAATTTTTAAGGCAAACTCTCAGACTGTGTAGGATGTAAGTGACGGGGATGGAAACTCTGAATGGGGATGATAGGAGAGAGATTAGGTTCTAGAAATTATAGGTGAGAGTGTGAAACAACAGCAAAATATGGTCTCAGCAGAATTCCTTGGCACAAAGTACTAGAGCCATTCACTTTTTAGCAATAGAACAAATCTATTGCCCACTTTGAGGCTTCCTAGGATTCTAGCATATGCCAACAAGACTGGGTGAGGATTAATAATGTTTAGGATAGAGATATATCAGTCATGTAACTCACAAATTATGCTGGAATAGATACTGGATGAACTTGGAAGAGTTTGGAGTAATTTGGGATTAATTGCACATGGTGGACTACTGAGCTAGTAAAATTACAGGATTTCTAAAACAAAGGTAAAAGCATCCAAATTCTTATTACAGGGACTGATATGGATATTATGTTGAGTTATCAACCTCCTCCAACTAACATAATGCAAAAATATTGCTTAGATTGGAAATGGCAGTGAAAATGGTAAAACTAGTCTAGAATAAGCACCCAACTAGCTAGTCTTGCATTGTAATTCATCTAACTGCTCCAAAACTTCAAATAATATGTTCTGCTATTAGATAATTCTCTGATAAAGGATATTCAACACATATAAGACAAAATATGGATTCAGAACACTTTCTTTCTCATTATTAGATTGCCTTCCAAAGTACATGCCTGACAAGCTAGATTTTCATTACAATAGTGAGAGAAATGGAGAGAAGAATGAGAATATTACTATGGATCTACTCATGAGCTATGATCAGGTTACCTATAGGTCATGTGACTATCATTGGCTACATACTAAACTTCTGGACTTGATTGGGGCACATTCACTGAGCCACCCTCTCCTTCAGGGAAAGCTCCTCTAGATTTAGCTGTGAATGTGAAAAGAATGTAAGAAGAGAGTGACGATCATATATGAATCTGATATTTGGACATATAACTCTATGATATGCTACAAATCATGGCATACTGAACTTCCTAGAGATTCTCGGCGCAATTCCTGAGAACTAGCTCCTCCTTCTGGTTATTTTCCTTCAAATCTAGCTACTAATCCACTATAGAATTGTCCTCCTCTTCAAGCTGAATATAGATATTCATGGATGGACTGGTATGAATGTTATTGGATGCAATAAAATATTCTGGACCTGCATAACACTCTTAGATAACTCACAAAGCCTTGGGGCACATCACCCAAGCAAACTTGTTGAGGCACAACACTCAACCAGAGAGGCTCAGAGCTCTCAAACCAAAATTGCAAATGACAAAATTTCTTGAATGAAGTTGGAAATATTCTTAAATAGAATTCTTGTTGACCTTTTGAGCAAGTTACTTAGCTTGGTGACCTGTGAGAATAGGTTACCCACTTTCCCATTCTACTCCAAAGCCATGAGGGCGCCTTTCTTGAGGAGAATAACAACTTCTGAGCTTTCAAAACTTTATTTCCTTCATCTCCTTCACTGAATTTGGGCAAGTGTGCTTTAGGTAGCTTTTCTGGTTGTTTCTATTTTCTTTCAGAAATCTTTTCTGAATCTTTCCACTTTCTTTACTTTCCTCTTTCCTACTTTTGTCTGATTTTGCGAGCTTTTGTCAGTTTCCTTTCTGGGTTCATCTTGCCAACTTGTCTCCACTATATTCCTTAGATTTTCTGAGACTTTACCACTTAGACAAGTTTGGCTCACTTACCAATTCGAATTTCCTATCCAAGTCATCAACCACTTGGTACATTTATTAGCAATAAACATTTAAATGAAAATAATACAACTCAGAAATAATTTAACTTAGCAATTAATTAATTATCCAATAATTAATTAATTGTTATGGTGTAATGCCTCAAAATTTCCCCAATTAATCAATTTCTCAATTAGTCAATCACCTGGACATAGTCATGGGGTTAATAACTGCATGGGGGGGTCCTCCTTGTCCATTTAATTCCCAAATGCAACCTTAGGCATCTTCCATAAGGTAGTTTCCATACTTGCTCATTAATTAAATAATTATTGCCTAGGTGACTTAGGACAAAATTACCCCATGGACCATGGAAAAATATGGGGACATGACACCATTTGTACATTCTAGGTGTTCTTCACAACCACATTATAGTACTAGTGTTGAGCAGGATGCTGTGGAATTGCACTAGCATAACTCCCATGTGAGAGTGTTGAGTTAAAGCTCCGAAGAGCACTCGGGGTGACTTGATCGTAAAAGTGTTGAGTCGAGAAGACTCTGAATAGCACTTCTATTCATCACATTTATTTAATTTGGTTAAATGAATCATTTTCTATCTATCATCAAGAACTACGGGAACTACCATGTTAAACGAGGGAATACGACATGCAAGAGAGAGACCTAGGGGTGCCTAACCTAGCCAACTATCCAAGCTTACCAAAAGACCTTGTCCAAAGAGTTGGACCTTGTACTTAATATTTAAAAACAATTATTATGGTATGTACATAATTAAATCAAATAGTTACCATAATTAAATATTGAATAATTAGATTTATTCCTTATAACATGCATAAAGGTTATGCATGAAATAGTTCTCATATTGTTATTACTATTAATATTATTATTATTATTATTATTATTTTTAAAAGAAAATATTTCTTATATAAATAAAATGCATAAAGGTTATGCATAAGATAATTCTCATATTTGTTATTACTATTAATATTATTAATAAGTATTATTATTATTTATGAGCTAACTTAAGATACATCTACGTATAACAAAATAAAGGTCCTAGATAAACTAGGAGTAAATAATTAATAAAATATCTTTCATAGATATTATAATTCAAATTAAATTAAAAACTAAATATTATTATTCAACTCAAACAGCTATATTCCAAACAAAAATCACCTTTATAAAGAAGGGAAGATCCCAAGAGAAGGGTCATCTTCTCTACTATCGTTCTCTTATGGTAACAGAAGAGAAATATTATGCAGAACTGAAGCAGCCTACTATATTTTCCAGATCTGATCAACAACTTACCCTAGGGCCTCTACTTCTCTTATTGCATGTTGGAACTAGCTCAGCGGGATCTAGTTAGAAACAGGAATGGTCTAAGGGTCATGGTTGGGAGGAACTTGGTAGTCCCAAAGTTATCCAGTTAAAAATCATCCTAGAAGTTAGCTAGGTCCATACATTTTTCCATTAACTAGTGTTTGAGTGTGTAGGTTCTGCAAGGGAAGATCAAGCTTCACGAACTAGGTATGAACTACAAATTTCCATACAGTTCAATTAGATTTAGAAATCTAAAGTAGGATTCAATATGCAACATTTATGTTTCTGTACTTTATAATTTTATTTCTTTTTCTGTCATGGAGCAAGGGCCAATTGGCATGGACTCTCAGGTTTTACATTCTAGGATCAAATTTCATTTAATATTTCCGTTTAATTCAAGTTGTTGCCCTAAATGTTTCAACGATCTAGCAGGGATATCCTAGCTAGCCTGTGCTAGATACTTATATAGGTAGGATCACTATTGTCAAACTTTTACTTAGAAGAGTCGATATCTGACTATTAATCTCTACACAAAACAAAATCGCATTATTCTTCCAAACCCTCATGTTGTACTTTTAACTTATTAAATTCCAAGAAAGCTAGGGTCCAACTTTTATCCACGAAGATTTAAAACTGTGGTTTCCAAAAACAAAGGATCCATGAAACCAATGAAAATTGAAACTTAGTCTATCTCATTCATTATTTTAAACAATAGAAATAACGCAGACCAAATATTCGAAAACTACCCCTCAACAAAGCACAAACAATAAATGGTTGAATATTTAAATCTACAGCTTAAAAGAAAATACCCATGGTGCGTAAAGTTTTCCAAGACAAACAACTATCAAACACAATTTTTCCTGTCTAGGGCATTTCATCATTTCGATTTCTTCTCAATAGAAACACAATCAAATGTACAAGTTAACAGTTATATTTACAAGCTAGGACTCATGAAATTTTTTATAAAGCCAACGTAGTCAAACTTAAACCATTTCATAAACCCAGGTCAAGGTATCCAAACCCCCTGCCAATGTTCTAAACATTTAGTATCATTGGTATCTTTGGATACACAACATCAAACCATACCAGTAAACTTCCAGGAAAAACAACTCAAGCACGATTGCCCGTATCTAGGGTTTATAGAATGTTTGTTTCCTTCATAGCAAAATTAAATCTCAAACTTGGATGAAACCCAAACATTTCATAATAGAGATCAAACGCTTATTCTAGCTCCACGATTCTATATGAACAATCGTCCATTAAATAAAAACAACTCACAGAGAATAAATACACCATTTAGCCAGGAGGCATCCACTGGCCAACATACATTCAAAATAGAGCTATGCCCTCAACATTTAACATAAATACCAATCGAAACTTATTCATGCCAAAGCAGCAAAAGAAAAACAGAGAGTCATTACTAGAACATTTCAAGATCATTCTCTGTATCAGTGGCACGATTTTTTGTATCCACTTAACCCTATGCCTAAATCCTTAAATAAATGAAACTTCCAGAAGTATTCAAACCTCGACGAATAGCATGGCTAGACAAACATCAGTGATATTCTTTCATAGAAGCACATACTCGGTGGAGAACATGATTTTAAAACTAACATCATCATACTACATTCAAAACCCCAAAACAGAACGTTGTGGTTACATTCCCATCAAGCTTTAATGATTTTTACAGAGCCATACTTTCACCTACAGTAGCAAACATGAAACCATCAAGGGTTTATTCTATCATTATCAAAATAACAACATCATAGGCATCAACCAACAGTTCACATTCTCGGGAGAGTCCAAAATTGACATCACCATAACCACTTTCCCTCTTGACAGGCGTCCAGGCCACAAACGACCCAAGTAAAAATTTGAAATGATTTATAGTGAGCCCAAAGGGCACATCGAAGTTACATTTAAAAAGTCAAGCTACAGAGGTTGCATCCACAGCTGCGACAGGAAAAAATGTATAGTGGGAGGACCTGGGATTGCCATATTTTTACCCCAAAACCCAAGTTCCTGTCACTAGTTAGCATCCAAAGCAGGAGCCACCATACCTGTAACCTGCCAATGAAGATACAAAAAGACACGAATTAAGTTAGAAATGAAATAAACACCTTACTGGATATATAGTGAAGAAACTCGTTAAAGCTATGGAAGAATTTTACCTGTCACAAAATCGTAACACCCTCCATCTCCCATTCTAGTAGTAGTGAGTTCACTGACCATGAGCGTAGCTCACGTCAGAGCACTGTCAAAATCATAAACAACAAGAAGCTACACATCAACCAAAACCACGAAATGACAAGAGTTGTCGTGAAGGTCAGGGTAAAACCCTCATTCCAGTTGGAAACCTAACCACATGATTCTCACATGTAGCATTAAAAAATACAACCAACATCCTTTAATACTTCAAATATTTATCCAAATGATAAAGTTTGGGCAGTGCTTCCATTTATCTCTAAACATCATTGTTTGGGACATGGTGGTGCCACACCATGTATTTTATTTCAAATGTTACTTCTTGGATCCATTTGGTTGATTGACATATTCTTGGAATGTAGTTGGTGTAGGTAACTTAGAGGAGAATCTTTTATTCCTACAAAACATAAACCAAGAATTGCATTAGCAAAGAATTGCTAAGTAATCCCGGTTAACCCAACTACTCATCCCTTACCTCTCAGCAGTACCGCCAAGGTATGACTACCCACACAAAGTTCCAGAAGTAGTCAAACTCTCTTTCATAAATTCCATCATGCTTGATAAACCAGTTTAAACTTTTAAATGAAACAAACATACATATATGGGTTTAGAATTGAAGCACTTAAAAGAGAAACCTTGAGCATTAGTCTAGCATTAAAACTTGCTATGATGGTGTTATGCATTTCATACCACCTTACTTCATCGCTTCCGCAGAAAACATAATTTGTAAAATCAACTCTTTTAGAACTTAGTTCTCATTGCTTCAAACAAGTACCGACTTAACTTCCCAGTACTAAAGTTAATTTGAAAATACATCATTTGTTTAGGCAAAGGTAGTAGTAAGTGAAAAAAAATTATTTTTTACTCTTTTTAGGGACATTACAAAAGCTAGATGAATGTACCTACTGGGGAAGTATGGATCCAGAAGACTTGATCGACTGGTTTAGAGAGATGGAGAAATACTTCGACACAGAGAAGATCGAGGATCCTAAACGGGTTACGACTGTGTGTCTGATGTTGAAGGGTCATGCCTCATTGTGGTGGGACATTGTGCAGGCTAAGAGAGTTAAGAAAAGAAAGGAGAAAATGAAATCTTGGGATAGGATGGTCGCCAAGCTGAAGGGGAAGTTCTTTCCAAATGACTATGTGATTTCCTTGTTCTGGAAGTTGCAGAACTTTCAACAAAAAGAGATGACCATGAGGGAGTACATGAAAGAGTTCTATAGATTATTGATAAGGTCAGGTCAGACAGATGAAGGAGAAGAAGTTGTCGCTAGGTACGTGAACGGATTGAAATATGCCATCCAGGATGAATTGAGCATATTGAGATTCAGAGCAATGGGTGAAGCCTACCAGTTACCTCTGAAGGAAGAAAAGAAACTGTCGAGGAAATCCGCAGCGATGAGAGGAAGGATGACTAATTAGGGTGAGAAGGTTGTTTCCGTGAAAGGCCAAAGTAGGGGTTATAGGAAGGAATATGTTGAATAAATTCGAAGGATAGAAGGGACATTGAAAAGGGAGAAAGCGCAAGAGAACAGATGCGATGGTCGTGAGAACTGCGGTCGAGGTGTGTATGGTCGAGGTGGTCCATCCGACAAAAAAGGAGCTAACAGGCCATCCATAATCTGTTACAACTATCCTGGAGTAGGACAAAAGGCATATGAATGCCCAAAGTACCTACATGTTGCAGAGGAGTTGAAACCCAAACGTCGAAGGGATGAGCACTCAATGAGAGGGAAGAATCGGCATCCGACAATAGTGAAGATGGTAAGAAGAAAAGTTGAGCCATGACAACTAGGAAGACACTGGTTTTGGACGACAAAGGCAATGAGCAAGAATCGGCACAATGGAAGGCAATCTTTCGAACCAAGGTGTGAATCGGTGAATGGAGTTGTAAGACCATAGTTGATGGCGGAAGCATTGAGAATCTTGTGTCAATAGAGGTGATCGGAAAGGAAAAGTTGAAATGTTGGGAACATCCACACCCTTGCAAGATCTCATGGTTGCAGAAAGGACAACATGTGAAGGTTAACTAACGGTGCTTGATTAGCTTCAGAGTCAAAGGATTTGAAGGCAATGTACTGTGCGATGTAATCCCAATGGACATGTGCCATCTATTGTTAGGAAGACCATGGAAGTATCATCAGAAGATGATCTATGATGGTTGAGCGAACAGAGTCACAATGTGGAAAAATGGTGTGAAGAGGAATCTTAAGCCGAGGTCGGACAAGCGAGCCGATGGTGAGCATGGCATGAGAAATTTTTGGGAGAAGCGAGTGCTGATGTGCTCAGTGAAAGAATTCCTTGCAGAGGAGGAAATGCAGTCAGGGTGTTATGCTATCATTCTGAAAGGGCCATGTGTCGAGAAGGCGACAATGGAGAAAATTTTAGTTGATGTGGGAAAGATGCTTGAAGAGTTTCAGAGCATAGTATTCGATGAGGCATTGATGGGATTACCACCGACAAGGAGCATATCCCATCAGATCGACTTGATTCTAGGGTTGAGTCTGCCAAACAAAGCACTGCACAAGATGAGTCCGACATAAGGTCAAGAACTCAACTGACAAGTCCAGGAGTTGTTGGATAGAGGGTTGATCAGAGAGAGTCTGAGTCCGTGCATGGTACCAGCAGTATTAGCTCCGAAGAAAGGTGGAGAATGGAGGATTTGTACAGACTCTAGAGCCATAAACAAGATCACTATCAAGTATCGGTTTCCATTACCAAGAATGGATGACTTAATGGATTTATTGAGTGAAGTGAAGTACTTCACAAAGATAGACCTGAAGAGCAGTTATCACCAGATTCGGGTTAGAAAGGGAGATGAATGGAAGAAAACATTAAAGACAAAAGAAGGGTTGTATGAGTGGTTAGTCATGCCATTCGGATTGACTAATGCACCTAATACATTCATGAGGTTGATGAATGAGATACTGAAGCAATTCCTGGGAAAGTTTGTCGTAGTCTACCTAGATGACATTTTGATTTTTAGTTGAACTAAGACAAAACACTTGGACCACATTCGACAAGTATTGTAGAAGTTGTAGGAAGAAAAGCTGATGGTGAACCTATAAAAGTGTTTCTTCATGAGGGAAGAACTGGTGTACTTGGGATTCGGAATCTCAGGTAAAGGGTTGGTGATGGACCCAGGGAAGGTGAAGGAAATATTGGATTGGCCGGAACCGACAAGTATGATTAGAGTGAGGAGTTTCCATGGACATGCTAGTTTCTATAGCAAGTTCATTTGGGATTCAATTGGATTTGTGCACCTTAGACAGAGTGCATGAAAAAGGGTGAGTTCAAGTGGACAGAAGCAACCCAATGAGCTTTCGACAAGTTGAAGGAAAAGGTCACTGAGATCCTAGTGTTAGCGCTCCTAGATTTTGGCAAAGTTTTACAGGTCGATTGCGATGCGAGTGGAGTAGAAATTGGAGCAATGTTGAGCTAGGAGGGCTGACCAATTGCATTGTTTAGTGAGAAGTTGAATGATGCGAAGTGGAAATATTCATTCTATGACCAGGAATTCTATGCTATTGTCCAAGCATTGAATAAATGGAGGCATTATTTGTTTCCCAAGGAATTTTTGTTATACACAGATCACCAAGAAATGAGGTATCTGAATACTTAATCAAAGTTGAATCAGCGGCACATGAAATAGGTCGAATTCCTACAAGGATGTACATTATTTTTGTGACATAAGTCGGGAAAGTCGAATAAGGTTTTCGACGCACTGAGTCGAAGAGTTGCATTGCCGAAGATGATGACCATTCAGGAAATAGGAATAAATTCGATGAAGACAGAGTATGACACCAACGAGGATTTTGTGAAAGCGTGGGGAGCTTGTCGTGAACCATGGAATGCCGACAGAACTCCATACTTGGATTATTTTATCCAAAAGGGATACCTACTCAAGGGATAGCAATTGTGTGTTTCCAGGGGATCAGTAAGAGAGAACCTAATCTGAGAGTTGCATAGTGGTGGATTAGCATGTCATTTTGGCATCGACAACACCAGGGAATTGGTCGAAGAGAAGTATTATTGGCCAGGAATGACAGGAGATGTCAAAAAGTGGGTTTGACAATGTAGATTTTGTCAGTTGGCAAAAGGGAGAAGTCAGAACATGGGGCTGTATACACCGTTACTTGTACTAGATACCCCATGGGAGCACCTAAGCATGGATTTTGTGCTAGGATTTCCAAAGACCCAGCAAGGGAGCGACTCAATTTTTGTTGTAGTCAACAGATTTTCGAAAATGGCACACTTTATTCTGTGTCAGAAGACAAGTGACGCCACAGGCATTTTTGTACTATTCTTCAAGGAAGTAGTCAGATTGCATGGGTTTCCAAAGAGTATCACATCGGACATAGATACCAAGTTTATGGGACATTTATGGAGAACCCTATTGAAGAAACTTGACACGAGGTTGTAGTTTAGCTCGACATATCATCCATAGAGAGATGGACAGACCGAGGTGGTGAACAGAAGTTTGGGAAATATTCCGAGATGTTTGATGACCGAAAGACCCAAGCAGTGGGAGAATGTGTTGGTGCAAGCAGAGTATGGATATAACAATTTTGTGAATTAGTCGACAGGTTTGAGCCCATTCTAGATTGTTCAGGGAATAATCCCACATGGAGTGGTGGATTTGGTCGAGTTACCGACAGAAATAAGGAAGAGTGCAGATGCAGAATCATTTGCAGATCATATGAAAGAAGTGCATGAAGATGTGCGAAAGCGCATAGAAAAGAGTAACGCGACATACAATTTGAGAGCTGACGAGAAGAAGAGAATACAGTCGTTCAATGAGGGAGACTAGGTCTATGCACATTTGCGGAAGGAGAGATTTCCGACAGGGGCATATAACAAGCTGAAACTGAAGAAGATTGGACCATGTAAGATTCTGAAGAAAATTTCGGACAACACTTATGTGTTGGAGCTTTCGAATGACTTGAACATTTCACCAACATTCAATGTCTCATATATGTACAAGTTTGAAGAAGGTTCAAGCAGCAGTGGAAGCGCGGAAGATTCAGAGATTGACTAGACGGGGAAGATTCTAGATCGACAACAAGAAGAAATCGCAGAAGCAATAGAGGAACATGAAGTTGGGAGTATGCGTAGTTTGTGAAGGAAGGAATACTTAGTGTGATAGTAAAATGATGAGTTGTAGGAGGGGACGTGGATTTTTGAAGAAGATTTCAAGAGACTAACGGAGCAGTCGAGTTCTTTTTCACCTGGGGAGTCTGATGCAGGAGCATCGGAGCCTAGGCAGAGTTGTCGAAGTTGATCAACATGAGTAAATCCGACCAAAGGGAGTGTCGATGACCACTGGTACGGAAGAGAAGATTGGCTTGTCTAAGTCAATAAGTCGAGCAGGAGCAGTTGGGTATGTGACCGACGTGGTTAGTGAAAGTTGAGATTTGACATCTTGGGGTTGATAGATGATGGGAGAAGTGGAGCGTCGACGGTCGATAGGTGTCGAACTACGACTCCGACAGGTTTGGGCATGAGCCAAGCAAGGAGGAAGGGGCGGACTGGAAAATCCTAAAGAGTGTGAAGGAAACTAATGGGTAATTCAAAGATGACAGACAGTATGGCCAATGTGATGGTTTACTGTAGCTTGTCAGAAGGATGCATGGAAGTCAAGGAAAGTACATGGCAATAGTTCAGGGTTTCTAAGGAAGTTAATGACAGTTATTGCAGGTGGGTGAAGACATGACAGATGTCGTCCCAGGCAGAGGTTGTGCAGCATGGTTGGGGAGCTGATAGTTTGAGGTATGTAGGATTTGAGAAGATCAACAGATAGAGGATGCGTGTCTCAGGGGTCGGAATGATCTCAGGAACAGCAGTAGCAGAGTAGAAGACGAGGGGACTTGGCATTTTGGAAATTTAAGCAAGTCTTGGCAGAGCAAAGATCAAGAGAAGTATAGTAGATTGGATAGGAAAGTCACACATCTACAGAATCGAGAAGATCGAGCCATAGCTTAGAGTTCCATAGTGAACCAAGAGAGGGTGAGATCAACACATTGAGATAGCACACAGTTACTTCTGTATTGTAATGACTGAGGCCAATAGTTAGTTAGTTATTTCATTTCTTTGCAGTTCACATTGTAACTGATTCAGAGAAGTAATATAAGACAACTTCTGGCATGTTGATTGTATCTTGTCTATGTGAACATGTGTGTGGTGTGTATTGTTAAGCAAGAACCCTGTTGCATAAGGTGCCTTGCGTCAGAACATGTTACGACAGTTATGAGTTTGTAGTTATGCCTTTTGGGATAACAAATGCTGCAGCAGTTTTTATGTGTTTAATGAATAATGTATTAATTAAATATTTGGTTAAATTCATAATTTTCTTCATCGATGACATACTCATTTATTCAAAAACAAAGAAAGAACATGATGAACATTTGCAGATAATATTACAAGTTCTAAGAGAACATAAATTATACACTAAATTCAGTAAATGTGAATTCTTTAAAGATAAGATACAATATTTAGGACATGTGATATCCAAAGAAGGAATATTAGTTGACCCGGATAAAATAAGAGTGATAAATGAATGGCCTGTCCCTAAGGACGTAACGGATGTGCGATTGTTCATGGGAATTACAGGTTATTACCAAAAATTCATAGAAATATTTTTGAGAGTTGTGAATCCTATAACATCATTATAGAAAAATGGAAAGAGATTTGTATGGGATTTAAAATGTGAAGAAAGATTTAAAAAGTTAAAAGAATTATTAACTAATGCGCCTATCTTGAAAATAACAGATCCACACAAAGACTTCCTTGTATGCACCGATGCATGCAATGAAGGCTTGGGTGGAGTTTTAACTCAAAAAGGTCATGTAATAACATATGAAGAAAAAAGTTAAAAATACATGAAAATAATTATGCTACTTACGATTTAGAGTTGGCTACCGTAATTCATGCCATGAAAATGTGGCGCACTCATCTAATCGGTAGAAGATTTATATTAATGATTGATAACATAAGTTAAAATATTTCTTTCATCAAAAAAATCTAAACGTCAGGAAATCAAGATGGTTAGCTTTCCTTAGCGAATATGATTTTGAAATCGAACATATAGAAGGCAAGGTGAATAAGGTGGTTGATGCTTTAAGCAGAAATGCAAGACTGAATGTTATAGCCATTGTTAGCAGCTACAAAATAGATTTGGAAGATAAGTTTGAATATGGAATACAAATGGATAAAAATTATAAGAATTTAAGAGAAAAAGTTGCACAAAATAAATCTGAAAATATAAAAACAGATTTCAGTTTTAATGAAAAAGGTTTAATGATGTATAAAAATAGATTGTATGTACCTAATCTACCATAAATTAAATTACTGATCTTAAATGAATTATAGAAGAGTCCTTACTCGGGACATCCCATTTACCAAAAAATGATAACAATGCTAAGAAAAGATTATTTTTGGCCTAATATGAAGAATGAAGTAGCTGAATATATATCTAGATGTATTGAATGCCAACAGTTTAAAGCTGAGCATAAACACCCAGCGGGTCTATTGCATCCATTACCAATACCATATTGGAAATGGGAAATTATCAGTATTGATTTTATACCAGGACTACCTAAAAATCAAAAGAAAAATGATTATGTGATGGTAGTAGTAGATAAACTTAGCAAGGCATCTTACTTTATACCTATTAAATCTACTTATAAAGCTGCTAATATTGCTGATGTCTTTATGAAATAAGTTTTTCGTTTGCATGAAATTCCTAAAGTAATAAGTTCTGATAGAGATTCTAATTTTGCTCGTAATTTCTGGAAGTCATTGTTTAAAGTTTTGGACACTAAATTAAATTTCAGTACAGCTTATCATCCGCAAGCTGATGGACAAACTGAAAGAGTAAATAAATTTTTAGAAGATATGCTCAGGATGTATGTCAGGGAACAACCAAACAAGTGGGAATAATATTTGCACTTAGTTGAGCTTCCTTATAACAATCATTATCAAGATTAATCTAAACTTAGTCCTTTTGAAATATTGTATGGTCAAAAGTGTGATAATCCCATTTCATAGAGTAATCTGGTCGACAGAGTAATGTTAGGGCTAGAATTGTTGAAAGAAATGGAACTAACGGTGAAGCAAGTACAAAGCAATCTGAAAATTGCAGAATATAGACAGAAGAGTCATGCATACCTTAAAAGAACTCAGAAATAATTCCAAGTAGGTGAGCATGTCTTTGTCACGGTAAAACCTAGAATATCCTCCTTCAAGTTGGGGATTTGTGCTAAATTAGCACCCAAGTATTGTGGACCATTTGAGATGTTGTCAAGAGTTGGACCAGTGGCTTAACAGTTAGCTTTGCCACCTAATTTCAAAGTATATAATGTGTTTCATATTTCAATATTAAAAAAATATTTACATGATGCTACTCATGTAATTGATTGGAATGTTATCCAAGTAGAACCAAAAGGAAATTTTCAGGTGGAACCAGATTATATACTCGACAAAAGAGAAATTTTACTCCAGAATCGTACCATTGGACATGTAAAGGTGCAATGGAAGCACCTTAGTCCAGATGAAGCAACCTGGGAATTGGAAAGTCATATGCAGGAAGCATATCCAATTTTGTTTCAGGAAGACTCATAAGATACTTAAGGAACATTGAGGACGATGTTGAACTTAAGAGGGGGTTTTTGTAACCCACCTAGAACTTAAAATTTTATGTTTTGGAAAAACATTACTTTAAAAGTTATTGTAAAGTTTGATGTTGTTGACCAGAGATGGTCAAAGATGACTGTAATTGAATAATTTATTATTTAATAAATAAAAAGGAGAGACACATATCAAAGGGACTTTTGAAGAGTGTTCACTGACCCACTAGAGAGGAATGACAAGTGAAGAATGAAGAAGTTATAGCTATTAGAAACAATATTTATTTTCTAGCTGATGCAGGAGGCATCCTCCCTCAAAAAGTGGTCATATTCCCAAGAGATAGGGAAAACTGAGCAGGTGGCTCATTAATTACAAAACTGACCCAAAGACCTAGGCAAGCATATAACCATCGAATGAGTAGGAGGTGACACACTAGATTTTATGGATTTCTTGCATACTAAAAAGTTAAGCACACGAAAGAATTCAATGAGGGGAGAGATGAAGTAGTAATGTAGTCAAGTGACTTACTAGAACAGAAGTTGCAGCATAGAATATTCTACACTTTGTCTTCATCCTGGTGGTTTAGTGAACAGGATCGGAGGTTGCAAGGAAAGTGATTTGGATGCGCTGGAAGCAGGTTGGGAGGAATAGTAACATTTGGAGTGTGTTGTCTCCTAATTTATTAGGTTCTTCACTATTTTGTTTACTTACAGATAAATGTTTAATTTCTGTTGATAGATAACTCATATTTACTAAAGGTTTATATATTGTTATTAGTAAACTACTGATTGATGTCTAGGTTATAAATAATGTATTGCATTCATGTTTAAAGGTGTGTTAGTATTCATATTATGATTTATTTAAATACCTAGATTATTTGATAAATCAATGTTAGTAGGTTTTCATGTTTTTCAGTAAATTATATATCATATGCAGGTAGAATAATAACAGTTATATATGTATATATATATATTAGTACAAATAGAAAGTTAGCATCGTTTTCCATTAAAGTTACACTATGAATTCAGAGTATCACTCTCAATCACATACCAATGAACAATCATAATTTCATACCTTATCGATATATATATGATTTATAAGTATGCATTTTAACTATAGAAGTACTGAACACCATCCAAATAGTATACAACTACAAAATAGGAAGCATCTTCTGCAAATATTTTAAACATCTTTTTAGAACAACTCCTAGCTGTGTTGATAAAGTTGGAACCATAGGTCCAGTTTTGTTATCAATGGATGCCTTAAACCAAATCAAAACCATAGTAGTAACAATGTATTAAAATCGCAGAAGTAACAATAAACTAATCTGGAAGACAAATCATTCAAAATGCCGAAGCAAAAATTTTATTATATAAACAGATTTTACATTTCTACAGTAAATCATTGCCCATAAATTGATAGAAATCTCTAGAAACAACTAAACTTTGGACGAATGTTGAACACAGATTTTATTTACATTCACACAATACAATTTATTTTCTACGAATAAAGAAATATATCTCATACAAATGATGTATAGTCGAGAGTTAAAACGAGAAATATGAATAATATATTCATCTTGGGTTTCCTATTATACAACACAAAACCCCAAGTTAAGGGAACTTAGCCCAGAAATATTACAACTTGTAGCATTTAAATAACAAAGCATTATAATTTTATAATCGAAATAGAATTTACATTTAGGGATTTGCCAAAATTTAATAAACAAGTCCATTAATATAGAAAACGAAACCATGGATATACAAATACAAGAAGTGTAGATAGTGTCTAAATGCTAACACAATTGTGTTTAAAACTTGAAGACTCATCAATGGAAATACATATAATAGAAAACAAAATTTCTCATATAATTATCGAAAGGTCAAAACTCGAATTCTCTAACTTTATACATCAAACTTTCTTGGGAAAAACCCCAAATTGGAGGCATTTAGCCTACAAGTTTGTACATTACAACAATGTTTTACAGGGTTTCCATTATGGCTTCCAAATAAACAAAACATACCAAATATTGGAAACAAAGCAACAAATTAATATTTTACAACTTGAATAGGCCGAACTCGCCACACTTAAGCATAACTATAAAACAATCTAAGACCCTGCAATAAAAGGAACCACATCTTACAGGAAACACAGTGAACATAATGTTGTAGGAAGGCTCGAGGCTTACCATGGCAGTTCCAAACCCTGGAGATTTCCTTTTCAAAAATCATATTACATGACCTGAGAACTCCAAGCCAGCGCAAGAACCTCCTGCCAGCAAACACAGGACACAACTTTAGAAACTATGGTTTTGTTAAGTATTTAAAATGCTTCAAACAAAGAAAATTTACATAGTTCCTTTGTGAAGCAACCTCCATTACCATGATGACCAGACAATCATAGAGTGTTCTCCATGACATTGACAACCGAGAATCAGTTTCTCCTTATTGTGCAAATGAGCGAAGGATTAATGAAACTCTCGAACTTTCTCTTGCACATCAAACAACTAACCTCTGTGGGAATTTTATCTTCACAACCTTGACATGCCAAGAGATTGGATTTCCCTCACAAAAACAAATGAACAGAGTTTGTTGATACAACCCCTTTCGAATAGATGGTTTAGGGTTTTTCCAACGTCGAGCCCAAACCCCAAGGATTTCATGTGGCCTGTTAAAGGAATCCAGCTACTATCCACTTCACTTAAAATTTATACCTTCTACCTATAGTTTGTTTTCACATATTTCAACCTTGGATTAACGCGATAGATTTGATAGTTAGGATACCATTATTCTTATAGTTGGTAATCCTTGTTAACTCTTATATAATGCATTAAAACTCATAGTTAGGTTATCATTCCACCTTAGTAGACATTTTATTAATCTCCAATCCATTTTGTTGATAGTTGGAACCTTACCTAGAACATGTCAAGTTATCAATATGCATTAGCTTTCAAGAAAACTAAGTAAGCCCAGGTTCATCACAAGAACACTCCTTCAAACAAAAATAATGTAATAAGTATTATGACATTAAAACTACGAAACTGAGATACAATGATAATAAGATGTATGAATAAAATATAAAAACATCGATTTTAACACTTGGAAATAATCAAGTTAAACATACACTTCACAAAAGTAACATTATTGAATGTGAGTGTATAGTTTGAAAAATAACAAAATAAAGAAGTAAAACTATTGCTCAACTCTAGATTTTATCGGTAATTATACCATATACAAAAAAAACATATTTATGGATTTTTGAGTTGTTACAGATATTTTATGATGGATTCGAATGTATTTTAAATTATGAGGTGAATTAGGTCCAAGGATACGAGCCGTAGGCTCAACCAAGCAATTTCAGATATTAATTCAGGCCTACGATTATGCTTTCAGAGTCTACCATTAATCATATGTTGTTATTGTGTTTGTGTCTTATGCGTAGAGTCTATTCCATGTATACAGTAGTTAATATGGATCCAAGGGGTAGAGGTCACAACAATAAATAGAGCCTATTTAAGAGAGAATAATCTTCTATCGCTCGTTACATGAAGCATGTAGTTCATTCCACAAGGGAATACCAAAACAATACTCCGACTTGGTAAAGAAGGAAATAGAGGAAGCAGAAGAGGAATTTTGAATTGAAATGGAATGTATATTCGATGCAAATATTTAGAAAAAGTTCCACTAGTGGGTGAGCGATCTTGGTAATACTCTCACCCATTCATCCCTATTCCATTAATGGACGTTGAAAACTATGTGGATACTAAAGAATATCATGGGAAAACCACTAGTTAAAAGGGTAGTGCAGGCTTATTCTGAAATCTTATTACTATTAGAATTAATAATGTAAGAAGACCTTTCACCATTAAAGAAAACAAGGACACAAATGGACATTATCGAATCCAAGAAAAATATCTTGGTCAAGGAAATAGGGGTGATGTTCGATATCTAGATCATGCAAGTACCAAGACTCACCCTAGGATCTCTTGAAATAATTCTTAATTATGATGAGGAAATCACATTGTAAAATGATTTGGGCAAAGGTTGAGTTTCTTATCAAAGAAATTTTAAAACTAGTTGTTCTTGTTCGACATTTTTTCACATGATATTAATGAGAATATTTAGGGGGTTGATGAAGGAACTGACCAGGGGAATTTGGAAAAATTGCAATTTTCCATTTTCCACGTGACACAATTAACATCATTTGGGTCTCTAAATCCATCTACAATGTTACAATTTACTAAATTTTAACACCACAGATGGATTCAAAGACCCCTCTAGGCTCATTGAAAAAATGTTAGAAATTCCAGAGGAGTGGGTTGCATTGCATGCTATCACGAGAGTCAAGATTAAATTAATTTGGAGTACGAATTATCACAACTAGATATATACCATGCCACACATTTTCTAGTAGGTTGAGGTTTCCATCAATTCTACTACCTATTTACAATAGCAGTGTACCAGATATTAAAAGCGTAAATTCTTGAAGAAATCCAATGAGCACCAAAATTCATTTCATACCTAACCAAACTTTAAGAACACTTTTTTGCTATTAAGAATTAGTGTAATTAGAGTTAGAATTAAGTGAACCCATCCTCTTTTTTTCATTTAAAATGTCTTATAAAATTAAGAAGACCCAGAATATGCAAGCACAGAAAACTGTGCATTCTTATGCACTGCTAACTCCATTGTCTCATAAATATTTAACTATACAAAAAAATATACATTTAAATGAATGATGAGATTTATCAATGATAAAATAATGATAAGATAATACAACGAGAACTACAGAAGATATTTTTGGGATCAAATGTAATCATAATATAATAAAAATTTTAACTTGTGAAGGAATCATTTCTCTGCACATTCTTCTACAGACAACATGATATCTCATCACGGGGGAATTCACTAGAAGGCAATATAATATCATGTTCATTCATATTGCGGTATTAAATATTCATGAAAACCTAAAAATTATATTGCTTATATATTAAGGGGTAAAGGATTTTTTTTATTTAATGTAACAATACAAAAATACTTTGGGGTCTGTTTTATATGGACGAGCTGACAAATATTTGCCAAATGGAGATGGTGGGATTAGGGCTAGATGAGAAATCAGGTTGAGGCAAGCCTCGGGCTTACTAGTACATAGGGAAATCGTGTTTTGAGGCATGCTTGAGGCCAGGGGTTTTGTGGTGAAGTGGGTTTCCAGTCGATCATAGTCGAGAGACAGTGGTCATTGACAGCCAATTGTTACCAATAACACTCAACCAGTTGTTACTGATAGTCTTGGGAGGCTCTAAGAGGCATGCTTAAGGACAGGGGTTTTGTGGTGAAGTGGGTTTCCAGTCGATCATAGTCGAGAGACAGTGGTCATTAACAGCCAATTGTTACCAATAACACTCAACCAGTTGTTACTGATAGCCTCTAGGTCTTGTTATAGGCCCTCAATAGGCCTTGGGGGATTGAATACCCAACCACTCGTGCCTATTACAGGCCTTGGGAGGTTTAGTCATCCTACTAGATCTTGTTACAAGACTTGGGGGCTTGGATACCTAGCCCACAACAGGCTTAGTCAACGATTAGGGAACTGCAACATGCAATCTAAATGTTGTACTATGTGCATTGGCTCTAGTGACATACAAGAAGTGATATCCTATCTCTTCATTAGACCATTAGATGTTGCAAATCATAATGATATGTTCTTGAGTAATTGCATTGTGGGTGAAGTAATGTGCATCCACAATAGACATCGAAAGAAGCAAGGTGCATTGTAGAATGCATGTGGGGTCATAAGAGGGGTATCATATCAATATACTAGGTAGAAATATAAAGGGGTATAAAAAATGTTAATGAAAAAATTGATACATACAATATCTAGTGAAAATAGGGTTTTTTTTAAATTGGGAAGGCATATTGGGAGGGGGTTAAAAATTACGATTTTGGAAGGTATTTTCCAATATTTAGTGAAATTAGGGGTATTGTTTCATATGCCACGAACAAACGTGCTATGATAGTTGTTTATTGAGTGAAACCCCCGTGGAGCTTCAAAAGATACAGGTATGTGTAAATTACTTTTTGATATTTTCTTTAATAATTGCTTTATCCATTTTCAGTTCATTATAAAAAGTACATTTAATGAATAATCTTTTCATACTACATTGTTTTCTTCATGTAGAGTCATTGAAAATGGATGTTCCTCTAAATTTCATTGGGATTCTGATGAGATCGGGAAACATGATCAATTTATTCTATATTTACATCATAATGTCTCAACCTTGATTGCATCTTCCTATCACATTTTCAACTATACACTTCATTTTTTTTCTACGCTGAGGGCATCACTTTTCCAAATTGAACATATTTGTCAAAACCATGGGGTTGATGTTAATTGGTTTGTTTATGTCATGGATGTAGCTGTTAAATATGTCTCAGACTATTCGTGCATATCAATTTTAGTAATGATGCTAGATTTTAGTAATGATGTTAGATTTCAGTAATGATGTTATATTTGAAATAAGGATGTTTAATTTAAATTTCATAGCATTGATGTTAACTTATCTCAAAGTATGAATATTAATTTAAAAATTTTAACTTCTCTTCTTACTCATGTTTTATAATTCCAAATAATGAATTTTTGATTAGAGTTTGTCAAAGTTATGTGGTTGTTGATGTGACATTCCCTCAATATGGATTTGTCGTACTTGAAATATGGTGATGTTAAATTTTATTTTAAATTTAATATAATATTAAATTTTGCATTTTATCTTAAATTTAAAAAAATTCATTTTCAATAACACAAAAAATAAATAATCTATTTCTTTGAAATAATTTTACTAATTTATACAAGAATATATGTATAATAATAATAAGGATGTTTAATTTAAATTTCATAGCATTGACGTTAACTTATTTCAAAGTTTGAAATAAGTTAACATCAATGACTCTTATACAGAAGATACAAGGGTTGATGCACAATCATGGACTCCTTTAAAGACAATTTAGATGCCACATAATACTAAAAAAACATGGAGCGTCTAACTTTAGGTGACAATTAGGGTTACTTCCCTAATGAATTTGACGATGAAGTAAAAATACAAAAGTTAGGTAATTGAATCAGCTTTCATAATATATAACATTTATCTATAAAAACTTTGTGTAAATGATTATAAAATTAGTTTCCGTTAAATTGTGTTTTCAAATTTTCAGCGAATCATAACATATATGTTTGTGCGGGTGCAGCACTTATTGTGGTAAATGATGTCAATTTTGGAGAAAATCTTGCAGACATATAAAGGACATATGGGCCTAGTGCAACACTATTTATTCAAAAAATTTCATGAATTATTATTATTATTATTAATTATTGAAGTCAGAAAACCTTGAAATGAAAATGTTATGTGCGGGTGCAACACTTTAGGGGTAAAATTTAATGAAATACTTGATTTATATATATACAATTGTAGAGCTCGTTCTCCTCTAGTGCACCATAGAGTTTTCTTGGGAAATGGTGAAGGCAATCGAAAGTTGTATAAAAAACAATCGATGTATCTATTTTTCAAAAACGGATGTGTGTCATTTAGAAAAGTAATAATAAATAAATAAAACATACATTTTAAGGAAAAATTACATATTAAGAATCATTAGATCGTACTCTACAATATTCTATATTTTTCATAAAAAAATATTGTGTTTGTCATAACAAAACATGCCATTGAAACTAAGCATATTGATAGA
Source organism: Larix kaempferi (assembly GCA_027924585.1). Classification (NCBI taxonomy): domain Eukaryota; kingdom Viridiplantae; phylum Streptophyta; class Pinopsida; order Pinales; family Pinaceae; genus Larix; species Larix kaempferi. The sequence goes on from BSBM01000738.1 coordinate 14,419,199, forward strand.
GTTCTAAAACATAGGCAATAGCCCTAGCTTTTTTGTCCTAGCCAATAGGTTCGGTAGTCCAAAGCTATTTCTGAACATCATGCGAAGCCTTGTTCCCACCGAGTTTTTAAATTTTAAAAAAATGCATATGCGTTCTAGCCTTGTTCATATCGCATATGTGTTATAACGCATATGTGATTCATATCGCATATGCGTTTTAGCTTTAGTAGCTTGGTACGAGACTAAAAAAGAGTTTACCAAGTTAGTGGATAGGCTTTGGAAGAAACCCCATCTAAAAGAAAAGGATCATGGTAATTATTGGCCCCTCGAAAGTGGTTTAGTGTAATTGTGGAAAAAGGACTACACTTAGCCTAAACTTTGTGAATGGTTGTGGATAATGAGGTCATATTATTGGAGGTTGAAGGGCTAGTCCAAAGGAGGTATTAGGATGATGAGGTTACCAAGTTAGGATTCCTTTCTTGTTGCCTCTGCATGATCAACCTCAATGGGAGGAACAGGGTAAACAACAACTGTAGGCTCTGTATATGGATATGTCAATTTAAAAAAAAAAATTACATATACATTGGCCTTGGAACACCATACACTTTCTCCCTCTATAACCAAACTTCCCCCCTTTGTCTATCTAACACATCCACATACCCTCTCTCCATCCCTCTTTATCTCACCATCGTTATTTCTCTCCTTCACCACCCCTCTACCTCTATAACCATCACTTAGCCCTCTCTCTCTCCCCCCTTCCCTCTCTCTCCCTTCCCTCTCTCTCCCTTCTCGCTTCTCCACTCCATCCCTCTCCTTCTACCTCCATTGTTACATCCTCTCACTCACTCCATACCTCACTTTCTCCCCCTACCTCCTCTCTCCACCCCCTTCTCTCTCCGCCCATAATTCCTTCTCTCTCTTCCTCTCTCCCCATCTCTATCTAAATTCCCCCTCTTTCCTTATCTGGCCACTCCCCCCCGAATAAACTTACACACCTCTTGGTATTGAAAAACCACACCCCCTCTCCCTGTATAACCAACCTTCCCCCCTTTGTCTCTCTCACACACATCAACACACGCTCTCTCCATACCTCTCTATCTAACCATCATTATTTCTCTCCTTTACTATCTCTCTACATCTATATTGTCTTTCAACTCTCTCTCTCTCCCCTTTTCCTCCCTCTCTCTCTCTCTCCCCCTCTCTACCTAAATCCCCCCTCCTTCATACTCTCACCACTCCCCCTTCAAACCAACATACACACCTATTCGTCTTGGAACACCACACCCACTCTGTAACGTCCCAAAAATAACAAAAAATTAAAAATTTTCCTATCTGCAATAGTCGTTAGTTTATAATAGAAAAGGCATACATTAAATGTAATAATGTTAAACAACAACCAACTTGTATGCTGCAATGTAAGTCTAATCCTTTCTGTTTTACACAGTCTCTTTTACATGTAAGTTTAGAATTTACGGAAGCGGTGTGGAAATAAAATGCGATCATGTTTTCATTGCATTTTCAAATGTTGGTTCAATAGGTAGAATATAACACCACTTACTGTTTGAATAATCATGTGATTTTAATTATGAATGTCTAATGACACCTTAAGGTGATGAGCTCCTTTGATGACGGTATGTTTTTCACATGGGGATTCTATAATACTCCAGGTCAGGTATTTACGTACCTCGGCAGGGTTGCCGGGAGGTATGGGCAGTTGTGGAGGTTGTCGGACTTACTTAGCGTAATGCTAATGCCATCATGTACCCTTGTGTTTGTAGGTATCTCAAATCTGCGAGTAATATCTCTAAATGGATGGTTCCTATCTCACTATTGGTCCTATTCCACCGGGTGTATGATAAGTCATTTAAAATTAATACTCCATTATCATGGGAGTCCTCAATTTGATTGTTTCCCAAAGTGGCGTTTACAACTATTAGCTCTTGGTAATGCAAACCAATGTGGATTTGTCAAACTTTACAATTGTCTTTGTATATAAAATGAGCCCTTTTGTATTTTAATATAGGGTGGTTGAATCCACGACTTCACTATAGGAAGTGCGATTTATTGGACCTCCACTTAGATAGAGTTTGGTGCAATCTTTAATGCATTTAATGAATGTGGAGAACAGCCTGGCATGAGGGTTTGGATGTTGATTTGGTATTTTCTATCACTAGCCTCTATATTCAAATCATTCTTAGTTCTAGCTCTGCGCTTTCATTGTTGGGTGATGGTGTGGTGTACTGACCCAAGCTCTGCACATGGTCAACACACTTAGTGACTATTGCTATCGTTCATGGCATAAGGTGGCCATACTTTTTACAGGTAAAGAAACTAAACCCTATCATCCATTGATATTTCCATTTCCTTCGAGCTGAAAATGCATGTTTGAACTGATTGATACTGTATGTCGCTCGTGACAGGTGATACACACTTTGGTATGGGAGCTGCGAAGGTTTATGATGTTGTGGGCATGACTAGGGTACTGGTAAGTCTCTCTTACCCATTTGTTCCCTATCTCCTACAACTCCGGTGTTGTTTGTATGCGTTTGGCCTGGTGTTTTAGAGTGAGACCCCCATAAGCCATTGGCTTACTGATTTGCTTTGGGGAGTTCTAGAATAGTCGCCTACTTGGCTAGACTTGATAGAATGGGGTTTTAATGTAACTTAATTAGCTGAATGAGTACAGTGACTATAATATAGAAGGACTATGTAGTAGTTGGGCTTCACCGGTTATTCGGTTCTGCAAAATCTTGTAAACAAAAGAAATACTCTTTCGTTGGATATTACTCCTGTATAGTTATAATGATTTCAAATGGTACATTTCTCTTTTTCCTGTGGCTATTTAAGTATTCAAGATGAAACTTTAAGAGCTCTAATGTTATGGTTTTCCTAGGTATTTTTGTATACTACTGTACAGACAATGTAGACTTTATACAGGGCCATTGGCACCTTTTTGCTTGTAAATATAGCTGTGATTCGTGTGTTGATTTCATTGGCACTTGCTATTTGTTTTCGATATTGCTACAGTGTTTATGTGTGAACTAAGTTTTCTACGCCTCTGTTGCTATAATGTGGGTAGATTGTAAATAAAAAGATCTTGTTTACTTGCTGGTTGCATGGGTAAAATGGATGCTTGCCTGGAAATGGTTTCAAGGCTGTACTCAGCGTTTTGGTTTTTATGTAGAGACTTGTTTCCTGTAGGAAACAATTATCTGATTTGGATTTTTGTGAAGGCCATGGGAATTGACCCTGGTCCTATCTTTCGATAGGCATCTTCGTGGTGGTCATACGAAATGTGTTTTTCTTGCTTCTATTTATGATTGATCTCTGCGTTGATGTTTTGTAAGACTCTGACCCTAGAAAAATGACTTAATTCCTGCGACTTCTTGTTCATTTGAAATGAAGCTTGAAGGTTTCCTGTAGATGGATATCATAGGTTTGTTGGTTGAAAAGAAATGGAAAGGATCTCAGGTCTGTCTATTTGTTTAGCATAGGGTTTATTGATGAAGTGGGTATGAAAATGTAAATGGGACAACATTCTATATATGATCTCTGTCATTGGGTACAAAATTGGATTATATGGAGAATACTTTTAATAAAAAATGATGTCTGCGTTTTCTTTTGCTGTGGTTTGTATAGTTGGAATTTCGAATGGTTTATAAGTTTGTTCAACGATTTCTGTTATGGTTTTGACTTTTGTGACTAGGCGATTTTGTTGACGATCTACAACAAGGGTTTAGATAAGTGAAATAAAATACTATCATAAGGGAAATAAAATACTATAAATATTTTTCTAAATTCAACTCAACGATTCTCCTGTCCTAACAATCTAAGCAATAAAAATGACTAGCAAAGACTAGCTGGCTAGTCCTACTGGGAATGCCATTCGATTCTAGAAAACTTGATTTAAAAACTGATAACAAGGATAGTGTTATTTTAGCATTACATTTATAACAGGGATATAAAACGTAGGAGGGTTTTATAATTAATCATACCGGTTGATCTCTATAGCTTGTCCTACTAATGATGACCTGCTAATCCTGGTAACTTGTTCTTACTGATACTGACCTGCACACTGAGTGAACTAGTTAGGGAAACTACTGACACTTAGCTGACCTGATAATTCATCTTGGATTGGATGACTTTGGGACTACCATGTTCCTCCAAACCATGATTCTACAACCTTTCTTGGTTCAGTATGAATCCCCCCGAGCTGGTTCTAACATGCAAACTGAGAAGTAGAGGCCCTAGGTGTGTAGCTGGTTCAGATCTCCAAATCTATGGCAGAGTTCACTTCCTTGAGCAGAGAGTTCTTCTTGGCATAATAATACCGAAAGGAAAAGATCCCCCAAACTTTGGGTTTTGTCCTCCTTAAGTAGGACAAATCTTGAATTATGACTGATTGGAAATTACTAGTTTCTTTAAAAAAAAAAAATTAATTTATAAAAACAATATTTGTTTATTTAATTGCTAGTTATTTTGGAAACTAGGAGGTCTCATTTTGTTTTACCAAAGTGTTTTTGATCTTTAATATTTTTATAATAATAATCATAATAATAACAATTACAACCCTATCCAAATATTAATAAATAATAAATTGTAATTGGCAGCCCACTTAAGCATAAGTATATATATACTAAAACTAATCAATATTATATATATTAAAACTCCTAATTACTAATACTTAACTTTGGGATCCTTTAAGCATTTTGTTTCACATAATGCTTCTTTTAATTATTTTTAATGAAAGGGGGGTCCACTTCCGTGGATGGCTTCGGTATCTCGTAGGGCACCTCTAGTCTCTCCTTTTGCATGTCATATTCCCTGGTTTTAACATGGTAGTTCCCGCAGTAGATGATGATAATAAGATTTATTTAATCAAGTCGAAATAGTTGTGATAAGTTCAGAGTCCTCTTGAATCAACACGTGATATTTAGTAACCCTGAGTGCTCTTCAGAGCCTTTTAACTCAAGACTCTCACATGGGCGTTACGCTAGTGCAATTCCAGAGCTTCTGCTCAACATTAGAGCTAGAATGTGGTTGTGAGGCACATCTAGGATATTTAAGTGGCCTCGGATCCGGTAATCATTTCTTTCAAGCTTGGAGTGCTCCAGGGTTCATGCCCAACACTCAACATACATCGGGGCTTAGGCCTAGTACAAAATAGAATCCTCTAAATACATTGGGGCTTAAGCCTAGTATATAGGCCATTCATGTGTTTCTGAGTCCACGCTCAACACACTAAATAGTCAACCATCTAAATCATGCTCAGCACAGTATAATGTAACAAAAGGAATAATCTCAGTATATCATAATTTGTAACCAATTCTCATAATGCAACATAGTTTATTCATTCAGGATTTCTTGCCCCACATATATCAATAATGAAAACAAATCAGGGTCCATGCCCAATATGTCAACTCACGAAGGAATAAATCAAAACAAATTAATGCTATGTCAAACATGATAAATCACACATATTGGGGCCATGACCCGATATAACCTCATAACATAGTTAGTCAAAAAGTTGGGATATTACAACCCTCCCTGCTTAGAACAACACCATCCCGGTGTTTCTAGGGACTAGGAATGAGATCATGAAACAAGGCAGGGTATGCCTCTCTCATGGTAGCCTCATTATCCCAAGTGGCCTCATCTGGTCCAAAGTGCCTCAATTGCACTTTCAGCTGAGTAATGGTCCTCCTCCTAAGCTGGACCTCTCTCTTGTCCAGAATGTGGAGTGGTTCTGGCATGAACTCCCGTTTGGGCTCCACCTGTAATAAGGACCAATCAATAACATGTTTAGTATCGTATACATATTTCTTTAATAAAGAAGCATGAAAAACATTATGAAATTTTATGTGTGCTGGTAGGGCTAACTCATAAGCTACTGGGCCCTTCTTGCGTAGTATTTCAAACGGTCCACAAAACCTTGGGGCTAGTTTACCGCAATGTCCCAAGCTCAACGAGCTTCGTTTTGCCTTTATTCCTAGGAAAACATGTTCACCGATCTGGTAGTCCTTGTCCTTCCTTTTCTTGTCTGCGTAAGTCTTTTGGTAGTCCTGGGCCTCTTTTAAATTTAGTTGTACCTTGGAGACTAATTGTTCCAATTCTTTTAGTAAGTCTGGACCTAGCATAAGCTTGTCCACCAGGCTATCCCAGGTGACGGGGGTCCGACACTTTCGACCGCAGAGTACCTCGAAAGGACTCATTTTGACCGAGGTTTGGTAACCGTTGTTGTATCCAAACTCTGTGAGGTGTAAGTAGTCTTCCCACTTAGTGGGATTGTTCATGACATACATTCTCAGCATATCCTCCAAGATTTGGTTTACTCATTCTGTCTGTCCGTCGGTTTGGGGGTGGTATGCGGTACTAAACTATAGTTGTGTTTCTAATCTAGAGAACAGTGCTCTCCAAAATTTACTAGTGAACTTTGTGTCTCGATCCAAGATAATTGCTTTGGGTATCCCATGTAACCGGAAAATCTCCTTTGGGAAGATTTCCGCAATGTGAACTGCCTTGTAGGTAGATTTTACTAGTATAAAATGTGCAGCTTTCGACAGCTTGTCTACTACTACGAATATGGAGTCATTTTGTTTGTTTCTCTTGGGTAGACCCGTAATGAAATCCATACTTATTACCTCCCACTTCCATTCTGGAATGGGTAATGGTTGAAGTAGTCTGGAGGGGTGTTGGTGTTCCACTTTGACCAACTGACATTCCTGACACTTCGCAATGAACAATGCGATGTCGGCTTTCAGTTTAGGCCAAAAGTAGTGTCTCTTTACATCTGAAATAATCTTTTGATATCCGGGGTGTTTGGAATAGAGGCTCCGATGGAATTCGGTGATTATTTTAGGTCTAATGTCCCCCCCATCGGGAACATAAATCCTCTCCTTTGACCATAACAATATTGATTCATCTATCTTGTATTCTTTCTGTTGTTGAAAAAGCCTATCTTCCTGGATCTTTTTAAGGATCTCGACATAGAACCGGTCATTTTGGCATGCCGTTCTAATTCTGTCGTGTAAGTTAGAGTCATTTCGGCTTTCAATTACCTCGTATAACATATGAGCTCGTCGACTTAAGGCGTCGACAATCTTGTTTTCTTTCCCCTTGATGTGTTTCAGTTCGAAGTGATATTCACTAAGGAAGGCTAACCACCTAGCATGTCTAGTGTTTAGGTCTGGTTGATCAAACATATATTTTAGACTCATGTTGTCCGTCTTTAGTAGGAATTTCTTACCCATGAGGTAATGTCTCCACATCTTTAGAGTGTAAGTAATGGCGGCCAATTCGAGGTCATGAGTAGGATAGTTTTTCTCATGTTCCTTTAACTTCCTTTACTCGTATTAGATCGCAAATTCATCTTACGTAAGGAATCCACCGAGTCCTTCCTTCCTTGCATCGGTGCAAACTATGAAGTCCCCATTCGGGTCGGCAATTCGTAAAATTGGTGCGCTAATCAGAAGTTGTTTTAACTTCTAAACCTTTCCTTGCACTTATCAGTCCAGATAAACTTACTGGTTTTATTCTATAAGGTGGTCATGGGGCAAGCGATATGATAGAAGTTCTCAATGAACTTTTGATAATAACCGGCTAAACCTAAGAATGATCGTATGTCGAAAACACACGTAGGTGTGGGCCATTCTTCGATAGCCTTGATATTTTCGGGATCAACCGCTATCCTCTTCTCGGAAATGATATGCCCTAAGTACTGTATCTGAGGTCTATAGAAATCACACTTGGTAAATTTTGCGTATAGCTGATGTTCTCACAATATCCATAGGACTATTCGGAGGTGTTCCTCATGTTCTTCTTCATTCTTGGAATAGATCAGGATATCATCTATGAAGACTAGAACAAACTTGTCGAGGTACTTACCGAAAATGTTGTTCATCATGCACATGAAGTTGGCAGGTGCATTTGTCAGACCGAAAGGCATTACTACAAACTCGCAGTGGCCATATGAGGTACGAAACATGGTCTTACTAATGTCCTCGTCACAGATTCTCACCTGGTGATATCTGGATCGCAGGTCGATCTTCGAGAAGATCTTTGCTCCTCTGACTTGGTCAAACAAGTCATCGATTCTAGGGAGTGGGTAATGGTTCTTGATGGTTAACTTGTTGAGTTGGAGGTAATCAATGCACATATGCATCGTGCCATCCTTATTCTTAACAAAGAGGATTGGTGCTCCCCAGGGAGACACACTCGGTCGAATGTACCCCTTGTCTATTAGTTCGTGTAACTGTATCTTGAGCTCTACTAGTTTTGGTGTACTCATACGGTATAGAGTCCTGGAGATGGGTACGGATCCAAGGGTTAGTTCTATGGAAAAGTCTAAGTCCCATTTGGGTGGTAACCCGAGTATCTCCTTGGGAAATACATCTCTGAATTCTACTAGTATCGGGAAATCCTCAATCTTTTGTTCCCTATCGGCTTCTACTGATTGAAGGTGGATTGAAAATAGTTTACAACCCTTTCTTAAGCATTTCTTTACTTGTAATGCTGATATCTTCCGTACTCAGACTTCCTTAGGTATACCTTGGATGGTTCTTTGGTTTCCTTGACTATCCGTGCATAAAATGGATTTGTTTAAACAATCTAGCAAGGCATGTTGTCCCTCTAACCAATCCATGCCTATTATTACGTCATAAGACCCCAATGGTAGGAGGTTTAAATCCACTCTAGTTGGGAATCCATTTAAATCAATCTCACAGCCTTTAATTAGTTTGGAAACCTTTCGCTTGGTACCCGTAGCTAGTTGTACCAGCCATGGTACTTTGTGACTTTCTCGATTTAATTTGCAAGTTTCTACTATCCTAGGAGAGATGTAGCTTCGAAAAGCATCGGGGTCTATTTGAACTGAAATGGTAGTGTTAGATATCTTACCCTCAATTTCTACCATGGTAGCTTGATGATCTACTTGTCGTCCATCAAGGGCAGCATAAATCCTTGATGGTTTTTCCACGTCCCCCACGGTAGGTTCCATTTGGATGTTGTGTAAAGTCCCATCTGTTTTGTTGGGGCAGTCTCTATAGTAATGTGGTCCCTGGAATTTCTAGAAAGAGACAGTTGGTGGGACTGCCTTTGCCCCTTTGTTGAAGGCTGGCCTATTGGCTGGTAGTGGGGGTGCATTTGGTCAAGCTTGGGGTCGGCTCAAACCTCTGTTGGGTGGGAAACTGCTGTTATGTTTCTGAAAAGGTGGGGGTCTAAAACCCAGCCTGCGGTTATCTAAGAGGGTCCTGAATCTGTCCCTATTTCTGTTGATGTTGTCATTCCTTGGCTTCCCGTGCTCATAGCACAGCCTGGCTTTATGTAGGGTTATGTCAAGGGTCTTGGGTATGTCGAATTCTATCTTCTCTCTAAAGTTTTGTGGCAGACCACCCAAGAACTGCTCGATTTTCACCTTCTCGTCCTTAATGTAAGGCACATAGTGCATCAAGTCTAATAACTGATTTATGAAAGCTTCCATAGTCAGGGAACCCATTTTCAGCTCATGAAATTCTTTTATCTTCTTGTCGAAGAATCTTTCAGACATGTATTTGTCCTGGAAGATTCTGTTGAAAGTGTCTCAACTTATGTCTCGCAGCTCTTGTCCCTTAATGTGCTTTAGGTCCTACCACCATCTGGCATCTTTTCCATTTAGGTTGTATATGGCTAGTCGGGCTTGCATTTCACTGGAATAATTATGAACCTTAAAGTATTTATTCATCCTGAACAACCATTCTTCATCTTTTTCCCCCGAGTTAACTTCTCCATCATATGTTGGGGCTCTTATCTTTCTGAACTCTCCTTGTAAGCTATCATCATTCTTCCTCCTTCTCTTCCAAGGAGGTGGGGAGTCATTGTCATTGGAAGAGCTCTCTTACGATCCTCTTCCAATGGTTCTGATTTATGATCTTCTTGTTCTCCTATTTTGTAGTTGGCTGCTTTCCCCATGTTAAGAGTGTTGACAGAAAGAGTAGGCTATCCATGGGGTTTGGCCCCTGTTAGGATTTGGAGTAAGGCCTCATTTATAGCCCATTGTTCCTTCCTTTCTTGCATATTTTCATCCCTGAAACTCTGGAATTCTGCTTGTAGTTGCTACATGGATTTATCTAAATTTGAGTTGAGCTCCACCACAATTTCTTGCTCTCGTGGTGGGGAATTTAGGATACCTTGTATACTGCTACCTTGTTCTGCACTCATTTTTTTGCTACTGCTTGTACCTGAAATTTATATAAGTATCTATTGATGGAAAACATCGTGTTAGTTAATTATTTTTGTAAAATCACAATACAATATCTTTTTTTTACACACTTTCCTGTATCTACAGTTGTGTTTGGTAGTGAGCCCAATAGGTCACTTAGTGTTTGTAACTTGCTCTCATACCACTTATAACGTCCCAAAAATAACAAAAATTTAAAATTTTTCTTGTCTGCAATAGTCGTTAGTTTATAATAGAAAAGGCATACATTAAATGTAATAAAGTTAAACAACAACCAACTTGTATGCTGCAATGTAAGTCTAAGCCTTTCTGTTTTACATAGTCTCTTTTACATGTAAGTTTAGAATTTGCGGAAGCGATGTGGAAATAAAATGCGATCATGTTTTCATTGCATTTGCAAACGTTGGTTCAATAGGTAGAATATAAACCCACTTACTGTTTGAAGAATCATGTGATTTTAATTATGAATGTCTAATGACACCTTAAGGTGATAAGCTCCTTTGATGATGGTATGTTTTTCACATGGGGATTCTATAATACTTCCGGTCAGGTAATTACGTACCTCGGTAGGGTTTTCGGACTTACTTAGCGTAATGTTAATGCCATCATGTACCCTTGTGTTTGCAGGTATCTCAAATATGCGAGTAATATCTCTAAATGGATGGTTCCTATCTCACTATTGGTCCTATTCCACCGAATGTATGATAAGTCATTTAAAATTAATACTCCATTATCATGGGAGTCCTCAATTTGATTGTTTCCCAAAGTGGGGTTTACAACTATTAGCTCTTGGTAATGCAAACCAATGTGGATTTGTCAAACTTTACAAATGTCTCTATATATAAAACGATCCATTTTGTATTTTAATATAGGGTGGTTGAATCCACGACTTCACTATAGGAAGTACGATTTATTGGACCTCCACTTAGATAGAGTTTGGTGCAATATTTAATGCATTTAATGAATGTGGAGAATAGCCTGGCATGAGGGTTTGGATGTCGATTTGGGATTTTCTATCACTAGTCTCTGTATTCGAATCGTTCTTAGTTCTGGATCTATGCTTTTGTTGTTGGGTGATGGTGTGGTGTACTGACCCGAGCTCTGCTCATGGTCAGCACACTTAGTTACTATTGCTATCGTTCATGGCATAAGGTAGCCATACTTTTTACAGGTAAAGAAACTAAACCCTATCAGCCATTGATATTTCCATTTCCTTCGAGCTGAAAATGCATGTTTGAACTGATTGATACTGTATGTCACTTGTGATAGGTGGTACACACTTTGGTATGGGAGCTATGAAGGTTTATGATGTTGTGGGTGTGACTAGGGTATTGGTAAGTATGGCTTACCCATTTGTGCCCTATCTCCTGCAACTCTAGTGTTGTTTGTATGCGTTTGTCCTGGTGTTTTAGAGTGAGACCCCCATAAGCCATTGGCTTATTGATTCGCTTTGGGGAGGTCTAGAATAGTTGCCTACTTGGATAGACTTGATAGAATGGGGTTTCAATGTAACTTAATTAGTTGAATGTGTATGGGGACTGTAATATAGAAGGACTATGTAGCAGTTGGGTTTCACCAGTTATTCGGTTCTGCGAAATCTTATAAACAAAAGAAATACTCTTTCGTTGGATATTACTCCTGTATAGTTATAATTATTTCGAATGGTACATTTCACTTTTTCCTGTGGGTATTTAAGTATTCAAGCTGAAACTTTAAGAGCTCTAATGTTATGGTTTTCCTGGGTATTTTTGTATACTACTGTATAGACAATGTAGACTTTATACAGGGTCGTTGGCGGCTTTTTGCTTGTAAATATAGCTATGGTTCGTGTGTTGATTTCATTGGCACTTTCTATTTGTTTTGGATATTGCTACCGTGTTTATGTGTGAACAATGTATTGTCAGTGGTAAGATATAATGCATCAACAAAGTTTTCTACGCCTCTGTTGCTATAATGTGGGTAGATTGTAAATAAAAAGATCTTGTTTACTTGTTGGTTGGATGGGTAGAATGGATGCTTGCCTGGAAAGGGTTTCAAGGCTTTACTCAACGTTTTGGTTTTTATGTAGAGACTTGTATCCTGTAGGAAGAACTTATGCGATTTGGCATTTTGTGAAGGCCACGAGAATTGACCCTGGTCCTATCTTTCAAAAGGCATCTTCATGGTGGTCATACGAAATGCATTTTTCTTGCTTCTATTTATGATTGATCTCTGCGTTGATGTTTTATGAGACTCTGACCCTAGGAAAATGACTTAATTCCTACATCTTCTTGTTGATTTGAAATGAAGCTTGAAGGTTTCCTGTAGATGGCTATCATAGGTTTGTTGGTTGAAAAGAAATGGAAAGGGTCTTCGGTCTGTCCATTTGTTTAGCATAGGGTTTATTGATGAAGTGGGTATGAAAATGTAAATGGGACAACATTCTATATACGATCTTTGTCATTGGGTACAAAATTGGATTATATGGAGAGTACTTATAATAAACAATGATGTATGTGTTTTCTTTTGCTGTGGTTTGTATAGTTGGAATTTCGAATGGTTTATAAGTTTGTTCAATGATTTCTGTTATGGTTTGATTTTCATGACTAGGTGATTTTGTTGATGATCTAAAACAAGGGTTTAGATAAGTGAAATAAAATACTATAAATATTTTTCTAAATTCAACTCAACGATTCGCCTATTATAACAATCTAAGCAATAAAAATGACTAGCGAAGACTAGCTGGCTAGTCCTGCTGGGAATGCCATTCGATTCTGGAAAAATTGATTTAAAAACTGATAATAAGGACAGTGTTATTTTAACATTGCATTTATAACAGGGATATAAAATGTACGAGGGTTTTATAATTAATCATACCTGTTGATCTATGTAGCTTGTCCTGCTGATGATGACCTATTGATCCTGGTAACGTGTTCTTGCTGATACTGACCTGCACACTGAGCCAACTAGTTAGGGAAACTATTGACTCTTAGCTGACCTGATAATTCATCTTGGATTGGATGACTTTGGGACTACCATGTTCCTACCAACCATGATTCTACAACCGTTCCTGGTTCAGTATGAATCCCCCCGAGCTGGTTCTGACATGCAAACTGAGAAGTAGAGGCCCTAGGTGTGTAGCTGGTTCAGATCTCCAAATCTATGGGTAGAGTTCACTTCCTTGAACATAGAGTTCTTCTTGGCATAATAATACCAAAAGGAAAAGATCCCCCAATCTTTGGGGTATGTCCTCCTTAAGTAGGACAAATCTTGAATTATGACTGTTTGGAAATTACTGGTTTCTTTAAAAAAAAAATTAATTTATAAAAACAATATTTGTTTATTTAATTGCTAGTTATTTTGGAAACTAGGAGGTCTCACTTTGTTTTACCAAAGTGTTTTTTATCTTTAATATTTTTATAATAATAATCATAATAATAACAATTACAACCCTATCCAAATATTAATAAATAATAAATTGTAATTGGCAGCCCACTTAAGCATAAGTATATATATAATAAAACTAATCAATATTATATATATTGAAACTCCTAATTACTAATACTTAACTTTGGGATCCTTTAAGCATTTTGTTTCACATAATGCTTCTTTTAATTATTTTTAATGAAAGGGGGGTCCACTTCCGTGGACGGCTTCGGTAGCTAGTAGGGCACCTCTAGTCTCTCCTTTTGCATGTCATATTCCCTGGTTTTAAAATGGTAGTTCCCGCAGTAGATGCTGATAATAAGATTTATTTAATCAAGTCGAAATAGTTGTGATAAGACACATAAGTGCTATTCAGAGTCCTCTTGACTCAACACGTGAGATTTAGTAACCCTGAGTGCTCTTCAGAGCCTTTTAACTCAAGACTCTCACATGGGCGTTACGCTAGTGCAATTCCAGAGCTTCTGCTCAACACTAGAGCTAGAATGTGGTTGTGAGGCACATCTAGGATATTTAAGTGGCCTCGGATCCAGTAATCATTTCTTTCAAGCTTGGAGTGCTCCAGGGTTCATTCCCAACACTCAACGTACATCGGGGCTTAGGCCCAGTACAAAATAGAATCCTCTAAATACATCGGGGCTTAATCCCAGTATATAGGCCATTCGTGTGTTTCTGAGTCCATGCTCAACACACTCAATAATCAACCATGTAAATCATGCTCTGCACAATATAATGTAACAAAAGGAATAATCTCAGTATATCATAATTTGTAACCAATTCTCGTAATGCAACATAGTTTATTCATTTGGGCTTTCGTGCCCCACATATATCAATAATGAAAACAAATCAGGGTCCATGCCCAATATATCAACTCACGAAGGAATAAATCAAAACAAACTAAGGCTATGTCAAACATGATAAATCACACATACTGGGGCCATGACCCGATATAACCTCATAACATAGTTAGTCAAAAAGTTCAGATATTACACACTCTCCCTCTATAATCAATATTCCTTATTTCTCTCCCACACACACATGCACACACCCATACACCCTCTAAAAAAATTCCTTTGTTTCCCCTCACTCTCACCAAAACCCTTTCTCTCTCCCTCCCTCCCGCCCTCCTTCCCTCCCTCTCCTTCTACCTCCATGTGTTCCATCCTATCACTCACTCCATCGCTCACTTTCTCCTCCTACCTCCTCTCTCCACCTTCAAGCCTTCATCTCTCCTTCATCTCTCCATCTTTCTCTCCATTCCTTAATATCCATATCTCTCTCTCTCTCTCTCTCACACACACACAATCCCTCATCTCTATCCCTCGGTGTAACTATCCTTGACCATCTTTCATTTCCTTAAATCCCTACTCTCCCACTATTATTATCCCACTCTCTCACCCTCTAACCATCCCTCCATACATCATTTTATCTCTCTCTCTCTCTCTCCCCCTCTCATTCTTTAAACACCCCTTCATCCTCCCTTCATCCCTCCATATATCTCCCCTACCCATCCCTCCCTGCCATGGTTCCCTCTACACCTTCCTCTCCCTCCTTTGACTCCCCCCCCCTCTTGTAGCTTAATCAATGTAATGTTGGGCCATGAGCCACTCCATAGACCATCTGGATGGAATCTTGGGAGTCTAAATGGTATTATAATGGGATAAGGGTTCCATTATATGGTTTTGGATGGGAGGGATGGGTCTCTAGACATTGACCATAGTCATGGAAGAAAAGAGATTGAGTCCCTAAATCAACACACATGCCTTATAGATGGAATATTTGGCCTTTAGTGGGATATGGGTGCCATTATGAGGTTTTATGTACTAAGGATGGGTCTTAGGGTCTTAACAGTGGTAATGGGACAAAAGTGTAATAGAAAGAAGTCGTAAAACCACTACACATGCCCTTTAAAGGGGAAATTTAAACTTAATATCAGATATATGTGCCATTAGACTATTTATGCATTGAAGATTGTTCTCAAGGCATTGAACATGGTCATATAAGAACCATTATATAAGAGATAGTTCTGAAGACACTACCATGGTCCAAGGATAAATCCAATCTTTTAGGGATTAAATGATGTTTTTATGGTTCCTGAACAAATCATAAGGTCGCGGACTATGACAAGCCCTATACATGAAGTCTAAATGGGATAAGGGTGTCATTATAATGTTTGGGACTTTAAGCATGGTCATGGAAGAAAAGGTAGGGTCTTAGGACCTAAATGAAGCTTTTATGGCTCATGATCTATAAATGAGTCCTTTAATAACCACACATGCCTTCTAGATGGGATATTTGTGTTATGTTTTGAGAATTTTCAATTTGATCTAAGATCTTAACTGAGAGAATAACATGTACAGCATATCTACAACATAACAATCATGGACACAATAATGCAAGCACACAAGAGACATAGAGTTTCACTGGGGAAAACCAAGAAGGTGAAAAAACCCGCAACTTCCTCAGAGATCGAAAGAGCAATGATACAACCAAAGTACAAGAGATAGTCTTCTCCTAGCAGTTTATCCTCCTCCTCACATGTGCGCCACTTTCTGAGTGATGGAAGAGTGAGTAATGAGTGATCAAATAGAGATCTCCCAATCTCTATTTATACTTGTCCTGTCATGCCCAATAAACCAGTGGGGCCGACTTGTCTAGCTTAGCCTAATAACCCATGGTTAACTTAATCTGGGCTGACCCCACACTTGGTGGCCTAATAACCCATTTACCCATATGACTCATACAGGGCCGACCCCATCAAGGTGGTCTAATAACCCATCAAGTATAAGTTACAACACTTACAATATAAATGATGACACTTCCGTATAGAGGAATAATAGCATCTCTATAGGAATACAAACACTTACATATAAAAGAATAATAACATCTATATAGGAATACAATATAGATGGGTAAAATACATTCCGATGTTACATATACATCATCACTCCCTCTTAACTAGGAAGGTATTTCTTGACACAGATTTGCTAGCACAAGTCTTCTTCTCTGGATCATCATCGGCGAATCATCATTGTCGTCACTGCTATTGCTATCTTAATCAATCTCTGAATCTACTCGTCATAGGAAGTTCTACAGATCCAGTCCTTTTTCATACTGGATGTAGGCCCACCACCTGGAGGTCTTCATCATCACTGGCCATACTGTGGAATTCTCAGGACTTATTACATGCATCACAAAACCTCGCAAGAGCATCCCAGGCTGTTATGGGAACACAATCCGACCTATAGGATCTCCCAGGGTGTTATTATATGTCCTCCCAGAGAAATGCCTCGAAAGAGCATCCCAGGATATTACGAGTACACAACTCCGACCTATAAGATCTCCCAGACATGCTCATCTGCACAACCTGTTCCACGACCACAGAGTATCATCCTGATATTCACCATACATCATCCTGATGTACACATGATCATCTTGATCATCATCACTGCATCATCCTGATGCATGTCATCTGGAGGAACATCCTGAAACTCATCATCTATGATCATCATGATCATACAATGCATCCATATGATGCATACACAGTATCTACCTGATACATATCATCATACATGATCTACCTGATCATACAATGTATCCACCTGATACATATACAAACACATGATCCACCTGATCATACCTGATACATATCAACATACATGATCTACCTAAACATACAATGTATCCACCTGATACATCTACAAATACATACACATGATCCAACTGATCATATCCAACATGATTCATACATACATACATATAAATGATCCAACTGATCATATCCAACATCCAACATGATGCATACATACATACATATAAATGATCCAACTGATCATATCCAACATCCAACATGATGCATACATACATACATATAAATGATCCAACTGATCATACAGAGCAGAAACTAGAACATCGTCCTGATGCTCATCATCCAGCACTTATATCCACAGCAATGGGAAGGATCCTCCTTTCACCATGCTTGGAATGGCTCCAGCAAATATTTCCATCAATTCTTCCTCTAAGTATCGTCAATCTGAGGAACACTAAGCCTCTCTCTGAAGTACTTGAACTTCACTCAGGCTAGTGGTTTCGTCAGCACATCCATAACCTGCTCAGCCATTGCAAAATACAGGAGCTTTACTGCTCCTCTCTGCAGCATATCCTTGATATAGTGATATTTGATATCAATGTGATTCGACCTTTCGTGGAACACTGGGTTCTCAGACAGCTTCACACAACTCTGGTTGTCACAAAAGATACTAGTAGCATCCAACGGGAGATCAAATAACTCAGACAGTAGCTTCTGGAGCCATACTGCCTCACAACTAGCCAAACAAGCTGCAACATACTCTGCTTCAGCTGTACTCAATGCTATGTAGGACTGCTTCCTATTAAGCGAAGAGATCACACCTGATCCCATACTGAAGCAACACCCAGATGTGGTCTTCCTATCTGCAGCATTGCCTGCCCAGTCTGAATCAACATAACCCTGTAAGTTAAACTTTTGAGTCACATCATACTTGAGCCCATAATCAATTGTACCCTTCAGGTACCTTAGAATATGCTTTACAGCAACTAGGTGAACACCTCTGGGATTCGTCAGGAACTGGCTCAATGTGTTCACTGCAAAGTGTTAAATTTTCAGAATTTACTTCAATCTGATCTAGGATCTTAACTGAGAGAACAACATGTACAACATATCTACAGCATATCAATCATGGACACAATAATGCAAGCACAGAAGAGACATAGATTTTATTTGGGGAAAACCATAAAGGTGAAAAACCCCAATAACTTCCTCAGAGATAGATAGAGCAATGATACAACAAGAATACAAGAGATAGTCTTCTCCTAGCAGCAGAGCCTCCTCCTCCACAAGTGCACCACTCTCCCAAGTGTGAGTGAGAGAATAGAATAATCAAATAGAGATCTCCCGATCTCTATTTATACTAGACTTGACTTGCCTAATAACCTTTACTAGGTTGTCCTTAACTTAACCACATAACACAATGCTGACTAGGCCGACACCCAATAGGGTGGTCTAATAACCCTTTGACCCACATGGTTGACCCCCGCTAGGGTGGTCTAACAACCCTTTGACCCACATGACTTATACAGGGCCGACCCCAACAAGGTGGTCTAATAACCCATCAAGTATAAGTTATGACACTTACACTATAAATGACAACACTTTCGTATAGAGGAATAATAACATCTCTATAGGAATACAATATACATATATGTGGAATACATTCCGAAGTTACATATACATCAGCACTCCCTCTTAACTAGGAAGATATTTCTCGACACAGGTCTTCTAGCACAAGTCTTCTTCTCTGGATCATCATCAGTGAATCATCATCCTCGAATCATTGTCATCATCATTGCTGCTACTATCTCAATCAATCTCTGAATCTACTCGTCATAAGAAGTTCTACAGAGCCAATACTTTTTCACACTAAATGTAGGCCCACCACCTGTAGGTTTTCATCATCATTGGTCATACTGTGGAATCCTCGGGACTTATTACGTGCGTCACAAAACCTTTAAAGAGTCTCTTTCCTAGAAAGAAACCTAAAGAGCATCTGAGGCCTTTTTCATCCTGTCCAGATCTCCAGGACTTATTACATGTGACCCCACCACAAAACCTAGCAAGAGCATCTTAGGATGTTACGGGTACACAACTCCAACCTGGAATCTCCCCAGGGCACAAATTACATGTGGTCACCACAAAACCTAGCAAGAGCATCTCAGGATGTTACGAGTACACAACTCTGACTTGAAATCTCCCCAGGGCAGAAATTACATGTGGTCATGGAAAAACCTTGAAAGAGCATCTCAGGATGTTACAGGTACACAACTCTGACCTGAAATCTCCCAGGGCACAAATTACATGCCATAGGACAAAACCTTGCAAGAGCATCTCACGATGTTACGGGTACACAACTCCCACCTGATATCTCCCAAGGAACAAATTACATGTCTTCCTAGAGCAATGTCTCGAAAGAGCATCCCAGGTTGTTATAGGTACACAACTCCGACGTATAGGATCTCCCAAACATGCTCATCTGCACAACCTGATCGACAGCCACAAAGTATCATCCTGATACTCACCATACATCATCACTGCAACATCCTATTGCATGTCATCTGGAGCAACATCCTAAAGCTCGTCATCCATGATCATCCTGATCATATAATGCATCTACCTGATGCATACCAAGTATATACCTGATACATATCATCATACATGATCCACCTGATCATACAATGTATCCACCTGATACAAATACAAATACATGATCCACCTGATCATACCTGATACATATCAACATACATGATCTATCTGATCATACAATGTATCCACATGATACATATATAGATACATGGTCCAAGCATCCAACATGATGCATATACAAAATACATACAAATTATCCAACTGATCATATCCAGCATCCAACATGATGCATATATACATAAATGATCCAACTGATCATCACAAGCATCCAATATGATGCAATGATCCAAATGATCATAAAAAGCATCCAACATGATGCATATACATATACAGAGTAGTAACTGGAGCACCGTTGTGACGCTCATCATCCATGATCCTCCTGATCATCATAGCATTGTCCTTTTCAAATCATCTCATCGTCCACGAAGCACAGCCCAGATGCCCACTCATCCATCACCTACACCACCGACATGGGAGAACACATCTACCACCATGTGAAAAATGGCTCAGCAATTACATCACAACCAAGGGAGAACACATCAACCATGTCATAAAATCTCATGTGCATCTGCATATTCTGGACTCATCACTTCCCTTTGGAAGGAACCTCGATCTGAAGTGCACGAAGCCTCTCTCTGAAGTACTCAAACTGCACTCTGGCTAATGGCTTGGCCATTACATCTGCAACCTACTCATCCGTCGCAACATACTCTGCTTCGGCTGTACTTGGTGCTATGCAAGACTGCTTCCTGCTAAACCAAGAGATCACACCTGATCCCTATCTGTAGCACTGCCTACCCAATCTGAATCAACATAACCCTGCAGGTTAAACTTTTGATTCACATCATACATGAGCCCATAATCAACTATACCCTTCAAGTACCTAAAAATATGCTTTACAACAACTAGGTGAACACTCCTCGGATCCGTCAGGAACTGGCTCAATGTGTTCACTGCAAAGCAAATATCTGGTCTCGTGTTCGTCAGGTACATCAAGGACCCAATCATTTGACGATACATAGTGATATCAACCGGCTCAGATGAAGCATCACACAGAAGCTTCAGGTTTGATGCCATAGGTGTGGCCATAGACTTGTAGTCCATCATCCCGAACCTCTTCAGGATCTCTATTGCATACTTCCCTTGTCCAAGGAAGATTCCATCTGCACTCTACCACATCTCCATGCCAAAAACAAATAGTGCATCATCCCCAAGTTCTTCAACTCGAACTCGACAACAAGCTTCCGCTGCATGTCGGCAATCAATCTATCCTCACTTGTTAGAAACAAGTCATCCACATAGTAGTATCACTGGATTTCCTTCCTCAACCTTGTAGTAAAGGTTGGAATCCGCTTTATTCTTGGTAAAGCCCAAACTGGATAGAAAGCTATCTATCCTACCATACCAAGTTCTGCACATATATGACTCCCTGCCATGTGTCTCAGAACCAAGTGGCTTCTCCACATACACTTCTTCTTCAACTACACCATTTAAGAAGGCTTTCTTGAAATCCATTTGGTGTATCTTTCACTTCATCACTGCAAAAGAGAAAGTACGAATCTAATGGAAGTGTATCTTGCTACAGGAGCAAAAGTCTCTATCCTACCACCTGCAGCATGCTTGATCTTGTAGATCCTCTTGGAAGTCACTGCAGACTACCCTTTGGGACTGCATCCCAAACATCTTTATGATCGACTGGTACTCCTCTATCATGGCATTCTTCCCAGATCCTGGGAACTTCAATATCTTCAATATTTTCAATAGATAACTTTGTTGTTGAAGAAATGTTGTAGTCCTTCTTTTGTAGGTGATGGTATACAATCTTTCCTACACAACAAGTTAAATTGCATGATTAGAAAACATCTCATAGTTTTCAGAACAAATTCTTACATATAAAGAAATATGTCATACACTCATGCAATTATCTTAGCCAATGCTTCAATACAACATTTATCCATATTCCGTAACTTTCTAGATGCCTTCCAATCTCTACCAGAACATTGTTAAGAGTGTGCACAACTCCTAACATGTCAGCAAAGAGGTTTCATTCTAGATAAGTAGCAATGGAATGTTGTACAGTACCATAGGCCACTTACCCATGTATATTAGTAGTATAATTTTCATCAATGCAACTATTCTAATATGCATAATACACAACCTAATTCTAGGAACATAAGCATATACATCATTGAATAACGTTATATAAGAAATGACAATTAAAATAATTATCTTTGTTTGGTTGCTGGGTGGATTCCCTCTAAATCTTTGCAACTCCATTCTGATGTGGATTGTGAGGAGTGGTCAACTCCCTTTGAATATCTGCATCCTTGCAGAAACTACTGAAGTGTGCTCCTTTACTTTCTTGTAGGAACAACTGGAGTGTGCTCCGTCTTGATCTTTGCTTCCTGGATTACCTGTCCTTGAACTCATATCCATCCTTAATCACTATGCATGCTTATTAGTATCATCATTGTGTTATCCTTGAGGTCTCATACATAATCACACATTTATTAGTATAATCTTAATACTATCAAAACACAATAATCTTAAAAATGTATAGTCATGATCATTCACAGATAATAGACATTAGTATTCAAGGTTTTAGGGAAGTCTTCTTTTATTCATGCATATTCTTATTTGATCATAGGACTCTTCTGATTAGTTAAATTATCAATGCATAAACCCGTGATTACTCAAACCTATACCTTCATGATTCTTCTGGTTAGTCATATCATCAATTATGGTAAGAAACATAATATGCACACAACCATGACTATTCAAACCTATGACTTCATGAATAATCATTATCAACAACACAACAGTATAAGATCCTAACACAAGGTAGGATTCTAGCTTGATATAGGAAAAACATACCTGGATTAGCATGCTAGCTAGTTATGTCTAACATACCCGCATAATGTCTTCTGGTTCTCTTCAATGACTTGTGCTAGTAACCTGCATGTCTCATAAGTTATCCATTGTAGGGCCAAGTTATACATACCTCGTAATTAGATCTTCTAAGTGATCCATGACAATGGATGAATCTTTGTGTTCATGTCATCATGATCATATGTTCTTGAACTAAAACATGATTTTTCTTTCTTGGTGTACCTTTCATGTTAGCGGACAACATAAGCCTCATACAAAACCATAATGCATTAGTACAATCATAAGTGTCAACACCCTAATGAATGCATTCATAATTTTGTTACGGTGATACGACAAGTCTAAAATCAAGATTGTTCTAACTGTAATAACGTGAAGACAAACATATCATAAACTTAATCATGAACAAATCTCGAGACATACCTGGATGAGTCATACCTGTCGAGATTCCTTGTAATCTTCTTATGTAAGTCCTTAGCCTCATCTCCCTCTGAAACAGGAACTTCTTCACTCATGCAGGTGACCAATCCATCCTCTTCTAGGATTAACCCAATCCACTTTATTTGAAATAACTAGACCTGGAGCTAGATTAGGGTTTGTCAGAGAAACCCCAAAAATTCAAACTTCTGAAAGGATAGAAATATGCGCCTCGATGAGCTGATCAAGCTGGTATACTAAGAATTTGAAAGCTACAACGTTTCACCCCTCAAATTTGCCTTTGAAACTTCCGGATTTAGTGGACATGACCCCAAACTAGGGTTTGATAAATCCCACCCTTCTGCCTAATCAAAAGGTTCGATCCAAAGCTCTAAGCTTCTATTTTTCCGAGGAGCTTCAAGCCGTGGTCACAAATTTCGAAAATTCCAATTTTTGCAGAAGCCCTAATTTTCCATCTTTCCGATCAAAGTCCCGAACTGAGGTTTGACCAAGCCCAGCCTTCTGCCCAAGCAAAAAATATGATCTTGATCTCTAAATTTCAATTTTGATGAGTAGCATCCAGTCATGGTCTCTGGTTACAAAAATTACAACCTTCTCTGAAACCCTAAATTCCAGAAGCCATGAATAAAGGTGCTCAAAAATAAATATGTTTTGACAGAAATATGTACCTGATTGTTTATGGTGTAACTCTGAACTTTTCAATCCACATGGTCTGAAAAACATTTTTGAGATATCTCGACCTATCATCTTTCCATCCCAACAGGTCTGACCTCAATTGGATTCTCTGAGAGAGAGTTATGCCAAGTGTCGCAACATGACCTGTTTATGGGATAAAACAAGAGAGCGAACTTGTAAGGAATGCCACATGTCACTTGTTCAACTTCGGCCTCTGAAAATGTTTCTTGAGATAGTACATTCTGTGTACTACCTGTCACTTTTTATGAAATTTCATTTGGAGCTTAGCTCAAGTTATGACATTTTTTCCCAGGTCACCTGTTTATGACTGAGATCTGGAAGAGGCAGAAACCCTATATTGAACAGATCATAAATCCCATAGTACAATGAATTAGAGGTTTTCCTTTGGACACAAGGTACTTGGGGATCTTATCTTCGACCTGTAAAATTTTCAGATCCGAAAACCTCACCAAAATGGATTTATAGCAAAAGTTCTACAATGAATGGTTTTTGCTATATCAATCCCAAGCATCGTAAGTGCAACAAGTGTCATACATGCCATATGATGCCTTCTTTCAGGCTAGCTCTGATACCATGTTAAATTTTCAGAATTTAATTCAATCTGATCTAGGATCTTAACTGAGAGAACAACATGTACAGCATATCTACAGCATATCAATCATGGACACAATAATGCAAGCACACAAGAGACACAGCTTTTACTTGGGTAAAACCATAAAGGTAAAAAACCCCAATAACTTCCTCAGAGATAGATAGAGCAATGATACAACCAAAATACAAGAGATAGTCTTCTCCTAGTAGTAGAGCCTCCTCCTCCACAAGTGCGCCACTCTCCCAAGTGTGAGTGAGAGAATAGAATAATCAAATAGAGATCTCCCGATCTCTATTTATACTAGACTTGACATGCCTAATAACCTTTACTAGGTCGGCCTTAACTTAACCCCATAACACAATGCTGACTCGGCTGACACCCAATAGGGTGGTCTAATAACCCTTTAACCCACATGGTCGACCCCCACTAGGGTACATGGACAGACAATGGATTTTTCAAAGAAAGCGAGACATACATGTACCTGGGGGGGAGAGGTGGGTCACAAAAAAACTCAATTTGTTTCTCTTCAAGCACCATTGCATCACTAGATGCCTACATAAAGTAACATATGTCAATGTTAGCAAATACAAAGAAAACGAGACATATAATACATGGACGGTCAACGACATTTTCAAAGAAAGCAACACATACTTGCATGTACAAATTAAACTATACTACATATACCTAGGAAAGGTGAAGAAGTGGGTCACCAATGGGTGAAATAACTGACAATGGCCTAAATAGATAGTCATATGCATCAGTCCAAAAGGTCGCTTGGGTGGCACATAAATCATGCTACGTAACAAAAAATGAAGATCGAATTAGAAAATTTATAATAATTAAAAGCATACATGTTGAATCATTAAAAGCATAATTAAAAGAATACCTGTGTTTGGGAATCTTCCTCTACATGTGAGGGACCTACCAGGGATTCCACAAACTCATCGTGCCCACCCTACATAAAACATATTGTATCCAGATTAAGAGGTATTGAATGTTGTAATATCTACTATAAATATGTAAATCACGATGACAAATTAAAAAGTAAAGTTCTTAAAGCTAATGGTGAAGCACCAAAATCATATGCAGCATCGACCGCTACATCAATGTCATCAACATCAACAGTCGGATTATGCGAATATGGGGTGTCATTGGACACCAATTGTACATTTCTTCACGTAAATTGTCAAATAATTAAATAGAAATAAATTACGAAACAATTGAAAACTGTGATATAAAACCAAATATACTAGGTAAAGAATGAGTTTTACTTACATATCAGAGTAATCCATCACCTTGAAACTCTGAAGTAGGCCCATAACATATGCTTCCACACATTGTGCAAAGGTGTGGAATAACACAACACTCTGAACCCTCTGCATCTCCAGTGCGATCTGTAGCTTTGGTACGGTCTGGAGACCTAGAAAGTGCCAAAAACAGTTCCGAAAGTGCCAAATCAAGGTGCTAGCACCCAAAACGTACCCCAAGGTTATGGAGAGGCAGAATCGGGGTAACATCAAAACCACTTTAGACTTCTGCTACTGACCCAGCATAGTCAGAGAGGGATCTCTCTTAAACTTATGAAAAACTGGAAATAATCAAAGTTGTCAACAATGAAGAAACACATCAGCTTTCATTTCCCGAGATGTTCAATCAAGCACACTCAGAAGATCAGATTTCTGATAAAGAAAAACTGTTTAAGGTTTGGATGGATAATCATAGGAGAGACATGGGAAATGGAGTCAAGAGACAACACATAAATCGAATAACAACGTCGTAGTGTGGGACACCAAAATAGAGGCAAGGTAGCCACCTGCTTCCCGTCGAAATTCTAATTTCAAGTGATAAAAGAAGAAAGAAAGGACAAACCATCGATACGAGCATCCAGCATAGACGAATTCGATATCGACTTTAGTGGAACTGTTGAGTGAACATCTGAAACAGTAGCTAGAGCCTGTTGGCAGGAATTCTATACTAGTATACACTAATTTCATATATGAAAGAGAAAACATAACGAAAGTGAATAACAGGAAGCACAATCACATTAGAGAAATGGAATAAACAACTTGTAAGGAAAGAAACACATGAATCCTTGTTGGGACACCCATTACAAACACTGCAATTCTATTAAAGATGATGTTTCAGAAATACGGAACTAGGCACTCTCAGGACTTGAACAAAAATGATTTTCCAACCAGTAGTTCTTCTATTACATTGCTACTTATAGTCTCTTGGCCTGGGACCGAGCATCAAAAATGTTACAAAATATGTTGCCAACTACATGGCTCGATTATCTACCTTTGATAGCAAAACATAAGGTGAAAATGACCGCTAACTAACCATGACTACTCCCTTAAGGTGCTCCTTGCAGAGTGCAGACTATGACCATCTTAAATGCTATGTGGACTTTAGCGGGGCTCAAAAATTAGAGCAGATAGATAACTTATACAATCTAGCCAAGGACAGACATGCCTGGGAGGGCAGAAGACTGACACAAACAACTCATCACCTCATTCTGGGTCTTTCAATTCGCCTTGCGGCCCAAAGAAATCTTCCACCTTCAAGGTTTCTTCATTTGGCATGCTCTCTGTCAAAAGGGAAGGTATCTCCACTTCTGTGGGAAGGATGACATCCCTGATGATTTCCTTATTTAGGTTCATGCCTTGCTCACCTTCAGAAACTCCTTTCTTCTTTGGTCGACGTCGAGTCCTTCCATGCTCCTGCTAGTATTTGTGTTCCTCTGGTTCAATGGCAAAACTCTCCTCCACACGGTCAAAAACAAGTGGGGAAGAAGGAATATTCTCCTCTTCCACTTCAAACCATACCTGTTCTGGCACAACCACCCCCTCGACTCCCTGGTCGCTTTCCATAACCAGACTGCAACTGCAAAACGCCTAAGTTCCCAGGTTCACCACCTTCTCCATGCCACCACCCCGAATCAGGACTTAAGGTCCATGCTTATAACGGTCGTGACAATGACGGCAGCTTCGTGCGATGACCTCTGCCCTGCTGGCCTGACATATTCTCCCACTCGAGCAACAATAATGCCTGTCAATCGAGTTGACATTATAGATGCTTGACATCTCCTCTCAGATAGGCGCAGAGGCATGCGATGGCACTAAGGTGGCTTTGGCTTCATTGGTCATCATTTGGTGTCAATGAGGTGACATTCCAGCCCTCTGTAGTACAAATCAGACGAGCACCATTGATTTATATCCTACTTGTATCTGGGCCATTGGATGGCATTGCTTCTACCATTTCACAAATCTGGAGATGATCAGCTTAGCACACAAGTAAGATCTGCGAACTCACTTTGAGCCGAACATCTACCCTCCTTTGCATTGCAGCCATCAGAATATGTTGGGCTTTAGTTGGACTTCGCAAATATGAAATGCGATCTTTAATGTGCACGTTGAAAGCGCGAACTCATTCTTGGCTGTTGATCTAGGCGATCAACTGCTGATTGGATTTGACATGCATGTTGGATAACCTTTCCTGCCTGCAGCTATACAACCCGCCACTTTCCCTGCAACGGGCGTTTGGGACCATCGATCCTCTTCGACCTCGCTCTCTACCATCCACAGGGGTCTTTTTCTGCTGCTCGCATAACTCTTTTAATTCCATTCCGCTAACCATCCCTTAGACCTTGTGCCTCACTGGATAATCTCTTCTTGGGATCGACTGACTGTGCCTGGATATTTTAACTTCCTATCTTTGGGTCATGTAGACTGAGAAAGAAACCTCATCTTTGCTAGTCCTAAAGGTCCAAATCCCATCTAATATTTAGCACAATTTTGGTGCTAACAACAGGCTCCTATTGGGGATGCTATATTCCTATTGTGGTAGAAAAGAACCCCATTTACCAGTGCCTTATCCATTAGGATTTCCTGCCATGAAACTCTGCAACCTGCAACCTTTACTGAAAACTCGAGGTAAACTGAAGAATGAAACTTACTATTGTAATCAGAAATGCTGGAATCGTAAGCTTATTTATATACAGACTTACCTATCCTACCATACCTCAATGACTGTAGTTTTAGGTTATACAAAAGTATGAGTATAACCAATCTAGCAATTCACATCCCAGGTGGGTCTCCTCATCATGTTCAATTAACATCAGAAATTCAAAGATCAGTGGCACCAGATGATGGTGATGGGTAAAGATATTCTGAGAAAAACCAGGCCACTCACCCCAGCTGATGAACTTTCTCATGTAATCTGCCACTGGATCACACTAAACATGGAATTTTTTAAATCTCTCTACCTTCCTTCTGGTAGGACAAGGTTGTCCCTTCTGCAACTCTCCATCAATTTGTAACTCTTCTTGTAGCCTGGCAATATTTCTATCAACAGAGTAGTAAGCAATCCATTCATCTCCTTCGGTACCCACCTCTTGTCTAGAGATCGAGTGTCTTTGGAAAACTCCAAACAAGACCTGAAAATCATGCATATTGAAACCCTTGCATAACTTGGTGAGATTGAAACGAGTAGCTTCGAGCACATCTCCACGACATGGCTGTCCTTTGGTAATTTGGGAGGTCGCTCCTGCACAAGAGCTACCTATATCATCTCTTCTTGGGCTACTCATGATCCCTGGGTTGAAAACTTGGTTCTACTCTAGACCTTCAAAAGGGTTGAGAAAAGGAGAATCTTCTTGAAACCTGGACTCCAGGTTTGAAAAACCTGCATGAAAATGATATTTTCTAGCCCAGTCTCCTTCAAGCACCTTGATTATGTGGTTAGCTGGCTGGAGATATCGCCAAGCCTAAAAAATTCTTCAAGAATTATGTATTCTCTTTCAGCCTCAGTCCAAAAAGAAACCTCTTCCTGCTGGGGATCCCCAAGAAACCTTTGATCGCTAGCTCTTCCTTCCTCTCCCGGAAGATGGCAAGGTTCCCTCTGCAGAGTCTCATGATTTTCTTCATTCATGGATTTAAGAATTTTCTTTATACTGGAAAATGATTCAGCTTAGGGGAAAGGTGTCTCACCACCTTCGGGCTCAATATTCTGATGGATCTCAATGGTGGAGTCAGGACCCACCACCAAGTTCCCTTCTTTAGCAGGCCTTCCCAAATGGTAAAGCTGACTACACGAAGGTTCATCTTTATCTTCTATTTCAAAAAATCTTATGAAATCCCCCAAACAGTCCTCTTCATATTCATCATATTTAGGTGGACTGAGAACTCCATTAAAACCATTAGTAACAGAAACTTCAACAGGATGATTGCAGTTTACATAAAACAAACTAGAATTACCTTCTTCTGGAACCTCACCAAGACGATCACTTCTCTGCTCATTATGGGAAAGATTGGAATGTAAGGCAAGTTCCCCTTGTTCATGTCTCTCTTCAAATCTTATTTCTTCCTCAATCCTTTCATCATTATCTTGGTGTGATAATTTTCTAGACATCCTAAGATTGTCTTCAACCTCCAACGCATCAATGAACATATGTTGCAAATTGGAATACCTTCTCTCCAAAAGATGAAAAGATAAATCAGGAGCAAAAATAGATGCATAGTGTAATTTAGGAGCATTCTCTAGGGGCTAAATTTCCTTTGGCATGTTATAATAGAAGCTTGCAAACCTCCTGTTAAAGCTAGACATGGTTTCATCTTCTTTCCTTCTCATGGAGTAAAACTCTGAAAGGATCAGGTCCCATGACCTTCTACTACCTTAAAACTCCAGCAAGGCATCAGATAATTCCTCCCACGTATGAATGGACTCATGCTCTAAATACTTAAACCATCTTTTCGCATCTCCTTGGAGGGATTGGGAAAAAACTCTCATACAAACATCATCCTATTCTATTTTGAAAAGATCTAGAAAATATTCAAAACCTTGCAGGTGTTTCTCAGCGGTAAGGCATTCGGATTCTCCATCAAAAACAGGTAGGTATTTGTGGTACCTTGGAGGGAATTCATGAAGAACAGGGGTGAGCTTCAACAGGCTATATCTCAACTGAGATCTGGAAGGCGAAGGAGTATGCATAGGGAGAATATCATCCACCACACTCTCATGGGATGCGTAAAGCTGGTTTGGGATCTTACATGGTTCAAAAGAAGGGGTAGGCTCAGCTCTAGGGGCGAAAGGATCACGTATATCGATGAGTTCTAGGGAGGGATATATGAAGGAAATTCTCTTGTGGCTTGGATCTCTTCTACGACGTAAAGGTTTCTTGACATAGATATATAAGGGCAGAAGGAAACCAAAACAAAATAACAAGACCTCTTTAAGGAAATCCATATTTGGATACCTGGACCTTAATTCTTTCATGTTGTAGATAGTTGGGCTCGCTCTCCAATGGAGTTGCCGATTTCCCCTTTAGTGGAGCCACTTTTACACTAAAGCTTAATGAGTGGAGTCTCAAGGTGAAAAATATATACAACCTTCTTGATGCTTGAATGTTGTTCACCATCAACATTCAGCCCTCACACTTTGTCGTTCCCCTAGGGATGATGAGACTCTTGTTCCCCGGCAGTGGCGCCAATTTGTTTCCAACCAAAACATACCCCAAGGTTGTGGAGAGGAAGAATCAGGGTAACAACAAAACCACTTTAGACTTGTACTATTGACCTAGCACAGACAAAGAGGGATCTCTCTTAAACTTATGAAAAAATGGAAATAATCAAAGTTGTCAAGAATGAAGAAACACACCGGCTTTCATTTCTCAAGATGTTCAATCAAGCACACTTAGAAGATCAGATTTCTAATAAAGAAAAATTGTTTAAGGTTTGGAGGGATAATCATAGGAGAGACGTGGGAAATGGAGTCAAGACACAACACACAAATTGAATAACAACGCTGTAGTGTGGGACACCAAAACAGAGGCAAGGAAGCCACCCGATTCCCGTCGAAATGCTAATTTCTTGTGATAAAAGAAGAAATAAAGGACAGATCATCGATATGAACATCCAGCATAGACAAATTCGATATCGCCATTACTGGAACTATTGAGTGAACATCTGAAAAAGTAGCTAGAGCCTATTGCCAGGAATTATATACTACTATACATTGATTTCAGAGGTGAAAGAGAAAACATAACGGAAGTGAATAACAGGAAACACAATGACATTAGAGAAAGGGAATAAACAGAGTATAAGAAAAGCAACACATGAATCTCTGTTGGGACACCCATTACAAACACTGCAATTCTATTAAAGATGATGTTTCAGAAATACAGAACCAAGCTCTCCCAAGCCTTGACCAAAAATTATTTCCCAACCAGTAGTTCTTCTATTACCTTGCTACTTATAGTCTCTTGGCCCGGGACCGAGCATCAAAACTGTTACAAAATATGCTTCCACCTACATGGCTCGATTAGATACCTCTCACAGCAAAACATAAGGTGAAAACAACCGCTAAGTAACCATGACTACTCCCTACAGGTGCTCCTTGCAGAGTGCAGACTACGACCATCTTAAACACTATGTGGACTTTAGAGGGTCTAAAAAATTAGAGCAGACAGACAACTTATACAATCTATCCAAGGACAGACTTGCCAAGGAGGGTAGAAGAACGCCATGAACAACTCGTCGCCTCATTCTAGGTCTTTCAATTCGCCCTGTGGCCCAAAGATATCTTCCACCTTCAAGGTGTCTTCATTTGGCGTGCTCTCTGCCAAAATGGGAGGTATCTCCACTTCTGTGGGGAGGATGAAATCCCTGATGATTTCCATATCTCGGTGCATGCCTTTCTCACCTTCAGAAGCTCCTTTCTTCTTTGGTTGATGTCGATTCCTTACACGCTCCTGCTGGTATTCGTGCTCCTCTGGTTCACTAGTAAAACTCTCCTCCACGCGGTTGAAAACAAGTGGGGAAGAAAGGATATTCTCCTCTTCCACTTCATACCATACTTGTTCTGCAACAACCACCACCTCGGCTCCCTGGTCGCTTTCCATAACCAGATTGCAACTGCAAAATGCCTGAGTTCCCAGGTTCGCCACCTTCTCCATGCCACCACCCCGAATCAGGACGTAAGAGCCATGCTTATAATGGCCGTGACAATGACGGCAGCTTCGTGCGATGACCTTTGCCCTGCTGGCCTGACAGATTCTCCCACTTGAGCAGCAATGATGCCTGCCAATCGAGTTGGCATTGTGCATGCTTGACATCACCTCTCGGATAGCCGGGGAGGCGTGTTATGGCGCTGAGGTGGCTTTGGCTTCATTGGTCATCATTTGGTGTCAACGAGGTGACCTTCCAACCCTTTATAGTACAAATCAGACGAGCACCATCGATTTATACCCTGCCTGTATCTAGGCCGTTGGATGGCGTTGCTTCTACCGTTTCACAAATCTGGATCTAATCGGCTTAGCGCACAAGTAATATCTACGAACTCAATTTGAGCTGCAGATCTCCCTTGCTTTGCATCGCAACCATCGGAATGTGTCAGGGTTTAGTGGGACTTCACAAATATGAAATGCGATCTTTAATGCTCACGTTGAAAGTGTGAATTCATTCCTGGCCATTGATCCAGGCTATCAACCACTGATTGGATTTGACATGAATGCCTCCTAACCTTTCTTGCCCGTGACTTTCTCTGCGATGGGCATTTGGGACCATCGATCCTCTTTGACCTCACTCTCTACTATCCACAGGGGTCTTTTTCTACTACTGGCATAACTCTTTTAATTCCATTTCGCTAACCATCCCTTAGACCTTGTGCCTCATTGGATAATCCCTTCTCGGGCTCGACTTACCATGCTTGGCTCTTTTAAATTCTTGTCTTTGGGTCATCCAGACCGAGAAAGAAACCTCATCTTCGCTAGTCCTAAAGGTACAAATCCCATATAATATTTAGCACAATTATGGTGCTAACAACAGTCTTCTATTGGGGATGCTATCCTCCGAGTGAGGTAGCAAAGAACCCCGTAGACCATTGCCTTATCCATTGGGGTTTCCTGCCATCAAACTCTTCAACCTGCAACCTTTACTAAAAACTGGAGGTAAACGTAAAATCGAAACTTACTATTGTAATCGGAAATGCTGGAATCTTGCGCTTATTTATATACAGACTTACCTATCTTACCCTACCTCAACGACTGTCATTTTAGGTTATACAAAAATCCAAGTATAACCAATCTAGTAGTTGAAATCCTAGGTAGGTCTCCTCATCATGTTCAATTAACATCAGAA
Source organism: Larix kaempferi (assembly GCA_027924585.1). Classification (NCBI taxonomy): domain Eukaryota; kingdom Viridiplantae; phylum Streptophyta; class Pinopsida; order Pinales; family Pinaceae; genus Larix; species Larix kaempferi. The sequence goes on from BSBM01000738.1 coordinate 14,452,798, forward strand.
AGTCAAAGATCGGTTTCACGAGGTGATGGTGATGGGTGGAGATCTTATGAGTAAAACTAGGCCACTCGCCCCAGCTGATGAACTTTCTCATGTAATCTACCATCTGCTCACACAAAACATGGCATCCTTTAAATCTCTCTTCCTTCCTTCTGGCAGGACAAGGTTGTCACTGCTCTAACTTTCCATCAATTTGTAACTCTTCTTGTGGCCTGGAAAGCTTTCTTTCAACAGAGTAGTAAGCCATCCATTCATCTCCTTCGGTACCAACCTTTGGTCTAGAGATCGAGTGTCTTTGGCAAACTCCAAAAAAGATCTGAAAATCATGCATATTGAAACCCCTTCACGACCTGGGGAGATTGAAACGAGTAGCTTCGAGCACATCTCCGCGACATGGTTGTCCTTTGGTAATTTGGGAGGTCGCTCCCGCACAAGAGCTACCGATATCATCTCTTCCTAGGCTACTCATGATCCCTTGGTTGAAAACCCGGTTGTGCTCTGGGCCTTCAAAAGGGTCGAGAAACTACCAATCTTCTTGAAACCCAGACTCCAGGTTTGAAAAACCTGCACGAAAATCATACTGCCTAGCCCAGTCTACTTCAAGCACCTCGATTATCTGGTTAGCTAGCTGGAGATATCAGCCAAGACTGAAAAATTCTTCAAGGATTTTGTATTCTCTTTCAGCCTCAGTTTGAAAAGAAACCTATGCCTGCTAGGGATCCTTGGGAAACCTTTGATCGCTAGCTCTTCCTTCCTCTCCCGGATGATGGCAAGGTTCTCTCTGCAGAGTCTCACGGTTTTCTGCATTCATGGCTTTAAGAATTTTCTTTATACTGGAGAATGATTCAGCTTCGGGGAAAGGGGTCTCACCTCCTTTGGTCTCAATATTATGATGGATCTCAATGGTGGAGTCAGGACCCACCACTGAGTTCCCTTCTTTGGCTAGCCTTCCCGACTGGTGAAGCTGACTGCACGAAGGTTCATCTTTATCTTCTATTTCAAAAAATCTTATGAAATCCCCCAAACAGTCCTCTTCATATTCATCATATTTAGGTGGATTGAGAAATCCATTAAAACCATCAGTAACAGAAACTTCAGCAGGATGATTGCAATTTACATAAAACAAACCAGAATTACCTTCTTCTAGAACCTCACCAGGCCGATCACTTCTCTGCTCATTATGGGAAAGATTGGAATGTAAGGCAAGTTCCCCTTGTTCATGTATCTCTTTGAATCTTATTTCTTCCTCAATCCTTTCATCATTATCTTGGTTTGATAATTTTCCAAACATCCTAAGATTGTCTTCGACCTCCAATGCATCAATGAACATATGTTTCAAATTGGAAGACCTTCTCTCCGAAAGATGAAAAGATAAATCATGAGGAAAAATAGATGCATAGTGTAATTTAGGAGCATTCTCTAGGGGCGGAATTTCCTTTGGCATGTTATAATAGAAGCTTTCAAACCTCCTGTTAAAGCTAGACATGGTTTCATCTTCTTTCCTTCTCATGGAGTAAAACTCTAAAAGGATCAGGTCCTGTGACCTTCTCCTACCTTAAAACTCCAGCAACGCATCAGATAATTCCTCCCACGTATGAATGGACTCAGGCTCTAAATGCTTAAACCATCTTTTCGCATCTCCTTTGAGGAATTAGGCAAAAACTCTCATACAGACATCATCCTGTTCTATTTTGAAAAGATCCATAAAATATTCAAAACCTTGCAGGTGTTTCTCAGCAGTAAGGCTTTCGGATTCTCCATCAAAAACAGGGATTTATTTGTGGTACCTTGGAGGAAATTCATGAATAACAGGGGAGAGCTTCATCGATCTATATCTCAACTGAGATCTGGAAGACGAAGGAGTATGCACAAGGAGAATATCATCTGCCACACTCTCATGGGGTCTGTAAGGATGGTTTGGGATCTTACTGTTCGGGTACATAGGGTACTACCAAAGGACCGAACACCAAGATTAACCACTTCACACAAACAGATCACAGATCAACACACCGATGTTTTGACATGGTTTAAACCCTCTTGAGGGAAACACTCCACGGCCCCGGCCAAATAGCTTCTACGAGACAATTTATTATGCAAAGAAAGAAAGTTACAGATGAGATTCTCATAATCGATCAACTAAACAATGACCCTCCATGCTCTTTAAATAGAGATCATGGACCAATCGGGTGTTAAGCCATGGATCAAGGTTAGGTTTGATCTAAGAGAAGTTGAGCCGTTGGATCACTCTATGTCGGGAACATATCGTGACCATCGGATTAAGTATTTACAAATGCATACTAATGCATACTAAAGAAACACACTATCCCTAACGGATATATTACACAAGTTGATCTTAACTAACTCCTAAGTGTCTAAATATCCTAATATCCCCCCTTAAGAACAACTTGGGATAGGATTGAAGGATTTACAAAAGTGACTATTAGGAGAAGGAAGAAGGCATAAGAGCCTATCCCCCCTTAATGACAAGTTCCTGAACTCCTAACATAGATCAAAGTTTAGAAAAATTCGCTTATGTAAGAGACTTGGTGAAGATGTCTGCAACTTGATCATCTGTAGGGCAAAAGAGCACTTCAAGAACACGATCATGAACAAGATTTCTGATGAAGTGCATATGTTCTCAATGTGTTTGCTGTGTTGATGTAGAACTGGATCTTTGGAAAGCTTTATGGCACTTTGATTGTCGCACCAAAGTGGAGTAGGCTGTTGCTGCTCGAATCCAAACTCTAAAAGGATCTGTCGAAGCCATAAAGCTTCCTGACTGGCATTAACTGCGGCTCAATATTCTGCTTCTCCTGAAGAAAGAGCAAGAGATTGTTTTTTCTTACAAGCCCAAGTGATAGGTCCAAATCCCAGACTGAAAACATAACCTACAGTAGACTTTCGATCATCAGGATCGCCGGCCCAATCTGAATCAGTGAAACCAACCAACAAAGGTTTCCCCCCTGTACTGTAATGAATCCCAAACTAAACTATACCGCGAATATATCGAAGTATTCTTTTAGCTACTTTCCAATGACTTTCATGAGGTGTCTGCATATAACGGGCAACACGACCAATGGCAAAGGAAAGGTCAGGACGGGAATGAGTCAAGTATAAGAGACTACCAACAAGCTGACAATACAAGGTGTCATTGACTTCAGGTGAAGTACAAGTGGCAGAAATTTTGACTCCAGACTGGAACGGAGAAGGAGCTGGTGTACAATTTTCCATGTGAAAGCGACGAAAAAGGTCACAAGAATACTTAGACTGAGAAAGAAAGATTCCTTCTTTGGTTTGCAGGACTTGGAGACCAAGAAAATAATGCAAATGTCCTAAGTCTGACACTTCAAAATTTTGTTTAAGACTAGATTTCACATGGGTTATAAGCTTAGGGTCACTACCAGTAAGAATAAGGTCATCAACATATAGAACAAGTATGATGAAATGGTTTCCTACTTTCTTGGTATAGACATTGGGGTCAGAATGGCATCTAGAAAAACCAGTGTCAAGGAGAAAGTTATCCATTTTGGCATACCAAGCTCTAGGAGCTTGCTTAAGGCCATATAAGGATTTTTTAACGCAGTAGAGAAGGATAGAGTTATTCTGAACATATCCAGGAGGTTGTTCCATGTAAATTTCCTCCTGTAAATCACCATGTAAGAAGGCAGACTTGACATCCATTTGATGGACTCCCCAGTTATGTAAGGCTGCAAGGGAAAGAACGAGGCGGATGGAGTTCATTTTTGCGACGGGAGCAAAGGTTTCATTGTATTCAATCCCTTCAACTTGGGAAAAACCTTTAGCAACTAACCTTTCCTTAAGTCTTTCAACACTTCCATCTAATGCATACTTAGTTCTATAGACCCCTTTACATCTGACAAGTTTTCTTCCTTTTGGAAGAGGTACAAGATCCCAAGTATCGTTCGCCATTAAGGAACAATATTCTTCATCCATGGTTGCATCCCAATATGGATTCCCTGAAGCTTTTGCAAAAGTTTCTGGATCATGATTCTCGGAAACTTGAACCAAAATAGAAGAGGCTCACTAAAACTGAGAACGTGTTCGATGTTGATCTCTAGGATCACCAACAAGATCACCAGCTGCTTCACATGTTGAACGGACCCATCAAGGAAGCACTGTTAGGTAAGATCAACTTGTGTTTCTTTAGTATGCATTAGTATGAATTTGTAAATACTTAATCCGACGGTCACGATATGTTCCCGACATAGAGTGATCCGACGGCTCAACTTCTCTTTGATCAAACCTAACCTTGATCCGTGGCTTAACACCCGATTGGTCCATGATCTCTATTCAAAGAGCCTTGAGGGTCATTGTTTAGTTGATCGATTATGAGAAGCTCATTTGTAACTTTCTTTCTTTGCATAATAAGTTGTCCCATAGAAGCTATTTTGTCGGGGTCGTGGAGTGTTTCCTTCAAGAGGGTTTAAACCACATCAAAACATTGGTGTGTTGATCTGTGATTTGTTTGTGTGAAGTGGTTGCTCTTGGTGTTCGGTCCTTTGGTAGTACCCTGTGTACCCAAACTTGGTATCAGAGCTAGAGGTCACAAGTTCGATACACACTTGGCTCACACTGAGGGGGAGATTGTTGCATGAAATTGCAAGTAGTTAGTGCTCCCTGGTGTATCATGACAAGGGACTAATCGCCTCTCATGGATCCTTGAAATCGGGCAGTGGTGAGTTTACCAATCACCTGCGGGTTTTGGTGTAGCGGCAACTGTATTACCAACAATTCTTACATGGTTCAAAAGAAGGGGCGGGCTCAGCTCTAGGGGAAAAAGGAGCACGTATATCGGTGAGGTCTAGGGAGGGATATATGAAGGAAATTATCTCGTGGCTTGGAGCTCTTCTGTGACGTAAAGTTTTCTTGACATAGATATATAAGGGCAGAAGGAAAACAAAACAAAAGAACAAGAACTTTTTAAGGAAATAAATATTTGGATACCTAGACCTTAATTCTTTCATGTTGTAGACAGTTGGGCTCACTCTCCAGTGGAGTTACCGATTTCCCCTTTAGTGGAGCCTCTTTTACACTGAAATATCAATCAGCGGAGTCACCAGGTGAAAAATATATACAACCTTCTCGATGCCTAAATGTTGTTCACCATCAACATTCATCCTTGACACTTTGTCGTTCTCCCAGGGATGATGAGACTCTCGTTCCCTGGAAGTGGCGCCAATTTTCTAGCACCCAAAATGTACGCCAAGGTTGTGGAGAGGCAGAATCAGGGTAACAGCAAAACCACTTTAGACTTGTGCTACTAACCCAGTAGAGTCAGAGAGGGATCTCTTTTAAACTTATGAAAAACTGGAAATAATCAAGGTTGTCAACAACGAAGAAACAGACCAGATTTTATTTCTCAAGATGTTCAATCAAGCACACTCAGAAGATAAGATTTATGATAAAGAAAAATTGTTTAAGGTTTGGAGGGATAATCATAGGAGAGATGTGGGAAATGGAGTCAAGACACAACAAATAAATCGAATAATAGTGCCGTAGTGTGGGATACCAAAACAGAGGCAAGGTAGCCACCCACTTCCCGTCGAAATGCTAATTTCAAGTGACAAAAGAAGAAAGAAAGGACAGACCATCGATATGAGCATCCAACATAGACGAATTTGATATTGATTTTAGTGGGACTGTTGAGTGAACATCTGAAACTGTAGCTAGAGCCTGTTGCCAGGAATTCTATACTACTATACACTGATTTCATATATGAAAGAGAAAACGTAACGGAAGTGAATAACATGAAGCACAATCACATTAGAGAAAGGGAATAAACATACTGTAAGCAAAGCAACACATGAATCTCTATTGGGACACCCATTACAAATACTGTGATTCTATTAAAAATGATGTTTTAGAAATACAGAACCAAGTTCTCCCATGCCTTGACCAAAATTGATTTTCCAACCAGTATTTCTTCTATTACATTGCTACTTATAGTCTCTTGGCCGGGGACCAAGCTTCAAAACTGTTACAAAATATGTTTCCACCTACATGGCTCGATTAGCTACCTCTGAAAATGAAACATAAGGTGAAAATGACCGCTAACTAACCATGACTACTCCCTACAGGTGCTCCTTGCAAAGTGCAGATTATGACCATCTTAAACGCTATGTGGACTTTAGTGGGGCTCAAATATTAGAGCAGACAGACAACTTATACAATCTAGCCAAGGATAAACTTGCTGGGGAGGGCAGAAGAATGGCACAAACAACTTGTCCCCTCATTATGGGTCTTTCAATTTTCCCTACATCCCGAAGAAATCTTCCACCTTCAAGGTGTCTTCATTTGTCGTGCTCTCTGCCGAAAGGGGGGGTTTCTCCACTTCTGTGGGGAGGATGAAATCCCTGATGATTTCCATATCTGGGTGCATTCCTTGCTCACCTTCAAAAGCTCCTTTATTGTTTGGTCTCCATCGATTCGTTCCATGCTCCTGCTGGTCTTCGTTCTCGTCTGGTTCACTGGCAGAACTCTCCTCTGTGCGGTCGAAAACAAGTGGGGAAGAAGGAATATTCTCCTCTTCCACTTTAGACCATACCTTTTTTGGCACAACCACCACCTTGGCTCCTGGTCGCTTTCCATAACCATACTGCAACTACAAAATGCTTGAGTGCCCAGGTTCGCCACCTTCTCCATGCCACCACCCTGAATCGGGACATAAGGGCCATGCTTGTAACAGCTGTGACAATGACGACAACTTCGTTCGATGAGCTCTTCCCTGCTGGCCTAACAGATTCTCCCACTTGAGTAGCAATGATTCCTGCCAATCAAGTTGACATTATACACGCTTGATGTCACCTCTCAGATAGGCAGGGAGGCATGCGACTGTGCTAAGTGGCTTTGGATTCATTGGTCATCATTTGGTGTCAGCAAGGTGACCTTCCATCCCTCCGTAGTACAAATCAGATGAGCACCATTGATTTATACCTTGCCTGTATCTGGGTTGTTGGATGGCATTGCTTCCACCGTTCCACAAATATGGAGCTTATCAGCTTAGCGCACAAGTAAGATCTGCAAACTCACTTTGAGCCACAGATCTCCCCTCCTTTGCATCGCAGCCATCGGAATGTGTCGGGGTTTAGTCGGACTTTGAAAATATGAAATGCGATCTTTAATCTGCACGTTGAAAGTGAGAACTCATTCCTAGCCGTTGATCCAGGTGATCAACCGCTGATTGGATTTGACATGCATGCCGGCTAACCTTTCCTGCCCGTGGCTATACAACCCATGAATTTCCCTCCGACGGGCGTTTGGGACCGTCGATCCTCTTCGACCTCGTTCTCTACCATCCACAAGGGTCTTTTTCTACTACTGGCATAACTCTTTTAATTCCATTCCACTAACCATCCCTTAGACCTTGTGCCTCGCTGGATAATCCCTTCTCGGGATCGACTGACTGTGCTTGTCTCTTTTAACTTCTTGTCTTTGGGTCATGCAAACCGAGAAAGAAACATCATCTTCATTGGTCCTAAATGTCCAAATCACATCTAATATTTAGCACAATTTTGGTGCTAACACAAGGTTCCAAAAGTGCCAAAACCGGTTCCAAAATTGCCAAAACCGGTTCCAAAAGTTCCAAAAGTGCCAAAACCGATTCCAAAAGTGCCAATTCAAGGTTCCAAAAGTGACCAAACCAGTTCCTAAAGAGCCAAAACCGGTTCCAAAAGTGCCAAATCCGGTTCCAAAAGTGACCAAACTAGTTCCAAAACTACCAAATCTATTTCCAAAAGTGCCAAATCCAGGTTCCAAAACCATACTTTTTCTTTTGATATTTCAACTTTTGAAATTGGTTTTTGCGGTGTTCCGATATGATAATTATGACGGTCATTTGAAGTTGTAAAAAATATACAAATTATCAAATTAATCGGTGTCTGTATAATATGACGGTCATTTCAAGTTGAATTTCAATAACCAACACCGCATTTTGAATGAGGCTCGAGATAAATGAATGAAGGGCCGCCCGATCCTTCTTCTGCTCACTATTATTTTCATAATAGTTATAGACTGCAACAAGGGTGGTTCAATCCTTCTTGTGTTCACCATTCTGGATATTGGTGAATTGTTGGCTATTGGTGTTCTCAATTATCAACCAAAAGAAGGGGCGGTCGATCCTGCTTGTCGACAATCGGAAGTCTAGAGAAATATTGTTTAGATGTTATAACTTAGGCAATGTCCCGATCCCTACCATATACTGTGGAAGTTGGTAGTGGGGAATTGTCGTCCCAACCTTTGTAGATTAAATATTTTTTCATTTCTCTTTCAAATGAAGGGTCGGTCGACCCTTCTTGTGGTTATTATTTTTGCAGTCTTCACCATTCAGGATATACATGAATTGATATCCTATTCTTCATAGGTTGAATATTTGTGCAATTCACTAGTACAAAATGAGAGATAAGTGACTAGGAGACCAAAAAATTTGGTCACCATAGTTTTTTCAAGGGATAAATGACCAAAATTGAGAAACTTTAAGTGAGCTAACTAAAAATGACCAATTTGGTCATGGGATAAGAACTAAACTAAAAATGACCGAGCTAAATGACCAATTTCGTCACGAGATAAAAACTAAACTAAAAATGACCACATAACAATTCGTCATTTATTCAGTCATTTTTAGTTGTGTCACTCCGACAATGGAAAATTACAATTTTAACAATGAATTTGTACAATTTACTAAGTTTTAACACTGCAAATGGATTAAGAGACCCCCTACAATGTTGAAATTTAGTAAATTTTAGACCCCGTCATGTGTCACAGCTCAGCAATTGACACCAAATTGGTGTTATGGATCACGATGACATCCTAGTGACCTATGGTCGAAAATTACAATTTTTATAATGAATTTGTACAATTTACAAAATTTTAACACCGCAGATCTCTCAAGAAAAACCAGATATTGTTGAAGAATCAGTTAAAGATTTTGCCAAAATTAAGAAGATTGTGAAACATGCAGACCTACATGGCTAATACATTCTTGTAGAAATAGTCCAGAGATTAAAGGAATATTGTACTTCTGACCATCCAGATGCTTTCTGGAAAAGAGAAGTATTATGTTACACTTCCTTATAAACATAATGCAGATATCAAGCCCCAAAAAGCTTCAACTAATAATATGAATCCAACATAACAGCAAGCATGTAAAGAGGAAATACAACAGTTGTTGGATAGAAAGCTGATAGAACCTTGCAGAAGTGCTTGGGCCTGCCCAGCATTTTATGTAAACAAGCATTCTGAGCAAAAACGAGAAAAGAAAAATTGGTAGTTAATTATGGCGAACTGAACAAATCTTTAGAACCAATCAGGTATCCTTTACCTCATAAAGAATTAATTCTGTCTAAGATTGTGAAAGCAAATGTTTTCAGCAAATTTGATCTTAAAAGTGGATTTTGGCAAATAGGCATAGCACCAGAAGACAGGTTCAAAACTGCATTTGTCGTTCCACATGGCCAATACCAATGGATAGTTATGCCATTCGGTTTGAAAAATGCTCCCTCAGAATTTTAGAAAAGGATGGAAGACATTTTCAGACATTTAGATTTTATCATTGTATATATTGATGATCTTCTTGTTTTCAGCAAAGACATAGCAGAACACAAAGTGCATCTAGAACAATTCTATGATTTTGTTTTCAACCATGGAATTGCTCTATCATCTTCACTAGATAAATTTGTCATTGCAAAGACCTCCATTGAATTTTTAGGTCTTCAAATCTCCCAAGGAAAAATAATTCTGCAACCTCATGTTTTGCAGAAACTTTTAGAATTTCTTGATCAATTGCATGATATCAAACAAGTTCAAAGGTTTCTTGGTTGCTTGAACTACATCCGACAGTTTTACCAAGCTCAAGCAAAAGATACCAAGCTACTACAGAAACGACTAAAACATGGAGAAAAATGGACAGCCGAAATGACTAATACAGTCAAAAGAATTAAGGTAAATATCCAGAAGCTTCCTCCACTGTTTCTTCCAGTTTTAGATCTCCCATTTGTTTTAGAAACAGATGCTTCAGATCATGTTTGGGCAGCAGTTCTACTGCAAAAGCATTCTAAGAAGGAAGAAGTGTGTGCATACACTTCTAGTACATTTTCAAAAGCAAAAAATAAATATCCTTCTTCACAAAAAGAAATCCTAGCCATAAAAAAGGGTATTCATCGCTTTCGGCTATTTCTCAAAAGTGTTTGTTTTACAGTCTGAATAGACCTAAAACATATGAAACGAATCCTTAGCAATAAGCGGCTTCTCGGACATGGTAATGCCAGAGTTCTCCGGTGAGCAGTATGGCTTCAAGGTTTTGATTTTGAAATTGTATATAAAGCAGGAAAGGATAATCACCTTGCAGATATGTTAACCCGAGAAGGTACAATTTCTAACGACATCAAGGTTTTTACAATAGGAGAATCATCTTCCCAGAAATCAGCATCACCCAAGAAATAAAATCCAGTCATAATTTGTCATGAGTGTTTCTACACATTTTGTTCAAAATGTTTTCATCAAAAGATTCAAAGCTTACCTTTTGAAATCCAGCAAAGAATTCTTCAAAACAAATTAGATTCTCCAGAAGGAAGGCACGGCTATGACTTAAACATTAATGATCCCTTTCTCATAATTAATAATGTCAATATGATTATTGGTCATTATCATCTTTTATCAGGAGTTTCGCAATATTTTACATACATTTTTTATCCCTCTTTAAGATGGATTGATTTTTATACAATGCACCAAATTGCTCGAGCTCATGGTAAAATTTCTATATGTTTTTATTGTGAAGATATCCAAAGTTCCTATAGGATATGGAGTCCTTGGATAAAAATCCTCTTCTTCTTATATGTCCCTCGGATATCTGCTTTAGAGCAGTCAACACCTTCCTGGTTCACTTCAGTCATACAGCATGAATTAACAGAAGGAGCCATCTCTTATAGTGTCTTTCAGTTTGATATTCTATGGAGAGGTACAGTTGGTCAGCCATCTGTTGAAGAAGGCCAAGAATTCAGGTTTGTCATTAAAAATAACTTTTTTGGCGAAGTCTCAATCCTTGAATATGCAAGACAGTAGCATTTCTGATATTCTCCTTTCTCTACATGTTTCCGAGAGAATCCTCCATTTTGGATGGAAAATGTTTTGGTTGATAATATAGAAGCACGCCGACAATATTTTCGTCATGACCTTTCTGAAGATAGTGATACTGACCGAAATGGATATGGGTCAGAAGGATTTGATTCTGATCATAGTCCACCTGACTATGGATCTGCATAATAATTGTAGTAAAATATTTGATTTGATATCTTTCGTGGGTTCCACAGGTGAATCTCCACTGTGTAATAGCTTTAGGTACAATAATGATTGTACTGTGGATATGGAATGATTTTCACGTTTCCTTTATGTCTTTTCTTTGGTGGGTTCTTTTGAAAAAGAATATCCACAGTGTATTAATGAGTCATCTCTTAGTGCGGATGTCTCTTCGTGAGTTACCCGAAAGCTAAGATGCTCCTATCAGTCATAAGAAGGCATCTCTGTGTTTGATGAGTCATTAATTTTAGTACAGACAGCCTCTAGTGGTCTAAAAAGAAGAATCTCCGTGCTAATGAGTCATCGATTCTTTCCTTGCAATGAACTCCTCTCATTTTGTATAAATAAGGGAGCAAAGGCACATTCTAGGCATTCAGAATTGGAGCCTAAGAGTGATTTGTATTTTGAGTCTTTGTAAAAGAGTTTGTGTGAGTTTCGGAAAACAAGCAGAGAATTGCTTCGGCGTTCTTGAGTTTCTGCAGTGTTACCGTTGGTTGGTTGTTTTAGTATATACATTGTGATACTGTGTTTCCGTAGTTGTAAACTGTGTTTCCAGAGTTGGTATCAGAGCCTGTGTTCTCGATCTTTGGCTATCGTTTCGTTTCTCTTGTTTTCCTTATTCCCTTTTGAGGAGGGAAGAGTTATTGTATTTAAAGTCTGGTAATTGGAGCATTGTTGTCTAAATATCTATCATATGCATTTGCATCCGTTTACAGCGTTGTCATCCATCGAGGGTATTCAGGCGTGCAGTGGTTCTTCTCTAGCATTGTTCTACATTTCTCCAGGTTATCCTTTAATACTATCTCTTCCATTATGGATTCGTCCAATAGCAGCTTTTACTTCCTAGAATTTGCTTCTTCCTGTAAAGAGAAACATACTAAACGATGGTCTTGGTTGAATAAATACTTGAAAAAAAATGAGTCTGATAATCTTTATGATACTCGTGTTGTTTCACAAGAATATGATCCTCAGCCAAATTGGTCTTTTCCTGAGATAGATGTTGAAAAAATCTATGATCTCCCTATGTTCAAATTTTGTGTTGCTCAGTTATTTAGTTTTACCTCTGTATATATTCTGATTACTGTTGGCCAGTCTGTTTATCAAATCCCACTGATAAAATCTGAAGATATTGCTTGGGGATTAGAGCATGGATACAAATATATTCATATTGGTCTAATTCAGTTTGGTATTAACCCACTTGTTCATCCTGGACTTAATACTTCCTATTTGTCACGTATTTTAGACTCTCGTCTAAATAAATTTGAACATGCTTTATTAGGTGGTTTTCAAAGTCCCCTAAATAATGGCCCCGCATGGTCCTCTTTGGTTCCTTGATATCAGGTTTCTCTTACAGATCCCTGTATCAATGAATTCCTGCAAGCTTATATACAATTTTCTGGATCTGATGTCACCCCACAAGCCCAAATTGCTCAATTACATTCTACTCTCTGTATTCGGTTTGTGTCTACAACAATGCCTGCTATTAATCCTAAATTGCAGAAAAGAGCACTCCAAGAAGGAGTAGTAGTTGGTATGGGAAATACCACCCCCCTCCAACTTGGTTTCTCGCAAGTCACTCTGCCTGAGGAATGGAATAGTAGTTATCAACCACTTTCCCATAAATACCCTGAACTACATAATAACTCCTCAAAGCAACTACGCATAGTTCAGAATCCTAATGGTAATACCTCCCTCATATTTGCCCCTACATAGTCATTTCCGCCACCATCACCTTCTCTCAGCAGATCCATATCCCATTCTCAATATCTACCTCGACGAACAACAACTCCCTTACAATCATCTGTGTATATCCAACCTTATGATGATTAGTTAGGACAGCATATGGTCAATCATAGTCAATATCCTTCTGCATCTTGTAAGTTTTGTAATGAGAAACATGTTCCAGAAAAAGAAAAAATATTTCAGTCTTTTGATGCATCTTCTTCCTTCGAGCATAAAGGAAAGCATTCCAATTGCCTCGAATGTTCTGCTTTGTTTCATGACCTTAATATTTTTTCTCTCCCTCGAGAAAAGTCTGGAGCCTTCACCTAGATTGCTACAAGACGATTAGATTCTGGGAATTCTAATCCTTCTTTCCGTGATGGTACCATACAGTCAGATTTGCAATTTGTCAAGTTAAGAAGTACTACTAACCCTGAACCTATAGAGCAGATCAAATTGCAAAATTATGCAAATTTCAAGTCTGTTTGTATAGCACAAAATCTTGATGATGTTGCTAGAGATGTTCTAGAGCTCAAAGCACACATGCAGACATTACATGGATCTATTAATCACATCTCAGATTCCATTGATACTTTGGTCCAAAAGCAAAAAGCAAAAATAGCCAAGCTGCTTGAAATAGAATCTGGTTTAGACATTATCTCAAGATCTGTAGAAAATTTGCAGACGGCTCTTCCAACTCCCTCTTCTCCCCCGGACTATAGCCAAATCAATCAAGAAGGCTATAAGTTCAGATATCATTATGGTAGCTCAAGCTCCCAGAAATTTTTAAAGCAGTTAAGTCCACATAGACTGCAAAGTATTCAGCATGGTGTTGAATTAGCCAGAGAAAAATATGAACTCCTAAAGCAAAAGGCAATAGCCCTAGATTGCCATGACATAAAAATGGATTCCTCCCATATCTCTATGGATCCAGAGATGGGTGAAAATTATGGCCCTAAAAGAAACAAAGCTAAATCACATTTTTTCCAGAATCAAGCAAGGCAAGTATTAGGCCAAGACGTCAACCAGAACAAGTTCCGCTGTCCATTCAACAGATGGACTAATGAGTTGAAGAATGTAGATATAAAATTTTATTCCAAAGACCTATCCAAAAGATTTGGAAACACTTTGATTATTAATTTTGATTGCTTAGAGCATGATCATATTTTGAATCTATTCCAAAATATTAATGCATGGGCATTCCAAAGAAAAGCAGAGACGAAGGCCTCTTGGAAAGATATTGCTACACAGCTCACTTGGGCATTCACAGGTATGACTAAATTATGGTGGGAAAAGCTTTCAGAAGAAGAAAAAGAACATCTGCTTGAAGATAATGATCCATTAGAAGCTTTGTTCCAAGCCCTTGCACATGAATTCCTTGGTGCATTACCCCCCGACGCATCTCATACATCCCAATTGTTTATGTCCCAAAAGTTCTGTGATATAGGTCTCCTCCAGGAATATTTTTGTACTATGCAATCTATGTTGTATAAAATCACCGATCACCAAAATGTTGCTTATCTCTGTCACTATCTTGCATCTCTCCCTGGTAAGATTCCAGTTCTTGTTTCCACCTACCTTTTAGATCACCAAGTCAAAATCAAAGATCTTTCTCTAGCTGGTTTACACCGACATGTGTTAACAGCCCTCCAGAAAGAATGTGTCGCCATGAAAACACAGAAAAATATTCGAAAACATATTTTTGTTTCTCATTCTGCTTGTCAGCAATTTCGTGAAACTACCAGTTATGGTTGTTTTAAACCTCATCCTCACAAAGCATCTGCATCTGCATGCACTTGCTCTTCTAAGAATTCTAGTGGATCCTATTCACGATCTCGTCCCAAATTTCAGTCCTCCCCTAGGAAAGTCTCCAAATATCCACGGAAACCTTTCTTTCCAAATAAACAGAAAAGGTCTGTTTTCAAGAAAAAGACCCAGCCACTCTGAAATTCTACTTGCTATATATGTGGTAAACCAGGTCACTGGACAAATAACTGCCCAGATAAAAAGACAAAGTTTCAGCATAAACTATGTGAGATTTTCACTACAGAGTACAACCCTGTTGAATGGGATTTGGTCCCTATGTTATAGTCTGATGGAGAAGGTTTCTCCATTCATGAATCAAGTAGTGACTCTGTATATGACTCTGATCCAGATGGGTTAGAACTCAGAAAAATTTCCATTGATTCTTTTGATAGTTCTGATGATGACAAAACTTTTAAAAGCAATTGTTTTATGTTCTCTTTTGCTTCCATAAAAAATCAGATAGAAGAATTAGAAGAGAAAAAGGAAAATCTCTCTCCAGAGCTTATCATAATCAGGAGAAGACTCCAATAAAATATTGATGATCTATCAAAGAAGCTGCTAGAATCATAGCAAACAGATTACAGCCATGAATATTTAGATCCAAGTGAGTCAGTCCTACTCAGAAAAATTGTTTTCTTTGAAAATAAAGTCACAAGAGAAAGAGAACAATTAGCCACTCTAGCTACAAGCATACAAGAATGTCTGCATCAGCTAGATGAGTTAAATTCTGAATATATCTAGCTTACAATTAAAAAGACCCATAGCTTTACCCCATCCCCTGAAATAGCAGAAGAATCGGTACCCGAACGGAAAAGTTTAGGGGATAGGATGGTTATCTCTATCTAGATCAAAACAGAAGGGTATAAAGCTTACGAAATAGATGCACAAGTTGATACAAGCGCTATGAATAGCTTTTGCAAATATAAAGCTATTCCAAAATATTTTTGGCAGCCCATATCTATCCATTTCCGAGTAGTCAACAAGGAACTTATCAAGGTGAATTTCATTGCTCCAGATTTTCGTATATTACTAGGAAAAACTAAAACGTATGTCACTTTGTATTGTTTAGACACAGGAGCAAATATACTATTAGGGCAAGATTTTGTTAAGAAACATCTGTCAATGGCAGTAAGAGAATATTCAGTAGATTTTATAGTCCAAGGATCTGTAATCTCTATTCCAGTAAAATATGATTTTATTATAAGAATCTCTCCAGAAAAAACAAATATTGTTGAACAATCAGTCAAAGATTTGGCCAAAATTAAGAAGATTGTGAAACATGCAGACCTACATGGCCAAGATATTCTTGCAGAAATAGTCCAGATATTAAAGGAATATTGTACTTCTGACCATCTAGATGCTTTCTGGAAAAGAGAGAAGTATTATGTTACACTTCCTTATAAACAGAATGCAGATATCAAGCCCCAAAAAGCTTCAGCTAATAATATGATTCCAACAGAACATCAAGCATGTAAAGAGGAAATACAACAGTTGTTGGTTAAAAAGTTGATAGAACCTTGCAGAAGTGCTTGGGCCTGCCCAGCATTTTATGTAAACAAGCATTCTAAGCAAAAACAAGGAAAGAAAAGATTGGTAGTTAATTATGGTGAGTTGAACAAAGCTTTAGAACCAATCAGGTATCCTTTACCTCACAAAGAATTAATTATGTCTAAGATTGCAAAAGCAAATGTTTTCAGCAAATTTGATCTTGAAAGTGGATTTTGGCAAATAGGCATAGCACCAGAAGACAGGTTCAAAACTGCATTTGTCGTTCCACATGGCCAATACCAATGGACAGTTATACCATTCAGTTTGAAAAATGTTCACTCAAAATTTCAGAAAAGGATGGAAGACATTTTCAGGCATTTAGATTTTATCATTGTATATATTGATGATCTTCTTGTTTTCAGCAAAGACATAGTAGAACACAAAGTGCACCTAGAACAATTCTATGATTATATTTTCAACCATGGAATTGCTCTATCATCTTCACCAGATAAATTTGTCATTGCAAAGACCTCCATTGAATTTTTAGGTCTTCAGATCTCCCAAGGAAAAATAATTCTACAACTTCATGTTTTGCAGAAACTTTTAGAATTTCCTGATCAATTGCAAAATATCAAACAAGTTCAAAGGTTTATTGGTTGCTTGAACTACATCTGATAGTTTTACGAAGCTCAAGAAAAAGACACCAAGCCACTACAGAAATGAATAAAACCTGGAGCAGAATGGACAACCGAAATGAGTAATACAGTCAAAAGAATTAAGGTAAATATCCAAAAGCTTCCTCCACTGTCTCTTCCAGTTTTAGATCTCCCATTTTTTTTAGAAACAAATTCTTCAGATCATGTTTGGGCAGTACTTATGCTGCAAAATCATTCTAAGAAGGAAGAAGTGTGTGCATACACTTTTGGTACATTTTCAGAAGCAGAAAATAAATATCCTTCTTCACATAAAGAAATCCTAGTCGTAAAAAAGGGTATTCATCGCTTTCGGCTATTTCTCAAAAGTGTATGTTTTACAGTCTGAACAGACCTAAAACATATGAACGGAATGCTTAGCAATAAGCGGCTTCTCAAACACGGTAATGCCAGAGTTCTCTAGTGGGCAGTATGGCTTCAAGGTTTTGATTTTGAAATTGTATATAAAGCAGAAAGGATAATCACCTTGCAGATATGTTAACCCGAGAAGGTACAATTTCTAACGACATCAAGATTTTTACAATAGGAGAATCATCTTCCCAGAAATTAACATCACCCAAGAACACATAAAATCTAGTCATAATTTGTCATGAGTGTTTCTACACATTCTGTTCAGAATGTTTTCATTAGAAGATTCAAAGCTTACCTTTTGAAATCCAGCAAAGAATTCTTCAAAACAGATTAGATTCTCCAGAAGGATGGCACAACTATGACTTAAACATTAATGATCCCTTTCTCAGAATTAATAATGTCAATATGATTATTGGTCATTATCATCTTTTATCATGAGTTTCACAATATTTTACATACATTTTTTATCCCTCTTTAAGATGGATTGATTTTTATACAATTCACCAACTGCGGAAACAACTACGGAAACACGGTATCACAATGTATATATTAAAACAACCAACCAACGGTTACACTGCGGAAACTCAAGAATGCCGAAGCAATTCTTTGCTTGTTTTCCGAAACTCACACAAACTCTTTTAAAAAGACTCAGAATACAAATCACTCTTAGGCTCCAATTCCGAATACCTAGAATGTCCCTTTGCTCCCTTATTTATACAAAATGAGAGGAGTTCATAGCAAGGAAAGAATCGATGATTCATTAGCACGGAGATTCTTCTTTTTAGACCACTAGAGGCTGTCTGTACTAAAAGTAATGACTCATCAGACATAGAGATGCCTTCTTATGACTGACAAGAGCATCTTACCTTTCAGGTAACTCACGAAGAGACATCCGCA
This sequence comes from Larix kaempferi, assembly GCA_027924585.1. Taxonomy (NCBI): domain Eukaryota; kingdom Viridiplantae; phylum Streptophyta; class Pinopsida; order Pinales; family Pinaceae; genus Larix; species Larix kaempferi. Next base: position 14,471,082 of record BSBM01000738.1, read on the forward strand.
CTAAGAGATGACTCATTAATACACTATGGATATTCTTTTTCAAAAGAACCCACCAAAGAAAAGACATAAAGGAAATGCAGAAATCATACCATATCTGCAGTACAATCATTATTGTACCTAAAGCTATTACACAGTGGAGATTCTCCTGGGGAACCCACGAAAGATATCAAATCAAATCTTTTGGATACCATCAGATGAGGATTCGTGATGAGGATATCAATAAAGCCACATTCCAAACCTGTTACGGCCACTACGAGTTCGTAGTGATGCCCTTTGGGTTGAAAAACGCACTAACCAACTTCATGTGCATGATGAACAGCATCTTTAGTAAATACCTCGATAAATCCATTCTAGTCTTTATTGACAACATTTTGATCTACTCTAAGAACGAAGTAGAACATGAGGAGAAACTCCGAATTGTCTTACGGATACTAAGGGAACACCAGCTTTACGCCAAGTTTAGTAAGTGCGATTTCTACAAACCCCAGATTCAACACTTAGGACATATCATTTCTGAGAAGGGAATAGTCGTCGACCCCGAAAAGGTCAAAGCTATCGAAGAATGGCCCACGCCTACATGCATATTCGATATAAAATCGTTCTTAGGATTAGCCGGCTACTACTGAAAGTTCATTGAGAAATTTTCATGGATTGCATCTCCCATGACCGCCTTGCAGAAAAAGGAAAACAAGTTTATCTGGACGGATAAATGCTAAGAAAGCTTTCAAAAGCTGAAGCAACTATTGATTAGTGCACCGATTCTGCGTATTGCAGATCCCAATGGGGACTTTGTCGTTTGCATGGATCCAAGCAAGGAAGGACTCGGGGGAGTCCTTCTACAAGACAATTTTTCCATATGCTATGAATCGAGGAAACTAAAAGAACATGAGCAGAACTACCCTACTCATGACCTCGAACTAGCCGCCATCATCTATGCTCTGAAGATGTGGTGACATTATCTCATGGGAAAGAAATTCCTATTGATGAATGATAACATGAACTTGAAATACCTTTTCGACCAACCCGACCTAAATGCCAGGCATGCCAGGTGGTTAGCCTTTCTTAGTGAATACCATTTCGAACTAAATCATATAAAAGGCAAGGAAAACAAGATTGCAGATGCCTTGAGCCATCAAGTACATATGCTTTACGAGGTCACGGTGAGCCAAACTGACTCAAAATTGCACCACAGAATCCGAACGGCATGTAAGAGTGACTATTATTACACGGAAATCCTTGCAAAGATCCCAGGAAGACAGACTTTTCCAATAGCAAAAAGAATATAAGATAGACAAGTCGGGATTACTGTGGTCGAAAGACAGGCTTTATGTCCCAGAGAGTGGAGACATTAGATCAAACATTCTCATCGAATTTCACCAAAAACCCTATTCAGGGCACCCCAGATATCAAAAGATGATATCGGCAGTAAAGAAACACTACTTTTGGCCTAAGCTAAAAGCTGATGTTCATTGCGAAATGTCAGGAGTGCCAATTAGTCAAAGTAGAACACCAACACCCCTCCGGATTACTTCAACCTTTACCCATTCTGGAATGTAAATGGTAGGTAATAAGTATGGACTTCATTACGGGCTTACCCAAGAGTAAGAAATAGAATGACTCCATCTTTGTAGTGGTAGACAAGCTGTCTAAAGCAACCCACTTCATACCGATGAAATCTACCTGCAAAGCAGTTCAGATCGCGGAAGTATTCTTAAAGGAGATCTTTCGATTGCATGTAATGTCCCCTCCCAGCATCCCAGCATGGGAGAGAACATGACTCTAATTCTGGAACATCTAATCCCATACTTAGTAAACAAACATTCACCTTAAAAATGAAGATGGACATATGCAAATGCATAAACATTTGAAAACACAGCGGAAGTAATTTCAATTACACTTCTATCATACATTCAAGATATTCATCAAATAATAATTGCAAATTTAACACAAGAGAACACTTATCTTAACAAAGTAGTCCCAAGCAACTGGCTATGCAACTGTAACGTTCCACCCAACCATAGGCCAATTGTGCTTATCAACCTCTTGATAAAACTGCCACCCACGAGCTGGGCATGATCTCTACAAGGAACCAGGGAACAACAGACTCACACATAGCCAAGCATACTCCAAGATGATCCAAGCCAAACTGCAATTGGGTTTATCAGGCTGCTAGGAAATGGAAAGGAAGAGTGGCTAAGCTAGTGAGCTCAAGCACAGAGCAGGGGTAACCTTACAAGATCTATCTAGCTTGGTATCCACAATACCTACACACCCAGCACAAGGAAGTATTATTTTCACTGCTGTATAGTCCCTCAAGCCATACATTCCCCATCTAGTGCTCTCAGGGTGTGCATAGAAGAGTAGCCAAAGCCCTCTTGATCTTCTTGAGAGGTTATCTCCCCCACTAGGTTTATCAAGCCCTCTCTGTCCACTACCACTCCAATCTCTTGCTCACATATTCAAACCAAGACAAGGATGCACATAACAGCAAAAGTATAAGTGTTGGGCATGATCAAAATGTTTTTACAGTGAGATGTCCAAAGATGGGGTTTCTACCAGCCCAGAAAAACGTGGGAAAGCTTAAAAACGAAAATGGCAATTGGGGAACAACCCTGGAGAGCAGAAATCATTTTCAGAAAAACATCCATGGGCATTTTGGGGCAAAAACGACCTCCATCACAGTCCCCAAATCGTGGCCCCTTCTCTCCCAGCTGCTGTATATGCAAAAACGACTCCCAGACATGGAATATGCAGTAAAAATGGTGAAAAACGTGATGGGGAAAGACCCAATGGTTCAGACTGCGTGAGAGAGGAAAGACTGTGGGTTCCTAATGGCTTTGGGCACCATTTCGTGGGTGTTTTCTTGCCCAAGAAGCAAAAACATGAATTCCCAGGTTGATGGCTTGCCCATGCACGAAATTGGCTGACATACCTCTTCATTCCCAAGGCATTAACTACCTCAACCAATTTCTGGAGGAACTAAATGATTGGGTCCATAACCCAAAATGGGTAGTTGAGGGTTTATGGGTTTTCTCATTGACACATGGATTAACACCATTGGCTCAAGTGTTTGAATAATTTCCCTCCCTATTCCTTGTAGAATCATGCCCCATCTCTTTGTTGCATTGCATAGCTAGTTGTGGGTATTTTCATTAAAATTCGTATTTACATGATGTCTTCATTTACATTGTGCCCATCTAGCACAAGAACCATAGGCATCTATTCCTTTAATTTCCGATACATCAACGCTAAATCAATGGTGGGGCCTTGGCCTTGAGCTCCTCACCATGATTAAATTACAATATTTACATCATTTACTATTTAATACACAGGGGGTCAAAATGGGGACATTACATTCCCCTCCCCTTACATTAGCACTGTCCTCAAAATTGAACAAAAATGGATATGCCACCCTCATGGCATCCTCCAGCTTCCATGTAGCCTCATCGAGACCGTAGTGCTTCCATTGCACCTTTACCTGTCCGATGGCTCGGTTCCGGAGCAATGTTACCTTCTTGTCTAGGATGCGCAATGGATCGGTTTGGAATTCTCCCTCGGGTTCCACCTAGATTACATCCCAATTAATCGCATGGTTCGGATCATGTACATATTTCTTAAGCAAAGAGACATGAAAAACATTATGAGCTTTAGTGCTAGCAGGAAATGCAAGTCTATATGCAACTGGCCCTATTCTTTCGAGCACTTCAAATGGCCCACAATATCTAGGTGATAGCTTGGTACAACTCCCAAGCTTCAAGGAACTCTTCGTTGACCTCACTCTAAGATACACATGATCCCCAACACTGAATTCCCTATGGATCCTATGCTTATCCGCATAGCTTTTCTGTCTATCCTGGGCTACTTTTAAATTCTGTCTGATCTTGGCAACTTCTTGCTCCATTTCCTTAAGCAATTCTGGCCCAAGTACAATTCTGTTCACTGGATTGTCCCAATCCACTGGTGTCCTACACCTTCTGCCATACAAAGCCTCATAAGGACTCATTCCCAATGATGCTTGTTGCCCATTGTTATATGCAAATTCTACCAAGTGTAGATAATCCTCCCACTTGGATGGTTTGTCCATTGCATACATGCGGAGCATGTCTTCAAGCACCCGATTTACTCTTTCTGTTTGCCCATCTGTTTGAGGATGGTATGCGATACTAAATCTTAGCTGTGTACCGAAATCTGCGAAGAGACCTTTCCAAAAATTGGAAGTGAACTTGGTATCCCTGTCGGAAATTATTGCCTTAGGCAACCCATGTAATCTGAAAATTTTCTTCATGAAAATATTTGCAATGGCATCGGCTTTGTGTGTGGACTTAACCGGTATAAAATGTGCTGCCTTTGTTAACTTGTCCACCACAACCATGATGGAATCATGTTGTCTCACAGTCATTGGAAATCCTGTAATAAAGTCCATGGATATGACTTCCCATTTCCATTCTGGAATTGGCACTCGAAGCAATAAACCTGCTGGATGTTGGTGTTCACGCTTCACCTGCTGACATTCCATGCACTTAGAAATGTATTCAGCGGCATCCTTCTTCATGCCTAGCCAGAAATAATATTTTCTTGCTGTAGCAATGGTTTTCTTATATCCTGGGTGACTAGAGTATGGAGCTTTATGGATTTCATCCATAACAATCCTCCTCAAATCTGCCACATTGGGAATATAAACTCTATTCTTATAAGTGAGAAGTTTGCCTTCTTCCAAATGATAGCCTTCATACTTCTTGTCAAGGTCGTGCTGCTTCAATTTTCCCTTTATCTGCTCATACAATTCATCCTCAACCATATGGTTCACAATTTGCTGCCTCAAATCTCGTTGGCAAGTACTAAGCGCTGTCACATGCATTTCATGCACCTTCCTGCTGAGTGCATCAACCACCTTGTTTTCTTTCCCTTTTATGTGTTTGATTTCGAAATCAAATTCACACAAAAATTCCAACCATCTAGCTTTCCTAGCATTTAAAGTTGGATGATCAAACAAGTATTTCAGACCACAATGGTCTGTCCTTAACTCAAATTTTCTTCCCATTAAGTAATTCATCCACATCTTTAAGGCATGCACTATGGCTACAAGTTCTATATCATGAGTAGCATAGTTCTTCTCATGCTCCTTCAACTTTCTTGACTCATAGCATATCACGTGGTTGTCTTGCATAAGAACTCCTCCAAGTCCTTGATTGCATGCATCGGTACACAACACAAAGTCTTTTTTTGGGTTTGCAATTTTCAAAATTGGTGCACTTGTAAGAAGATTCTTCAACCGTTGAAAACTTTCCTCACATCTTGGTGACCATTCAAACTTTATCCCCTATTTTTGCAAAGAAGTGATCAGGTTTGCAACCTTGGAGAATCCTTCGATAAATCTCCTGTAGTAACCAGCAAGGCCCATAAAAGATCTCACATCAGTCACATTCCTTGGAGTTGGCCAATTCATAATGGCTTCAATCTTCTCAGGGTCTACAGATATTCCTTTGTCAGAGATGATGTAACCCAAATAATGAATTCTATCTTTATAAAAGTCACATTTGCTCAACTTTGCATAAAGCTTATGCTCCCTTAGTAATTGCATTGTCATTCTCAAATGTTCTTCATGTTCTTCCTCATTCTTAGAATAGATGAGAATGTCGTCTAGGAATACAAGAACAAACTTGTCCAAATACTTGCTAAAAACATTATTCATGAGATACATGAATGTAGCTGGTGCATTTGTGAGACCGAATGGTACCACTACAAACTCATAGTGTCCATAACTCGTTCTAAAGGCTATCTTATGAATATCTTCTTCTTTGATTCTTACCTGATGGTAACCAGACCTCAAGTCAATCTTTGAAAATAGCTTTGCTCCTCTCATTTGGTCAAAAAGGTCATCAATTCGGGGCAATGGCTATTTGTTCTTCACAGTGACTTTGTTCAAATGCCTGTAGTCAATACATAACCTGAGTGTTCCATCTTTCTTTTTCACAAATAGAACAGGTGCTCCCCACGGGAACACACTTGGCCTAATATATTTCTTTTCGAGCAACTCTTGTAATTGCATTTTCAATTCTAGCAATTCCGGTGTACTCATCCTATAGGGTGTCTTAGACACTGGTGCCGCTCCTGGCACAAGTTCAATGGTAAAGTCAATGTCTCTCTTTGGAGGAAGTCCTGGAATCTCATTAGGAAAAAAATCCCTGAATTCTTGCAATACATGATAGTCCTCCAATTTCAGAGTTTCATTCTCTATTGCCTCTACAATGTGGGCTACATACAATTGACATCCCTTCCTACAGAAATTCTTCAACTGCATGGCTGAAACCTATCTAACAGAAGTCACCTTTGGAATGCCTTTTACAACCCTCAGGTTTCCTTCTTCGTCCATGCATTCAAATGTCTTATTGTAGCAGTCAAGTTTAACCCTGTGTGCTTCTAACCAATCCATTCCTATGATAATATCATAGAAACCCAGTGGTAGAATATTCAGATTTGCATAAGTGAATAGCCCATCCATCTTTAAGGGACATTTCTCTACTATTTCACTAACTTTTCTCTTGGCTCCAGTGGCTAGTTGAACTAACCATGATTTACTATGATTTAATTTCTTGAAAGCACAAACCTCAACAATTCTAGGAGTGACATAGCTGTGAGTAGATCTAGGATCAATCAAAATAGAAACATATTGCTTAGCAATATTACCTTCAACTTCAACCACAGTTGACTGATGATCTGCCTGGCAGTCTTCTAATGCTGCATAGATTCTATGGATTGCTCTCGCCACTTGACCCACAGTTCCAGCTCCTTGGATGTTGTGAACTTGATTTGCATTCCCATTCTGATGTGGACAGTTCCTAAGCATGTGGTCTCCTCCACAACCCCAACATTGAAGTGGTTCTCTTGGTTCCTTTGGATCTCTTGGCTTGTCTCCCATCATCCTAGTTGGCTTAGTCACAACCTGTGATGGTTGCCTTTGATGATTCCAGAATTGAGGAGGCTTGAACCCCTTCTTCCTTTGATCAAACTTTTCATTTTTCCTATCCTTCCATGCATTATGGAATTCTGGTTTGCTTTTGTTTTGATCAAATCAATACTTGGCCTTTCTTATGGCCTCCTCTAGAGTTCGAGGTTCATCAAACTCAATTCTATTTTTATATGATTGGGGCAGTCCACTTAGGAAACGCTGAATTTTCACCTTCTCATCTCGAATGTACTTGACATACCTCAGCAGCTCCAAGAACTTGTTTGCATATTCTTCCATGGTCAATTGTCCCAATCTCAGCTCATGGAATTCTTTGATCTTACCATCATAGCACCTATCAGAGAGGTACTTCTGCTTGAAATATTTCTTGAACTGTTTCCACACAATCTTTTTTTCATTGATCTTCTTTACTTGCCTGATGTGTTCCCACCATATAGATGCTCTTCCATTCAAGTTGAAGATGGCTACCCTTTCCTTCATATTTCTCGAGTAGTCTTGGACTTGAAAATATTTTCTCATCCTAAGAAGCCAAGCTTGAGCTTCTTGACCAGACTTTACCTCTCCATCAAATGTAAGAGGTTTCGCATTCTTAAATTCCCCATGTGAATTGTTCTTGTAGTGCTTCTTCCTCTTGCTCCTATGAGATGAAGAGCTTGAACCCTCAATGGATTCATCAGAGTCAGAGGATTCATTAGAAGATATTTCTGGAGTATATGTTCTGTCTATAGAAGCTCTTCTTGATCTATTGGCCCTCTTACGGGAATTCCTTCTAGAACTACTCCCACCCCTTTCTAGATTTGATGTCTGATGCCCAGAGTTTATCTGCCTTTGGATGTCTGTTAAACTCTGTAACATGGCTGCATTCAACTGATTTTTTTCTTCCTGAGCTTTAATCATCCTTTCATTATCTTCTCTGCAACTTTGCAATTCCACCCTTAGGCTTCTCATGGTGGCTGCAATACCTGGAGGAGTCTCTTGATTTCTTTTCCCATTAGATTCTGTTTCAGCATTTTCAACATGTATGTTCTCCCCCATGGCATCTGTCTCAGGCTCATAGGGATCTTGTGCATCATCCATGATGTCGATTTTCTTGGCCCAACCAAGATTCAAAACTTTCCAACTGTACTATCTAGAGTGCTGCCCTGATGTAACTGTGATTCTGCAAAATGTGTTCATCAACACAATTGTTAGCTGCATTATATTCTTGGAAATTCATAAATTACTTCATGCACGTGGGAAAATATTATGTTGACAATTTGTCAAATCCTCTAATTTTCTCACAATCAACGACATATGAGGGGCAAAAAGGGGGTCAAGGGGGCTTGCCCCCTTTTGGCTTCCCTACGCCACTGCAGGGCGAGTTGAGGGCAGCACCCTCATTTTTATTTTTATTTTTCATTTTTACAAATATTGCCATCGTTGCGGGGCGGTTCACCGAATGCTTCCGCAATTGCGGAGCAATTCGCCGAATGCTTCCACAATTGCGGAGCCATTCACGGAATACTTCCACAGTTACGGAGCGATTCGGTGAATGCTTCCGTAGTTGCGGAGCCATTCATGGAATGCTTCCGCAATTGCGGAGCCATTCACGGAATGCTTCTGCAGTTGCGGAGCGATTTGGCGAATGCTTCCGCAGTTGCGCAGCCATCCATGGAATGCTTCCGCAGTTGCGCAGCGATTCGGCGAATGCTTCCGCAGTTGCGGATTCATTTGTGGAATGCTTCCGCAGTTTCTGAGCGGTTTGTTGAAGCCTTCCGCAATTGTGGGGTGTTTTGCTGAGTGCTTCTGCAATTGCGGGGCGGTTTGCGGAATGCTTCCGCAATTGTGGGGCGTTTTGCTGAGTGCTTCCGCAATTGCGGGGCGGTTTGCGAAATGCTTCTGCAATTGCGGAATGACTTCCACAATTGCGGAATGATTCACCGAAGTCTTCCGCAATTGCGGAACGATTTGTCAAAGTCTTCCGCAGTTGCAGAACGATTCGCGGAAGTCTTCCGCAGTTGTGGAACGATTCGCGGAACTCTTCCGCAATTTCGGAAGAGAATTCCTTCCGAAAATTTTCTTTCGACGCTGAACACTTAGAAAATTTTTCCACTATTTCAGAGCAGTTCGCCGAATTCTTCCGCGTTGCGGAACAAATCGCGGAATCCTTCCGTAGTTTCGAAAGAGAATTCCTTCCGCAATTTTGGAAGAGAATTCCTTCCGCAATTTCGGAAGAGAATTCCTTCCGCAGTTTCGGGGCAGTTCGCGGAACTCTTCCGCAAATTTCAGAACGATTTCCCGAACTCTTCCAGAAACAGACTTAAACAAAAAATTTCCAAAAACTCTTAAGAAATTTTTTGAAATCTTCCCTTCTTTCAGTGATGACTGCTGCTCAGCAGGAGGTGATATTACCTCTGTAAACTATCCAACTTAGCATGTTTAGGCCCAATGATGAAACCTGTGGTGATCAGGAAGGGACCTTCCCAAGTGGTTGTGATTGGATTTGGCTCATAGAGGTCCAATGCTGCAACCAGCAGCTCTGATACCAAAATGTAATGTCCCCTCCCAGCATCCCAGCATGGGAGAGAACATCACTCTAATTCTGAAACATCTAGTCCCATACTTAGTAAACAAACATTCACCTTAAAAATGAAGATGGACATATGCAAATGCATAAACATTTGAAAACACAGCGAAAGTAATTTCAATTACACTTATATCATACATTCAAGATATTCATCAAATAATAATTGCAAAGTTAACACAAGAGAACACTTATCTTAACAAGGTAGTCCCAAGCAACTAGCTATGCAACTACAATGTTCGACCCAGCCATAGGCCAGTTGTGCTTATCAACCTCTTGATAAAACTGCCACCCTCAAGCTGGGCATGATCTCTACAAGGAACCAAGGAACAACAGACTCACACATAGCCAAGCATACTCCAAGATGAGCCAAGCCAAACAGCAATTGGGTTTATCAGGCTGCTAGGAAATGGAAAGGAACAGTAGCTAAGCTAGTGAGCTCAAGCATAGAGCCAGGGGTAACCTTACAAGATCTATCTAGCTTGGTACCCACAATACCTACACACCCAGCACAAGGAAGTATTATTTTCACTGCTGTATAGTCCCTCAATCCATACCTTCCCCATCTAGTTCTCTCAGGGTGTGCATAGAAGAGTAGCCAAAGCCCTCTTGATCTTCTTGAGAGGTTATCTCCCCCACTAGGTTTATCAAGCCCTCTCTGTCCACTACCACTCCAATCTCTTGCTCACAGATTCAAACCAAGACAAGGATGCACATAACAGCAAAAGTATAAGTGCTGGGCATGATTGAAACGTTTTTACAGTGAGAAGCCCAAAGATGGGGTTTCTACCAGCCCAGAAAAACGTGGGAAAGATTAAAAACGAAAATGGAAATTGGGGAACAACCCTGGAGAGAAGAAATCGTTTTCAGAAAAAACATCCATGGGAATTTTGGGGAAAAAAAAACCTCCATCACAGTCCCCAAATCGTGGCCCCTTCTCTCCCAGCTGCTGTATATGCAAAAATGACTCCCAGGCATGGAATATGCAGGAAAAATGGTGAAAAACGTGATGGGGAAAGACCCAGAAGTTCAGACTGCGTGAGAGAGGAAAGACTGTGGGTTCCTAATGGCTTTGGGCACCATTTTGTGGGTGTTTTCTTGCCCAAGAAGCAAAAACACGAATTCCCAGGTTGATGGCTTGCCCATGCATGAAATTGGCTGCCATACCTCTTCATTCCCAAGGCATTAACTACCTCAACCGATTTCTGGAAGAACTAAATGATTGGGTCCATAACCCAAAATGGGTAGTTGAGGGTTTATGGGTTTTCTCATTGACACATGGATTAACACCATTGGCTCAAGTGTTTGAATAATTTCCCTCCCTATTCCTTGTAGAATCATGCCCCATATCTTTGTTGCATTGCATAGCTAGTTGTGGGTATTTTCATTAAAATTCGTATTTACATGATGTCTTCATTTACATTGTGCCCATCTAGCACAAGAACCATAGGCATCTATTCCTTTAATTGCCGATACATCAACGCTAAATCAATGGTGGGGCCTTGGCCTTGAGCTCCTCACCATGATTAAATTTCAATATTTACATCATTTACGATTTAATACAAAGGGGGTCAAAATGGGGACATTACATTGCACGCGATACCCAAGGCAATCATTTTCGATCGAGACACGAAGTTCACTAGTAACTTCTGGAGAGCATTGTTCTCCAGTTTGGAAACCCAGTTACAATTCAGTACCGTGTACCATTCCCAGACCGATGGGAAAACAAAATGAGTAAACCAAATCCTCGAGGTCATGTTGAGGATGTATGTCATGAACAACCCCACCAAGTGGGAAGATTATTTGCACCTCACAGAGTTTGCATACAACAACGGTTATCAAACCTCGGCCAAAATGAGTCCTTTCGAGGTACTCTATGGAAGGAAATGTCGGACCCCTGTGACTTGGGACAGTCCAATAGATAGACTTATGTTAGGACCCGACCTACTAAAGGACTTGGAACAGCTAGTCTCCAAGGTACAACTAAACTTAAAAGAAGCACAAGACTGCCAAAAGAGTTATGTACACAAGAAAAGAAAAGACAAAGACTACCAAGTCGGTGAACATGTGTTTTTAAAAATAAAGGAAAAATGAAGCTCGTTGAGCTTGGGACGTTGCGGGAAACTAGCCCCAAGTTTTTGTGGACCTTTTGAAATACTGGCGAAGAAGGGCCCAGTGGCTTATGAGTTAGCCTTACCAGCTCATATAAAATTTCATAATGTTTTTCATGCTTCACTATTAAAGAAATATGTATACTATACTAAACACGTTATTGATTGGTCCTTATTACAGGTGGAGCCCGAAGGGGAGTTCACGCTAGAACCACTCCACATTCTGGACAAGAGAGAGTTATCACTTAGTAGGAGGACCATTACTCAACTGAAAGTGCAATGGAGGCACTTTGAACCAGATGAGGCTACTTGGGAGAATGAGGCCACCATGAAAGTGGCATACCCCACCTTGTTTCATGACTTCACTCCTATTCCCAAGAAACACCGGGACGGTGTTGTTCTAAGCGGGGAGGGATGTAATATCCTGAATTTCGGACTAACTATTTTGTTGTTATATTGGGCCACGGCCCCAACACCTATGATTGATTCTTTTATATATATATCGACATATCGGGCATGGACCCTGACTAACTTCTTTATTCGAGTATATACTGGGCAAGCAGGCCCCAATGTTTTAATGATGTTCTTCAACTTTGATAAGGGTACAAACCCTAATATACTGAGATGATCTTTTGTTACTTACTATGTAGAGCTATGATTCTACATGATTTGACTTATGAGTGTGTTGAGCATGGACTCAGGAACACACATGTAACCTACGTACTAGGCATAAGCCCCGATGTACCTAGAAGAATGTTTATGTACTGGGAGTAAGCCCTGAGGTACATTGAGTGTTGGGGCTAAGCCCTAGAGCACTCCAAGCTTGATAAACGAATACCGGATCCGAGGCAACTTAAATATTCTAGATGTGCCTCACAACCACATTCTAGCACTAGTGTTGAGCAGAGGCTTTGGAATTTCACTAGCGTAATGCCCATGTGAGAGTGTTGAGTTAAAAGGTGTTAAAATTCAATATGCTAAGATAGAAAATAGCAGCATTACATTCCATTTCACAATAATAGCATATACAGGATCACTGAAGAAACAACAAGCATAGCATAAACACAAGAGACAGAGATTTATCCTGGGAAACCCTCATGGGGTAGAAAACCCAGCAAAGCTTCCTCAATATAGATGAACAGCAATATACAAAGATGCAAACCCTGAGCATAAGCTCCTTCTTCTCCATAGCAGACCTCTCCTCCACAAGTGCGCCTTTCTCAAGTGAGTGAGTGAGTGTCAAATGAGGAACACACCTCCTCTATTTATACACTACACTGACATGTATTTTACATAGGTACACGTAGGCTCGTATTTAACCAATGGGTTAAATACCCCACTACAACTGACTGGGCCGACCCCTCTAGGGTGGTCTAATAACCCTTTGACCCACATAACACATAAAGGGCCGACCTCCACTAGGGAAGTCTAATAACCCCAGTTACCACATTCTGACGGAGGAATAAACATCTCCGGATATACAATAAGATCTTTACGGAGGAATGAAACATCTCCGGAATAATAAAGTACAATTATAATATTCTTTGAAGTTACAATATCTCAACACTCCCCCTTAACGAGAAGGATATTATAACAGCATCTGCACGAGCAAGGAGTCATCAACATCATACATGATACATCTATAAATCACTGGAAGCTTTCTCAACATCATCATCATCAGTAACTTGACTAGTTACTGGAACATCAACATCGTCATTAGCATCGTCATACGATCATCGGCATCGTCATCACACGATCATCATCATCATCGTCACACGATCATCAACATCATCATCACACGATCATCAGCATCGTCATCACACAATCATCAGCATCGTCATCGCACGATCATCAGCATCGTCATCACACGATCATCAGCATCGTCATCACACAATCATCAGCATCGTCATCGCACGATCATCAGCATCGTCATCACACGATCATCAGCATCGTCATCGCACGATCATCAGCATCGTCATCACACGATCATCAGCATCGTCATCGCATGATCATCAGCATCGTCATCACACGATCATCAGCATCGTCATCGCACGATCATCAGCATCGTCATCACACGATCATCAGCATCGTCAAGGAATGATGTAAACCAGCCATGTACCTTTTGAACCAAAGTCCAGGGACGATCCAGTCCTATCATTTTCTTGGAGACCTCACGTCTACGGCTCCTCTTTCGGACTGAAGTCCAGGAATGATCCAATCCCTTCATTATCGAAGACATACATCTACGGCTCTTCTTTTGGACTGAAGTCCAGGAATGATCCAATCCCTTCATTCTCGAAGACATACGTCTACGGCTCTTCTTTCGGACTGAAGTCCAGGAATGATCCAATCCCTTCATTCTCGAAGACATACGTCTACGACTCTTCTTTCGGACTGAATTCCAGGAATTATCCCAATCCCTTCATTCTCGAAGACATACGTCTACGGCTCTTCTTTTGGACTGAAGTCCAGGAATGATCCAATCCCTTCATTCTCGAAGACATACGTCTACGGCTCTTCTTTCGGACTGAAGTCCAGGAATGATCCAATCCCTTCATTCTCGAAGACATACGTCTACGGCTCTTCTTTCAGACTGAATTCCAGGAATGATCCCAATCCCTTCATTCTCGAAGACATACATCTACGGCTCTTCTTTCGGATTGAAGCCCAGGAATGATCCAATCCCTTCATTCTCGAAGACATACGTCTACGGATCTTCTTTCGGACTGAAGTCCAGGAATGATCCCAATCCCTTCATTCTCGAAGACATACGTCTACGGCTCTTCTTTAGGACTGAAAGTCCAGGGATGATCCAATCCCCTCAACTGTCCACTAAGGACTTCATTCTCGGATACCTCACGTCTACGGCTCTCTTTAGGACTGAAAGTCCAGGGATGATCCAATCCCCTCAACTGTCCACTTTAGGGACTTCATTCTCGGAGACCTCACGTCTACGGCTCTCTTTAGGACTGAAAGTCCAGGGATGATCCAATCCCCTCAACTGTCCACTAAGGACTTCATTCTCGGAGACCTCACGTCTACGACTGTCTTTAGGACTGAAAGTCCAGGGATGATCCAATCCCCTCAACTGTCCACTAAGGACTTCATTCTCGGAGACCTCATGTCTACGGCTCTCTTTAGGACTGAAAGTCCAGGGATGATCCAATCCCCTCACATGTTCATCAAGAACATGTATCCTCATCATCATAACATGTATCACCACAACATGTATCATCAACATCAAAACATGTATAACCACAACATGTATCATCATCATCAAAACATGTATAACCACAACATGTATCATCATCATCAAAACATGTATAACCACAACATGTATCATCATCAACAAAACATGTATAACCACAACATGTATCATCATCATCAAAACATGTATAACCACAACATGTATCATCATCATCAAAACATGTATAACCACAACATGTATCATCATCATCAAAAAACTAACATCAAAAGCATGTATACATCTATCATCAGAAACTAACATCAAAAGCATGTATACATCTATCATTAGAAACTTAACATCAAAAGCATGTATACATCTATCATCAGAAACTAATGTCAAAAGCATGTATACATCTATCATCAAAAGAAAGAATATAAGAGTCCTAAATCTAAATAATTCTAGGTAACTAAGTGCAGTAAATAGGTAACCTCATCATTGATGAGATAGACTTGTTATCGGATACTGCGCTACTCCCCCTTTCGAGGAGGGTCCTTCTGAACTACACCAAGCTTGTCTTGGAAGTGTTCAAGCTTTACTCGAGACAGAGGTTTAGTCGAGATATCAGCAATCTGATCCTCAGTGCTTATATATATACAAGCTTGATAACTCCTCTTTGCACCATATCTTGTATATAGAAGTACCGGATCTCTATGTGTTTTGACTTATCGTGGAGCACAGGATTTTCAGTCATCTTAATGCAGCTGTGATTGTCACACATAATCACAGTGGGATCCATTTCTAAGTCAAACACTCCACATAAAATCTTCTGAAGCCATACTGCTTCACAGCTGGCATAGTAGACAGCCATATAAACTGCTTCAGCAGTACTGACAGCCACACTAGATTGTTTCTTGCTGAACCATGAGATCATGGTAGATTCAAGACTATAACATCCACCTGATGTACTCTTTCTGTCTGAGACACTTCCTGCCCAATCAGAATCTGAGTAACCATGTAAACGGAGTTCATGACCTCTAAGATAATATAGACCAAAAATCTAAAGTACCTTTTAGGTACCTCACTACATGTTGTAGCTATTAAGTGAACCTTTCTAGGTTCTACTAGATACTGACTTAGGGTATTTACACCAAAGCATATATCTGGCCTAGTATGACCCAATGAATTGTCTATATAGAGTTGGGTCCACTAAATACGATGAGTCATTAACTAATAACTTCAAGTTGGAGTCCATGGGAGTGGCCATGGCTTTATACTCCAACATATCAAATCTTTTTAGAAACTTCACAGCATACTTACCTTGATTTAAAAGATTCCTTTTGGATCTTGCCATACTTCTAAGAAGTAGTGCATTAATCCGAGATCTTTCATTTTCATTTCTGCAGCCATTTTCATGACCTGTTTCTCATTCTTTGTCAGAAAGAGATCATCGTCATGCAATAATGGTATGATAGGTTCATCATCCACAACCTCAAGGTTTAGGAGTAGCTTTACTTTTGGTACGGCCCAAGCTTTGTCATGAAGCTATCAATTTACCATTATTCACACTCTGCATTGAGTGATCTTCTGCATATCTATCTGTTCCATCTCTCGTCAGATGGGTCTACTAATATGAGCCTCAAAATCAATTTAACTCTGTGGTGAGTTCCTTCTTGCATCCATGTCATATGTGTATAGAAGCCATATTCAACCTTGTAGCAAAGGTTGAGATCCACATCACCCATGATGATCATTAAGCTCATCAATTGACTACCGATCCTGGGTACCCATATAGAACCTGATTCACACTTCTTCTTTAATTACATCATTAAGAGAATGGTCTTATCTAGTCCCTTGGAGCAAAACATCTCATCATGATTCTCTTCCTCTTTCTAAGATAATCTCTTAACCACAAGATTTCTATAGTGTGTTTGATTTGTAAATCATTTTGTTGAACATCCATCGCTTGTTCATCATTCATCATGATTTTTCCTACAAATCAAAATTAAGTACAGGATTAGTAATACTTCATAATCATCAAATCATATTGACATAATAACCTATTATGCATACAGATATCATTTACATAGTTATGCAACTAATTTGACCAATACTTTGGCACAACACTTTCCCATATCTTGTATGCATACAGTGGCTATCTAGATGCCTTCCATCTCTACCAGAACATACTATCGAGAGTGTGCACAGCTCTCGGCATGTCAGCAAAGAGGTTTCATTCTAGACAAGCAACAATGGACTGTTTGTCCAACTTACCAATCATATGCACATTAGTAGTATACTGTTCAATGCTCTATGAATGTTTATACTCAGCATTATATATTCCAGGAATACAAATATGCATACAACCTATTACAGGCAATATCATTACTATTTCAAATAACAACTCAAATACTTATCTTTTATGTTTGTGTGGTTGCCTCCCGCTTGATTTTCTGTATGACTTTTGAACTTCTATTCATTGTGTACCACTGTGCATGCTCAAGAGTCATCCTCATGATCTCATGCACAAACATACACTCATTAGTATATTCTAAATGCTATCAAAACATTATAGTACTAAATAATCTTGAAAATGTATAGTCATGATTATAGTTAATAAACATTAGTATTCAAGATTTCAGGGAAGTCTTCTTTTACTCATGCATATCATCAATCAAGATATAATATGCATAATCCCTTGATTACTAACTTTATGAATAAGCATAACCAATTATTCCAAGTATACTTATATAAGGGATCCTAACACAAGGTAAGATTCATGGGAAACATACCTGGATTAGTATACCTACTTGGTTATGTACAACACACCTAAACAATCTCTTCAATGATTTAGAGATCCTGAGCTAGAACCTGCATGTCTCATAGGTTAAGCATAATATAACAAAGTCATACATACCTCGTAAGTAGAACAAAGATTATGGATGAGTCTTTGTCTTCATGTTTTCATGGTCATGGAACCTGATTTGTCTTTTGTGATGTACCTGTATCTTGTTAGCAGACAACACCAACCTCACACAACATCATAATGCATTAGTGCAATCATAAGTGTCAACACCCTAACCAGGAATATCTTCTATCATGCATTCATAATTTTGTTAAGGTTATACGACAAATCTAAAATCAAAATTGTACTAACTGTAATAACCTGAAGACAAACATACCATAAACTTAATCATGGACAAATATCGAAACATACCTCGATGATTCATACCTGTCGAGATCGCTTGTATTCTTCTTATGTAAGGCCTTATCCTCATCTCCCTCTGAGACAGGAACTTCTTCACTTATGCAGGTTACCAATCCATTTCTTCTAGAATTAACCCAATCCACTGGACCTGGAGCTGGATATGGGTTTGTCAGAGAAACCCAAAAAATTCAAACTTTGAATTTCAAACTTCCGAAAGGATAGAAATATGCGCCTTGATGAGCTGATCAAACTGGTATATTTAGAATTTGAAAACTGCAAAGTTTTACTCCTCAATTTTGCCTTTGAAACTTTCGGATTCACTGGACGTGACCCTAAACTGGGGTTTGATGAAGCCCACTCTTTTGCCCCATCAAAAGGTTTGATCCAAAGCTCTAAGCTTCTATTTTTCTGAGGAGCTTCCAGCCGTGGTCACAGATTTCAAAAATTCCCATTTTTACAGAAGCCCTAATTTTCCACTTTTCTGATCAAAGTCCCGAACTAGGGTCTAATCAAGCCCGGCCTTCTGCCCAACCAAAAATTCTGATCTTTGTCTCTAAATTTCTATTTTGATGAGTATCATCCATCCGTGGTCTCCGATTACAAAAATTTCAACTTTCTTCAAAGCCCTAAATTCCGGAAGCCATGAATGAAGGTACCAAAAAGTAATTCTGTTTTGACAGAAATATGTACCTGATTGTTTCTGGTGTAACTCCGAAATTTTTGATCCATAGGGTCTGAAAATTTTTTCTGAGATAGCCTGACCTATTAACTTTCCATCCTGACAGGTCTGACCTCAATTGGATGTTCTGAGAGAGAGTTATGCCAAATGTCGCAACGTGACCTGTTTTGGGAAAATACAGGAGAGCGAACTTGTACGGCGTGCCACGTGTCACTATTTGACCCTCGGCCTCTGAAAAAGTTTTCTGAGATATCTCGGCCTGTTATCTTTCCATCCTGACAGGTATGACCTCAATTGGATTCTCTGAGAGAGAGTTATGCCAAGTGTCACAACGTGACCTGTTTATGGGATAATACAGGAGAGCGAACTTGTACGGCGTGCCACGTGTCACTGATTCAACTTCGGCCTCTAAAAACGTTTTCTGAGATAGTACAGTCTGTGTACTACCTGTCAATTTTCACGAAATTTCATTTGGAGCTTCCTAGCCCAAGTTATGACCTTTTTCCCAAGGTCACCTGATTTTGACTCAGATCTGGAAGAGGCAGAAACCCTCTATTGTACAGATCATAAATCACAAAGTACAACGAATTAGAGGTTGTCCTTTGGACACAAGGTACCTGGAGATTTTAGCTTCGTCCTGTAACAATTTCAGATCCGAAAACTTCGCCAAAACGGATTTATAGCGAAAGTGCTACGATGACTGGTTTTTTCTATGTAAAACCCTAACCTTCAAATTGCCGTAAGTAAAGCAAGTGTCTTTAGTGCCATACCTTGTCTTCCTTCAGGTTAGCTATGATACCATGTTAAAATTCAATATGCTAAGATAGAAAATAGCAGCATTACATTCCATTTCACAATAATAGCATATACAGGATCACTGAAGAAACAACAAGCATAGCATAAACACAAGAGACAGAGATTTATCCTGGGAAACCCTCATGGGATAGAAAACCCAGCAAAGCTTCCTCAATATAGATGACCAGCAATATACAAAGATGCAAACCCTAAGCATAAGCTCCTTCTTCTCCATAGCAGACCTCTCCTCCACAAGTGCGCCTTTCTCAAGTGAGTGAGTGAGTGTCAAATGAGGAACACACCTCCTCTATTTATACACTACACTGACATGTATTTTACATAGGTACACGTAGGCTCGTATTTAACCAATGGGTTAAATACCCCACTACAACTGACTGGGCCGACCCCTCTAGGGTGGTCTAATAACCCTTTGACCCACATAACACATAAAGGGCCGACCTCCACTAGGGAAGTCTAATAACCCCAGTTACCACATTCTGACGGAGGAATAAACATCTCCGGATATACAATAATATCTTTACGGAGGAATGAAACATCTCCGGAATAATAAAGTACAATTATAATATTCTTTGAAGTTACAATATCTCAACAAAAGGCTCTGAAGAGCACTTGGGGTTACTGGATCTCAAAGTGTTGAGTCGGAAGGACTCTGAATAGCACTTTTTAATTTCATCACACTTATTTTATTTTGATTAAATGATTCATTTTGTATCTATCATCAAGTACTACGGGAACTACCATGTTAAACGAGGGAAACCAACATGCAAAGAGAGAGAGAGACTAGAGGTACCTAAGAAAGCTTACCGAGACCATCCAAAGAATTGGACCTTGTCCTCAAAAGTTAAAAGGAGTATAATGTGAAGATACATAATTTAATAAAAGATAATTACCAGTAGTCTTTTATGACTAACATGCACAAAAGCCTCAAGGCTAATGTTATTATTGCAAGCTTTACTAATAATGTGTCATTTTCTAAATTATGAAATATATTTATGGCTTCTACATTATCTAAATATTATTAATGAGGCATTAATAGTTAAATTAAAATATCATTATTATTATAATTATTGCTAATATAATTATTATTGGGAGCTGAAATCAAATCACTTATAGTTAAACAATTGGAAAAAGTCCTAGTTCAAAAGGACTAGATATTTAATTAAATAATATCTTTTAAATATTAATTAATTCATTTCAAGAAACTAATTATTTCAACAGTCCTAATTAAAAGACGCCCCTACATAAAGAGGGCATATCCCAAGTTTGAAGGTATCTATCTTTTCATTGTCATTATCTGATGGTAATTAAAGGACAAAGGACTTCTGCTCCAAGAAACTGAACCAACAATAACCCTAGGTCATCTATCTCTTTTGCATGTTGGTATCCAGCTCGGAGGGATCCATACAAAACCAGGAACCGTTGTAGGATCATGGTTGGGAGGAACACGGTGGCCCCAATGTTATCTAGCTAGGGAAATCATCCTAACAGGTTAGCTAAATACAATAGGTTCTGCATTAATTATCATTGAATGTGCAGGTTCCTACAGGAAGGGATCAAGGACCAAGCAGTCATGCTTCTACAGGAAAGGATCGAGTGCCCAAGCAGCCAGGTATGCACTAGTAATTGTTTCCATTTTATTTTCAGTTATTATAAACCTAGGCTTTTACATTAGAATCGATACATCAGCATTGTTCTCATCACAATATTACCAGTAGCCAGATGTACTACCCAAAAATCCGTGGATGGTCTAGCAGGTCTAGAAAATCTAGCTTGTGCTAGACAAACACCCCATAGCAAACTTAGGAACCCTGCTCTACATTTTGGGAGACTTTCCTTAGTTTTCCCATATTAACTCCCAGGTCAGGGTTATAGCATCATCTAAAATACTTATGTTTTCTGTAGATTCGTCTTACCATTTCATAATGCAGGGATATCATATGTTCTCCTTTCTTTTTAATCATTTATTGTCATTCTTTTTATGCTAGGAATCATTAAATAGAAATAATAAATAGTAGCAATGTCAACACGAGATATCCTAGTCACCCTACACGTCGAATGATGGAAGAGATCACATTAACTTTTACTATTTCTTTTGTTCTTCAACAACTAAGTACAATCTTCCACATTATTAATAGCAACACGATTATCACCAACAGTCAACTCATCACAAAGAATTAACGCATCAAGCATATTCCAGGAATTACAATTTACAAACTTAGTCTCAGGCATTTTCATTCTTGCATCCTAAACTTTTGAAAATAAACTCAACGATTATCATTTCAAAAATCAATAGTCCACAGCATACAAAATCTTTAACATATCAACCTATGTGTCAAGAGATCAAACCCCACCCAAGGCTGTACCATTGACTATGCTATCCTAATAAATTCCACAGTATAGCATTAATACCGCAACCCATGCTCTCTCAAAAGCCAAACGAAATAGTAGCTAGGGCTACGACTTCTAACTAAAACACAGAAGGGTTACACAGCATTCTTCAACCAAACATTACGAAATAACATACAGATAAGCGTTATTCATAAACAAAGGGACAGGGATCGATTCCCTCTATCATTTCATTTGAGACCCTTTTAGCTTTCTGCCTATTATAAACCACCAGAAACACAGCAGTAAAGATCCAAATCTTAGAACATAACAGGCTTATTAATTTAGCCTCAAGGTTACGATTCGTTCCATCAAACATTCATAATAGCAACCAACGTCTTTTGAAAAACCTTAGATAAAGACATCATTCATATAAAAGAAAACGCAGAGAATAAATAGGGTACCAAAACCTTATAAATTTACACATAAGGACATTCCAGGGCCCATCCAAATTAATTTCGCAGACATAGGTCTCTAATGTAAACCCCATTTCATTTTGAGCATTATTGTTATCATCAAGAGTTCAACAAAATTCAGACATAGAGCCGGATGGCCAAAACCTCCTACTAGGACACTCTAGGGCCTGTAAAAGTCAATAGATACATCTCTTTACAACAGTCAGCCAACGACGACTTCCAGGAACTCAAAACTTGTCACAGTGAACCCAATTGAGCTCACAAGGTTCTGCATAGCAAACATCAACAGTAAACTCCACAAAGGCGAGAGGGGGAGTTAAGAAAATGGTGAAATCTGACTTACCATTCGTGACCCAGTCAGAGTCGAGGTACTACCCATCAACTAATAGCCATGTAGAAGGGGGATGCCACATGAACACCTGCCAAACAAGTGAACTACACGAAGTTAAAAACCCTGAGATGTATTATCAAGAAATTCATCAAATCGAAGTAGTAGGAAAATGTAATATCCATTACCAGAGAAGAAATTACCTTCTTGGTCATTTGCCATCTCTACATACGAAGACCCCAAGGTGTGCTAACCATGAGCCAAGCTCAGGTCAGTATACGAAACCCTCAACGCATCCACGGTAAAACAAGTGAAAAGAACCACAACATTGAACCTTCGTTGGTGTGGAAACCAACAGAGAACCCTCATCATAGCTGGCAGCGTTGGCCATGTGCCATCGTAGAAGTGCAATCAATGCTACCAGCAAACCCCAAAGATCTCGTTTTGGACCCAAAACTCTATAGTAGAAGATTCATGCTTGCTCAACAAATTTTAATAAACCCACAAGTAGTTGCAAAGGCCATAAGCATTGCCCAAGTGACTAGTAACACATTACCAAGTCAACAATTTTATAAAAGTTCAACAAGTTTCACAAACAACTTCCAAGGCTTCTAGAGGTGCCGATCTCTAATCATCCCATACTTTGGGTTGCAAAATTATTGGGACCATGTAGTAAGTAGTCTAGGTGAATGCCGCTATAAGTACACCATCAAATAGATACAAATGGAATGCATTAGAGAAACTCGCTAAGTAAGTCAGCAGTCTCCACTTCTTACAACCTACCTCTCGGTAGCCCTGCTGGGGTACTTTTCCCTCGAAATGATCAAGCATTCCACCATGGGCCTCAAACACCACCAGGAGGGATCCATCTCACCTCAATTGTCAGTTAGACTTTAATAAGCATGCACACAAACTCTTAAAGCTGTAAGAAGGAGATTTGCATTATGATCTTCTAAACATTTGTACACTTGTGACAGATTTACACTTCTATTCATTACAACGCTTCCGCAAAACTATAGGATTCACAACTAGTAAGATCAGGATACCTTGAAACTCAGACCTTTCAACATATCACAAAAGAAGCATTGGTGTAATATGTTCTTAGCAGAGTTGGAATTAATTTACGTATCATAATTCTTAAAATAGATTTTATTACATTAGCAGAAAATTTTAAATTTTTTCTATTTTTGGGGACATTACACCGCAATCCGCACTTGCAATGCGGAAGTTGAAATGCAGAATCACTATTTTGTAAACCTTGAAAATTTGGAGTTCTGCAATTTGCATCAGCAACACAGAAGTCGGAATGCGGAAATGTTATTTTTAAACCCTGAATTTTTGGAGTTCCACAACCCACAATCCGTAATGCAGAAGTCGGGAATGCAGAAGCGTTTAGAACTCATCTTTATAAATGAAGCTCCCGCAATCCACAATCCACAATGTGGAAGCATTCAAAACTCATCTTTATAAATGAAGCTCTCGCAATCCGCGATGCGGAAGTCGGGAATGCTAAAGCGTTCAAAACTAATCTGTATAATGGTGGGTCTCACAACCTGAAATCCGCAATGCGGAAGTCGGGAATGCAAAAACCTCAACATTTAACCATGAAGATTCGCAATCCGCATTTCTTAAATATTAACTATGAAATTATAAATTGGAAATTGTAGAAATTACAATTAGATTGTTTATTAAATAGTAATACATGTTTAAAATCTAATTGAAGCTTCATGCAAGGTTTTGTAGGATTTAAACTGTCATCATGTTAAACTGTGCTAGGTAATGATGCTTATAATCCTAAGCTAGTAGGCCCATAAAAGAAGTAAGGTAACTTATATCCTAAACTTTATAATGTTATCATATTAAATTATATAATGTAAACAGATCTTAATATTTACAAAAAATTAAATTAATAAAAACTATTATAATCCTAAACGTTATAATGTTATCATATTACATATTAAATGTTATAATGTAAATGGATCTTATCATTTACACAAAATTAAATTAATAAAAACTCTGCAACCATGTATTTATTGTTCGATCAATAAACAATAATTTAATTACAGACAAAAATATGTTCCCATTAATAATTATTGAATAAGTCAAGAATAGTCACATAGATCAAAATTAGATCAACCATGAAGAGGAATGTCATATGCAGAGTTAATGGCTGGGGTTAGCAGGAAAAAAATCCCATCAAGAATTAAATCACTACAAGTATGGTCTTTGGGCATGGAAATACAATTTTAGACATTGGCAAGTCATCAACTCCAACAAGTGTTGTCGTTTGACTTGTCAAATCATAATATAACAAAGGTATCTGGTCAAAGTTGCACATAAGTACAATGTTTCCAATCGTACGGAATGGAAGATATCCATTGCACTTCTTATTTATATCTATGGTGAGGTATTTGATGAGTTTTCAGCTCATTCCACTACCATATTCCCAATATTGCATTATATCACCACACCACACAACAGTGAAACGGTGATGTACAATCCACAACAATTGATTTTGATGAAGCGCAAGACACATAGATCCCTTACTCAATTCACGATGGAAAAAATGGATAACCCACTTATTTTTCTCTATATCAAAAGAATATAGCTTGTGCTTGATTCTTGGGATTCCACAAAATATAAACATCTCAACATGATACCAATATATTTTTCCTTTATAAAATATGGCATCCCTAGGAGGTATGGGCTCTGCATCAGATAAGTCTATATATCTCCATGTCCTATTAATACTGCTGCACATACTATATTTTGACACATGTCTCTCAAAAGCATGTTTTATGTGTATCCAATCATGTTTTGCTTCACTAATGTTTCTAAAGATGGTGAAGAAACCCTAATATCCAATTTCAATAGAGCCTATAAAGGTTCATACTTTGGTAAAAGGGTTCAATACATAATATTGTTTATAAACATGATTTGGATCAGGGATATATAACAGAAGAAAGAAACCACATGAAGCTTCAAGGGTGTATAATGTATTTGGGAATGGTATACTAAGATGTGATATTACAACTTTGTTATTAATGTATGGACACATAGCTTCAGCTCGATACAGATTCCATTCCTCAATGAAGAAACCAATCTCTTCCCTGTGTTTCATGTGCCATCTCCCAATAAGATTATTTTTGCATATAATCTCATCCCACATCTTAGATATTGTTTTGAAGTGAAACAATGCAGAGAGTGGAATCCATAAAAGTATCATTTCAAGTATCTCAACTGGTAGAAAGCTCCATGTAGAAGGATACATTGTAGTATCGATTGTACTACAGATTAGAAAATACCAACAAATACGAAAACAAGTCAATAACAAAAAGATATTTTAATATTTCAAAGTAGTAATTGTATATAACAAAATAAAGAAAATTGTATTTAAAAAAGAAAATGTATTAATGTTTATGTCCTAATGTTTATCAGTTATCCTAATGTTTATTATTTAATGTATTAATCTCTATTAATGCATTAAATAATAAACATTAGGATAACCATAATATTTAATATTAATATATTCTTATGTCCTAATGTTTATAATATTTATTGCTTATCCTAATATTAATTATTTATATTAAGGTTTCTTATCATATTTAAAACCTAATGTTAACTTAATTTGTACGTTTAATGTTTAAATATTGGGTTTAATGTCTATTTCCTAATGTTTAAACTTAATATATAAATATTTATTTAAAAATAATTACATATAAGTTTAACTTCATATTAATATTAACGTAATGTTTAATATTAATATTAAATCAATACTTAGAACCTAATGCTAACCAAATCTTTAACCTAATCTCAAACCTAATATAAAAAAATTTAAAATAATTACATATATGTTTATAATGTCCCAAGTTTATTATTTAATCTATTAATGTGTATGTAGCAAGCCATAGTAATGTGTATCTATTAATGTGTATCTATTATTAATGTGTATCTATTAAGCCATATTAATGTATACACATGTGTATCCATTAATGTGTGTCGATTATTAACGTGTATCTATTAATGTTTATAATGAAATAATGTTTATGCAATAATGGTTTGTAACACATCCAAAATCCAAATTAGTATTTTTATGGAATTTTCAGAACTTTTCACAATGACCCCTTAACTCATATGTAGTATTACATATAAACACTTTTTCCATCATCAACATTTTCTCATTCCATAACACTTATACATTGCACATGATTAGCCATACTTGTATAAATATTACTATTAATCCAATCTCTGGCTCCTTCCCTTCTAACAATCAACATTTTCTCATTCCATAACACTTATACATTGCACATGATTAGCCATACTTGTATAAATATTACTATTAATCCAATCTCTGGCTCCTTCCCTTCTAACAATTAGTTTATTTATACACAACAAACACCCTATAGTAATGTATGCAAAAAGTGTAAACTTGTGTGATAGACATTTAACATTCTTTAATGAAAACACTCACCATTTAGATCACAATTATAAAGTAGAATAAAACACATAAGAAGCAAAGATGAGAGAGACCAATATAAGTGGTTCAGCCAAATCTATGGGCTGCATCCACAAAGAAATGTCACATTACTATTTATCAGGATAGAGGGATTACATCTTGCAACACAGTTGTTGCAAACTTAATTTCCACTTTCTAAAAGCTGCAAACATATAATATATAATAGGTACATTAATCAGGATCAAGTTATTTAACTATCCCTTCCTTAGACGCTCTCCTGATTCACTATGGAAGAGTAATTTCACAATATATAAAACAGAGACAAGTTGGATCAATCGCTAGCATAAAATATGACAGAGAAACTCCAATGCTAGACCAAATCACTGGCATATCAATCGTTAGTGCAATTATGTGACACAGATCCATGTTGGACCAAATGGCTGGCATATCAATTGTTAGCACAAACATTTGACAGAGATCCAATACTAGTCATATCAATCGTTATCACAATATATGACAAAGATATAATACTGGACCAAAATCGTTGGCATATCAAAGTTAGCACAATATATTGACAGAGATATAATACTGGACCAAAATCATTGGCATATCATTGTTAGCACAATATATATTGACAGAGATCTAATACTGGACCAAAAACGTTGCTATATCAAAGTTAGTACAATATATTGACATAGATCTAATACTATACCAAAAACATTGGCATATCAAAGTTAGCACAAAATATATTGACAGAGATCTAATACTGGGCCAAAAACGTTGGCATATCAAAGTTAGTACAATATATTGACAGAGATCTAATACTGGACCAAAAACGTTGGCATATCAAAGTTAGCCCAATATATTGCTAGAGATCTAATAATGGACCAAAACATTGGCGTATCAAAGTTAGCACAATATATTGACAAAGATCCAATACTGGACCAAAAACATTGGCATATCAATCTTAGCACAATATATTGACAGAGATCCAAGGCGTTCAATGTTGGCATAGCATTATGAATAGATATATACAAGCAGCATAACATATAGTGAAAATCCCCAACGCTTCGTGGTAGTGATGTTATAAAATTATAGATCCTACAGGAATCACACAAATTCAAGGAAAAAATAAAAATAGAGATCAAAGCATTCAATACTGGCATAACATTAAGAACAGAGATCCAACACAGATTATCAAATGGCAGCAATCTCAGTGAACAAAGATCTACAGCAGCATAACATATAGCGTAAATCCCCAACGCTTCGTGGTAGTGATGTTATAAACTTATAAATCCTACAGGAATCACACAAATTCAACGCATCAATAAAATACAGAGATCCAAGGCGTTCAATGTTGGCATAGCATTATGAACAGAGATCCAATACGGATTATCGAGTGGCATCAATCTCAATGAACAGAGATCGACGGGGTTCAAGTCTTTAAATAAAGCATACGAAAGGAAAACGTGACCTCTGTCCCCTCAAAGATGTGGCGCTACTGTGATCTTACAGGGATCACAAATTAAAACCATGCAAAAGGGTTATAGGAATTGAAATCTGCGACCTATGATCCCACAGAGATCTCCCATTGAACAGAAAAATAACCATACACAAAAAGAGGTTTTAGTGACTTATCGTTCAGGGATGTAGGAAGATGGCCCTCTTCCTCCAGGTTATCCTCCTATTCACTCGATCTCAGCTACCAAACCATTCATGCAATTTGCATAGACCGAATTCCCTTAGATGCCCTCGAGGAGTTCTGCAGTCGCCCCCTTTCTCCTCTCCCAAGCCCCCCTTTTCTAAATCAAGAAACCCAATAAGAGTCCTTATGAGAGTTTGATCCTCTCCTCGAGATGACAAATGGATGACAATGAGTATTAGCGCTTCTTCTAACTAAGCAAGTGGCATCTTTTGGAGTGCCTACTCACCTTGATCTCTTAGCGCTCCTTAACTAGGAAAGCGACTAACTCACCTACCCTTTAAATGAATCGAAAATGTCTTTCCATCGTGTCAAATCCAAAAGGGAGTTCTCTAATATATCGTTAAGACACATTTTTAGTCCTTATCCATTCTATTTATAAATCATACACTTAGAACATGTATAATGAAAATACATTTAGAATGAGGAGTATGCTCTCCCAATTCATGATCTTTATTCACGTATATATATTCATATTTTAAAGTCTTCTATCCTTAATATTTATCCGTAACCATTTATATTTATAAAGGTTAACACTTTCTTTTGAAACCACTTGTCATATATATTTATCTCAAGATATAATTTGTAGTTAATTATATTTATATCTCTACTAATAGTCCAAGCTTCTGTTAACTTTTCATAATATATTTTAATAGCATTCTAATTAAAATATATATGTTTATATAAAAAATTATGCAGCCTTTGCATGATTAAGTCATCACAAGGATTTTTGTATAAACCTGCCTTTCTCCCACTTTATGTTCAAGGTGAAAATTGGAAAGAGACTTAGTGTATATATATATATATAGGAATTTCTCCCATATTCAGGAAGGTGTTTATATATATATATATTAAGATGATTACTTAATTTCTTAAAATCATCAATTAATGTTTAGCTTCAAGCTTAAATAAGGTATAGGAGTCTATTATCAACTTGTGATAAGTAGTCACTCTACTAGGGATTTAGGAAAACTAAATAAGTGGTTGTTAAGTGCTTACGAAAACTAGGATGGCATTTGTCATCAATGTCTTAGTTTTTCATGTCTTCCTAGTGAGACGACTTCTCTCCCCTAGTGGATTCAATTGCCCGTCCTTTAGTTGTATACGTCTTTAGTCTCCTAAGTTTACAACTTTAGGAATTTAAACCACATAACATAGAAGGTTTACTCGTGGGGCCTTGGCCTTGAGCTCCTCACTAGAAAACAACTACAATATGTATTTACATTACAAAATATTAAGGATATAAAAGAGGGATATCACATTGATGTTTATAATGTATTAATGTTTATGTCTTAATGTTTATAATGTTTATTATTTATCCTAATCAAGTTATTATCTATCCACACTTAATATTTAAACCTAATATATAAATATTTAAAACAATTACATATATGTGATGATCCCTTAATTATTTAATATACTATTTTAAGTTCTCTTAAATAATTAAAGATCAATCAAAAGAATATGCGAGAATAATTAAGTGAGAATAATCATAATATTATGTCATAATTAATATATGAAATGTTTATGTCTTAATGTTTATAATGTATATGAATGTTTATGTCTTAATTACATATATGTTTTTAATGTGCTAATATTTATAATGTATAAATGTTTAGTATTAATTTCAAGTATTACTATTTAGTATTAATGTTTATTAATTTAAGGTATTAAATGCTTATGTGCTAATGTTTAAAATGTTTATTATTTATTAGAATGTAAAAGTCCACATTAATATTAACCTAATGTTCCCTCGATACGGGTGATCAGCTGGCACCCACCTCGGCCACCGCTCAACCGGAGACGTTGCCACCACGCCCCCCTATACGTGGCGGCAGACCTCACATTCACGAGCCTGCTCCAGTTTTGATGGAGGCCATACACCTAGCCACTGCAAACGACGGACAACGCAGCAACCTAGACGACAGCGTTTATTTAAGGCTGGAGGACGAGGGTGTTAACTATAGGACATCTCCTCTCGGCTTCTGGGACCTGCATTCATTTTCGTCACGTGTAATGAGGATGACAGACCATGATATTAATTACCTCGGCTCTTTAAAACCCTTTGTCGACATGAACGGTGCACCGATTGTTGAGCTTTGGTTATTCTCGGTGATTTCTCCTTCTGCGTCTGTGAACTTTTGTGCAGTTCCTGAGTCTCCCACTACCATGACGAATCGCACCAGGAGGCTTTCTCATCATGGGAGTGGCCGCAAGAGCAACAGTCATCGGCCCAAGGTGGCCATGGATTGGTTAGTGATGGATGGTTATGCCGAGTGCATCTCTGCGCAAACTAGAAGCCTTATCAATGGGTGGGAGGCTCGTAGGGTGGCGGCACTTCTTGCCTCTGGAAGCAATGGTGCTGCCATTAACCATTACTGGTTGCTCAAAAATATGATGAGCACCCTCATTGAAGAAATGGAAGCTAGCTGGAAAGCTAGCTCCAGCATTGTCCGAAATGTCAAGGTCGGTCTGAAAGAGGTGGCGGAACACTCCAACACTCTTGACGCCAACATGACCTAGGAGATTTTCTCCATTGGAATTAATTCAGAACTTGTGAAGCAGATAAACAAAAATGAAGGTGCCGTTGGGGCAACACTAAACACTGGGTCTACAAAACAGAAATCTCAGGCAAAGAATAACAAAGGTTCAGCTCCTGCTACCACTGATCCTGACGATGCTCCGGATGGCATGCACACTCCAGGTTCTCCTTCTCCAACTCTGCCCCCACCGAGGAACTTTGAAGATTTTATGCTGCTTGCCCCATCGTCAAGGAAGAACCAGAAGAACCCCCTGCAAAATGAAAATTGGGTTGCCATAGCTCCCGGTCTCTCTGCGACTATCAGCTTTTTTGTTTGTATTATTTGCACAGACTAGTTTTTTGCATAGATAGACAGTCTAAGTTTTTCAGTTTGATGAAAGTCCCAATTTTTTTAAGGGAAGACCATTCCCAAAAGGTCTTAATTTTGTATTATGTCAGTTATTATAGTATCTTTGAGCAATTGGGATGGTGGCTTCAACACATGAGGCCTCCCCAATATGCAAAACTCTCTTCGGCTCTAGATGTATATTCTGTTTCTGTTAATGAAATTCTGATCTGCAACTTACAAAAAATATATATATATTAACCTAATGTTTAATATTAATTTATAAACCCAATACATAGAACATAAACCTAATGTTAATATTAATATTAACCTAATATTAATATTAATTTAATGTTTAGTATTAATATTAAGCTAATACTTATAACGTAATGTTTCTAATATTTATTATTTAAACCTAATTTTATTATTATTATTTAAACCTAATGTTCATGGTAAAGTTAACTTATCTAAATCTAATATTTAAACCTAATGTTAATGGTGATGTTAAATGCTTATGTACTAATGTTTAAATGTTTATTATTTATTCCAATGTTTAATTTCACATTAATATTAACCTAATGTTTAATTGGAGGTGCATTCTACACGGCAGTAGGGGGAGATGTGTAACTCCTTCCGTGCTCATCCTATGGTTGACATTATAAAAAATAATAAAATATTATAAAAAGTAACATGTGGGGCTCAAATTATATTTAAAATATTTAGAACGGCATCTATATATATATATATATATATATATAACTACACAAGTTAAATAAATTAAAACCATAAACATTGCATTACACATTTCCTTAACATTTGTCTAAAAAGGAGTTTACACCTATGAGAGATTTGATCCCTCTCGGCTCTTGGTAGATCCTCTTTTAGATGGATCTATGCTGGTATTAATATAAAACCAATACATAGAACATAAAATTAATGTTAATATTAATATTAATTTAATATTAACTTAATGTTTAATATTAATATCAGGCTAATACTTATAACCTAATGTTTATAATGTTTATTATTTAAACCTAATGTTATTATTAGTATTTAAACCTAATGTTCATGCTAATGTTAACTTATCTAAATCTAATATTTAAACCTAATGTAAACCTAATGTTAATGGTAATGTTAACTTATTTAAATCTAATGTTTAAACCTAATGTTAATGAAAATGTTAACTTATCTAAATCTAATGTTTATAATGTTTAATAGTGCAATATGACAATCTATAAAACTAATCAATCTAGCAATTTATCAAAGTATGGTAATTTATAAAACTATAAAACTATTCAAAAGCATTTATATGAACATTACCTGGAAATAAAAACTCTTGTTGAAGAGTAATCTGAGAATGTTCCAAAGACATACATATAGACTTATTAAGAATTACCACTTTTAATTATTGAAGGAGTACAGAATGTGTCTTAAGGATGAAGGTAGCACTTGTGTTGGGCAATGATAGAGGAGGTAAATGCTTCACTTTCTCTTTTATTTTCTTGGCTGCCCCTTAAACAATAATATGCCCAATCTTCCAATATGCCTATATGCCCAATCTGCTAACATATATATATATATATATATATAATTGGGTTAACTTATTTGTCACTTATTTCCAATCCAATCTACATTCTTTACATAGTTTGTTTAGTGGAAACTAAACTTAATGTGCATTCTGTTTCTGAGAATGTTCGAGAGGCATACACATAGACTTATTAAGAATTACCACTTTATTGAAGGAGCACAGAATGTTTCTCAAGGATGAAGGTAGCACTTGTGTTGGGTAATGATAGAGGAGTTAACTTCTTTTCTTTCTCCTTTATTCTTTTGACTGCTCCTTAAATTTATCTTGACCAAGGGGATGGAACCTTCTTCAATCTGCTATGTAGAATAGTAGCATCTATACTTATAAAAACCCAAAAAATAGCAGTCATAGTTAAGAAAACCCAAAAATATTTGCAACTGTGTCTTATCCTTGATTACATGTTGAAAAGTAAACAAATATATAACTCTTCTAAATGTTCTACATGAGTCCTTAAATAAATGAAACAAACCAAAAGAAAATATATATACACAATTAAAAATGGAAGATGGCCAAAGATGTCTTCCATCCTTTTCTGGAACATCAAAGGTGCATTGTTCACGACAAATGTAATTACTCTCCATTGATATTGGTTGTGGGGAACCACAAAACCATTTTTAGATCTATCTTTTAGAAGAATGATTTTGGGGTTTTAACCATATAGTCCTTCCTTAATTTATGAAGAACCAGAGCTAATGCTTGTTCAACATGAAACTCTCCATTCTTAATAATCTATTACTCTTATCATCTCTTTTAGTGTATTATCGTGTTCATCCTGTACAGAACTATCATCTGGAATCATATATACATATACATTTGTACATGGAACTCATATTGAAACTCCTGAAATAAAAATATAAACTTTATGTAAAATGAAGTCATAACCATAATTGAACTGAAACCATGTAACAAAGGTTTGTACATTATTATTATATATATATATATATATAACTAAGTAGCATAGTTGGAAATAGTAAAAGGTGAACCATTTATAACTCTGATTCTAACATTAGCTAGTTTTGGTAAATAAGTAGGGAAAAAAAGGGCACTACACTCTTAGTAACTGGAAACACTATTCTTTCCTCGACACTCTTAACCATTTTCTGCAATCTAAGGATGTGAGGGTGTTCTCACATCTTAGTTCATAATGATCTTTCTGCATGGTAATATTGATAAATAGCGGTTTCCTTTCAACTGAGACACTTTCAAAAAACATGGCTCGCCTCACCCTTTTCTTCACTATTACTCAATATTTGAGATTATATTAATTTTCCCTTGTGGCAGACGACACAACACAGTTTGTAGGGAAAAAAAAGGGCACTACACTCTTAGTTTGGAAGAGGAATATCTAAACGGACGAGGGGACAGAGACACAATTGCAAGCAATGTAAACGATTTGAACAGACCAATGTGCAGACCAATAGCACATGCAATTTAATACACATTGTAGATCAATACTCATTGCATAGACCAATAGCACATGCAATTTAATACAAATCGGTAATAATCCCAACAAAATGCATTATTTTAAAATAATCTCAGCAAAATGTTAATCCAACCAAAATGATAATCCAAGCAAATCCCATATAAGCAAATCGCGGAATGATAATCCAAGCAAATTGCATATAAGCAAATCGCACGTACTTTTTCTCCCTCGCAAGTGTTGCAAGTATGTTGATGCTAGGTATGTGTCGTAGGTACACGGATAGTGTGCTTGTTGCTATTGCTATAGCTCGTCTGGTTGTATGCTTGTTGTAGGAGATAATACATCGCGTGCTAGTGGAGCGTGGGGTATAATAGAACCCTAGGAGATAATTGAGTGTTTTGAGCGTTACAAATTGGGGGAGGCGAACGTTACAAAGTGGGGGAATTGAAATGCACAATGCAACAGTAGAAGTTGAGTGTTTTGAGCGTTACAAATTGGGGGAGGCGAACGTTACAAAGTGGGGGAATTGAAATGCACAATGCAACAGTAGAAGAGGAGAATGGATTTTAATTTTTTGACCTCTTAATAATAAATATTACATGTAACTGAAAAAAAGTTGTATATGAGTTAATTTGTTAAATTTAAATGGTCATCAAATTTTTGAAAAATAAAAATTCATCAACCTCACCTCCACCCTAAAATTGAAATAAATAATATGCCTAATTACCCCTTCCTTATAATTCATTTCCATAATATTAAATAAATAACTTATATTTGACACAATTTTAGGTAAAAAATATTATAAATAGGTTAAATATATAATTAAATTATAATATTAAATAATTTATATTTGACATATTTCTTTGTTAAAAATAAAATCAATATGTTGATTTTTTTTAAATAAATATTATCAATGTGTTAAATACTTTATAGTGTAGTTGTTATTAGTTATAACCACACTAATTTATTTATTGTAAATGTGTTAATTATATTTAATTAATATATTAATAATTCATTTTTTAAAAATTGGTATTGAAATATTATTGAATATTTAGAATTAAATTATAATATTAATATATTTAATTTATAATAATAATTAAATAGATTTTTCATTTTTTTTAAATTGGTATTGAAATATTATTGAATTTTTAAAATTAATTTGTAATATTAATATATTTAATTTATAATAATAATTAAATAGATTTTTATTTTAAATTTAATTTGAAATATTGTTAAAAAATATTTAAGTTAGAAGGTTATAAAATATAATTTGGAAGAGTTTTTTTAACACTAAATAATTAAATAAATACTATATGCATGTGTTAACTAAAAAATTGATTTATACTTTATTATTATTATTAATTTTCTTAAATTTCAATTTAAATAAATGATAAAAACATTTATCATATAAATGATTAAATATTAAAAATATTTATTTTAAATTTAATTATACATAAATTGATTATAAATAAATGATAAAAACATTTATAATATAAATTATCAAATATTAAAAATGTTAATTTTAAATTTAATTATAAAAATATAATATTTATTTGAAAAAATATTAATTTTAAATTTAATTATAAAAATACAATATTTATTTGAAAAAATGTTAATTTTAAATTTGATTATAATATCATATTTATTTCAAAAATATATATATAGGAAAAGCACATTGAATGATTTCATAATTTTATTTTTTATTATAAAAATATAATTATTATATTTTGCAAAAAAGTATATGGAAAAAACACATTGATTTTTAAAAAAATTATAATATAATTCAATTTTATAATTTGAAATATTATCTTAATTAATTAAAGCTTATAATGAAATGTAAATGATTATATTTATTTTTTCATTTTTATAATATTATTGTCT
This sequence comes from Larix kaempferi, assembly GCA_027924585.1. Taxonomy (NCBI): domain Eukaryota; kingdom Viridiplantae; phylum Streptophyta; class Pinopsida; order Pinales; family Pinaceae; genus Larix; species Larix kaempferi. The sequence goes on from BSBM01000738.1 coordinate 14,507,656, forward strand.
ATACTAAAAACTACTATTTATTTTATTTTCTATATAGTGAAAAATCATTAAAAAATATTCAAACCCTATATAATTCATTTACAAGCAACTTCCATTGCTTCCACCTATTGACAATTATAAAAATTATATGCCACTTTGATTTTTGTTTTACACATATTTCTAAGTAGTATAATTCTCAAATAACTTTGAGATTGGACATGCGTACAATCCCAGAACACTTTACACTGCATAACTAAGAGCAACAGATCGAAGTCTGCATGTGAGTGTATTACACACACACTTTCTAACATATTCCGTCAATACAAATATTCGTCCATCGTTACTAAACTCGTTATGCACACAGAATTCATACGTCTGCCCAAGCAATCGGCAGAAAATGGATATTGAAACGTGATATGAGTCTGATCACTTATGTAATGTTTGGAATTTGAAAGCTTTGAAGCTAAGAGCAAAACAATTACTGCTATCTTCTTTGAAAATTGATAGTTTTAATGCTGAGAGCAAAAATTAGTGCAAACAAAAGTGCGAATGCCGCTGTAACAACTGCAACTGGTCCCATAAAATCGTGCCTATATCCAAAGTAGCTCCTCAGAAATTTGTTCACTTGCTGTTTCGTACCATCTGTCATCAGCATTTCATCTGAATTATCCCCGAATTGAGACGCTATCAATCCATAGAGAGTCCATGAAAAGGGAGAACCCCAGTAATACCATCTCCACCACACAGGAATCCGCTGCAACAATTAAAAAAGCCATCGACGTGAATACAGTTATAAACATGAAGATGAGAGAGTGAGTTGATTAAGTAGAGGCTGGTGAGAAATCTCACCGGGCGTGGAATTAAGAAGCCGCAGAAAACCATCCAGATTGCAATGAAACCGGTGGAGAGAGTGGAAGCTGTGCTTGCATTAGGAGTGAGACCCACCGTCATCATCCCATAATATGTGGTGTAAAGGAGCGTGAAGAACATCATATACAAATACCAAGAGAATTTGGCCGCTGTCAACCCGAAGCCGATGAATCCATAAACCGTCACTCCATACACCACCGTTTGTACAAATATGTATGGTAATTCGATCAAAACCTAACCCACAAAAATATTACTTTATAATTTCACCATAAATATATCTTTCGTATGATATCTTTGGTACGTGAGAAAAGCCAACGGCAAACAAAGCAGCCGAAGCATGCTGTACAGCAAGCTGGTTATTGCGGATCGTGCAATTTACGGTTCTTCTAGATAAATTCTCTATTTATCTCTTTTCATTATAAATATAAATTCAAAGGCTCTACTAGATAAATTCTATATTTATCTTTTTTCATTATAAATATAAATTCAAATAATAACAAAGTACATGAGAAGGTTTACCTGAGCAAGGGCATAGGGCAGAGCGGAGTACATTCCAGCAGCCTTTTCCCTGTAGAAGACCGTTCTTTCCACATCGACTACTGGTATCACAGAGACAACATTGCTCAAACCTAAGAAGATAATTGCGGCGAACATGGATCCCATTGCATTCAATATATCTTGCTGCCTGTGTCTGGAAAATATTACAACCATCCATAAATAATAAGAACCGAAATTAGGTTAACAAAAGTTTATTACTATAGTTATAGCTGAAATGAATGCTTACGTTTTCCGGCCCATTCCCCAGAAAGCGGTGCCAAAAAGCAAAGCACATGCAAGTGTGAATAAGAATCGAACGATGTTGTATTGAGGATTTCGCCAATAAGACCAATGCTGCTTCCACAGACAAGCCATGGTTTGAACTGCAAAGGGTTGAGCGAATTGTCTTTTGAAACTCAAATCTCCGGAGCCAGGGAAAGGTTTGCTACTTTCCTGAATTAGAGCTTCATTACGTCTGGGCACAAATTAACATCGATTATCTTTCCGCTCTTGACACGCTCGATCATATCATATCATATATATATATATATAAAACAAATAATGACTTAACACTCTCTATTTTATATATATATATAACAAATAATGACTTACTGACTCTGACTTACTGGTAAAGGGATGAATTTCTATAGATTTCTGCAAAATCAACTCCAAGGCGAATTGCTGAAGTGGCATTGGTTACTTCCAACATCCATGTAGCAGGGTTGTAACCAGGTGTGATTTTCGGTACACCTTCAATTGTCTCCAAGTAGTCCACAAGTGCTTGGGATTGAAAACCAAGAGGTCCCACGTAGATCACCTGTCCTCCTAGTTTCATCAACACTAGCTGCATTTCCACAAGAAAGATGTCCGAATTTGGTCAAATGACAGTCTGGTGTTTGTGATGGTATTATTAGATATTTATCAACCAACACGGAACTAAAACTAAATACAAGTTTTCGCCATTTTGCTAAAAGAGATATCTCAAATTACCTTTAAAAAGACTAAATAGAATTATTCATTAAAAAACATAGATATAATAGATTTAAAAAATCTAAAAAAAACTAAATTGAATTATACTCATCAATCCCAATAAAACTTCTGTAATAATCTCTATAATAATAAAAAGAATTTTGCTTAAATATACCTCATCGAAGGCCTCGAAGATATTAATGCTGGGCTGATGAATAGTGCAGACTACAGTGCGTCCAGTATCGACGGTGTTTCGGACGGTTCTCATAACAATAGCTGCAGCCCTTGCATCCAGTCCAGATGTTGGTTCGTCCATGAAAATTATTGAGGGATTTGCTACCAGTTCAACTGCTATTGTCAATCTCTTTCTTTGTTCCGTGGACAGACCATTTACTCCAGGGAATCCCACCAGAGCACCACTTAAATTATTCAACTCTACAAGATCCATTACTTCGTCCACAAACAACTGCTTACAGAGAAATATCGTTCACGATCTTGATCAACCTAATATATATTATTCAATTGACCTAAACTTATCTTGTATTTTACATACCATTTTTGTCTTAGAATCTACCTCCTCGCCAAGACGAAGCCAAGAAGAATAAACGAGGGATTCATAAACCGTAACATACGGTGAATGAATATCAGTTTGTTCGCAGTATCCAGAAATCCTGGCAAAAGTTTCCTGCTTCTTAGGATAGCCAGAGATTGTAATCGATCCTTCGATGTATCCTCCAGTTTTCCTACCTGCAAGAACATCCATCAGTGTGGTTTTTCCGGCGCCGCTTTCACCGACTAAAGCAGTGAGTATTCCAGGCCTGAATGATCCGCTCACTCCTCGCAATAACTGAAGTCTCTGTTCCGTAACTCCTTGCCTCTTCATTTCCTGCATGGTTCACAACAAATAATTGAAAAAAACAAATATCTGCAAGTAATAATTTGATTTGGGATATAATCATTCAAATTAGAATATGGCGGCCAAGAGAACATACTGCAGGCATATCTACATAGTAGTTGACGTTGTGGAACGCCAACGACAATCGTTGGAAAGGTAAAATCATTCCTTTTCTTTTCACTGTCGCCACTGCATGGCGATGCTGCTTAGTACTTGCCAATGCCATGGTCCTAAGTAAATATTTTAAATTATGACGATTCTATCTATCTACACTAAAAAAAATATGAAACGGAATAGTTCGAATATGATTATGAATTATGTTACCAGAAGTTTGGGTTTTATGAGGCTGTGTAGACAACCAAATTGATGTATTTATTGGAAGGTTTTGCATCTCCCATTCTTGATCTTTTTCTAACTCGTCTCCACCAACTACTGCCTGCGGTCTTCCAATAGCTGCAAAAAAACATATCCGAACTATAAGATCAGTTGATCTCCAATTAGGAAACATGAAAACATACTTAAGGTTTAAAATTGAAAGACGTTAATAGCTAGTTTAATCCACTGTTAGAAACGCTACAGACAGTCCCGAAATGGTTTGTATGGATTGTTTGATGGCGTTTCTGAAAGTGAAAAATGGTATTACGTACGGTTCAGATATTGCAATGCAAGCGTGAAGAAGAGATTAAACCAAATAGCGAACCCCGTGAGCGCTGCGACACCTATCCAATACCAGTAGCTATTGGTATAAAGTCCACGAGATTGCAACAATTGCTCTCCCAAAGGGTTGTTTGGCTGCATCAGAACATAACACTAATTAATTAGCTTTTGGTAAAATGTTGCATAAAATAATAACTCACCTTCTGCCACCTTGTTGCCAGAAACTCGTTCACTGACACAGCGTTTTGAGCGTAGGCAAGAGGGGATGACCAATAAGCCCATATCCACCACCCTTTAATATCGTCTGTTTGGTAAAAGTTGAAACAGTTATAACTACTGGTTCATATTTCTATAATTTATTTATTGCATCTTGTGAATCTCAGAAAGTTCAACGCCATTAGCATGGTTGCAGCACGGATAATCTCTTAGTTTCTGAAAATATGTACCTTTCGATATAATGTATCCACCAAAGACGAACGTTATCAAGAGCGCGAATACACCCACGGAGTTTGCAACTACCAGATTCCGTGCCAAAGCAGCTATGAAACGAAAGAGTCCCAAACCTGTTTGTTGGAGGATGCTGTATAGTAAAAACTGTCGAAAAAACCTGTTCAATCATTGAAATTAGATTTTCATGGATGAAGTGTTTTTTTCGGAAATTTAGGTTAATCGTAGAAAACACTTGCACCTGAAACCTTTCGTCAAAAAATCTCAAAGATATTTCTTTATTTTATGTAGAATTAGTCACATATCCCATAACAGTGGAAAGAACTAATTAAATTCGATTTATTTTACCTATTTGGATTCGGGGCAAAATCAACGGTATAGTACGTAACAGCTACCCAGGTCGCAGATTCTATTAACGAAGAAGGAAGTTCAGTAATCCATATTGGAAGCGAGTATGCCCACGCAGGGTAGAACATGAAATCTCTCTGCTTGTAAAACACAGGAAGCTTTTCAATCGTCATCGGCGTTCCTACAACTCCGTTGAACATATTCATGATCAGACCTAAAAATAGGAGCCCATAGTAAATGGAACCGTCGTCCAGATTTCTGTGATGCATATTTGTACGAAGATAAATTGACATAGCGACCGTAGCAACTGAAGTAATCTGATCAAACAAGCAATAAATCTCTTGAGAATTGAGAAGCACGGACTAAAACTGTAATGCATTCGCATAATTAAAATATTATATTTATCGTCCAGTGCCATTTTTTTATCACCTGGAAGAATTTGAAGATATGTAAGAAGGCATTCCTCTTCAGAAGTAAAACTTGTCTATCAAAGCACGCTCTAAAAAGTTCTGCTTTGCTTAAACCGTATTTTTCTGTGGAGAGAGCCGCAGGGTGGCATTCCGTTTTATCGTATGGGATTGACAATTCTTCTCTGAGATTGGCTCCCACGTGAAAAGCTTGAAATGCATCTGCAAACTCCTTTACTGAAACGTATTGGTATGGCTGCTTCGTGCTCCTCCAGTACTGTTCTTGGTCTTTCCGTGAAGTGACCTGTAATTACAAAAAAAAACAAAAGGAAAGATATTGCAAATGTTGAAATTGTATTTAATTACACCTATAGATATTCATTTCTTAGAAAACCAATGGAAAGAGATTGCAATGGTTGAAATTAATATTTACAGTAAGATTACGTGACAGCGCCTACCTCTTGCAAGAAATCTGCAACGCCTTTCCTCTCGGGGCACTTGAATCCCATGCTCTCGAAGAATTCCAGAACAAGTTCTCGGGGTCCTTGGTACACGATATAACCTTCTGAGAGCAGAATCACATCGTCGAAGAGATCGAAGGTTTCAGGAGCAGGTTGTAGCAGAGAAATCACCATGGTCTCCCTCATAACATGAACGAATTGGGAGAAGCATCGTACAATCTTATATGTGGTAGAGCTGTCCAACCCCGTCGAAATTTCATCCATCAGAAAAGCTTTGGCACCACCGACCATCATCTCCCCTGTTGTCAATCTTTTCTTCTGACCTCCAGAAATCCCTCGCCGCATATTATCTCCTACCATCGTATCAGCGCAAATGTCTAACCCCAATATCTGGACCAATTTTTTTACATTATTCATCAGGCCATAATTCACATCAACATGTTAATTGCCACCATGAAATTCAAGAAAAATTACTTTCCATTTCCGATGTGAACGTAAAATTTGAATTGATTTGAAGATGAAGAGGAAGAAATCGTACCTTCAAAACATAGTCCGTCATAACACTGGTTTCCTGTCCCTTTACTGCTGTTGCCTGTTAATATATATTCAACAGTTCACAGTATTTTTTCAACTCCACCATTTTTCATTAAAAAACTATTCACTAAATTCAAAAGTGCATAATTTTTTAAGTCGATACCTTCATGAAAACATCAATGTCAGCATCTGGTTTCATCCCTAGTTGTTTCTCTCTTCTAGAAAGCTCAGTCAACACATCTGCAGCCAAGACTGGTTATTTCAGCATAGATCCATCTTTATCATGGAGGAGCAAGAGATTGGATTATTAATATTTCTGGTATATATATCTAAAGATTTTAGATAGATATAAAGATGATCTTTCACGTTAAAAAAACCTAGATCTGTAATAATGTAGTGAACTGAACTCTCATTACCAATAAGTCCATCAACAATGTAAACATGGTGTACATTAAACGCTTAAAAAAATACCATATCTTGAACCAACGCCTTGGCAGCGAGCGGAAAAGTTTAGAGTTTCTCTAACAGTGATTTCTCCCATATGGGTATCATGCTGACTGATGTAAGCAGAAGTCCTCTCCGGCACGAATTCGTTGAGGGCATGCCCATTATATGTCACTTCTCCTTCAACCTGAACCAAAACCTCATACAAAATTAAGTTCCATCTCGTTGCATAAATATAAGTTACATCATGAAATTGAGACTTTGAAGGCATACTTACTTTGAGGGTGTTTGAAAGCTTTCCGGCCAGTGCCAAGAGCAGAGTAGTCTTGCCCGAGGCAGGAGGCGCAAGAAGCAGCGTCATCCTGCACGATTGTAATTTTACAAACCAGAGATCAGCCCAGACCTTCGATCACCTACTAATTTCAAGCTAAAATCTTTCAAAAATATCTATTTACCTTCCGGGTTTAACGATACCGTTGACATTGTGAAGAATCGTTAAATTTTTCCTTTCTGACGTTGCCAACCGAAGCATTCCCAAAGCATCCTGCGATTAATATCAGAAAACTTACGGTCAAAATCAGAACGCGATTATGTAACTGCAAGCAGTAATATACACCCATCAACAATACATTTAATGTTATTGCTAATGATTAGTGATGAAGACATCGGCAAGAATGGGCACCAATCAGGGATCAAATTTGAAGGGTGGGTTCCATTTCACTTTGAAGGGCTATGAGATATTTAACTTAAAAATAAGTCATTATTTTCATTCGAAAATGTACTATAAGTTATTCTTTTCATTTGAAAATGTACTAGTACATCAAAATTTCAATGTTTACTTATGTAGTAAAGTCGAGAGGCTTTATTTTGCAGTGGATATAGTAGTACTGAACATTATACATGTCATATAACACAATCATATTTCGCCTCGATCTAGCAGCTTGGTCTCTAGGTCACCATGCCACCTTTGCCATATTAGCATTTTCCCAAATTGATCTTGCCCCTTAAAGTTTTAACAAGTATAATAATACAGTTAACTTGCTAACCCCATTCCAATCCAACTTACTATTTTACACTAAATTTATAGATCTTTTTTTCTGCATCAGCTATAGTTAGCTTGCTAGCCCAATTCCAATCCAACTTTTAACCAGTATAATAATATTTAATACCTCTTAAAATCAGTTCCAATTCCAATCCAACTTTTAACCAATATAATAATATTTAATACCTCTTAAAATCAGTTCTTAGGATGCTTCAAACACTACAAGCTCGATGAAGAATTGGGTTCTTCAACTCTTCTAAAAGCAACGTGATGCTTATTCTTGGAAAAGTTCAATCTTTGTAAATCACGAGTGTTCGTCAAACTAATATAAATTCTAGCCTGCTTAACAATGGAAAAATGATAATTTAAGAAAAAAAAATGGAAAAATGATAATTTAAGAAAAAAAAAGGAAGAAATTGTTTCATAAGCCAAAAACATTGGACGTTGAGTTTGGTCTCTATTTGTTACTAAATTAGTGAACAATAGAGATGTATGCAGAAAGGCAGTAAAATAGGTGAAGGGAAAGAATCTGAATGGTAACTTTTTTTTACTTTGTTGAATTGAGGACCATAATTCGCTTTCATGCACCTCTATCAAACAACTGCGTTTCCATTTATAATCCTCCTTCAGGCAAGTATATTAGAGAGAACAATTCAACAAAGAAGTTGGATTGGATTGAAAACTAATAGCAAGTTTCTTTGTCACTCTAATTGTGTACCCTACTATAGGATTGAATTCCAATGACAACAATATATGTTTTAATTTTTCATTCAACACTATGAATGCCACACATACTTGGGATAGAATAAGTGTAAGCACTCCTTACATGTTACATGCTATGTTATGGTTTGAGCAAAGAGAACTATCCGACTCCATGAAACTTTTGTTCTCAATAGTTGATTAAGGACCCTCGATGATTCTTCTCTACAACCCTCCCCCTTGATCTCGTTATACATACTAAATCTATGGTATGATGGAGTAGAGGATGGGTTGTAACTTGTGAAGCATAAGTAAACGTAGGTAGACCAAGTAGAGAGGACATGCATAGATGGTTGAAGTTCTTGTTTTATTCCAGACCAGCCGATAAGGGAAACAAAATCAAAAGGTAAAGTAGCACTATCATTCTAAAAATCAAGATTAAAAAAACATTTTTGTCCCAGTTCGTATAGTCGAACGCAGATTGTAAGTGTAGTAGCATCGATGGTCTTCATATTAATAAATACCAAGAATCTTAAACCCTGTACTAGAGGAAGGTGTCGATTCGATGACTGAGAAATTGGGGAAAATAACTCATGTAATATAGTTTTAGATGCAAAGTCTAGATTCTTGATCTAACTCATTAACTATATGCATGGAGGTTGGGAGAGTGGGAACTTCCCAAAATCCCCAAGCTTTTTGGTAAAGCTGGGGGGTGCACTGCGCACAACTATTTCCCGTAGGGATGCAACCATGGCCAGTGGAAGATGAATGGGGAAGAACTTGGTTTCAGAGTGAAAACAATGGTCTTCCTTGTCCCCTCCATTTCAGGAAAGATAAAGGGCAGTTAAATTCTCAAGAGCTTCGATCAGGCGACAATGGAAAATAGGGCAAGGAAAGGAGCACATGGAATCATATGCGTATACACAGGACATATGAAGAAAGAATCAATTGGTGTTGTTGCTACAGTTGGGAATTGATAAATGTCATTCTAAACAACCTTTGACAGAGATTTGTGACAAACCCACCCTCGGGTCCAAGCTTCAAATTTGAAGCCTTCAAGGCCCATTTGAAGTAACAAAATTTCAGTCAAATAATAATATTGTGTTTGAACTTTGAAGTTACAGAATTTTATAATCAAATAAAAAATTTTTAAATAATTGATGGGATCATGAATGGATAAAATGATGTACATACCTGTAAATTCATAGGATGTTGGCAATCTAGTCAACCTCGAAGTTGAGCTCCTCAAACAAACTTGTTTGTATTCTTGTAATATTATATATTGATGGTCAGAGCCATGGAAGCATGGAATTTGAGCATTGACTTGATACAACAAAGAAAACACAAGGTGGGACTCGGGAGCCGCAGGATTGACTTGATACAACAAAGAAAATAGAGGGTGTGAGGCTAGGAGCTGTAGACGGTAGGATTAACTTAATACAACAAAGAAAACACAGGGCTGTGGGTAGGGGCCACAGGCAAGAGCAACAGCCTACAACATTACAAGAAGTTTATGGATTGTGGATTTTGTCTTAAATGCCAAATTTGTGGCACATTAACATAATATATTATACATGGAATACTCAATTAACTCACTGAGTCAGAATTCACGAATTGGTACGTGATAACTAGTAACTTAGTAAGCCCACTTCCAACAACACGTATGAACCACCAACCAGGTTTAATAAGTTTGTTGCTTCCATTAAATGTGTTAAATAGGTAAGCGCTCACTGCAAACATGAGAACTTAGAAGTGTTCAAGCCATGGGATGCTCAGTTTAAGCCCGTCCACACAAGTTGGCCAATGATATTATTAGAGGCCCAATAGTCCATGAACCATGGATGATCGAACACGTGGATATTGGAGAGTAACCGAGTCCCACTCCCAAGTCACCTAGCTAGTAGCCACATTCCCAATTTCCCACTGAAAACTGTCTATGGGTGAAATTTGAAGCTACCCTTCTATTGCAACTTTAAATAGTAGTGGTTAATTTAATTATTGAAGGGCTTACCATGAAATTAATTTTTTTTTGCATATTAAAATTTGAAGTGGCCTTCTATGACGTGTAAAATGGCCTCTGAAGGGCCTTGATGGCTTCAAATTTGAAGCTTGGGCACGATTCTTTTAGTTAAAAAGAACGTCAATCTGTCATTATCCACACCAATTTGTCATTATTCTTAAAAATTGTTGTATGCAGGGTTGGAATTTCATTTCAACTCTGTCCTTCTAACTAAATTTTGTTGAGGTTTTGAACTTTTATTTTACCTTTCACACAAGGTTTTAGTGAAAAAATAACCCTTCAACAATGAAGTTTTATTAAAAAAATACAGTTTAATAATAATGTTTTTAGTAAAGAATTTAATTTTCAATTAAAGTATGCTTTAATTTCCAATTAAAAGATAATAACATACTCATTTACCCATGTTTTGGTTGATCATGTGCTTTGAAAATTGAGGATGGAAAAAAAATCCTAGGTTAATGTGAGGCCACATGTAATGCAACATATAAAATTTTGCAAGGTTAACATGTTGAATCAATGGTGTAATTGAAATTGTGAAATTTTAATTTTTTCAATTAAAAAATATGTTTTTATTAAGGACTTTAATTTTCAATTAAAAGATAACAATTGACCCATTTACCCATGTTTTTCATTGATCACGCACTCCGAAAATCAAGGGTGGAAGGGTGGAACAAAAAACCTACGAACAATGACACAGATAACTCAAACGTTCCGGCATTATGCATATGAAGTACATTAACATATAAAGTTAGGAAACAAACAAAATGTGGAACATAGAATCTTTTCTAGAGGTTAATGTTAGGTCACATGTAATGCAACATACCAAAATTTTCAAGGTTAACATGTTGCATCAATGGTGTAATTGAAATTGTGACATTTTATTCCAAAGAACTTGAGTTAAAAGACAATATAGATATAATATGCCCTTTCTATAGGCAATTCATTAAAAAACACATCGAAATTGAGATTTTACTATGATGTTCTCCCCTTCCTTTTCCATAAGAATTTTAATAAGACTATTTTTCCAAGGTATGCATTATTTTGGATTCCTCAACTATTATTGCAAGTGAACTTGTACATACCAAGCTACAACAAATATTTAAGGGAAGTGGATTTGTCTATGTATTATCCATGATGCAAATCTTATGGTAAAAACTATTTTTTGGGCATAAGTTTTGCTAATATAGAGCCAGTGTTGTGATACATTTTTTTTCATTCAAATTGACAACCATGGGATTGAATTTAATTTTCAATGTGTTTTTGTGGGGGGGGGGGGGTCAAAATTTGTACCAACAAGTTCATGGAAGCTTTTAGAAGCAAGACCTATAAATTGTAACTTGGAAGTATTGAAAGTGTACAAAGTGGGATTGGGAGCTGCCCACAACAAAACCACGTTTCCATCCCTTTGTCTAGTCACAAGTGTTAGCCCAACTCAATGTCATAATAACAAAAACAATTTCATGTTTAAGAAAAAACACATAATAGTTTCATTAAAATTTGATTTTACATTATTATCAAATTTTAAAAAAAAATTGAAAATAACATTTTACCAAAATTAGTAGCGCACTTTTATACTGTCTAGAGAAATGGGTATCTAAATTCAGCAGGTGCTTCTAGCTTCTGAGGCCCATGTAACCAAAAAGCAAGCGTGTCTAAAATTTTGTAGGTGATGCTTGGTAGATTCAAGACTATGATAAATTGATGATGCTTGGTAAATTCAGTAGCTAATAAATCATTGATGCTTGGTGGAAGGGCATGACCTCATATTGGGACAATGTTATGACAATATAAGAAAGAAAGAACAAATGGAATGGAAGAAAATCCATCCCCATTGAAAGCAAACTCACCCACCTACTCTTCAATCAAATGGGAAAGTTTGACTTGAGTGGGAAAGTTTCAATCTTCATTATTAAATATATAATAACATGCAACATAATGCAGGAAACTTATATAGTCATACACATATGATACCAAGCTTATTAATAAAAATTAGTAATGGTTTGGAAAAATAATTATGCCATGTCCCCAAATTTTTCATTGAGTCACAATGGCCTAAGCCACTTGGCCATATTCACGATAGTTTGTCAAATCGATGCTAAGGGTCAAATAATTGCCAAGCATGATGTCCACATTAGTAATAATGTAAAATTAGATCCAAATGGACAAGGTGGGTCACATTAAGAGAAAATTCTCAATTCAAATTTTGTAATACTCCCATCCAAATGAACTACCATGGAGGAAAATTACTAACTCCCTAGGTTGGGGGTGGAAGCATTAAAAGTTGGAATAAAGGAGTTTCAAGGCCCAAAATGACCTTAGACGTACAAATTCACATTAAATGAGTCAATTAAATAATAATAAAAAAGAAAATAAGGTGGCATTGGATCACGAGGGCACATAAGAGGTTGTGGGACCCACATATGGCAAGATTCCCCACTACACTTGGCATCATTCTCTCACCAATTGGATTTCAATATGAAGGGTAACATACTTGGAGGGAGTTGAATAGGTATTATTCATGTCCTGAATCATGTAAGGTTGAATTGGAGTGGAATAGTAACTCCTATGGAAGAGGAAGAGGCATCTTAGAAGAATTGTGACACTTGGAGCTAGATTCCCTAACTCTTATGACAACAATGATGAAGATTCTATGACACTAATGACAAAGTTTAGACCTGATTGCTGACATATTACATATATGACATGTCAAGGATAAAAATAGCCTCCAAGAGGGTGCACAAGGGGAGTTATGGCAACCAATATTCCCCCATTCGAATTGATGGAAGATGAGAGCTAGGAAACGTTGGACAAGTGGCATTCATGGGAATGTGTCCCTAGTTCAAGTTGGGATGAGTCTCTTGGAGGGAATTCGAGCTAAGGAGGCCTTGGGAGGTTAATAAAATACAATAAAAAAGAAGGATATGGGATTTTGATCATTTTCTCATTTGGAAAAAATTGGAGAGCTTAGCTTGTCCTTGCAAGGTGGATGCTTATCCTTCTTTCCTTAGAACCAATTTCGAGGGTGCAAGATTCCCTCCTAGTTGGTTTATCGAGAGGCCATTCAAACCTCTCAACAGAGTTTCATGTAGATGTTTTGATTCAGGTTCAAACCCCAACTGAGTTCGATTTCATCTTTTCTCATTCTTCTCTATGCCTATTCTACAGTACTATCTTTCTCTCAATGTCATGTAAATGTGCAAGGGCGCACTTGTTGTTGCATATAGTTAGTGAAGGACTATTCTTTCGACTTCATGGACATGTTAGATGCTATATATATCTGTAATAGTCATATCCTCAGAGCCACAGCTCGAAACATTATGTATTTCAAGTGATATTTACATTCAAGGAAGAGAATCGAGCCATTTTTGCCATAGCATTTGCATATTGATTTTGGAATGATATTGTACTTCTTTTGTATCATATTTTTCTGAGTTATTTATCATCTTATGAGATGAATATGAAGTTAATTTTATGTCCCAAATTATGTGTGCAAACCTTTGAAGTGTTACTATGGTTTATGAAGAAATTCGAGACTCCTTGCCCACCATTTTAACCTCAAAAACTAGACTCTAGAAGATGGTCTTCATTATGATGCCTATTCGACCCTGAAACCAAATATCATGTTGCACATTTATTGTTCCTAATGTATTCTAACATATTCAAGTCTCAGAACAAGAATTAGTGGAGTATGTACAGTGTTTGGAAGTGCATCTAATGACAGACCTAAGGGGATCTCCACTTCTCAAATTAATTAATCTTGTGCGGAAAATTACTCCCATGAAATTTACAATCCATGGATGGGTATATCAGTTGTTTGGATGTCTGATAGGTGTTTTAGTATTTCCTATTCCCCATAAATACTTTCCTCCCCAAATTCGTAATCATTTGGAGGTGTTTGGAACTAGTTGTAAGCAAAACCCTAGAGTCAAAACAAGGTGAATCGAAGGAATTTCCTTTGAAGGTATATTACAATGGTATCATAGCATGGTCCTTGCACCTGTCCATTAATATCATCCATTGAAGAATAATTTCCAGCCATCTCTTACTATTATGATGACTCATATGAGTACAATTCTTATGAGCAATATGAAGAAGAATGTGAATGGTATGAGGAAGATGTGCCATCATGCAACACTTCTTACAATTTCATAAGGAATAAGGGTTAATCATATGACGTTGAGTATGATGAAGATGAGTGTGGCACACTAACAAAGTATAATTCTATGAATGAATTACAAAGATTGAGAGGAACATGTAAAACCTTGGCCCAACAATATCAGGCATATCTTTATATGTATAAGGGAGATACAGAAAAGGCCAATTCTTTTGAAGACTATGTTGATTGGGTGTTTGGAGAAAGGCCCAATATTGAAGATGTGGATTTAGTCAAGAAATGTCTATGCCCTTCTTGCAAAATACCTTGGAGAGAAAATCATATATGTTTGAGTGAAAAGGAGAAGCAAAATGATGAGACCCATGAGCCATCTAGTTCTGAAATAGGTGAAGTAGAAGAAGCCTACATGAAGAGGATCGAAATTCACTCCCAAGTGACTCTGAAAAAGATGAAGAAACACTACATGAGCATGAAAAATATTCCATTGAAAATACTAAATATCATTCCGAGACACACTCTACTTTGGACATGAATCAAAGACTATCTATTGATGGATGCTTGAACTGTGAAGGAGTACCTACTGATGGGTGCTTACACCTCTATGTTGGTGACATAGAGATCACTTTTGAAAGTGTTGTTGCAAGCCAAACTTTGATTAAAAATGAAAATGAAGGCCTTGTAGTAGTTGAAGAAGAACCAATATAAACTTTCTCATCGCCACATAAGCTTAATGAAGTTGGTGCAAGCAAAAAGGACAAAGAAGAATACGTCCCTCTACAAGAGCCTCTTTTTCTTGAAGGGTTGTTAAAGATGAATGAAAAGAAGATACAAGAGACCCTTAGCATACTCCATGAGAGTCAAGCATTTGTGTCAAATTCTTGTTGGAGAGTTTCTTCATTGAAGGATCCATCATTCTTTGAAGACATGGAGAAGATTCAAAGAGCAATGTGCAACATCGAAGGTAATTTCATGTCTTTGATTTTTGATAGAAAAAATTTGGTTGAGCTTAATGAATGGTTACATGGAGCATACTTGAAAAATAATGAGGATATTCATAAGCGTAAAATGAAAAATGAGCAACTTCTTGATAGGTTGCAAGATACTTGTTTTACCTCCTATGTTTCATATTTTCAAATGGTAGATTGTTGGGAGGGTTCTCATGACATGATGGATCATGAGAAACATGGCAACTTGCATGGGATTGATGTGTTTGAATATGAGATTGATGAGAGCCAAGAACTTGTTGGGGTGGAAGAGGAACTTGATTTGCCTCTTGGAAATGGTTACACACTTTTTGAAGAAGTGTATGATTCCACTACCTTGGAACCAACCTATGAGGAAAGTTTTTCACTTTTGAGAGAGGTGCATGATCCTACCCTTATCGAGCCTTCACATGAAGACACGTCTGCACTTTCTGATCATTTGGGTGAGTTGGTTCATTCTCCTACATCCTACACTTCCATATGTTGTAGCATTCATCCTAATGAAGTATGGGTGAAAGGTTTCTTTCCGTTCGTGCTACATGAGGAGTATGAAACTCCTATATCTCCTTTTGATGATGACATGGCTAGAGAACTTTCTTATTTACATTTGAAGAAGCATCCTTTGTTACCTTATGATGATACATATCTACATGGATGCACCTATGATTTTCACTTGAGTGACTTGAAGACTCATGATTTTCCTTGATTCTTACTTAGTTCAATTGATGTTGGAAGAACTTCATCCAATACTTGGGTGAAGAGATATATGATTGGAGCAAATTCTTATTGGCAGCAACATCCTTTGTTATTTCTTTATGATGCACATATACATGGATGCACTTATGATGTTCACTTGAGTCACTTGAAGACTCATGATTTTCCTTGCTCCTTGCTTAGTTCAATTGATTTTGGAGGAATTTCATCCAATACTTGGGTGAAGAGATATATGATTGGAGAAAATTATTACTGATAGCAAAATCCTTTGTTATTTATTGATGATACACACATTCATGGATGCACAAATGGTACTTCTGTGAGCCCCTTGAAGGCTCATTGTTTTCTTTGTTTCCTACTTGGTTCATATTTTAGTGGATATTCTTCATTCAATTCTTGGATGAAACACATGGCTGATTATTTTGATGCATCTTACATCCTTTTGGAGTAGCATTATAGGACATGGGATCCTCACCTATGTCAGTGGAGCATATTTGATTGGTCACTTGATGCTTGTATGCACTCGGAAAATGGTGGTCTACTTACTTGAAGGTATAACCACTCTCATGATTTTTTGATGAGGCACCTCCTTGGTGTCCATTTTTATCATGTTGTTATGTAATGTGATGATCTATCTTTTGTACTTATGATGTTTGGAAGAATGTATACAAAAAAATGAGATCCAGGAATTCTCTTTCCTCATGGTATGGGTTGGAGAGCACTCCTAATTGTTGGAGTGCAATACAACCAATGGGACCCTTAGATAAATTTTAGTCCCATTGGTTTCAATTTTTTTGGGGAAACAAGTAGTATGAAAGATTGGGTCCCCACTTAATAACGTGACTGTAATTAGAGTAGTGAAGCAGCAAGCATGATGGTTCCTCTCTAAAATTTTCATGGAATCTTGAAGACTCAAAGTTGGGAAACTTAATGGAAACTTCAAAGAATTATACAATGGTATCATGAAGGGTTTCCAAAATATGAAAGAGGTAAAGCATAATTGTGCAAACTTTGTTTTGATGAATTTAATTAATATTTTGGTGTTTAGTGGTGATTTCATAGGGGATATCAATATGAAAAATAAAACCCACATCTCCTTGCTTTTGGAAACACACAATTGTAGTACATGAGTGCCACTACTCAGAGTTTTAGAAGGAAAGTTTTGGAATAAAAGTTTTGAAAAGAAAGCATGTTCTTCAACATCGATTTTTTAAATTGCTTGAGAACAAGCAATATTGGGAGGAGAGGATTTGTCATGTCCCCAAATTTTTCATTGGGTCACAATGGCTTAAGCCACTTGGCCATATTCATGATAGTTTGTCAAATTGATGTTAAGGGTCAAATAATTGCCAAGCATGATGTCCAAGTTAGTAATAATGTAAAATTAGATCCAAATGGGCAAGGTGGGTCAAGTTAAGAGAAATTTCATAATTTAAAGTTTGTAATATTCCCATCCAAATGAACTATCATGGAGGAAAATTACTAGTTCCCTAGGTTGGGGGTGGAAGCATTAAAGTTGGAATAAATGAGCTACAAGACCCAAAATGACCTTAGACTTAAAAATTCACATTAAATGGTTTAATTAAATAATAATAAAAAGAAAATAAGGTGGCATTGGATCATGAGAGCACATAAGAGGTTGTGGGACCCACATGTGGCAATATTCCCCACTACACTTGGCATCATTCTCTCACTAGTTCGAGTTCAAGATGAAGGGTAACATACTTGGGGGATTTGAAGAGGTATTATTCATGGCATGAATCATGTAAGGTCGAATTGGAGTGGTAGAGTAACTCCCATGGAAGAGTAAGAGGCATCTTAGAAGAATTGTGACACTTGGAGCTAGATTCCCTAACTCCTATGACAACAGTGATGAATATTATATGACACTTATGACAAAATTCAGACCTCATTGCTGACATCTGATATATATGAGATGTCAGGGATAAAATAGCCTCCAATAGGGCGGACTAGGGGAGTTATGGTAGCCAATATTCTCCCATTCGAATTGATGGAAGATGAGAACTAGGAAAAGTTGGACAAGTGGCATTCATGGGAATCTCTCCCTAATTCAAGTTGGGATGAACTCTCTCGGAGGGAATTCGAGCTAAGGAGGCCTTGTGAGGTTAATAAAAGACAAGAAGAAAGGAGACGGGATTTTGATCATTTTCTCATTTGGAAAAAATTGGAGAGCTTAGCTTGTCCTTGGAAAGTGGATGCTTATCCTTCTTTCCTTAGAACCAATTTCGAGGGTGCAAGATTCTCGTACTAGTTAGTTTATGGAGAGGCCATTTAGACCTCTCAACGTGGAGATGTTTTGATGCAGGTTCAAATCCCAACTAAGTTCGAGATATTCTTCTCTCATTCTTCTGTATGCCTATTCTACTATCTTTCTCTCAATGTCATGTAAATGTGCAAGTGGGCACTTGTTGTTGCATATAGTTAGTGAATGGTTGTTATTTCGACTTCATGGACATGTTAGCTTCTATATATCTCTATGTAATAATCTTATACTCAGAGCCACACCTCGAAACATTGTGTAATTCAAGTGATATTTACATTCAAGGAAGAGATTCGAGCCATTTTCCCCATAGCATTTGCATAGTGATTTTGGAATTATATTGTCCCTGTTTTATATCAGATTTTGCTGAGTTATTTATCATGTTATGAGATGCATATGAAGTTACTTTTATGTCCCAAATGATGTGTGCAGACCTCTGAAGTGTTACTATGGTTTATGAAGAAATTCGAGATTCATTTCCCACCAATTTCAGCTCAAAAACTAGATTGCAAAAGCTGCTCTTCATTAGAATGCCTATTCGACCCTAAAACCAAATCTAATGCTACACATATATTGTTCGTAATGTCTTTTAACATAGCTAAGTCTCAAACTTCTTCTCATGCAATTTGCAGACCATGGATGGGTATATCAGTTGTTTGGATGTGTGATAGGTGTTCTAATATGTCTTATTCCCTATAAATACCTTCCTCCCCAAATTAGAAATCATTTAAAGGTGTTTGGAACTAGTAAAACTTTAAATTCAAAACAAAGTGAACTTTAAATTCAAAACAAAGTGAATCCAAGGACTTTCCTTTAAAGAGATATTACAAATTAACCTTCAAAAATACGTCTTAGCAAATTGTTTATGTATTCTATTGAGTTCGAGGTTTGACTTTTTGGAATATTTTAAGAAAGTTCGAGAGAGTTTGTAAACTGTAAACTAAATGGTCATCGTCTCTCAAATCCATAGATCCTATCGAACTCCATTCTTTTTAATTCGAAGAGAACATATTACCTCGAACATATTGACTGTCCAGTTGATTAAGGTTGGCAATGCTCGACTGCCAACGTAAACATCGGCAGAAATATTCAAATCCTGGAAACGGATCTCAATCTCCGGTAGGACAATTCCCACTCTGATTAGCACAAACAGAAATGGTGACATTAGAGACAAAAAAAATATGGGTATAAAAAACTGCAGCAAATTCTAAAAAAGAGTAGAGGGCGTAAGACGCTGATAACCCGTCTAGTCTTTGACGAAGTTTGAGGAGAAATCGTTCATTATCTTGGTCCGATACTCCCACGAGTCTCTCAATGAGTTTTTTTCGAGCTTCAGGTGGCATCTTTCTCACGTCGATTTGGTTCTGACTGGATCCGCTTGATTGATTGTGTGTGGAGAGGCGCTCTATAGCTGCCCATGCCGGCGCCTCCTCCTCGGATATGCGCGATCTCGAATTCGATGACGGACTTGGGAATCGATCGGTACCCCCAAACATATCTCAGCTGCCAGAATAATGACGAGCTTCAAATAAGATGAGATGCTGTTTATATACTTTGGCAGTTTCAAATGAGATGAAATGAGATGGGCTTTAGATACTAATTTAAAGGGAACCAATCTTTCTTTCATTCAGAGAGCCATTAGGAAGGAAATTAAATTGATTTGAGCATTTAGGATGTTTTGTGCAAATTTAAATAATCCTCTTTTATTTTTTATTCAACATTAAAACTGAGTCGATCTATCTTTTATTCAACATTCAACATTGACATTGATCCTAGCTTAACTTAGGTTATAGACCCGATTCTGATCTACAAAACAAAAATAATATTCACCTGCGACCCTGTATAGATGTCAAACTCCAGAATTTGAGGGCAATTTTTTCAACGGGGGCTTCTGGACCCTAGGCAGTACAGTCAGAAGGCGAATATTTCGTTTCTTACACAAGTAGTATCCAAGCCAAGCTGATTAGGGGCAGACAGTGGATTAGTCCAGCCGGATTTGAGCAGCCGAGTAACCAAGTTGAGTATCCCAGGAGCCGAGCCTTTTCGATAAGCAGCCACAGTGAAGTTATCCCGACTCAAATAGAAAAACCGAGTATCTCAGCCGAGTATATCCTAGCTCAGCTATGGTTGTCATCGAGTCAGAAGGCTTAATAAAAATACCTATGGGTGTAATTACAGAGATGCTAACAAAGTGTCATAAACTGTGTATTGAGTGTAGCCAGAAATAAGAGCTTGTAATTAATAAACATAATATTATTTAATTTGATTGGAGTATTTTAGAATAATAAAATTTGGTTTTTTTAAATTTTATTTTGGGATAAACAATAAGAAATATTATAAAATAAAATATTAAATAAAGATCACATGTTTTTGGTTAAAATAATGAACCTTTCAATGAGATCATTAAGATATGCATTTCAATATTTATGATCAATAACCATTTCCACGGAAAAACACACTTTCAATTTTTATGGTAAATAATCATTTCAATTATTGTAGCTTATTTAAGAATTGGGTAATATTTATGGTCAACAACCATTTCAAGAAAAAACAAATTGAATGAGGTTGATCGTGTGAAGATACGTGTTAGCAGATCCAGGAGATGCGGCGCAAGCGCCAGATATGGAATGCTCTTCGATTTGGTGGTTGCAACCTGCCTGGAGACAGATTTTAATAACAATTCCACCTCCGGGTGGAAACAGTGTAACTCAACAATAAAGCGAATTGACATGCATCAAGTAAGAAAAAAAGGTTTGGTTTCGTATGCAATGAGGTGTTAGTATAATGAATAAACGAATTGATTTCCTAAGCAATGAGGTGTTAGTATAATCATGTGTATACGAATTTATATTTAGAGTAAATTTTTTTGTTAAAGTGTAACGCAGGTACATTGTAATTAGTTGGTAGCAATTTCATTGACTTTTAATTAATTTTATTTTTGGTTTCGTATGCAATGAGGTGTTAGTAAGAAAAAAAGGTTTGGTTTCGTATGCAATGAGGTGTTAGTATAATCATGTGTATACGAATTTATATTTAAATAATTTTTTTTGTTAAAGTGTGTATTAAATTAATAAATTAAATTGATATCTGTATTAAGAAAAAAAAAGTTGTACTCATATATCCGTTAATGCAGGTACATTGTAAATAGTTGGTAGCCAATTTCATTGCCTTTTAATTAATTTTATTTTTGGTTTCGTATGCAATGAGGTGTTAGTAAGAAAAAAAGGTTTGGTTTCGTATGCAATGAGGTGTTCGTATAATGAATAAACGAATTGATTTCCTAAGCAATGAGGTGTTAGTATAATCATGTGTATACGAATTTATATTTAAATAAATTTTTTTGTTAAAGTGTGTATTAAATTAATAAATGAAATTGATATCTGTATTAAGAAAAAAAAAGGTTGTATTCATATATCCATTAATGCAGGTACATTGGAATTAGTTGGTAGCCAATTTCATTGACTTTTAATTAATTTTATTTTTTCGTGATTTTATAAAGTTTTTTTTTAAATTGCATTTTAAAACCAATATTATAAAAATTAAAAGTAAAAATATATTTCAAATATAAAATTTTATTTTTTAATTAGATTAAAAGTTGTAATATTTTAAATTTAATTATCAAATAACAAAAACAAAATAACATTAAAAAAAAACTATAAATTTAATATTGTATGTATGGATGCAGTGTTATACAGGAGTATGAGGGAGATGTTGTAACGTTACAAAAAAAGGAGTAGAAAGTAATAAATTATATTATGTCGGCCATTAATAAATTCATATCGGCTCATAAAATAAAAAATTAATGAAAGTATTTAAAAAAAATCCATGTTGGCTTATAAAATAAAATATTATGAAAAGTATTTAAAAAATCTTCGTTTATATTGATAGATACGAAATTGGATTCCTCTTGGTGCTTGATACATACGGGTTTAAGATGGATCTATGCTAGTTATATATTTTCCAATCCTATAATGCAAGTACAATGTCACATCCTACACATATCATAAATATAAATCACATACTAATGTATATGTTATAACTTCCAACAACAAATTTGTTTTCAATTCTGTAATCATTGTTTACGTGTTTAGATTTTCCTTTCAACCTTTCAAACCCACCTACTACTAGGATCATTTGAATCTTTAACGTTGTCCTTTCATTTAATATTTACTAGCAACAACCACATTAATAATATTAATGTGTCCAAATACGCTATAGGAAAAAACATTAATATGAAAAGTTTGTGCCCAATTTAAGCTTGGCCTGTACACATATCTCCAGAATATTAATAGAATAATGATGTCTAATGATTTTAATCAAATAAATATTTTAATTGTTTCATTAATAAAATATGAATAGGGTACTCAATCTTCTTTATGTCGAAGTATTTTTCCATTTCTCTGAACCAATCGATGAGATCTTCTAGGTCTACGCTTCCCGAGTACGTACACACATCTATCTTTGCTCAACCTCTCATATACGTCAAAAGTTTGATAAGCTTTTCTTCTGGTTCTTCTGCGGTTCCTTCCCGGGCTTCCACCTCTTCGACTTCCTCGTCGTTGTGGTCTAACGCCTTAGGAATACAACCACGCCTATGGCTTTCCTTGATTGTTGTGACTTCATTGGTCAAAGTTTGCATCGTTCTGACGCATTCGTCAAACATCTCATGATCCACTGTGACGGCTTCTATGCCACGTGCTCTTCGTCCTCAGACATTAACGCCTCTGTGAACCATTTTCAACCTCTTCTGAAACTCCCATGCGTCCAATCGCAACCAGACTCACTTCCAGGCTCTGATACCAACTTACGCAAGTCAGGTTGGTATAGCCTATTCTCAACCGGACTCACTTCCGGGCTCTGATACCAACTGACCCAAGGCGCCTCAGTGAATAAGGTTCTTTCTTAACAATACACATGACACATACCACAATGCTTACACGAACAAGGTGTAAAACAACATGCCAAAAGTGGCTTATATTACTTCTCTAAAATCGGTTAAATGTAGAATAACTGAAAGTAAATAACTAACTATAGTCGACCTTAGTCATTACAATTCATAAGTAACTGTGGTGTGCTCTCTCAGTGTTTCGACCTCACCCTCTCTTGGTTCACTACGGAACTCTGAGCTATGGATCGATCTCAACTCTCCCCGTTCTCAGGCTGTGTGACTCTTCATGCCCTTTTCCTCTGCTCTTTGATGCTGCTGACCAAAGATCGAAGATCCCTGAACTGATCATTCTCCTCCGTCTTCTACCCTGATGCTGCTGTTCCCGAGACACGCATCCTCCTGTCCGCCGATCCTTCTGAATCCTGCAGACTTGCAACTGTCATCTCCCTACCATGCTGCATAGCCTATGTCCGTGACAACATCTGTGATGTCCTTAACCTACCTGCAATAACTGTAATAACTTCCTTAGCAACCCCGAATGGCTACTAGGTACAGTCCTCTTGACTTCTGCTCTTCCGACCCTGCTATAGTAGTCGGTCACATCCCAACCTTTCTGTCAGCTCCATCTCTTGAATTCTGTGGTTAGCTAGTCCTCCCCTTCCTCCACGCTTGGCTCCGCCAAACCTGTCAGGTCATAGTTCGACCACTTGTTGACTACCTGACGTCTCGCTTTCGCTTGTCGTCTGTCGACCGTTACCTATCGATTCTCACCCCATCACAACATCCATTTCCCGCTACTCCAGTCGGCCACCTACCCACTATTCCTACTCGAATTGTTGACTTCGACAAGTCAACCTGCTTCCCGCACCAGTGGTCATAGGCACTCCCGCTGGTTGGATCCCTTATGTCGATCAACTTCGACTGATATGCCTAGGCCCCGATGATCCTGCATTAGACTCCCCAGGTGAAAAAGAATTCCATTGCTCCGTTAGTCTCCTGAACTCCTCTTTAGAAATCCATGTCAACTCCTGCAACTCATCATCCTTACATCACACTAAGTACTCCTTCTTCCGCGAGCTATGCATTCGCCCAACCTCGCATTCTTCGATTACTTCTGTGATCTCTTCTTTGTGTCGATCTAGAATCTAGTCTATCCAGTCGATGCTTATCACTTCTTCGCTTCCGCTGCTTGATCCTTCTTCAAATTTGTACAGGTCTGAGACATTGAACATTGCTGAAATGTTCAAGTCATCTGGAAATCCCAACACATAAGCGTTGTCCAAAATCTTTTTCAGAATTCTGCACGATCCAATATTCTTCAGCTTTAGCTTGTTGTATGTACCTGTCAGAAATCTCTCCTTCCGCAGATATGCATAGGCTAAGTCCCCTTCTCTGAAAAATTGTATCCTCTTCTTCCTGTCGGCTCTCAACTTGTATGCCGCATTACTCTTTTCTATGCGGTTTTGCACATTTTCATGAACTTCATGTATATGTTCTACGAATGATTCTGCATCTGCACTTTTTCTGATTTCTGTCGGCAACTTGACCAAATCCACCACTCCGTGTGGGATTCTCCCTTGAACAATATGGAATGGACTCAACCCCGTCGACCGATTCACAGAATTGTTATATGCAAACTCCACCTGCACCAACATATTTTCCCACTGCTTGGGTTTGTTGGCCGCTAGACATCTGAGAAGGTTTCCCAAACTTCTGTTTACCACCTCAGTCTGTCCGTCTGTCTGCGGATGGTGCACCAAGCTAAACTGCAACTTCGTGTCCAGTTTCTTCCATAAGGTTCTCCATAAATGCCCCATAAACTTGGTATCCCGATTCGACGTGATACTCTTTGGAAACCCATGTAATCTGACTATCTCTTTGAAGAATAGTACAACAATCCCTGTGGCTTTACTTGTCTTATTACACGGAATGAAGTGTGCCATCTTCGAAAACCTGTCGACTACAACAAATATTGAGTCGCTTCCCTGTTGTGTCTTCGGTAATCCTAACACAAAATCCATGCTAAGATGCTCCCAAGGGGCATCCAATACTAGAAATGGTGTATACTACCCCATGTTTTGACTTCTCCCCTTTGCCAACTGGTAAAATCGACATTTTCGAACCCACTTTCTGACATCGGTCATCATCCCTGGATAGATTCGACTAGTGCTTTAGTCTTGTCGATGCCAAAATGTCCTGCTAACCCGCCATTATGCAATTCTCGGATTAGGTTCTCTCTTACTGATCCTCTGGGAATACACAACTGACTTCTCCTGAATAGATAGCCTTCCTGAATGAAATAACTCAAGTATGGAGTCCTGTCGACACTCCAAGGTTCACGACAAGCCTTCCATGGTTTTGCAAAATCCTTGTCGGTCTCATACTTTGTCTTTATCGACTCTATCCCCATTGCCTGAACTATCATCGTGTTCAGTAGTGTCCCTCCTACTCAATGCGTCGACAACTTTGTTCGACTTGCCCGACCTATACCACAACATGAATGTATACCTCTGAAGTAGCTCCACCCATTTCATGTGCTACTGATCTAACTTTTCATGTGTGTTTAGATATCTCAGTGCTTGGTGACCTGTGTACAACACAAATTCCTTGGGCAACATATAATGTGTTCATTTCTTCAATGCTTAGACGATAGCATAAAATTACTGGTCATAGACCGAATACTTGCGCTTCGCTCCATTCATCTTTTCACTAAAGAATGCAATTGGTCGACCTTTTTTACTCAATACTACTATAATTGTCTTTCCACTCGCATCACAATCAACCTGAAAAACTTTGTCAAAGTCTGGGAGTGCCAATACTGGGCTCTCAGTGACCTTTTCCTTCAACTCGTTGAAAGCTCTCTGGGCAGTGTCTGTCCACTTGAACTTGCCCCTTTCATGCATTTTGTCAATGGTGCACAAGTCCGACTGAATCCTTGAATGAAATTCCTGTAGAAACTGGCAAGTCCATGGAAACTCCTTACTCCAGTCATACTTGTCGGTTCCGGTCAATCCACTTTTTCCTTCACCTTCTCTTGGTCCATCACCAACCCTTTACTCGAGATTACAAACCCCAAGTACACCAACTCCTTCTTCATGAAGAAGCACTTTTGTAGGTTCACCATCAACTTCTCCTCCAGCAATCTTTGCAATACTTGTCTAATGTGCCCCAAGTGTTCTGCCTTGGTTCGACTGAAAATCAGAATTTCATCTAAATAGACTACGACAAATTTTCCCAAGAATGGTTTCATCACCTCATTCATCAATCTCATGAATGTGCTGGGTGCATTAGTCAACCCAAATGGCATGACTAACCACTCGTAAAGCCCTTCTTTTGTTTTGAATGTTGTCTTCCATTCATCTCCTTCTCTGACCCAAATCTAGTGATAACCACTCTTTAGGACTATCTTCGTGAAGTATGTCGCTCCACTCAGGTAATCCATCAAGTCGTCCATTCTCAGCAATGGAAATTGATACTTGATCGTGATCCTATTGATGGATTTGGAGTCTGTACACATTCTCCTTTCTCCACCCTTCTTTGGTGTCAATATAGATGGTACTGCGCATGGGCTCAGAATCTATCTGATTAACCCTCTGTCCAAGAACTCTTAGACCTGTCGATTGAGTTCCTATCCCTCTGTCGGACTCATCCTATATGGTGCTTTTTTGGGTAGACTCGACCCTGGAATCAAGTCGATCTGATGGGATATGCTCCTTGTCGGTGGCAATCCCGTCGGTTTCTCATCAGCCCATTAGAGAGATTTTGAGGTAAAAAATGGGCCTCCTAAGAGATGTGCTACAAAAATATGATATATATTAAAATATTATGAATTTGGGGTTTTATGGGGTAGGTATATATGACAAGTCACCTCCCACACTATTTTCTATGCACAATATAAATAACCATAGTTGAGTTGCTTTTCAAAATTCACTAGAAATAAAATTAATAAAATAAGTCTACATTGATGTGACTAAGATTCATTATAAATTCCCAAAAATTTATTGTCCTTTAGCATTTATTTGTCTTGAACTTGCAAATGAAATTAAATAATAAAAAATATTTTTAAGAGCTATTTTTTAAATGTTATGTTGACTTTTTATATTTAGTACTTTTCTCATGAATTTAATATAATGTAATTTAATTGAGAATTTATTTACATGTAAAATATTAATAATAATATTATATTCCATATTGCATTATTATTATTATTATTATTATTTATTAAATCTATTATTATTCTTTATTAGTTTGACATTATGTTATTAAATAGAATGGAGTGAATATATATTTTAAAATTAAAAATATAAAAATGATAATATATTATTTTATAAAAAAATGTGAAAGGACTTTCTTTATGAATTAAGAGTACTTCACTTGAAAATGACAATAATATTATTTTATGAGAAAGTGTGAAAAGACATTCATTATAAGTACTTTACTTGAAAATGACAATAATATTATTTTATGAAAAGACTATCATTATGAGTACTTTACTTTATGACTTAAAAGTACTTACACCACTACCTTGGTTAACTATGTGTTTTCATCCACCATAGAAAATTTGACAAATAAACATTCTTAACTCATGCAATGCCACCTCACCAAGGGGGATGATGTCATCTACTAGAATGTGATTGGTTATTTTTTATAGTACATTTTCTTTGTTTTGAGGCCCCTTTTGACCTCAAAATTTCGCTAATGCATTATGTCATGAAATTCTTCGAGCAAACCCTTGATTTCGACCAGAATATCCTCCTCCTTGGTCATTCTCTCGACATATGGTCCTTTTAGAATGATCGCAAAACATCTCGATTGTCTCTCCTCTTCCGTGAGGAATTCTTTCACGGTGCTCATCAACACTCGCTTTTCCCAAAGTTTTCTCTTGCCATGCTTGCTGTCGACTTGCTCCTCCAACCTCGGCTTAAGAGTCCTTTTCATGCCATTCTTCCATATTGTGACTTTGTTGGCTCAACCATCATAGATCATTTTTCGATCATATTGCCATGGTCTCCCTAACAATAGACGGCATGCATCCATTGGGATTACATCGCACAGTACACTGTCTTCAAATCCTTCAACTTGGAAGTTGATCAAGCACTGTCTTGTCACCTTGACATGGTGTCCCCTCTGCAACCATGAGATATTGTAGGGGTGTGGGTGTTCTCGACACTTCAACCTGATCTTGTCGATGACTTCTATTGACACAATGTTCTCTATGCTCCCACCATCCACTATAGTTTTGCAACGCCATTCATCGATCCGCACCTTTGTTTGAAATATCACCTTCCGTTGTGACGGCTCCATCAGGTCGCGTTGATCTTCCTGGATCAAGGCTCTCTGAACCATCAGATTTCAGTTCTTCCTTTTCTCACCTCCGTTGTTGTCGGATGCCAACTCTTCCCTCTCGTTGACTTGTTCATCTTTTCGACGTCTAGGTTTCGACTCCTATGCAACATGTAGGTTCTGTAGGCACTCATATGCCTTGTGTCCCGCTCCTCGACACCTATAAAAGATTATGGCTGGTCTGTTAGCTCCCATTTTGTCGGATGGACCACTTCGACTATACGCTCCTCGACCACGATTCTCACAACCATCGCATCGGTTTTCTTGCGCTTTCTCCCTTGTTAATATCCCTTCTGCATGTTGTCTATCTTTGACACTTTCCTTCCTGTACCCGCTGCTACTTTGGCCTTTCGCGGAGACAGGTTTTACGCCCCAACCAGTCATCCTTCCCCTCGTCGCTGTAGATTTCCTTGACAGTTTCTCTTCTGCCTTCAGAGCTAACTGGTAGGGTTCACCGACTGCTCTGAGTATTGACATGCTCAGTTCATACTGAATAGCATATTTTAAGCCGTTCACAAATCTAGCGACAGATTCTTCCCCCTCATTAGTTTCTCCCGATCAAATCAACAATCGGTAGAACTCCTCCATGTACTCCTTCACGGTCATCTCTTTCTTCCAAAAGTTCTGCAACTTTCTAAATAAGGAAATAACATAGTCATTCGGCAAGAACTTCCCCTTCAACTTGGCGACCATTCTATCCCAAGACTTGATTTTCTCCTTGCCTTTCTTGACTCTGTCAGCCTGTACGTTGTCCCACAACAACGAGGCATGACCTTTCAACCTCAGACATGCAGTCTTAACCCGTTTAGGGTCCTCGATCTTCTCTATGTCGAAGTATTTCTCCATATCTCTGAACCAGTCGATCAGATCTTTTGGGTCCAGGCTTCCCGAGTATGTACACACATCTATCTTCACCCGACCTCTCATATCCATCAGAAGTTTGATCAGCTTTTCTTCTAGTTCTTCTACGGCTCGTTCCCGGGCTTCCACCTCTTCGACTTCCTCGTCGTTGTGGTCTAACGCCTCAGGAATACAACCACGCCTATGGATTTCCTTGATCACTACGACTTCATTAGTCAAAGTTTGCATCATTCTGATGCATTCGTCGAACATCTCACGATCTACCGTGACGGCTGCTATGCCACGCGCTCTTCGTCCTCAGACATTAACGCCTCTGTGAGCCATTTTCAACCTCTGCTGAAACTCCCACGTGTCCAATTGCAACCAGACTCACTTCCGGGCTCTGATACCAACTGATGCAAGTTAGGTTGGTATAGTCGTCTTCTCAATCGGACTCACTTCCGGGCTCTGATAACAACTGATGCAAGGCACCTCAATGAATAAGGTTCTTGCTTAATAATACAAACGACACATACCATAATGCTTACACGCAAAAGGGTGTAAAACAGGATGCCAGAAGTGGCTTATATTACTTCTCTGAAATTGGTTACAATGCAGAATAACTGAAAGTAAATAACTAACTATAGTCGGCCTCAGCTGTTACAATTCAGAAGTAACTGTGGTGTGCTCTCTCAGTGTGTCGACCTCACCCTCTCCTGGTTCAGTGCACAACTCTAAGCTATGGCTCGATATAAAATCTCCATGTTCTCAGGCTGTGTGACTCTTCACGCCCTTTTCCTCTACTCTTTGATGCTACTGACCAAATATCGAAGATCCCTGAACTGATCATTCTCCTCCATCTTCTACCTTGCTGCTGTTGTTCCCGAGACATGCATCCTCCTGTCCGTCGATCCTTTCGAATCCTACAGACCTGCAACTGTCAGCTCACTGCCGTGCTACACAGCCTCTATCCATGACGACATCTGTCATGTCCTTCACCTACCTACAATAAATATAATAACTTCCTCAACAACCCCGAACGGCTACCAGGTACAGTCCTCTTGACTTCTACTCTTCTGACCCTACTACAGTAGTTGGTCACATCTTGACCTTTCTGTCAGCTCCATCTCTTGACTTCTGTGGTTAGCTAGTCCTCCCCTTCCTTCGTGCTTGGCTCCGACAAACATGTCAGGTCGTAGTTCAACCACTTGTCCACTACCTGACGTCTCGCTTTCACCTGTCCTTTGTCAATCGTAACTTGTCGACTCTCGCCCCAGCACAACATTTGTTGCGCGCTACTCCATTCGGCCACCTACCGACTATTCCTGTTCAACTTGTTGACTTCGACAAGTCAACCTGCTTCCCGCATTAGTGGTCATTAGCACTCCCACTGGTCGGCTCCCTTATGTCGATCAACTTCGACTGATATGCCTAGGCCCTGATGCTCCTGCGTCAGATTGGATCTGAAACATAAAGCAATATAATTGCTAAGCACTTGCGGTTAAATTTTATCCGAAAAGTCATTCAAAGGTCCACTACGGTCCTAATTGACATCTTTCAAAACGAAATAAAATTATCCTTTCTGTGCTAGCTATCAGAAAATAGACTAAATGCGAACGAGAGAGAGATTCTTCAAATTGTAATCCAAAACGACATTATAACATTCTCTTCTTTGTAATATTATCACATTACAACTTAAATATTCTCTGCCTTGAAACCCAAATAGCATCCTATTAATTGCATCCAAATATCTTGCTAGGATTTGGATCAGGCCTTTTTTTTTCTGGGTGGTGACAATTAAAAAAAGGTGGGAGCAACTAGGCTGAGTAAAACACCATTTCTATCCCATGGACTCCCCTTTTCTCTCCTTTGAAGAGTATAGCAAGGTATAGTAGAGGAGACTTCCACGTTAGCTGTAGAAAATTGTCTAGAATAAGCACTGTTGCAGTCTCATGGCCTTCCCTTTTATCTCGTTCACATGGTTCTAACGATATGGCGGGATCTTTAAACATGAATATGATCCTAAAGCCGATATGTGGAAGCCATAGGTCTCCCAAAAAACTTCTAAACCGTAGAAGGAGAAGCCAGACCCCAACCTAGTTGGTAGATTAAAATGAAGCTAAACAGTAAGAGTTCTACTAATTTAAGAGCCAAGTCCATTTTATCTGGTTAGCACCTGTTCAAAATAGTGAATCTCATCAAAACCCATGGGACCTTTATATTTAATCTAGGTCTCTTCCTAGAATTTCTATTCAATGTCACCCAATATTATGACAATAAATGCACAATAATTAATATAAGAGGCTAGTTCAATTAATGTTATTACATAGTTGGGTAGTTCCATGTCAACAAGTGCCCCCAAAAATCCAAAAAGTAAAGCAGTCTATACCTTCATATTTACAACGTTTTCCTGCAATGCCAAACTCAACTCCAGAAATGATGTAGCACTAGTCAACATGGGATTTATACAAGAATAGAACACGAGACCTCTGAGAATCACACAAAAATTCAATGCCAATTCTTGATTGCTTATAATGTATATTTGGTGCAGAGGCATAATTATCTTTAATATATTAATTAGATGTTACATTGATATGTATGCATTCATTCAATATCAATATCGGACTACATGAAAAGGCAGTATCTTGAATCACAGGATATCGATTAGACTAGGACTGCCACGTCCCCAACTTGCATGGGCTGGAAAAAACACTTGTATACTATATTTTGTATACCATGTTTGCAATGTCCTGCTTTGTTATGTGTGTCCATGGTGTTAAGGCCATTGTTTCAGTTGATACAAACATAACTCTAGCACCAACATGTAGCCATGACCATATGTCCACAAGGCCAGTACAGATGACACATTGAAGACCGTAACTTTGAAGCCATCGCCAAGCTCGCCATTCCAAGGAAGACATAGACTGACGCATGCAGGATCTTATATCATCTCGTGGCCCCCTCCTGGGAACCAAAAACAGAGGATGAGGTCATTCCTAATGTAGCCAATAATTTTTTTTTAAAATCATCTTTAAAATTCGAATTTTTTAAAATATTAGTCCAACATTTATGCAAACTATAGGAAGAAAAAGAAATTATAGGCTAGAACTCAAATTAATAGGCATTCAATGAAACATATATGATCCCCTTCGAGGACATAACAATATATTTGATTCATATGTGCAAACAAGGTATTTCAACAATGCATTCAAATAATATGGCTAAACAATATACTTCAAAATAATAGATTCTATATATATCAATATATTCGAACCATATATTTGAGCAATGAATCAACCAATGTAACTAAACAATACATGCTAATCATGTATCCTATATATTAAATAGTATATAATATACGAAACTTATAATCAACAATGTCCTTAACAATATGTTTCATAGTTAAGCAATAACTTAAGCCATAAATTTAAACAATGAATTAAAACATAACTTAAACCATAAGTTAGACCATAACTTTAAACGATAAAATCAAATCATGAAACCTATACGCCAGAGTGCAAACTATAAGGAAGTTTACTGACAGCAAAGATTCTGATTTCATACTGTTCTTGAGGAACGATTTTGGAGAGAAGGAAGGTAGCTCAATGAGATAGAAGGAAACTCACCCTAAGGCTATCGACGTTAGGTTGATCTCGTCGAGACATAAGAGAGCTCACCCTGGCTCAACATTTACAGGAGACTCATTAATGATAGAAGGGAGACTTTGACATGGCAGATTAGACAAGTCGCCGACAGGTACTTGGGAAAACGCAGACCAGTGTCGAATATGCCCAAAGGGGATATTTAGACACCGATCTAGAGGGTACGCAGAGGTGGACACCAATGCTCACTCACTCAAAGATGGGTTGCGGGTTTACAAGGAGGAGAGAAGAAAAAACACAAACTTGGAGAGCATCATACAGGAGATGAAAGGATGCAACACAGGGGAAAACAAATACCATGTTCACTGGGACATATAAAGATACAAACTGAATAGAGAGACGATGGCGATCAGCGTTTCCAGTCATAAACACAAAGCAGGGGTCCAAGCTAGAAACACAATTGCACTCAGTCAATGAAATGCAAAACAAAAGAATAAAAAACATATAAACCAAATAATGCACCAGGCTCCATGAGGAACAAGGATCCATGAATACCCTTCATTACACCACTAGGGTAATATGCTTATAAACAACATGTAGACAGAGAACTACAATTCATATATTTTTTTCTAGTATATATATATATATATAAACGAGAATTCGCAAGTAAACGTAGTTCTAACATTTTCTTATTGTTTTGAATCCATCCGATGCATACTTAAAATCACAAATAATAACCCACAGGATGTGGGGATTCAACAAAATAAACTAGGGGTATACTTTAAGGCTAAAACTGGAGGTTGGTTTAAAATAGTGGCCTCAAACATGGTGCAGGGTTCACGGGATCCGTGAAAATACATCCAAAAAGAATATACAGAAGAAAAACGAACCATACATACATAGAAATATAAAGTTCCCTATTTCCTTCAAACAAGAAGAGAAACCTTATACGTAGATTCAACCATAGTGATTACGATAACATAAGTAACTCATACCTACAAACTTAAATTCTCTATCTCGGTCAAAAGAATAAACTTATGCATAGAACCCGCCATATGCCGAGATCCAATGACCAATAAAAACATACAAGAATACTTACTTGAATTGAAATATTTTGTCGATCTAGAGAAACACGGAAGAGGTATCAATTCATCCCAACCATAGAGAATCCGAATGGACACTAGATCTCACCCTCGAGATGGATCACCAACTCCACCATTGGACTAGCACCATTGCAACACAGCACTCCTCCCTCGGAGTCTGTAACAGTGTAATCAATGGACTTATCAAATAAGAGGGCCCAACAAAAATGCTCCAGCATAATGGTACTCCATAGCACAACATCCCTAATGCTCTCTCAGTGCCCCTCTTTATAGAATTTTCCTAGGTCTTGTGTCATCACCAACTCAATCTCAAGTAAATCCTGAGATCCTATTTTTGTGGATCTTGTTGGAGTGTTGAGGTCTCCACTTGGATTGATTGGTATATTTTAAATGCTTGTGCTATCTCCTGTCCATAGTAGTAGGTGGTGTCCCCTCATGCAATTGATCCTCTCCCATGTTTATTTCTTTTATTAAAATAATAATAAAAATAGTATTTGGTGCACATCATTCTCACGTAAGTATGAGTTACAATTTTTTAGTTTTAATAACTCAAATAATAAAAATAATAATAATCTTTTACTTTAAGTAAAAAAAAATTTGTGAGGGGCTATCACATTCCTCGCTTCCTTATTCTGAACACTGTCCTCGACATTACCTTTATTTTATTTTATTCAAACAGAGCCTGCTTTCTCTTGCTCGCATTTTATCCTCCAATTCCCAGGTAGCCTCTTTTGGGCTAAAGTGCTTCCACTGCACTTTAATTCGAGCGATAGCTCAGTTTCACATCATTAGCTCCTTCCTCTCAAGGATACGCATAGGCCTGTTTTGGAACTCTCCCTCGAGATCTACCTGAATCATATCTCAATCAAGTATGTGAGTGGCATCATGAACATACCTTTTCAACAAAGATACATGAAAGACATTATGAACTTTAATAGAAGGGGGAAGTGCCAGTTCGTAGGCTATCAGCCCTACCATGGCGAGTACCTCGAACGGTCCACAATACCTGGGAGCCATCTTCGAACACTTATCCAACATTAAGGAACTTCTTTTTTCTTTTACCTTTAAGTGGACGTGGTATCCGACATTAAACTCTCTCTAAGTTCTTTTGAGATCCGCATAGCTTTTTTGACGATCCTGTGCACATTTTAGATTTTGTTGTACCTGTTTAACAATTTGTTCCATGTCTCTTAACAAATCGGGTCCAAGCACAATCCTATCCACGAGGCTATCCCATGTTATAGGTGTGTGGCACTTTTTGCCATATAGTATTTCAAAGGGTGTCATTTTTGTCGACGTTTGATAACCATTGTTATATGCACAAACTCGACTAAATTCACATATTCTTCCCACTTACCGGGTTTGTTCATCATGTACATTCTTAACATGTATTCAAGTATTTGGTTAGTTCTTTCCGTCTTCCCATCTGTTTGCGGATGTTATGTGGTACTAAAATTTAACTTTGTTTCTAACCCTTGAAATAATGCTTTCCAAAAATTGCTAGTAAATTTTGAATCTCTATCTGATATCACCACTTTTGGAATGCCATGCAACCTAAATATTTCCTTCATAAAAATCTCAACAATATTAACAGCTTTAAAAGTAGACTTAACCGGAATGAAATGTGCAGCTTTACTTATTTTATAAACTACTACCATAATTGAACCATGTTTGTTGTTATTCATAGGTAACCCGGTTATGAAGTCCATACTTATTACCTCCAATTTCTATTCCAAAATGGGAAAAGGTTTTAACAACCCAGTAGAATGTTTATGTTCGGTTTTTACCTGCTGACATTCTAGACATCTGGCTAGATAGTCAGCAACTTCTTTCTTCATGTTAGGCCAATAGTATTCCTTCTTTAAAGTTGTTAACATTTTCTGGTACTTGGGATGGACGGAGTAAGGTTTCTTATGAGTTTCATTTAAGATTAACCTTTTTACTTCTTTTGAATTGGGTACATATATTCAATTTTTATATTTAAGCAAGTTGTCGGTCTGGACACTAAAGTCGGTTGGTTCTTTCTCATTAACACTTCTTTGCTATTTTTATTTAGTTCTTAAATAATCTTGATCATTTTCAACAACATTATTTATTATGTTCTCCAAGTCTGTTTTATAACCCCTCATTGCAATAGAAATCTGGAAATTTACATTCCTACTCAGAGCATCAACAATTTTATTTTCTTTTCACTTAATGTGTTTAATTTCAAAGTCATACTCGCTCAAGAAGGCCAACCACCTTGCTTATCGAGCATTGAGGTTTTGTTGATTGAAGAAATATTTTAAGCTTATGTTGTCAGTTTTTAAAATGAATCTTTTCTCGATTAGATGGTGTCGCCACATTCTTAAAGAGTGAATTATGGCTGCCAACTCTATGTCATGAGTCGCATAGTTCTTTTCATGTTGTTTAAGTTTTCTACATTCGTAGCTTAGTACATGATCTTCTTGTAATAATAGCCCACCTAACCCTTCTAAACATGCATTCGTACAAACCACAAAGTCTTTGTAGGGATCCGCTATTTTTAGAATGGGTGCGGTGGTAAGTAAGTGTTTTAACTTTTCAAAACTTTCTTGACACATAGCTATCCAATTAAATTTTATCCCTTTCTTTTGGAGTGAGGTTATAGGATATGCAATTTTTGAAAATCCCTCGATAAATATACGGTAGTAACCCATGATCCCAATGAAGGATCTAATGCCCTTCACATCCCTTGGGACTGGACAATCTATGATTTCTTTGATTTTGTCTCGGTTTACCACAATTCCATCTTTCGAAATTACACGTCCTAGATATTGTACTTTATCTTGGTAAAAATCACATTTACTAAATTTCGCATAGAGTTTGTGTTCTCTTAAAGTTTGTAGGACCATTCTTAGGTGTTTTTCATGTTCTTCTTCACTTTTAGAGTAAATTAAGATGTCATCTATAAATACGATGACAAATTTATCCAAAAATTTGTGTAACACACTGTTCATCAGACACATGAACGTTGTCGAGGCATTGGTCAAACCAAACGATATGACCATGAACTCATAGTGCCCATAACGTGTTCTGAAAGCGGTTTTATAAACATATTCATCTTTTATTATTATTTGATGGTATCCAATTCTTAAATCAATTTTAGAAAACACTGTCGCTCCTCGCACTTGATCGAATAGATCATCTATGCGAGGGAGCGAGTATCGATTCTTTATGGTCATCTTGTTTAATTAATGATAGTCAATACACAACCTCAATGTGCCATACTTCTTTTTCACAAAAAGCACTGGTGCTCCCCACGGGGACACACTCAGTCTAGTGTAGTGTTTAACAATTAACTCTTGTAATTGCATTTTTAGTTGTATTAGTTCAGGTTGATTAATTCGATAAGGAGCCTATTGTAGGTACAACAGATCCCATGTTCTAATGGAACACGGGAGCCCCAAATTTTCACTACAAAAGTAATGGTTTAAATTCCTCTCTTATTATGGGGTTTTATCATCTCTATTAGGATTTCATGCCTTTGCATTGTTTTGATTGAAATTAGAGTTTTCCCTTTGAAAATTCTTAGTTTTTTGACTGTTTTTCTTAAGCTGCGGGAAACCTTGAATTCTTCCAAAAGGTCATTTTTCAGCCCGCAATTCTGCAATTGCAGATTACGGGGGCCTTGTTTTTCTTTTTTCAAAATTTTTGTCATCCTGCAACCTGCAACCCACAAATGCAGATTGCGGGAAGACTGTGTAAATATTTCGTTGAACTTTTCATTTCGCAACCCGCAACCCACAATTGCGGATTGTGGAAAGTAATTTGAATAAAATACGTGGTGTGTTTCTGCAATCTGTAACCCGTAATTGCGGATTGCAGAAATTTTATTTCATATTAAAGGTTGTTTGTGTTCCCACATCCCGCAACCCACAATTACTGATTGCGGAAAACTGTTGAATACAATTTTCAAACTTTGTAATCCTGCAACCCGCAACCCGCAACTACGGATTGCGGAAATTTTATTTCATATTAAAGGTTGTTTGTGTTCCCGCATCCTGCAACCTGCAATTGCTGATTGCGGGAAGCTATTGAATAAAATTTTCAAACTTTGTAATCCTGCAACCCGCAACCCACAACTTGCGGATTACAGAATTATCTTTTCATTCAATAAATATGGTTTCGATCCCGCAACTCGTAACCTGCAATTGTGGATTGCGGATTGCGGGGACCATGTACATACCTGCGAAACTAAGACCCACAATTTATTTCCCACAAATCTCAAGAATTGATCTCAGCCATTCATTGGTTTTAATCTAACGGATCAGATTTTACTTGTCTTAATTATTAAATAGGTCATTTTTCTATTTTTTCGCTATCATTTTCAATTTGGAAAATTACTCTGCTACTTGAATTTCACTATGAATTTTTACCAGGGGTCTATTTCCCGCCATTTTCAGCTGAAGTAGGTTGGTTTTCTTTGTTCCTTTGTTTAGTTATTTATGGTTTTTATTATTTTGGATTGTTTTTTATTGTTTTTTTTCATTCGTCAGAATTTCTCCAATCTGCAAACATGTCATGCAACACACGCTCTAAGACTACCCAAAGAGACCAATTGAACAATGACCCAAATTTTGGCATTTTCTCAGACACCAGTGGCAAAATTATTGAAACCTACCAGGTGTACTGGTCTAAAATCTATTCAATATTCAACAACAATGACCTATCTGACATTGATAACGAACTCCAAGTTTATGATAAAATTAGGAACTCTCAGCTTCATGCAATTGTTGCCAGACTTGCCATCCTGGCTTATACTAATGCAGTTAAATGGATAGTACAATGTGCCAACCCTAAATACCGCTCATTGAATGATAGCGTGGGTTCCCAATTAACTACTTTCCATCATGAGGTATTTACCAGGGCATTTTACCTTAGACCACCTATTCAGATCCTCAATGCTGCATTCCTGGATTCTGCAAATACCAGGTTCAATTTCAATGAAATGATCAAATCCTGGATGCACAAACCAGATTTATGAGCAAGCTTGATAACTTATACCCAGTGTCATGGTTTAAAGAACCCTTCTCATTATTGGCAGCTATGCTTTCTCGGCTGTATGGCCTTCCTAATTCCTCACTCTTTAAAGTTGAGTGGGATCCTTTGGCTCATCATGTCTTAACTACAAGTGAATATTTTCCTTGGGCTTCTATTTTGTCTTTTGAGCTTAAAACTGCAATTGAAAAGTATTAGAAGTCCCCTACTACACAGAAACCCTTGTTCTTTCTTTTAGCCTATGTGATGGATGTTTTGTGCTGAATTTCAATATCCCAACATGGGATGGAATTGGACCCCTTCTGCTCCTCCCATCCACATATATCATTCTGCACTATGGGAGGATAATTATAGACCTCTTTTATATGGCATTTGTGATAATCTCCTTGGTGCCATTTATCTTATGATATTTAAGGAAGATGCACCAACTTTCTCAACTAATTCTAAGCTTTTCATTGCCACAACTAGAGATTGGTATGTAGGAGAATCCTTCTCCTATGTCAGGATTTGGGGACGTAGTGCTGTGCACCTACTGCTTAGAATTGTCCCAGATAGGTTGCTGATAGAAGAAGTATCCTATCAGACTATTATTGAAGGGGTTTATCTCAAACTTACAGGTCAGAAGAGGAGAGTATTTCCCAAATTCCCCTTGAAGCTTGGACCTTTTGCTATCCTTACTTCCACCTGGGCTCAAGTATTGGGTAACAAGATTGCTTCTTTGAAGCTAGGATATGCTCCTAAAAGAAGACATGTTCCTAAAAAATTCCTAGATGCCCATTTTAAGCACAATCATATGAAGATGAGCTATGAACATGAAGATATTCCAAATGAATCCATCTACTTGGGAGTTAATACTTTTTTTGAAGTCTTGGCAAAGGCTAAAAGCAGGGATGAACAGAACCAGATTTTGCTATACCAGAAAGAGCTCAAAGATAAGGTTTTCATCTACAGGAAAATGAAATTTGATTTGATGGAGAAGGTAAGAAGGGAAAGAGAAGAGAAGGAGGTTCAAAAAGATAAAACCCCCCTCATGCTAACTTATCCTAATGGTGATAAAGGAAAAGGACCTATGGAAGAGCCTCCACAGCTGAATATTTCTTAACAATATAAAGAATTAATTCAAACTGCCCAGCAAGCCAAGAAAGAACTAGCACAAATGACCTCAGTGATCCACACCAAAGAAGTCAATCCACCTAGCTCAGTTAGTGATGTACAGGTAATTGTGGTTAATAATCCATCAAAGAGACTAAAGCTTATAACTGCTACCTCTCAGATTCCCACTTTTGATATTGACAGTGGTGAAGAGGGTGAAGTAATTTCTCCTATACCTGTGTTAGAAGAAATCACTGAAGGTTCATAGGTAGTCTCAAATTTGTTGGATACCATTGCTATGGATTAACCCACTTCAGATGAGAAAATGTCCCTGGTTTCTGTTGTTCTTGATGCAATAACTGCGACCACCTCACTTCCCTCAGTAGAAGTTTCTCCTATCAAAACTTCTGAGGTAATACCACCAACAACCATGTCTTATTTGTTTGATGCACTATTCACTTCCACACCTTCACCTTCAACTATTCCACTCCGTATTTTCCCATCAATCATTGTAGAGTTCCAATCTTCGATTGTCCCCCTGCAATCACCCCTATCTCCTTCATTACACTTAGTTTCTCATGTCCTAAATCCTTCTTCCCTTTCTTCACTTTCAGTTGCTGACACTCAAGATTCATCACATCAAGATTTTACTTCCATTCCCTCACCAACCTCTATGCCATCAACTAGTGAATCTCTCCCTTCTCCTCAAGTCTCATCTCAAATTTCCATTTCCATTCTTAACCCTACTGTCACCCAGACACCCCCTTCGCTTACAACAACAAATGTGACCACATCATCCACTGATATCGTGGCTACCTTTGAAGAAGATATAATTGTTCCTCTGGGGGCTACTTTTACAATCAAGCAACCAAGGCAGTTATGAAAAGGGGGAAAAAGAGAAGTGGAGACCATGGAGGATTGGAGGCACCCATACCTAATCAAATAATCCGGGCTAACTAGTCTGATGATATCTAGGCAGAAGCACTAGATGCAGCTCAACCCTTGGGTGCATTTGCAGGAGCAAATTTGGATTCAGTTAAGACCTTGAACAGGGAAATTGATTTGAAAAAAGAAGAACTGAAAACGCTTCAAGAGAAATTGGCAATAACCAAGGAAGAGCATGAATTTTATGTTTAGGATCTAAGGAAGATATTTGAAGATAAATTGGAGGATCTGCAGCTATAGAATAATGTTCTCCAAGATAAAATACATGAGGTAGAAGTAGAGGATGATGTCAACAAGGAAAGAATTGATGTGCTAAAGGAGCAACTTGAGGATGCAACTGCAAGTGCAGCCTCCTATGCGTTTTATAGGTTTTCACAGAAAGAGTTCAAGGACCTAGCTAATCAAGTCAGCCTGGAGCATCATCAACTTCTAGCTAAGCTATTTACCACCTTGGGTGAAATTCATGAGACATAAATTTCCTTTGATAAAATTTCTGGCACCTTGGGCCAACAAGTAGAGAAATCAAAGTAGGATTCTAAAGCTATATAATACATCATTGATTGGAAAAAGTATATTGAAGAAAATCCATATGATATCCCCGAGTTGGACAACCTCAAATTCAGAAGGATGAGAACTGCTGTGCAAGCTTGGGAAAATGCTATTGAGATGGTAGAGGATACTATCAATCAGGCTCAAGCCCTTTGCAGAAGAAGATGGTATGCCTCAGACAATCTCATGGAGATACTGGCATTCCCTGCAATGGGGCTCATTGAGAGTGCAGATCTGCCGAGATTGATGATTGAGCAGGTCGAGACCCGTTGTTATCAAGTCAAAGAGAAAATGCTGTGGATTGAGTAGATCCAAATTGAAGACATGGATTCGATGATCAAGCAATCTATTTCCATGGAGGCCAAGATCCATATGTTTATCCGCACATGGCATAAAATAGCCAAAAATGAGATTGAAGGATTCATGTGTGATGCCTAGCTAGGGCTCGAATCTCCTCATCATCTAGATATAGATGAATTGATGGAAGTTTGGGATAAGTGGGAATATTTCCTCACTAAATAGAATATTTTGATTTTGTAATCCATGTTTAAGGGGATTTATCCTTTCTATCATTTTGTAAATTATTATTTAAGGGGTAGATCTCTCTTAGGAAAGGGAGGATCATTTTGGGGTAGAAATCGACAGAAGAAGACTGGAGATACTATGTTTTATGCCGAGCTTGTAATTTCTTATAGACTTTCATTAATACAGTAATGTTATTCTCTTGTATCATCTTTTGTTCATTAATCAAGTTTATTTGATAAATATCGATTTTTACTTCAGACTATTATCTATGTTGTTTAATCCATTTGCAATTATTATTCCATGCAGGGATCTATGATCTGGATTTTTCCTTACGTTTGATCTGTGTATGCATTATGTTTTAATTGAATCTCTTTAATTAAAATATTTATCTATTTCTACAAATGATTCGCAGTAAATTATAATTTATGTTAATTTTTCAATTGACATATCAGTTACTGGTTAACCTTGAATGAGCTTAAACACTTAATATTGCACTCAATTAATTTTAATTTATTGGTTGTAACTTAAGCAAATAAGGAACTTATCTTCTTCACATTTCTTTCAAGTGGATGAACATACTTATTCATTTCACATCAAGTTAACCTGCATTCAAACAAGACACCTTTTAGAGTAGGTCTAACTTAGCTTAGATTTCCCTTTCTAGGTAGATTTGTTTTCAAACTGAACACACTTTGTTTTCCTTATTGGAAGACAGATCCTTTCAGCATCAAAACCACAAGTGCCAGTGGAGGCCTTTGTATCCGTGGGAGATCACTATCCCAAACAACTTGAGGATAGGGTAATACTTGCACAGGATTATCTGAAGCCTTTGGTTGGTTTTTCTTCCTCTGTTGAGAGCTTTGGAACCCATTCCATCACCTTACACATCTGAGGCATCAAAAAATGGTGCTAGAAGGAGGGCCAGTAGTAAACTATGCCTAAACAGAATACTAAAAAATATCATCCAGTAAGAACATCAT
The DNA here is from genome assembly GCA_027924585.1 of Larix kaempferi. Classification (NCBI taxonomy): domain Eukaryota; kingdom Viridiplantae; phylum Streptophyta; class Pinopsida; order Pinales; family Pinaceae; genus Larix; species Larix kaempferi. Next base: position 14,550,943 of record BSBM01000738.1, read on the forward strand.
CGGTTGTCACTCATAGCCAATCACATGCATCTAAATATGAACAACCAACTTTGATTCCTAGTACACTTGCAGCTGAGCAGGAAGATAGAATGGATATCCTTTTCATATCACCTACTAGAGGACCCCTTTCACTTGAGCAAATACTGAAAAGTTCTAATGATAGTGTTGCTAGAATACAACAAAGAATCACTAAACAATGAAATAGAAGGATAGAAACAATTCAATAGAACACCATTCCACAGACCAATAAATAAGAATATCAACAAACATTTGAACAAAACACTCAGAATCAAGATACAACTAATCACCCAAGATCCCCTAAATACAACCTTGATTCACTCTTTCAAGCAATATCACAAGATCAACCTAATGTTGCAACTAGTGGACCTCCACCCTCTCCTCCTTCATCATCATCCTCGTCATCTGAAAGTGAACACTCTTCTAGTTCTTCATCTGAGGAAGAGGAAGAACAACCAATGGCTGGAGAAGGCCAGAACAGACCTTGGCTTGACCAAGATGGCGTGTTTATACTTAAGGATCAACATAGATTGCCTAAAAACCCTAAGAAATGGCTTCCTAAGTTCAATCTAGATAATAAATCACCTGCATTGGATCACATAAAAACCTTTATGCATGCCATTAGACTTAGGAGTGTTGTCCATGAAGATGTGGTTTGTAGACTATTCCCTTATACATTTGAAGGAAAGGCATCCACATGGTACTTTTCCTTAGAGGCCAGATCCATAACTTCTTGGGATGAGTTTGAAAAATTATTTATCCAGAAGTTTGGGGATGATAAAACTCCACAAGATCTAGTCTTAGAATTGTATTCCATGAAGATGAGAGGTAAAGAAAGGATCAAAGTCTATACTCAAATATTTTCTTATGTGAAAAATAGGATCCCTGCCACTCTTCTTCCTGCAGAAGAACTATTGGTTGTTTATTATGAAAAGGGCCTATTTGTTCCTATTGCGATGTGGGTCAAAAGAGAACATAAAGGAAACTTGTTTGAAGCCTATGCTGAAACAATTTAGGTTGAAAAGGATATGTTTTGCCTAAAGGATAATCCTAATGTTTTGGAAGAACAACCTTCCACATCTAGAATTAAAACTGATAATTCTCCCAAACCCATGACCCAAAACAAAGATGCTTTTGAAATGACTGATATCAAGAATTTTCTACAAAAAGTGTCTAATGAGATGGTTGATTTGAAAAATAATAAAAATCAAAATCAAAATAATAACAGAGGTTTTGCAAGGCCACCTTTCAGGACACCTTATCAACCTCCCCAAATTCCACCACCTCCTAATCCTAATGAAGGACTAACATCTGAGGAAATTTATTCTATCTTCAAAGCTATGGCCACGGAATCACAAAATGTCCTTGAACCCTCTGATGATCAAACAAATCAAGATCCACAATTACTAGAAGAAGGCGATGAAGAATAGGATCCACAGATTAATACTGTAAGCTATTTTTTTGAACTCCCAATTAATGAAGAAGAAGAAGAGCCTGAGACAGTATTCAATGTTCAACACCCTTACAATACTAGATCAAGGGGACAACCCTCTCAAGAACCTTCATCTTCAACAACAGTTCCCAACAAAAGTAAAACTATTCCTCAAAAAGATACAATCATTCCTGAAAGGGAGTACAGTTTGGCTGAAGATTTGAAAAGAGTCAAAGAAAACATTTCTTTTTTTGAACTTTTGAAAATCCCTTCTATGAGAGATTCTCTACCTAAAAGCATGATAATCAAACAACCAAGGGAAACACAAAATAATAACTTAGATTATTTTACCAAACCAGATGATCAAAAATCTGGAAGCAAGAGGACACCTCCTTTCTTGCTTACCTTTGAAATCTTCAGCAGAAATGTACACAATTGTATGATAGATTTAGGTGCTTCTTCCAATGTGATGCCCCTGTCTGTCTGCAAGAAACTAAATGCAACTTGGGAACCTTTTCCTACTCAGATTGTCTAGCTTAACATATCTAAAGTGAGACTAGTGGGGAGATTCAGAAATGTGTTGTTGACATTATCTGTTGATCCCTGGATCCACCAGACCATAGATATCATTGTAGCTAACATCCCTGAAGCCTATGGAATGTGGCTAAGCAGAGATTGGTCAAAGAAGCTCAAGGGCTACTTTGCCACTGATTGGTCTCACCTGTGACTACCCTACAGTGAACAATCAAACAAGATTAAGATTAGTAGGGAACCATTTATGAAGCAAACAATCACTGACCTTAATGATTCAAGTGAACCTACTTGTTATTTCAGTTCACATATTGAGCATTTCATATTTGATACCTTCTTTGGGGATCTGCCAGCTGATCCTTCACCAGATGAGAATGTCCAAAATGAATTACAGATTACTAATGTTACTTCTGTACCATTCTCTGGAACTATTTTACATAATGTTTATAATGTTAATACCAATTTTAGGATAGATCCTATTGCATGGACTTTATTCTTTGATGGCTCCAGATCTAAAGATGGAGTTGTTCTAGGTTGTGTCCTCATTGATACAAAAGGGACTAAAACCATGATTGCTTGTAGACTTGAGTTTGAATGTACCAATAATGTAGCTGAATATGAATCCCTGGTGTAGGGACTCAAGAAGGCTATTGATTTGGGTGCACAAGGAATAGAATGTTTTGGAGATTCTGAAATCATAGTTAAACAGGTAAGAAACAAGATACATTGTATGTCTCCACATTTAACTAATTATCAAAAAATGGTAAGGGATCTCACTAACTCTTTCTCTGCATTCAACATCAAGTCAGTCCCCAGGTCACAGAACTTTGATGTTGACCTCTTGGAAAATACAACATCTAGGCTGATTCCACCAGAAGGCTTGTCACTTGAAACCTTTTCAATAGAACTTATGTACAAGACTTCCATCCCTGATAATGTAACAAACTAGAAAGTGTTTGATGATGATCAACAAATACTAGAGTTTCTCACAACCTAGGATACAATTCAAGACATGGCAATAGATGAGGCTAAGCACGATAAATCCCTTTCTGATCCTTCCAACATTATCCCAAAATCAATAATCAAACTAGAGAAGTTTTATGACTTGCAAGATAAGTTTAAACAAAAGACAAACTGTAAGACCCATAGCTCATCTCTGAATAATGAGCCAATCAACTTTGGTACTGAACAGAATCCCCGATTCATCAACCTTGGGGTTGATTGCTCTAATGAAGAAAGAAGAGTTTTTATTAAATTGTGTAAAGAGTACAAAGATGTGTTTGCATGGACCAATGATGAACTGAATACTTTTGACACTAGCATCATGCATCATAACATACCGATGAAACCAGAAGTGAAACCTTACCAACAAAAACTAAGGAAGATGCATCCTAGTTTGGAACCCTTTATAAAGAAAGAACTTGAGAAGTTACTGATAGCTTGAATCATATTCCCTTTTAGACACACACAATGGATCTCTAACTTAGTACTTGTTTAGAAGAAAAATGAGGAAATCAGACTTTGTGTCGATTTCAAAAATTTGAACAAAGCTTCTGAAAAGGATAACTACCTTGTTCCTCCTATGGAGCAGATTCTACAAAAGGTAGTAGGGTTAGAAATGTTCTTTCTCCTGGATGGTTTCTCAGGGTACAACCAAGTCATGGTTTCCCCTGATGACCAACTGAAAAAAAATTTCAAAACCCCTTGGGGTACATTCTCCTATAGGCGAATGCCTTTCGGGCTGATAAATGCAGGAGCCACATTCCATAGAGCTATTGATATATCTTTCATAGGTTTGATGCAAAATTCTATTGTAGTATACTTAGATGATGTTGCTTAGTTTTGGAACCAAGCATGTGCTAAAGAGCACTTGCTAAATTGTAGCAGCAGTCTCAATGTAAAAGTAAAAACAAATGTAGATAACAGTAAATCTGATCTAACATGTGCAAATAAATAAAAACTAGATTTAAGAACAATAAACAATGAGATCTATGAGAGAAACAAGAAATAAAAAATTTGATCTTTTGTATTATCTCAAGTGGTGAGGATGATGAGTTTGAGCAACTCCAAGGTTGAGATGCTCCAATGGTCCAATGGTCGCTTCTTCTCCAATGCTCTAATGGGGATCTTCAAACTCAAAAGTGAGGTTAGGGCTCTTAAAAGTGAATTCGGCAGCATAAGAATAGGATGAATGTGGATGAATAGTGAGGAGCCCCTATCACCTTTTTATAGTTTTTTGGTGATGGGGAATACCATTATGGTTTAAGGAAACCAATGGTATTGACCAAAATGGTTTAGGTTTCTTTTTCCCTCTTTTTCCTTTTTTGAATATATTTTATATTTTTATTCCCTTTTAATATTTTTTGGGAATTTTGGACCCTTTTTGAGGGTTTTTTTGTATTTTTGAGGAAAATTACATATTTTGAGTGGAAAAAGAATGGGTTTTGGTCTTTTTGGTGACCTTTTGAAGATTTTAGAGGCTCAAATGGTGGAAAAAGTGGGAAAATGGGTTATGATAATAGGGGAATGAGCTAGTGAACACTTTTTGGGTGTTAACAGATTGCCCCTGATGTGTGAGGGAAGGAGCTAATCGTATGTCCGATAGACATCATAGTTCTTTTGTCTTTTTTTCTGGGGCTTGGAGAAGAGAAGAGACCGATTGGAGACTGGAACAACGGTCCCTTGGAAGCTGCAAAAACTGGAAAAATACATGGCCTCAAAAATGAATGAGGAATAATCTCTGATAATGGACGAGGCAGGCATATCCATCCTCGTATTAAGACATATACATAAAAATTAGGCCCAGGAAGGGGGACCAAAATCATACATAAAAATATGCTAGTACATCATAATGGTCCACAATGCTATGACATACTCATGGTCATACCATGATTGATCTGAATAATTGATACACTGGAAAAGAGCAACAACCATTCTGAATAAAGTATCAGAAGGGTTGATGAACTGCTGAATCTGAAGGTGTTCAACATCTGTAGGGACTCAATGATTGTGGGCTAACTTCTGAGGAGTATATGTAACTGTATACTCGAGGGAGTATAAAACTGGGGTACATTTGCATACTGTCGCCAAGTGCAACCCGGATATCCACAGTAATATGTAACTGGTTGATTTCTCAATTGGTCCATAAATGTGGTAGAGTCAGGTGATATTTGGAGTCTTCAATAATTAAATGAAAGCACCGATACCTTTTACGAGTCTCAACGATGCGATCAAGGTGTTGACGTTGAGCACATGAGAAAAAATCATTTGGATAGGCACTGAGGAATCCTTTCAAAACGATCCATAGGAACTCATCACTAATGGTGATGAGTCCAAGGCACAGGGACCTCTGGGTCTATCCTCTAAAATAGATTTGGTTGGCGTTGACAGAGGGAGACTGGAAACTACCAAGGAAATGATGTTTCCTTGATAGGAGCGCGAGGTGTACAACTAAAGTGTGATAATACTGATGGTAGGAGTGACATACTGTGGGGATGGGGCATAATTGGGGTCATAGAGTGGGTGGACTCAAATTTTCTTTGTTCAGAGGATGATGACATGGTTGACCTGGCAGCGTATGAAACTGACTTTTAGGTATGGGGATCATAGCTTAAGGGATCAGGGGTATGTATTTCATACTGGAGTGACTCTAGGGACAAGCTGATGGATTCTATTGGGAGAATCCCAGGGTGACATACTGCAGAATACTCTGAACAAAGGCGACCATAATAGGGAAGTTGCCATATGAGTAGACATGATCTATTGTGGCGTCAAAAAGCACCTTTGGGGCCTTCTTCGTGGTTTCAATGAGCTCCAAGAAGGGATAAAAGTGTGCTAAAAAATGGTACTATCCTGTGGATTTATGCAAGCCCAGGACTGTTCATGCTCGAGAGTGCTTTCAATTTTAAGGAGTCTGAAAGTGATAAGAAGACTCCGAACTGGTGGAGAAATACCATTGTGTGGATTTATATGAGCCCATGACGATGATTGCTCGTGGTTGATTTCAATTTTAGAGAGTCTGAAAGTGGTAAGTAGACTCCACTGGTGTTCTTTTTCGTATGTTAGTCTCCAAGGCCCGAAAAAGCATAAAATGATGCAAATGGAGAACTCTTCTGGCCGATGTGACTAGAGTATTCCTTTTTCGTAATTAGTCTACAAGGTCCAGAAAAGGGGTAAACTTATACCAGGTAGACGCCCTTTCAAATACTTTTAGCAAGCATGAAAGGAAGCAATATTGCTCGGCAATCTTTTCATTGTTTTAGGAGTCAGAAAAGAGCTTAACAAAAACTCCGTAAGTGCCTTTTTCGTAAAAGAATTGCTCGACCCGAAAAAGGGATAAAATTATACCGAACAAAAAGGTATTGGTGAGAGAGAGAAATGATCTCAAGCATCATCATGAGTGTGGAGAAATGAATCTAATGATATAAAAAAAGTTTAAAATAGGTAACGATTGATGTGGCACGCAAATCGAGGCAATGAGGAGCACGGAAAAATGCCTTAAAAATATGATGGTGAGAGCGAGAAATGATCTCAAGCATCATCACGGGTACAGACATATGAAACCAATGGTGCAAAGGGTGCGAAAAATGAAGGTCAAGTGACTGTGGAATGGTCAAAGGAAAAACAAGGTTAAACAATGGTTATAAGTAAAGGTGAGCCCACCAAGCCAAGGATGAAAAGGAGGGCAGAAATGATGACCTGCGGGGACGAAATACTATGCGTATGAAATCAAATCAAATATACAAGTGACACGATACCTCAAAAATGGTTGAGATCACGAATGTGAAAAAATGAGTAGGGTTAATGACTTGCCCCCATGCAATGTGCATGGGGTTTGTGATTATGGATCACATATGTGTTGGTTTGAATGATGGGCTGATTGAGGTGTTGAGATAGAGGTGATGGGGTAGGGTCAAAATGATTGATCATGCCCCCTATCCTAGGTTCGAGGTAATCTATTATGCCCCCGCCTGAACTCATAGGTGTCAATGCGGTACAGATGCTGTCTTAGAGAGGGATCAACAAGGCATTGACCAACTGCTGGCGGGGGGGTGTACCATGAGGCTATGGGCCATGATGGCATGCTGAAGTGATGATATGATGATGGGGGATTCCCCTTTCGGGGTGGATGCCCCCAGTATCATCGATGAGAATGACAATGATGATGAGTAGGCAAGGTATCGAGCCTGCCCCCATGCTATGGACACGTGGTTTCCTCTTTGATTTGAAAACATTGAATATGTGGGTAGGAGGGATCAATGGAAGCGGTTGACCCGACAGAGGGGTCTCCATTGGAAACCAGATAAATTGTGTTAATATCTTCTGAGAAGGAAGATGGTGGGGGATGAATTTCCTTAATGAGAGGAGGGGATATCTCTAGGTCGACATTATTGAATTCGTATAGTGCTGCTCTATAATTTGGGAGATCGGGGTAGTGATGTGAATAATAGCAGTAGATGCCACATATAGCACAAGGGTGGTTGGTACGCAAATATTTTTCACGAGGATGAGGGGGAAGCTAGAGTTTGACAACTGGAATGTTAGTGTCATCATCCCACATTTGCATATGCTCTTGAAGTGCCGGTAATTGTGGACATTGATGGGTAGAATGGCCTATATCGTTGCACAAAGAGCACTTAGGGGGAGCACGAATTGTTGGGGGATTCTTCGCCAACTTTGGAGTTGTTGGTGGGGTGTGGGTGGTGGGTCCAATGGTGTATGTTTGCGGTCCTCTGCTCCCATTGTAGTGGAGTTGAGGGGGAGCATTACTAGATGTTGATGTAGTGGCCCCTATTGGAGGTGGCCGGTTCTGGATGTTTGCTACACCAAGGGGTGGATGGTTAGAAGTATTGATGGGTTGCACCGGTTGTAAAATGGCATTCGGTGTCGGCGGAGGGGTTGGGGCAGGTAGTTACCACACAGGTATTCCTAATGTTAATCCTAGGAGATTAAGTGTAGCCATGACTGGTGTGTTGATGGCGCCTGAAGGGGGAAAAAAATGGGATAGTATGAATTGGTGTGGCTCCTACGTGAGTCGGCACTGAGGGTGGTTGCAAGAGTAAACGGGGTTGTTGGTTTGGTACCTATGTGTTATGCGAGACGGTGTACAAATCAGATATCTCAGTTATCTTCAAAGGGGGTGGGATGGATTGGAATGTGGAATTCATAAGTGATTCCGAGTATAATCTAGGTCTGACTGTGGAGACGAACGATGCAGGTGCGTTCTGAACTGGTTGTTTAATCATAGGGAGAACTTTTTTAGGTGTAGCGGGGGCATATTGGTTTCAACACATTTGGAGATTCATGTCAGATGATGACATCATAAGGAGATGATGAGTACTTGAATCCATCGGTTGGTTTGTGTGTGCAGCGTATGTGATTTGTTATTGTGGTGCTGTGGTTCCTTGAGGAGAATCCAATGGAGGAGTGTTTGCCACTCCTTGTGTGGGAAAATAATTCTATAGCACCATGGGTTGTGGTTGAGGAGGTGGCGCTGGTTGTGCCACATGCCCTTAGTGTTGGGCGTCATCAGTCCACAGTTGGCGCACTCGTTCCAAATGGGGTCAAGTGTGTGTGTAATGGTTGTATACTCCTCATATGGAACATGGGTGGTTTGTTTGTAAATTGGGGTTCTTACACTATTTCGGTGGTCGATCAGGGTTTTGGTTGGCAGGGGCAGCGTTGTTGTTGTTTGGAGGATAAGTTTGAGTGACTAGAGGTTGTGGTGCAACAAGCTCTTCCTGTGGTGGGTAATAAGCCGCTAGGGCTTGTAAGTGAACAGGAGCATGCGTGGCATGCTGATGGTAATACGTAGGGGGTGCAACCATAGGTGGATAGGATGAAGGTGCGTTACCATAACACTATGGTGGACATGAGGGTCCATGAGTGTGGTGGGGGTGGGCCATGGGGGCATACAAATTTGTAGCTCCAGAGTGAGATGTGGCCCGTGAAAGATCGAGGCCGGTATTATTGCGCATAATGGAAAAGGGTTGGTTGTGGGATGCAACTTATCCAATGATGCCATAGGCGGCGTGGGATGCCCTCGGCGCATCAGTCCGGGAGGAATCGCCGTGGGGAGCATCAAGTAAAATGGTATACAAGTAGCCAAACTGGGTGTAGATCAGATCAAACTGCTGGGATTTTAGAATGGCTTCTTATTCCGACTAGGGTCGTTCAGAAGCTACATCCTTGGCTATGAGTGGAAGGAGGGATTTCAGGAACCAATACAGGAAGATACGGTCATCTAGCTTGATCTTGTAGAGACTGCATCACTTACGCCACTCATGGATATGATATGTGATATGGGTGGCCGTATTCTGTCTACAAGACAGTAGGATTTCTACTCCTGCATCATAGCAGATGGGTAGTTGAAAGAACTATAGGAAAGTTGAGGCGAGGGATGTAAACGTGGGGTGTGTCGCATGTGGCTGCTCAATATACCATTTGGCTGCTGAGCCAGTGAAAGTTCTTTGTAAAATTCGGAGTCAAATAGAATCATCAACAATGGAGTTTGAGGAACACCATAGGTGAAAAGACATAACATGGTTTTCTGGGTCTTCTCCAGCCTTCCCTTCAAACGTTGGGATGTCTGACGGGACTGTTAGCACTCAAATTGTGCTGCATTTTGAGGAGGGTTTTGGAAGAGAAAAGGAAGTTGCATGATCATAACGGTTTTTTCAAAGGAAAAAGCCAAACTCTAAGGTCATATCCCTTAGAAGTGGAAAATCAGAACACAACACAGTAGATGTAACCAAAGGAGAAAATACCGCGAAACATCTAAATGTCCGTGGTAACTAGAGGTCTGATAGCAAGCTAATAAGCTGGTAGCATGCAGAACCATGCCTAGACGGCTCAGATTAAACAACTCAAATATCTACGGCCACGAACCCTTAGTGCCGAGACAGACTGAAAATGTTATAGGCGCAAAATGAAGTGTTAGCCAGTAGCCATATTCCTAATGCGATCAACGATAAAGATCGACTGGAACAAAAATTTACGGTGAAAATGCTATGGCGCTGATTTAATATCCGCGAGGAAACACTATGTTCCAAATCATCGTGACTTAGTTAAGCAATGCGCTCCTTTCAATGGCCTGGATCTAACGAAGGTAGATCAATGACCCATAACATTGGCGGTGATTTTTATCGCCGACACGTTCAGCATGCCCAAAATCAGTGTGGTCTGTGAATATGCATCATCTAACGACTAAGATTGGGGTGTAATATTACTTGAAAGGCCACAATGATGATGGGAAGGTGAAGTGGGGAATCTACAGCTGAAGGTGACCTAAAGAGACGAACGATTGATATGGAGCCGTCGCGAGCATACTTGCAGGGGTGATATGGAAGAATCTATATTATAAAATGGGTCGCCTCCACGAAAGTCCACATCCTATCTGTCAAGTGCACGTTGGAGAAAAAAGAAGGCGAATCTCGCAGGAGCATACTGGCCGACTGGGAGACCAGAAGATTGTCCAGTTCTCAGTGGACTAGGTAGGTCTTCGCCCCTTTTATTTTCACAAATGGGTATTTAAATGGCCGAAATAGTAGACCGCCCTGTTATCCAAGCTCCGACAATCAGTTCCCTGTTGGAAGACAAGGATAGTGACATATACAACATCATATTTGTCAATAGCTCTTTGAATACAGCCAAAGAGAGATTGGAAGTCATAAGGGTAGGGAAGGTAGATGTCCACAAAGTATATCAGTCCCTTTTCCACTGTTTCACCACCACCCAAACCCCATGTTGTCCTGAATTTGTGGAATGGTGCACCAACAACTACGCTGCGAGCCAGAGGGAAATCTTCGATGCCTCAAGCTCCAAACTCCTTTGCCATGTCAAAGCCCCAGTTGTTAGAAAATCCCTAGCTATTCCCCTGGAGTTCGGTCATAGGGCTCAGGGATATCAAATGGAAACCCTAATTCAACATTTCTGCCAGGCCCCTCATGAACTCAAGAAAAGTTTCTTTTAGGCTTCTTTGTTACAAGATGCAGCTTTTCCTATCTCACATTTCCCTGACGAGGCCATTTCTTTCAGAGAAGAGTCTAAATGTGTTATTTCCATGACAGCCCAGTTTTTAGGGTTAGATAGTGACCAGTACGTCACAAAGCCATTAATCAGTCTAATGTTTGTCTTGAACACTTTCCCAATAGAGCCAGATGATCAAAACCCACTTATCCAGATTGCATGCCTAAGATTCGATGATGCCCTTGCCAAAAGTATTCACTCCTAGTTGGTCGAATTCCCTAAAACCAGGGTTTTTAGGTTCCAGTCCTATCTGCTAAAAATGTTTTCAACAGCCGTTGAAGAAAACCTGCAAATCCCAAAGCTAAAAATTACAAAGGAAATGTATTCGGATTACTTGGTTTTCATGAATGATTTGATGGCGAAGGTTTATCACATCGTTTTCCAGAAGGAATTGCCGAGGGACCTCCTAGAAATGAAGGATTTACTGTAGCCCGTTATGGGGAAGGCGATAGGAGATTGGTTTTTGATGAAACATGGGACAGTAATCAGAGTGTATGGTTTTTCAAACCCCCCATATGTACTCCCCTCCTTTTTAACACCCAGGTTGTTCAATTTAGAGTTCATAAGGCAGAAGCTAAAAGATGAACGTGATCACTTTTTAGGTAACAAGAAGTCCTCTAATATAGCTTTCCCATGGGTGGTAGGCTCTTTTATGATTAAACATAAGACAACCCTCTCAGCGATTGAAGGGATGATGAGAGAAATGGGACTCCCTTCTAAAGTTGCAATGAATTATGATCTACATCATCAAAATTTCAGAGAGAAGGAGGAAAGCTAGCAGGAAGGGGTATGACCAGTTCGAGATGTCAGGCATGACTGAGAGAGCAAATTGGCTAGAATACATTGGTCAGGGGCACATGGACATCAATCCCTCAGAGACCTCTCATGCTCTAAATTTCCTTTTCCAAGAAAGCACATCCTTACCACCCAACTCATCAAATAAAGCCCTAGTGGTGTCAAAAGATTTACCCCTTGTCATCCTTCCAGGGAAAACCAACGGTTCAATGGTTAGCATCCCTATGTATGTAGACAGTGACCCTGAAAGAACCTCAAAGAGGCAAAAGGTAGAGGGTGATGAGAAGCTGGTAGTAAATATCCAAGAAGAAAAACCTAAGAAGAATCATATCAAGTTTTAGATGCCCCCATACAAAGTGAAAGAACATGTGTTTGGAAAACCGCCTAAAGGGCCCACAGCATCTAGTACAAGCAGAGCCCAGCTACTGGAGGAGTATGAAGAAAAACCTGACAACATGGCAGAAGAAGCAAAACTATACTCTGAGGTGAGGAAAATATTCAAGAAAGATGTGGCCCTAGTTGCAAGCAGAAATTTAGCTTAGAACACCTTGAGCCTTGCTCTGGCCACCAAAAATAAGGCTACAAAGATGAAATTCAACCTAGAAGACATCCCTATCCCTGACATAATCAATCTACACAAGGAGACAAGTGATGTCATTTATAATAGGCGACTGAAGCTTGCCATAGAGATATCCAAGGTGCAGGAAAATAAGTCCAAGGTCCAACAACAGCTAAAGCTGGAAAAAAGTAGAAAATAAGTCTCTGAAGGCACAGGAAAAGAAACACCAAACACAACTGCTAACAAATGAGATCGAAGAAGATAAAATGAAGAACATCCAAGAGTTGTTGAATGAAAGGGATAAGGAGATCCTGACTTTAAAGAAGAGTTTAAAGATCTCTCCTACTCAATTTGCAAGTACCCCTGAGATAGCAAAGTGGGGGGAAGAGAAAGAGAAACTAAAGGGGGAACTGTTGGACTGTAAATCCCAATTGGTGGAGCTTATGGAGAAAGAAAAGAAGATGCAGTCTGATATGACCATTGCAGCATCCCGTGAAGAATCATGGAGGACCCATTTTGAAGAGTTAGAGAAGAAAATAAAGGAAATGAAATAGGAAGTCACAGACCCGATTGCAGCCAGATATTTCTCCTTCGTAGGGCAAATAGCTAATGCCACCTTGGAGGACGTTGAGTTACTCATATTAAGGAAGCAGGTTGCAAAATTAAAAAATCTAAAGGAGGATGCAAAAATTAAAAGGGAGGCTTGGGAAACCAAGTACCAGGAAATGCACAGGGATCTTGATAATTTGAAGGAACAAGTAATCGGGCAGAAAGTGCTGCAAGAAACTAGGAAAATCATCTAGGATGATATTATAAAACAAGCTGAAGACCTACAACCTTATCTAAACTTTATAATGGATAAAGATCCTGTAGTGAATTTATCCATACAAGATGTGATGGTGGAAAATGAAAGACTCAATAAGAAGCCTCCAGGATATGCTAGCAACGTAGTAGATTTCTTAAATGATTTATCAGAAGAATAGGTCGATGATGCAGGCATCAAGGATAGGGTAGACACCATCATATGGGCCAAAAGGGTCATTAACAAACATGAATAGGTGAAGATCACCCAATCAGGGATTGATATTTTGTCAAATCAGCTAAAAATGTTCGGGGAAGCATTTGATCCTTTATTCATGAAAGGCCTACCTGAGTTCTGGGATGAGAAAGGGAAGATGTTATCAAAGGAAGAGTATCAAACCAAGATGTGGGATTGCAGGATGAACCAAAATTACTTTGAAGGGATGGATCAGCCCTTGACCGGCCAGCTAGTAGCTGAGAAATTGACAAGAGACTTCAAGTTAGCCTCGAATTTTGGGGGAGCCAGAACATTGCATACCAGATACTCTTACACGGAACACACTGAGCTAAGAGTATTACTTAAGGAGCTCGCCACCATAAATTTACTTGCGGATGACCAGAGGAAATTAATCGAGAAGTATGGTAAAGCGAGGTTAAAGGTCAAAACATGAAGAACTCAAAGGTATCTGCTGAATGATCAGGGAGCGATGACGGCAACAAGCTAGAGCTGTCAATTTTTTTTTGTTTGTTTGTTAAAATAGTTGGTTATATAGTTAAATAGGCCAGTGAATGTAAAAAGAGGTTAGGCCTATACCACCTGTGTCTATTTTGAATTTGTATTGGCCAATATGCCTTGATTAGCTATCAATTAGGTGTCCAGTAAATAGCAATTGTTTTCTGTTCAGGAAAGAGCCAAGCCTAGAGCTCAAAGGGCATCTATAAATTCAGAGTATTTGAAGACAAAAGGGTTGAAAAATCTTGTGGAAAACTTTTATGGGAATTTTGTGTATTGTTCTGTAAGATGCTTTTGAGCTACATTTTGAATAAAAATCGTAGAGCCGAGCTAATGTTTTAAAGGATTCTTGTGTAATTGGTCTTGTAGTCTGTTTTTCACTTTCTATGTTCATTGTGTATCTCTCATTGTTAATTCTAGTGTGTAACATTCTTTCATACTTGGTGTAGTGTGATAGTTAAGTAGAATTCATAGAAGTTATGCTCTACTTATCTTTTTCTAAGTATTTCACCATTACTTTTCTGCTAAAGTTGGTGTAGGATTCATGATTGTATGCCTTACATCAATGGATTGTTCCTTTCTCTTTTGTTTCACCAATTAAATTCACTTTGACTACTAGCTATTTACTATCTCGCCCCTGTGTTAAAGCATTTGTGAAGCCCTTGTGAATAAATTGTCACAGTTTGTCTAATGTGACTCCATTTCGCAAAAATAAATATTCATATGTTTCATCCAAATGACGTTTAAACCATTTTGTTCCAATAGAAATCTGATCTTCTGTATTGTTGTAATTGAATATCTTGAATGATGAATGCTGGTGTATGTTTTCATTTTTGACACCTTTGATTATTCCAGTTTTTCATGAGTTATAGAGAGAGCCCTCTCTGTTTGTGTTGGGTCAGTAGCACAAGCTAAAGATTGGTTAGTGGTTACCCCAGATTTCCCTCTCCCAGAACCTAGGGGGTCATTTTGGGTGTTAACAAATTGGTGCCATTACCGGGGACGTGATTTTTTTATTTTCCGTGGAAGAACGACAAAGGATTCTGAAGATTCAAAGAGAAGAGAGATCCATGTGGGTGAATAAAGATTCCAAATTTCTAGAGGGCTGTGCAATTTTTCCCAGCTGACTCCATTCGTAAAGATCCACATTCAGAAAGACTCCAATAGGAATATCGGTGACCTTATATCAGAATTGAGATGTTGAAAATCTCATGGCAACTCCACATTAAAGAAATCCAGAGTTTTATTATTTCACAAGATGGGCTACTCAGTCTTCAATCAGAATTTGCAAACTCTACTAGGAGATGAGCCCAGTTTCCTTAAACATAGAAGAATCAAGACCTAGGTACCAAACTACCAATTTCTTCAAAGAGATCTTGTTCTTCTGTATTGGTTTCCTTTTACCCTTATGTAGATATTTCAATAGAATTTTGTTTCACCGAGGAGCTCTAAGTCATGAGAGACCCTATTTTATATATCCTTCACTAGATTATGAAACCGTACATTCTCCTTTCATCCCAAGAGCTGATCCTGTCCCCTCTTTTGAGCCTTGCAAAATCCATAACTAGCCTTGCAGATCCCAAGAAAATAAGGCTGATGATATTCTCCCTCTACATACTCCCTGGCCTTCTAGATCTCAACTGAGATATAGACCTTTAAGGCTGCCTCCTGTTCTTCATGATTTTTCCCCAACTTACCATAAATATCTTCCTGTTTTTTATGGAGAATCCAAAAGCCTTACTGCTGAAAGACATATCCATGGTTTTGAGGATTTTCTAGACCTTTTTGAAATAGAGCATGTTGATGTTTGTATGAGAGTTTTTTCCCAATCCCTCCAAGGAGATGTGAAGAAATGGTTTAAGCAATTCCCGTTGAAATTTATTGATACATGGGAAGAGTTATCTGCTGCCTTTCTGGAATTCTGGGGTAAGAGAAGGTCATGGGACCTAGTTCTTTCAGATTTTTACTCCATGTGAAGGCAAGAAGGTGAAACCATGTCCAACTTTAATAGGAGGTTTTCAAGCTTCTATTATAATATGCCCAAGGAAATTCAGCCCCTAGAGAATGCTGCTAAGTTACATTATGCTTCTACCTTTCCTCCTGATTTATCTCTTCTTCTTTTGGAAAGGAGGTCTTCCAATTTGCAACATATGTTCATTGATGCATTGGAGGTCGAACACAATCTTAGGATGTCTAAAAACATTCTAGACTAGGATAATGAGAAGGGAATCGAACGGGAAGTAGGAGTCAAAGAGCAAAATGGACAAGGAGAACTTGCCTTGCATTCTAATTTTTCCCACTATGAGAAGGGAGTTGATCCACCCGGTGGTGTGCTAAGAGAGGGTAATTTTGAGTTGTTCTATGTGAATTGCAAATAATGGTTTTAAGGAAGATTGCAGCCCACCTAAGTACGACAAATATGAAAGGGACTGCTTGGATAAATTCATAAGTTTTTTTTAAATTAACAATGAAAAGGAGGGGAAAGTGAACAATCAATCTCAAGGAGCAGATATTTTCCATAGGAAGTAGAAGTACCAATAGACCTCTCTTCCATATTCAGAATTTTTATATTGAGAATAGTTTGTTGCACTTAATTTTATTGAAAAAATGATGATATTTCTGCTGTTTCTAATGAAGAAGAGCAAGTTTTAAATTCTGACATCTCGGATGAAGTTGGTCACGCCCTTCATTTCCCCCCTACCGAGCTGGATGAGAATTTTCTTTATTCTTATCAGTCGCTATATGATTCAGAAGAAGATCAGGGTAGTCAGATAAGTTTTTCTCCATGTCACTCATTTTCAGAGTCTTGTTTCCTAGACAGAGTTGTTTTTTTTAATACATTTGAAAGTCATAATGATCTTTTTTTCGAAACCCAGGAAGAACTTCAGTTTTATCAGACTAATGTACATATGTTTGATTGTCCAATATCTACTGCAAGTCAAAGTCTCTCATCCAATAATTTATATAACGAAACAAATCTATGTGATAGTATTGAGTTTACATCTGAGTGTCGTCATGAAAATCTGATCCATGTACTAAATATAAAGGAAAAAGGAGATGAGTATGCTTTCCTAAGTCTTTCTGAAATTCAGTTTGACAGATTGCAAAGGGAATTACAATTTGAGCAACCTTGTTGTGACATAGATAATGTAAACAATCACAGAGAACTAGTTGAAGAGGCTCTCATGATTGGTCATAAAGAAATAGGAGTCTTTCATTTTCTTGAAGATCCTTTTGCTAGTTTGTTGGAATCATCAGAAAAGATGGAGTTTGTATTGTTCAAGAATGCAGGGATTGAAAAACGTCTTCAGTGGGAGTTATCATTTGCTGAGTTCTTTTTCGGGCCCGGACGGGTTGAATATGAAATTCAGTCAGGAAGTCATTTGCTTGACTGGCTTCATTGGAAATGTGAGGTCACTTGATTTGGCCTTTATACTCAGTAAATAGGGTAGGAGCATTTGTACATAAATAAGCTTGAAGATCAAGCATTTTTGTTAATGTAGGATTTAAATCTTTAGCAGTGTGTGTGTTTAGCATTTTCAGAAAACTTCACTATATTTTTCAATTTCGGGTTTTCAGTTGCAGCTGTTAGGATTGGGAGCCTCCCAATGGATAAGGCACGTGGTCCACGGAGTTCTTTGCTACCTTGCAGGGAGGTTAGCATCCCTGGCTGGAGCTAGTTGTTAGCACTCAAATTGTGCTGCATTTTGAGGAGGGTTCCGGCAGAGAAAAGGAAGTTGCATGATCATAAAGGTTTTTTCAAAGGAAAAAGCCAAACTCTTAGGTCATATCCCTCAGAAGTGGAAAATCAGAACACAACACAGTAGATGTAGCCAAAGGAGAAAATACCGGGAAACATCTAAACGTCTGTGGTAACTAGAGGTCTGATAGTAGGCTAATAAGTCGGTAGCATGCAGAACCATGCCTAGACGGATCAGATTAAACAACCCAAAGATCTATGGCCATGAACCCTTAGTGCCGAGATGGACAGAAAATGTTAGAGGCACAAAGTGAAGTGTTAGCTAGTGGCCATATTCCTAACGCGATGAATGGTAAAGATCAACTAGAGAAAAAATCTACGGTGAAAACACTGTGGCGCCGATTTAACATGCGCAGGGAAACACTGTGTTAGAAATCACTGTGACTTAGTTAAGCACTATGCTCCTTTCAATGGCCTGGATTTGACGAAGGTAGATCAACGGCCCATAACATTGGCGATGATTTTTATCGCCGGCACGTTAAGCATGCCCAAAATCGTTGCGGTCTATGAATACGCATCATCCAACAGCTAAGATTGGGGGTGTAATATTAACTTGAAAGGCCACAATGACGATGGGAAGGTGAAGTGGGAAGATCTACAGCTGAAGGTGACCTAGAGGGACAGACAGTTGATATGTAGCTGTCGCAAGCATACCTACAGGGGTGATATAGAAAAATCTATATTATAAAATGGGTCACCTCTATGAAAGTCCACATCCTATCTGTCAAGTGCACGTTGGAGAATGAAGAAGGCGAATCTCGCAGGAGCATACCGGTCGACTGAGAGACCAGAAGATTATCGAGTTGTCAGTGGACCAGGTAGGTCTTTGCCCCTTTTCTTTTCACAACTGGGTATTCAAATGGCTGAAATAGTAGACCCCCCTGTTATCAAATCTTTGACAATCAGTTCCCTGTTGGAAGACAAGGATAGTGACATATACGAGACCGTATTTGTCAATATCTCTCTGGATATAGCCAAAGAGAGATTGGAAGTCATAAGGGCAGGGAAGTGTTCATGCCTCGAATATTGCTGCATCAATCAGCAAGGGATTCTCCCCGGTAAACAATCCCAACTAGATCACTCACCATTTGGTGTGGGGAATCCATCCGATTAATGGTTTCGACTACCGTGGGTTTTAAAGATTTGTTTGTTTTACCGGTTGCGGCCCGATCCACCGGTTATGTATTTTGTATTTAAAAAGATATGCAAGTGCCCTATATTAAATGCATGCGGGAAAACAAATCTATGCTAACCTGATTTAATCTAAATTACCTATCCTTATAAGGAGTAGATTTAAAGAATGGGCAATAAACTAGAAAATACACCCAATAATTCCACAGATAGTCGTTAAATTGAAAGGAGCATTTACAGCAGAAAAGAAAGATTATCAAAGATAGCTCAAATAGATGTAAGTATTCAATTACCCATTTAACACAAGAACTTTGGAAAAGAATATGAAACAATTCATAGTAGAGAATTAATTCATAAGAGACAGGAAAGATCTCACAGGAAATGTATGAAAAGTGCAGAAATAGTTCAGCATTTAATCAACAAGAATCCATGCAAAATGTTGTGCCAGCTTCCATAGGCCAAAACGATTTTTTCTATTGATGTAACAGAAATAGTTCCTTTACAAGACAGAAAAAGAGTTTCACCTGCCAAAAGTCCTTTCTCTCTTCTTCTAATCAACTATATATAACTTTACAAAATATGCCTAGAGTTGCCACCTATACCCTAGTTGTTTATATTCCCCTAATTTGTCTTGTAGTGCTGAATATTACATAAGAGAAATATATCAACTATTTTGCACAATGGGAGTTAAACATTACAAGTCATTAATATTCCAAAGATATATACACAAATAAATGCTCATGAGGCACGCTGGCTGCTTCAAGCTATCCCTGAGCTGGTTCCTTTGGTGACTGAGGTGCTTTTGGGATCGCTGGGGTTTCTTCTTGCACTACTGCAATGGCTGGGACACTCTCTGATGTAGTAGTTTGGCTGACTGCCAATGCCCTCTCTACCTCCGCTATATGGATTCCCCATTGATTTGTGTCCCTTACAATATTTGTTCCAACCAGGGGACTCATGAATCTGAGAGATATTCATTGCTTGGCGAGTTCTTCTTCTAAGACGGTTATTTCGACTGCAGTGATCCGGAGGCTATCTTCTAGGCTGTGCTGATGAACAACAACTTGGCTGATAAATTGGTGTAAATCTTCTGCTGTCAAGGTGTCCAACTTTTGCACATATTCACTTTTTGCTATAGCTCTATACTTAGATTAGCTAAATACTGTGCTTTATCCAAGAACTCTTCTATCCTTTGGGGCATGGCTATTCGGAAGCTTTCCTGTGTGGTCTGGATTCGAGAGGACACAATCTTACACTACTCATAAGTGGCTGAAGTTACGGAGGCCAACTTTACTCCGCAGTCTTTAGAATACTCTAGGGTGCATATATCTGCCTTGTATTCAACAACAGACTTAAGGGGAAGGGTTGCTAGGAACCCTAACTTCTCTTCTCTCCATTTGATATGCTTTTTAATCTCCCCACTAATGCGTGAGTGCTTCCTCCTGATCCTGGTGGCTTCAACATTGATTTCCTTGACTTTGGTCATGACTGCTTTTAGTCTGTATACTTCCTCTGCTATGAGTTCTCGGAATCCATAGGTCTCTCTTAGTATTCCACAAGCTTGCTCGTGGAAGGGGTTGATGTCTCCCATTTTGTTGTTTTCCAATTCCAATTGTTCTTTCAGTTCATCGAACTCTTGAAGGTTGTCAAATTTATCCAACTCGAGCTTCAAATTCTTACCTTTAAGTTCTACATTCTCTTCCTCTAACATCCTTACTTGTATTTCCAGAGCTCTCCTGTCATCTTCCAGGGCATCATTCTTCTCGATCATCAAATTTGTATAGTTCTGCTCTTTAACTAAAGCTTCTTGCAGCTGACGTGATTTCTCGTTTTCTTCACTCAGTTGATCCCTTAGCATGTTGACATTATCTGCAGTTGCTATAACAGTGGCTACGGAGATGGATGCCAGGAGTCTAGCGACTTCTTCTGTGTTTTGCATGACTATAGTCTCATGTGTAGTGATGATGTCAAGTCAAAAAGGTCTTTTCAATTTGGAACCTGTCTCTTTGACAATGGTTTTCCTCTTCTAGTTGTAAGAAAAATTTACCCAATTAGAAACTATGCTGCCTCTATAGGGTGTAAAAGGAACAATAGGTAGATTTCCTATGGGGGAACCCATATCTAAGTTCTGCAGGTCTGGGATTTTGGGATCAACATCCTCTTGGGATTTCTTCTCTTACTCTTCTTTTCTCTGCGCCTCTTCCTCCTTCTCCTTCCTTCTTTTGTCATCTTCTTACTGCTTAGCATTAATTTCCATTCTAATTCTTTCTTCCTCTTCTATTTTCTTCTTGGCCTCGGCTTCGGCTTCTTGGATCCTCAGATTTTCTTCTTCTCTACGTTTATCTTCTTGGATTTTATTTGCTTGTTCCAAAAGCCTTAGTTCCTCTTCTGAGAAAGCCTTGGAGCTCAAGCTGGCCCCTCGTTTCTTGACCTGACAAATCTATAGCTCAGCCATATTGCTGATTCCGCTATATGGTTCCTCCTGTGGATCATAAAAGTTGGCATATTCAGAGGGAGTGGAGTGTTCTTTGCAATGTTGTGCAATTTTTCCCTGTCGATCATTCCTGTGAAAAATTCTCTTGCCAAAATGAAAACTCCTTAATTCTGCAACAAACTCTTTCACAGTTGCAATTCCTGAAAATTTGTAGGACCCAACATAAAAGGGTAAGGGGTGAAAAGTGGCTTTCTTGGCCTTATACAAAATGTTACCCATCCCATCAATGAATACTTGCCTCACCATTCCTTGTGGACTATGTAATCTGTAGCATACCTTGGGAGAATATATGGGGCTTTGGAACCTCTGTACATTCTTATGTAGGTACCTTCTGTAGAGAAATAGAAATTGCCATACTTTTCCAAGGCTTCCATGGCATTTTTAGATAGACAATTGGGTTCTTCATTAAATATCAACTGATAAAGGGGCATAATGAACTCCTCGCAAATGATCTTATAATCCCTCTTGTAATTCTGGGCCCAAAATATCTTGTAGGCTATGAACACCGGGCCCTCTGCCGGGCTCCACATGCATCCCAACTTGGGAAAAAGGCATTTTGCCATGATACAATCTATGATGTATGAAGCCATATAAAATTCTGCTTTCCTTTCTATCAACCCTTCTTTAGCCATTATTATTGCTGATTTTAGGTTGTCTAAGAGATTGTCAGCCCAATTGAAGATAGTCCCTTTGAAGGCTACATAGTGGATGATAGGGACCCATTGTAGCATGAACATCATCCCATTAGGTCTCCCAAAGATTCTGCTTAACATGAGAGCGATTAGTCTAAAGGGGGGCCTCAAATTCTGGACTTCATATTCTTCATTGTCTTTCCTTCTGAATTGCTTTCCTAAAATTAACAACCTTCTTGCCATGTCTAGATTATCCATATGGATTTCTTCCAACCATACATTGTCAAGCCGTTGTTGTGCTTTGGGTAATTTTTAGGCTGTCGATATGTTAGATGGGTGAAACAATGCAAAAGCCTTTCCCATGCTATCTGCTATGACTCTAGTTTTGGTGTTGGCATGATGCAACACCCATCCGATTACCTCTGAGCATGGAAAGAGTTTTGGACGTGTGGATTCTTTGGATATATAGGAGTTCTGGATATTTTGATATAAGCATTCTTCTTCAAGGAGAGCTTCAGGGAAGTCCTGATCTCTTATCATGCGGTAAACATCACCCTAGTTTACTTATGGAGGCACGTTTGTAGTACAATTGGTGTCTTGGAATGTTGTCTCCAGTCTGGTGCTTTCATCGACTGCCTTCGCTCTCCTTTTGCCACCTTTAGCCATTATGGGAATCATGTTCAACAATTAACGTGAATAAGCATACATGTCATGATGTTGATAATCCAACTAATGTATGTTAGATAATCTCTTTATTTCAACCAAAACTCCTGAAAATGTTCCCTTCATATATCAGTTTAGAACTTGTGAGACTACTAATTAAGTTAGTTTACGGTTGCTTTAGTGATTAGGGATTGTGACAGCAGATGGGTAAAGGCTGGTCTAGGTACTTAAGTCCTTGGAAACCAACACTTACTGGTGCGCAAGAGCGGAAGGTGTAAATTTTGCAATAGCGAAGACGTCCATGTTTAGGTACGTGAAAGGGCAGGAAAGATCTAGTGAGTGACGGGTATGTGCATCGTTTTAAAGTGCGAGAGTCTCGAGACCCTTTACGTCTATGCTTAGAGTTGCTAACAAAACGCTTCTTAGGTTGGGAGTAAAAGATCAGCCGATACTGTGAGGAACAAGCTCTAATTCTATTAATGGTAGAAGAGACCAATCGCAATACCGGAATGACCCTGGATAATAAAAAACAAAACCCTAGGCTTAACTATGGCTAAGAGGAAAAGACTTGGTCGGATAGTACTCTGAATTGGGTGCATTACAGGTTGATGTTAGGCGTGACTATTCCAAAAAAACATGGTAGTTATGATAAAAATATGGATCAAACAAATTTTAGACACGAATAAACATCTTAACCAGGCCTTTGAATGTACTTACTTGGAAAAGAAAGGCGTGTCGCCGACAATTGTTGAGTAGTCTGTGAATCTATGCCTTTAGACGACGATGGATGCACTTGGTTGTTTGAACGGAATGGAAAAATTCTTCAGGTGATGAAAACAAATGAAATGCCAATGGGGTTTCACCCCTATATATTTGAATTGGTACGCGTGGGCCATTAATTCGGTGGTTGCATGCCATTAAATGGGTTTTAATCCTACGTACGGCCGGGTCACGTCGAAACTTTTTCAATAAATGCGACCATCAAAAGCGGGAGGGTTATGTTAATGCTTCTGACCCACATGAGAAGAAAAGCTGAAAATGGTTCGCTGTTGCGGGGAAGTTGTGTGAAAGCTTCCATGAATAAGTCATGTATCGCGGCAGTCTTAAGCGAACATTTCCGCTTTCGCGGGCGAGTTGGCCAAGTTCTTCCAAAAATATGCCAAAGTTTGCAGGGCAGGAGAAAGAGACGAGTCTCTCCTAAGAACTTATTGATGCATTTCCAACACTTGCAGAAGCGTTAGATGAAAGCTTCCATCGTAGCGGAAGGATTTGACGAGTTTGTTCCGACGCGAGCTCGTTTGAGTAAACGTTTCGCTTTTCAGAGACTTTGTGATAAATTTTCTGCCGCGATTTGACTGGGCCTTCTCTTTCATTGTTTCAGAAGACTTGGGATAACTCCTCCACTATTGCGACAAAATTAGCTTAGAGCTTCCGCCATTGCGGGCTGAAAGACCGAGTTTTACTTGGGAAAAAAGACAAAACTTGAAAATTCTAATGCAAATTAAGATCAAAATAAACTAAGTCACTCTATGCCAAGATGTTGCAAAATTTTTTAAGGCAAACATACTCAAAAAAAAAGAGGAGGGACCCCAGTATTTTTTCAAAAATTAAATGGGGGGGATGTACCAACAACAAATGGCTATTCGCTGGTGAACACAGATCTCTGAAGCAATACTCATCTGAAAGTCAAGAAAATTTCAAAGTGTGGATTACATGTGTACCCAAATTTCTCCGCAGTTCAGTTTCGAAGAATGCATTGATCACTCTTATCGTGATGGTGATAAAAGGGAGAATGTAGCGTTGATTCATTTCTCTTTAAAAATCTCCTAGGGCCGAATTGTGGGATTAACAAAAAACTGTCCTTCAGGAGTTTAAAAAGTATAGGACTCCATAGGATCGTGACAACATCTTACAGGGACATTCGTTTGTTCCTCATTCCCATTCTTTTACATCCTTTTAGATGTTTCTTTAATTTCCAACTTTTAGCTGTTTTGAGCCTTCCAGAAATAAGTTTCTCCTGCTTTATATGCTTTGACATTAGTTCTTCAATCCAAAATGTCCTTTTGTGTGAACATAAGATTAGATTTCATGATTCACGGATGGAGAAGAACTTTAGCTGGGCTGATTTATTAGATAGTCCTCTTCAGCTTTCTTGAGCTCACTTTAATTTCTCGACCATGCTTTAATTGAGGTGAGAATTTCTGGAAACCAAACTCTTTAAGATATGCCTTTTGGATTTATTTGTAGCATGGGATCATTTAAATACCATGTACCTGTGAGACATGTTTCCTTTCCATGGGTCCTAACATAGTTAACTTCTTGAGATAGCTACTGATGTTAAAGTGAAGAGGCCCTAAGATAGTTAAAAGGAAATACAGGATCATAGCTATTTGACAAGGGTTATTTTGACCAACAAGAAAGAGAATCACTGCATTCTAGGAGACCGATCATTGAAGACAAAGTTACAAACATGTGTATCTTTATTGATGGGATTCTTATGATCATCCTTCCAAGTTCTCTGGAGTCTTCTTCATTCAGATACACCATAATTGGAGTTTTGGTTTTACATCAAGTAATGGATTTGAAAGCCTACTCAAAAGAAAAAATAAAAGAAAATGGATTAAACTGACTGAGAAACCAAAGGTAACAAAAGAAAAGAAAATACCAAAACAAAACAGAGAAGCAGAGGTTTATTTATGTACAAGAACCTTTCAGAACTCACGTAAAGTATTGCTTTAGGGTGAGACCATTGAGAGGGAGGTTCAGTTCCTCTCCTTGTAAGTCTTTCACCTTATAAGTTGATGGACCAATTTTTTCATAAATTTGAAAAGGGACAAGCCATAAGTGCTAGAATTTCGTGTGCATTCCCTTACCATCGTGTTGGTGGTCCCACTTGAGGACCAAGTATCCTACCTCGAAATTTCTTTTCCCGGATTTTCTTTTATCAAACCATCGTTTGACTATGTCTTGATGATGATGAAACCGTTCCTTAGCCTTTTCCTATGACTCTTCTAGTTTCAGCAGGGTATCAATCCTAGACTGTAGGGCTTGATTGCTAGAACCTCGGGAGGATTGGGCCAACTTCAAGGATGGGAGTAATATATTCGGAGGGAGAATGGCTTATTTTCCATAGAGTAGGTTGAAAGGAGAAGCTACTAAGGCATTTTTGGGTGCTACCCTGTCTTCCCATAGGGCATAAGGGAGGGCTGTGTGCCAGCTCCTTTGATTTTTGATCATGGTCTTTTTTAGGATTCGGATGAGATTTGTATTGGTCGATTCAGCTAAACCGTTTCCCTGAGGGTAGTAATTGGCTGAATAATGTAATTTAATTCCTCTTTCATATGTGAATTCATTAATCTTTGTTGATCAAAAATATTGACCATTATCGAAAACAAGAGAAATTGGAACCCCAAACCTGGTTATGATGTTCTCTTCCAAGAAGTTGATGACTGTATCCTAGTTAGCTTTTCGTAGGGGAATAGCTTCTGCCCATCTTGTAAAATAATCTATAGCGGTCAAAATGTACCGGTGTTGCAGTGAAGAGTTGGTGTTTATCTCCCCAATTATATCTATGCCCCATTGCTCAAACGGTTCAGTAATGATAACTGGCTGCAAAGGGCCTACTACTTTAGGTAGCTTTCAAGTGCTTCTTTGGCATACATCACAATTTCTGACATAGGCATGGGAATCTCTGAAGAGAGTAGGCCAATAATATCTTTCTCTGAGAATTGTGTGGGCTGTAGTGTCCCCGAAATATTATCCTCCAGCAGGTCCGTCATGTAGCTCTTTGACGACGTTAATAGCACCTTCCTTTTCTAAACATTTGAGATAAATGCCATCATAATTCTTTCTGAAGAGTACTCCTTCAATGATCTGATAAGCTGCTGATTTAAGACAGAGGGCTCTTCTTTGCTTCAGACTCCAATGCTCTGGTAAGTAACCTGACTGTAAGTAATGTACTAGGTCTCTGTACCAAGACTCTGGGGCTATAAAAATTGGACATACATCTATCACATTGAGCTCAGCTTCATTCCTCCAATCTAACTCTTCCTCAGTTTGGCTTTGAGTGAGTAGCTTGCATAGGCCTTGACCTTTAATAATGCTAGCTAGCTTGAATTCTAAGTCGTATTCTTGGAGAGAAGTGAACCAATTCCCTCTTCTTTCTCCCAATTCCTTTTGTACAAAAAGAGTTCTAACAACGAGATGAGGGACTATGAATTTCGTCCTCTTTTTTAAAATATATGGCCTGAACTGTTTTACTGCTTTGAAGACTGCATATGCTTGTTTATCTACCATGGGATAGTTCAATTCAGTGCCTTGTAGATTAGTGCTCATAAAAGAAATTGGATATTCATCTCCTGATTCCGTCCTCTAAGTAAGAACAGCTGCAAGAGAGTCATCAGAAGCGAATGTATACATTATAAAATCTTTATAAAAATCTGGACTTCTTAAAGATAGTGCCTTGGCTATAGCAGCTTTGATCTCTTTGAATGCAACCTTTTCCAAGTTTTTCCATTTAAATTGTACATTCTGCTTGACCATTTGTTGCAATGGTTTAACGATTTGAGCGAAGTCAGGCACGAACCTTCGGACAAAATTTATGGTGCCCATAAATGATTGCATAGACTTCTTGTCGTGGGGCATGGGAATCTTATTGATAACTTGAATCCTTTCTTGATCTATTGAGATTCCTTCTTTGGAGATGATATGCCCAAGAAGCTTTCGTTCAAGAACAGTAAAAATGGTTTTCTTAGGGTTTAGAGAAATACCATACTTCCTATAGCGGTCAAAGATTTGTTTTAGGTGAGAGACGTGGTCTTCCCTTTTCTTGGAAAAGACTGTTACATCATCCAAGTAGACTACCATGCATTGACCGCCTAGTCCTCGGAAAGCAATGTCCATGGCTCGCTGAAAAGTAGCTCCTGCATTAATTAAGCCAAAAGGAATTCTTCGGTACATGAAGGTCCCCCACTTTGTGCGAAAAGTGGTTTTGAGTCGATCTTCCTTAGCTACTAGCACTTGGTTGTAACCAGAAAAACCATCTAGTAAAGAAAAGAGTTATAATCCTGACACCATCTGCAATATTTGTTCCATTGGGGGTACCGGATAGTTATCTTTATTAGAAGCTCTGTTTAAGTTCTGGAAGTCTACACACAGCCTGATTTCTCCTGATTTCTTCCGCACATGGACTAGATTAGCCACCCATTCAAAATGTCGGACTTTGAAAATGATTTTGGCTTCCAACAATTTTTTTAGTTCCTTCTGAATTAGAGGCTCAAGTGTTGGATGCATTCTCCTTAGCTGTTGCTGAAAAGGTTTGACTCCTTCTTTCATAGGTATTACATGTTGAATGATACGGGTGTCATATGTCTTCAGATCATCATAGGTCCAAGCGAACACATATTTATATTGCTGAAAAAGTTTAATGAATCTGCTTCTTTCCGCCAGCGTACAACATTTTCCCAAATTGACATACTTCAGTTCAGCTTCTGTGCCTAAATTTATCAACTCGTATTGCAGGGCCAAGCTATGAGTTTTGGCATTCACAAGTCTTTTGAATTTGCTTTGCAGATCGAAGAGGGCCTCTAGCGTTCTCACTCCTTTGGGCATAAAGTTACCTTTCGCTGTGTCTTTCTTTTGCAGATCTGAGTCATGCTCTTCTTCTTCTATGAGGGCTTCTTGAAAAGCATCTTCATTGGTTAAAAAACTAATGATCTGTTCGTCATCGTCAAATGCTATGAAATTTGTGATGTTGTCTGGCACAGAAGGTCTGAAAATTAATTCAATAGAACATTTATTATTAGTGGGTACTAATCTGGAAGTGGAGGTAGCTAACAGATCAGCTGCAGTGTTTTGTAATCTTAGGACATAATTAATGTTAAAAGCATCAAAACACGAGATTAAATTCTAGATTTCTGCTTGATAGCCTCTTAAATGCGGTGAAAGACAATTAATCGTATTTCTTATTTGCCTAACAGCAATTTCAGAATCACCAAATACTTTAAAAAACTTAACATTAATACCAATGGCTTTCTTCAAACCTTGAATGAGAGCTTCGTATTCTGCATTATTATTAGTACATTCAAACTCTAACCTACATGATAAAAAATATTTATTTCTATTGGGATCAATTAAAATGCAACGAGCTCCGGATCCTTCCCGTGTCTTGGAGACATCAAAGTAAAGTGTCCAGAAGATGTTTTCTTTTCTAACTAAGTTATTTTGATTTTTGTCTAAATTAGTGACTAAATCTACTATATTACAGTTAATAGCATCAGCCTATGAAAACTGAAGGAGATCAGGATGTCTATTTGAAATATGGCTAACTTCTTTTGATTTGTAGTTTCCAGGTTCAGTTTCCAAAAAGTAATTTCCTAAAAATGAAGACAAAAAGGCTACAACTTCATTTTTTCCATCCAGCTAAGTAACATTTTGTTTCATATGTGGCTCTCTCAATATCTTGATCCGATTCTGACGATTTTGATATGGCAGCCACGGATGAGACCAATCTGTTGCAAAATAGCCATTAAGTTTCGCAGACCAGTCCCTACTCAAGATTAGACCATATGCCTCGATAATATCGACCACCATTCTATCAATGAATGGACACACTCTAGGATCGGATGACAATCTAATGAGTACATCTTTTAATTCACCAATAACTTTAACAGCAGTTCTATCCAATTGGATGATTTGAGATGGGGACGGGATAGGTTGTCCATTAATCCTTTTGCAAATTGACAAAGGCATGACATTTGACATAGCACCCAAGTCTACCAAACAGTTGTGCACATTGTGATTAAAAATCTCAAAGGTTAAGAGGAAAGGGAGAGTTTGAGACTTCGATTTTCCGCCAATACTTGCTTCGTTAATTTCTAGATTTTCCTTAGTGTTTTCTACTAGGACAGTTTTTTGTGGATCTAAGGATTCCATCAACTTCTTCCTTTGCTATGGTAAGCTACACATTTCAACAATGGAAATATTAGCTTTCGTTTTCTTTATATCCTCGATTATATCATAGCTCATGTCGCATCCTTTCATAGTTGTAGATTGATTTTCTGCTTTGTTTGAAGGAGCTTGGGACTGTTTAGTTCTTTCTGAGTTCAATTCTTTAGTCACCGTAAGGGTAGCCACCGGGATTGTTTTGGGTTGGGGAGGAATAACAGTTATATGCCATCTTGGTGTTTGGTTAGACCTATCTTTAGGTGGTTATACTGCTGGTTCGTTCACTGGGCCTTTACTCCTGGTGGTGATGTTAACAGATGCTGTTTGTACTTCACAAGACAGTTCTTGGGCAGGGGTCCAATCCCAAAGAATCATTGTAGTATCAGGAGTTGGTTCTTCACTGACAGGAATTTGTTCTTGTTGGGGAATCATTTGCTCGAGAATTTGTACATCTAACATTTGATTCATTACTAAGCTCATCGAATTAATCCATTTTGGGCAGCTTTTTTCTGAGTGTTGTTCTTGGTGAAAAGTGCAAAAGTGGTCCATCCCTATTTCATTCAGATTTAATATAGTAGAATTATTGACTGGTGGGGTTGGCTATCCATTGTCTTCTTTCTTTTTATAGAAGGGTTTAAAAGGTGGCCTCGAAGAACTCATTGCTTTATCCTTTTCTAGATCTACAATCTTATTGGAGATTTTCTGCATCATTTTGATAACATTTTCTAAATCTGGTGCAGGTTCTTCTTTATCCCTTGTTAACAGGAAAGGTTTCTTAACGGCTGTCGGTTTACCTTCTATATCTAAAGCATGTTTCAAGATGCTGTCATGTTCTTCTTCTACCTTCTTAGCTTCTTCAAAATTTTCTGTCAGGGTTGGTTTTTTTGTTCTCTTGACGAACATTGCAAGTGGGGATTTAAGAGCTATTGTATAATATTCTACTAAGCATTCCTCAATGGGCTTTGCTGCATTATTGAAATTATTTAACAATGTTGTGAATCTTTGGTTAAACTCTTGAACTTTCTCATTCTTTTCCATTCTCATAGATAATAATTCTTTCATGAGAGTAGCTATAGTTTTCTGATTGCCATATTTTTTAAGAAAGCGTTTCTCAAAATCTTCCCAACTTGTTATCGAACCGGCTTGCAAACTAAAGTACCAGGAAGATACTTTGGGTTCGAAAGTATAAGGAGAAAGATGACAAACCATGTCCTTGTGCTCCACATTTAAAAGATTTAGAGCTAGGTAAAAACTTTTAAGGTGGTCTTCGACAGAAACTCCCTTGCTAGGGTCATATTTAGGCAAAACCTTTTCTGGGTTTTTTGGAAAATCATGGAATGATCCAACTACATTCAATGCCCCTCTGGCTCTCCATGCAGGTACAACCATGACTCTCGGGGAAGAGCGTGGCGGTGAGTGTAGTGGTGAGTTAAGCGGAGTGTCTCTTAGAGGGTGCTCCTTAGGGCCTGTAGGAGTCTCTGATCTAACTTCGCCAAAAGGTTCAGTGATCTCTTCTAGAGATAAATCTAATAATTATTCTAGACTTTGAACAAGAACGAAATCTCTTGTGCACTGAGGATTTTTTCGAGGAGCTCTGGTTCTGGGTAACAACAGAACTATGGTTAGTCCTCCAAGGCTTCTCACGTATGAGCGAGTGTGTCTCCTGAATTGATTTACTTCTTCAAAAGGGACAACATACACTACTTCTGATTGTTCTGTCTTAGGGTTAGGATCTTCTTGATTTCTTGATTCCAGATCTAGAAATTCTGGAAAGATTGTTGAGGATGGGTTTTCAGTGGAAATTTTGCTAACAAAGGAATCTTTTCTGCTAGCCATACATTGGTGGCCCTCCTTCTAGTGCCAAAAACTGTTGATGCCTCGAATATCGCAGCATCAATCAGCAAGGGATTCTCCCCGGTAAACAATCCCAACTAGATCACTCACTGTTTGGTGTGGGGAATCCATCCGGTTAACGGTTCTGGCTACCGTGGGTTTTAAAGATTTATTTGTTTTACCGATTGCGGCCCAATCCACCAGTTATGTATTTTGTATTTAAAAAGATATGCA
The DNA here is from genome assembly GCA_027924585.1 of Larix kaempferi. Lineage (NCBI taxonomy): Eukaryota > Viridiplantae > Streptophyta > Pinopsida > Pinales > Pinaceae > Larix > Larix kaempferi. The sequence continues at coordinate 14,582,531 of BSBM01000738.1, forward strand.
AGTGCCCTATATTAAATGCATGCAGGAAAACAAATCTATGCTAACTTGATTTAATCTAAATTACCTATCCTTATAAGTAGCAGACTTAAAGAATGGGCAAAAAATTGGAAAATACACCCAATAATTCCACAGATAGATATTAAATTGAAAGGAGAATTTACAGCAGAAAAGAAATATTATCCAAGATAGCTCAGACAGATGTAAGTATTCAATTACCCATTTAACACAGAAACTTTGCAAAAGAATATGAAACCATTGATAGCAGAGAATTAATTCATAAGAGCCAGGAAATATCTCACAGGAAATGTATGAAAAGTGCAGAAATAGTTCAGCATCTAATCAACAAGACTCTATGAAAAAATTTGTGCCAGCTTCCACAAGCCAAAATTATTTTTTCTATTGATGTAGCAGAAATAGTTCCTTTACAAGACAAAAAAAGAATTTCACCTGCCAAAAGTCCCTTCTCTCTTCTTCTAATCAGCTATATATAACTTTACAAAATATGCCCAGAGTTGCCACCTATACCCTAACCGTTTATATTCCCCTAATTTGTCTTATAGTGCTGAATATTACATAAGAGAAATATATCAACTATTTTGCACAACGGGAGTTAAACATTACAAATCATTAATATTCCAAAGGTATATAGACAAATAAACGCTCATGAGGCATGTTGGCTGCTACAAGCTATCCCTAAGCTGGTTCCTTCGGTGACTGAGGCGCTTTTGGGATTGCTGGGGTTTCTTCTTGCACTACTGCAATGGCTAGGACACTCTCTGATGTAGTAGTTTGGTTGGCTGCCAATGCCCTCTCCACCTCCGCTATATGGATTCCCTAGTGATTTGTGTCCCTTACAATATTTTTTCCAACCAGGGGACTCATGAATCTGAGAGATATTCATTGCTTGGCCAGTTCTTCTTCTAAGACGATTATTTCGACTGTAGTGATCCCGAGGCTTTCTTCCAGGTTGTGCTGATGAACAGCAACTTGGCTGATAAATTGGTGTAAATCTTCTACTGTCAAGGTGTCTAGCTTCTGTACATATTCACTTTCTGCTTGGAGCTCTATACTTATATTATCTAAATACAGTGCTTTATCTGGGAACTCTTCTATCCTTTGGGGCATGGCTATTCGGCAGCTTTCCTGTGTGGTCCGGATTCAAGAGTATGCAGTCTTGCACTGCTCATAAGTGGCTGAAGTTACGTAGGCCAACTTTACTTCGTAGTCTTTAGAATACTCTAGGGTGCGTATATCTGCCTTGTATTCAACAACAGACTTCAGGGGAAGGGTTCCTGGGAACCCTGACTTCCCTTCTCTCCATTCGATATTCTTTTTAATCTCACCACTGATGTGTGAGTGCTTCCTCTTGATCCCCGTGGCTTCAACATTGATTTCCTTGACTTTGGTCATGACTACTTTTAGTCTGTATACTTCCTCTGCTATGAGTTCTCAGACTCCATAGGTCTCTCTTAGTATTCCACAAGCCTGCTCGTCGAAGGGGCTGATGTCTCCCATTTTTTTGTTTGCCAATTCCAATTGTTCTTTCAGTTCATCGACCTCTTAAAGGTCAAATTTATCTGACTCGAGCTTCAAATTCTTACCTTTAAGTTCTGCATTCTCTTCCTCTAACATCCTTACTTGTATTGCCAGAGCTCTCCTGTCAGCTTCCAGTTGCTAGAGAATTTCTTTTAACTCTTCCTTCTGAGATGCGAGGGCATCATTCTTCTCGATCATCAAATTTGTATAGTTCTATTCTTTAACTAAAGCTTCTTGCAGCTGACGTGCTTTCTCCTTTTCTTCACTTAGTTTATCCCTTAGCGTGTTGACATTATCTGCAATTGCTATAACAACGGCTACAGAGATGGATGCCAGGAGTCTAGTAGCTTCTTTTGTGTTCTGCATGACTATAGTCTCATGTGTAGTGATGATGTCAACCCGAAAAGGTCTTTTCAATTTGGAACTTGTCTCTTTGACAATGGTTTTCCTCTTCTTGTTGTAAGCGAAATTTATGCAATTAGAAACTATGCTGCCTTTATAGGGTGTAAAAGGAACAATGGGTAGATTTCCTATGGGGGAACCCATATCTAAGTTTTGCAGGTCTGGGCTTTTGGGATCAACATCCTCTTGGGATTTCTTCTCTTCCTCTTCTTTTCTCCATGCCTCTTCTTCCTGCTCCTTCCTTCTTTTTTCATCTTCTTCCTACTTAGCATTAATTTCCAGCCTAATTCTTTCTTCCTCTTCTCTTTTCTTCTTGGCCTCAGCTTCGGCTACTTGGATCCTCAAATTTTCTTCTTCTCTACATTTATCTTCTTGGATTTTCCTTGCTTGTTCCAAAAGCCTTAGTTCCTCTTCCGAGAAATCCTTGGAGCTCGAGCTGGCCCCTCCTTTTTCCACCTGACAAATCTGTAGCTCAGCCATATTGTTGATTCCCCTATATGGTTCCTCCTGTGGATCATTAAAGTTGGCATATTCACAAGGAGTGGAGAGTTCTTTGCAATACTGTGCAATTTGTCTTGTCGATCATTCCTGTGAAAAATTCTCTCTCCGAAATGAAAAATCCTTAATTTTGCAACAAACTCTTTCACAGTTGCAATTCCTGAAAATTTGTAGGACCCAACATAAAAGGGTAAGGGGGGGGAAAGTGGCTTTCTTGGCCTTATACAAAGTGTTACCCATCCCATCAATGAATACTTGCCTCACAATTTCCTTATGGACTATGTAATCTGTAGCATACCTTGGGAGAATATATGGGGCTTCGGAACCTCCGTACATCCTTATGTAGGTACCTTCTGGAGAGAAATAGAAATCGCCATACTTTCCAAGGCTTCCATGGCATTTTCAGATAGACAATTGGGTTCTTCATTAAATATCAACTGATAAAGGGGCATAATGAACTCCTCGCAAATGAGCTTATAATCCCTCTTGTAATTCTGGGCCCAAAATATCTTGTAGGCTATGAACACCGGGCCCTCTGTTGGGCTCCACATGCATCCCAACTAGGGAAAAAGGCATTTTTCCACAAAACAATCTATGATGTATGAAGCCATATAAAATTCTGCTTTCCTTTCTACCAACCCTTCTTTAGCCATTATTATTGCTGATGTCAGGCTATCTGAGAGAATGTCATCCCAATTGAATATAGTCCCTTTGAAGGCTACATAGTGGATGATAGGGACCCATTGTAGCATGAACAATGTCCCATTGGGTCTCCCGAAGATTCTGCTTAACATGAGAGCGATCAGTCTGAAGGGGGGCCTCAAATTCTAGGCTTCGTATTCTTCACTATCTTTTCTTCTGAATTGCTTGCCTGAAATTAACAACCTTCTTGCCATGTCTAGATTATCCATATGGATTTCTTCCAACCATGCATCATCAAGCCGCTGTTTTGCTTTGGGTAATTTGTAGGTTGTCGAGATGTAAGATGGGTGAAACGATGCAAAATCCTTTCCCGTGCTATCTACTATGACTCTAGTTTCGGTGTTGGCATGTTGCAGCACCCATCCGATTGCCTCTAAGCATGGAAACAGTTCTGGACATGTGGCTGCTTTGGATATACAGGAGTTCCAGATATTTATATATAAGCATTCTTCTTCAAGGAGAGCTTCAAGGAAGTCCTGATCTCTTATCATGCGGTAAACATCACCCCAGTTTACTTCCGGAGGCATGTTTGTAGTACATTTGGTGTCTTGGAACGTTGTCTCCAGTCTGGTGCTTTCATCGACTACGTTTGCTCTCCTTTTGCAACCTTTAGCCATTATGGGAATCCTATTCAACAATTAATGTGAATAAGCATACATGTCATGATGTTGATAATCCAACTAATGTCTGTTAGATAATCTCTTTATTTCAACCAAAACTCTTGAAAATGTTCCCTTCATATATCAGTTTAGAACTTGTGAGACTACTAATTAAGTTACTTTACGGTTGCTGTGGTGATTAGGGGTTGTGACAGCAGATGGGTAAAGGTTGGTCTAGGTACTTAAGTCCTTGGAAACCAACACTTATTGGTGCGCAAGCGCTGAAGGTGTAAATTTTGCAATAGTGAAGACATCCATGATTAGGTACGTGAAAGGGCAGGAAAGATCTAGCGAGTGACGGGTATGTGCATCGTTTTAAAGTGTGAGAGTCTTGAGACCCTTTACGTCTATGCTTAGAGTTGCTGACAAAACGCTTCTTAGGTTGGGAGTAAAATATCAGCCAAGACTGTGAGGAACAAGCTGTAATGCTATTAATGGTAGAAGAAACCAATCGCAATACCGGAATGACCTAAGATAATAAAAAAAAAACCTAGGCTTAGCTGTGGCTAAGAGGAAAAGACTTGGCCGGATAGTACTCTGAATTGGGTGCATTATGGGTCGATGCTAGGCGTGACTGTTCCGAAAAGAGATCGTAGCTATGATAAAAATACGGATCAAACAAATTTTAGACAGGAACAAACATCTTAGCTAGGCCTTCGAATGTACTTACTTGTAAAAGAAAGGCATGTCGCCGATGATTGTCGAGTAGTCTGTGAATCTATGCCTTCAGACAACGATGGATGCACTTGGTTGTTCGAACGGAACGGAAAAATCCTTCGGGTGATGAAAACAAATGAAATTCCAATGGGGTTTCACCCATACATATTTGAATTGGTACGTGTGGGCCATTAATTTGGTGGTTGCATGCCATTAAATGAGTTTTAAGCCTACATACGGCCGGGTCACGTCGAAACTTTTTCAATAAATATGACTATCAAAAGCAGGAGGGTTATGTTAATGCTTTCGACCCACGCGGGAAGAAAAGCTGAAAATGGTTCGCTGTTGTGGGGAATTTATGTGAAAGCTTCCACGAATAAGTCATGTATCGCGGTGGTCATAAGAGAACGTTTCCGCTTTCGTGGGAGAGTTGGCCAAGATCTTCCGGAAATATGCCAGAGTTTGTGGGGTGGGAGAAAGAGACGAGTCTCTCCGAAGAACTTATTGATGCGTTTCCGACACTTGTGGAAGCGTTAGATGAAAGCTTCCGCCGTAGCAGAAGGAATTGACGAGTTTGTTCTGCCGCGAGCTCGTTTGATTAAACATTTCACTTTTCAGAGACTTTGTGATAACTTTTCTGTCGTGATTAGACTTGGCCTTCTCTTTCATTGTTTCGGAAGACTTGGGATAACTCCTCTGCTATTGCGGAAAAAATAGCTTAGAGCTTCCGCCGTTGCGGGCCGAAAGACCGAGTTTTACTTGGGAAAAAAGACGAAACTTGAAAATTCTAAGGCAAATTAAGATGAAAGGAAACTAAGTCACTCTATTCCAAGATGTTGCAAAACTTTTTAAGGAAAACATACTAAAAAAAAAGAGGAGGGACACCAATATTTTTTCAAAAAATAAAATTGGGGGGATGTTATACCAACAACAGGGAGGTAGACGTCCACAAAGTATATCAGTCCTTTTTCCACTGTTTCACCACCACCCAAACCCCAAGTTGTCCTGAATTCATGGAATGGTGCGCCAACAACTATGCCCCAGGCCAGAGGGCAATCTTCGATGGCTCAAGATCCAAACTCCTTTTCCACGTGAAAGCCCTAGTTGTTAGAAAATCCCTAGCTATTCCCCTAGAGTTTGGCAATAGGGCTCAGGGATATCAAATGGAAACCCTAATTGAACATTTCTGCCAGGCCGCTAATGAACTCAAGCAAAGTTTCTTTCAGGCCTCTTTGTTACCAGATGCAGCTTTTCCTATATCACCTTTCCCTAATGAGGCCATTTCTTTCAGAGAAGAGCCTAAATGTGTTATTTCCATGATAGCCCAATTTTCAGAGTTAGATAGTGACTAGTACGTCACAGATCCTTTAATTAGTCCAATGTTTGTCTTGAGCACTTCCCCAATAGAGCCAGATGATCAAAACTGACTTATTCAGACCGCATGCCTAAGATTCAATGATTCCCTTACCGAAATTATTCACTCCCAGTTGGTCGAATTCCCTGAAACCAGGGTTTTTAGGTTCCAGTCATATCTACTAAAAATGTTTTTAATAGACGTCGAAGAAAACCTGCAAATCCCAGAGCTGAAAATTGCAAAGGAAATGTATTCAGATTACTTGGTTTTCATGAATGATTTGATGGCAAGGGTTTATCACATCTTTTTTCAGAAGGAATTGCCCAGGGTACTCCCAGAAATGAAGGATTTACTGCATCCCATTATGGGGAAGGGGATAGGAGATTGGTTTTTGATGAAACATGGGACAATAATCAGAGTGTATGGTTTTTCACACCCCCATATGTATGCCTTTTTAACACCCAGGTTGTTCAATTTAGAGTTCATAAGGAAAAAGCTGAAAGTTGAATGTGATCACTTTTTAGATAACAAGAAGTCCTCTAATATAGCTTTCCCATGGGTGGTAGGATCTTATATGACTAAACATAAGACAACCCTCTCAGCGATTGAAGGGATGATGAGAGAACTAGGACTCCCTTCTAAGGCTGCAACGAATTATGATCCACATCATATAATTTCAGGGAGAAGGAGGGAAGCTGGTAGGAAGGGGTATGACCACTTCGAGATGTCAGGCATGACTAAGAGAGCAAATTGGCTAGAATCCATTGGTCAAGGGCACATGGACATCGATCCCTCATAGACCTCTCATTCTCTAAATTTCCTTTTCCAAGAAAGCACATCGTTACCACCTAGCTCATCAAATAAATCCCTAGCGGGGTCAGAAGATTTACCCCTTGTCATCCTTCCAGGGAAAACTAGCAGTTCAATGGTTAGCATCCCTATGGATGTAGACAGTGACCCTGAAAGAGCCTTAAAGAGGAAAAAGGTAGAAGGTGATGAGAAGCTAGAAGTAAAGATCCAAGAAGAAAAACATAAGAAGAAGCATATCAAGTTTCAGATGTCCCCATACGAAGTGAAAGAACATGTGTTTGGAAAACCACCTAAAGGGCCCACAACATCTAGTACAAGTAGATACCAGCTACTGGAGGAGTATGAAGAAAACCCTGACAACATGGTAGAAGAAGCAAAACTGTACTCTGAGGTGAGGAAAATATTCAAGAAATATGTGGCCCTAGTTGCAAGTAGAAATTTAGCTTAGAACACCTTGAGCCTTTCTCTAGCGACCAAAAAGAAGGCTACAGAGATGAAATTCAACCTAGAAGACATCCCTGTCCCTGACATAATCAATCTACACAAGGAGACAAGTGATCTCATTTATAATAGGCTGTTGAATCTCACCATAGAGCTATCCAAGGTGCAGGCAAATAAGTCCAAGGTCCAACACCAGCTGAAGCTAGAAAAAGCAGAAAATAAGTCTCTGAAGGCACAGGAAAAGAAACACCAAACACAGCTGCTAACAAATGAGACTGAAGAAGATAAAAGGAAGAAAATACAGGAGCTATTGAATGAAAGGGATCAGGAGATCCTGACTTTAAAGAATAGTTTAAAGATCTCTCCTGCTCAATTTGTAAGTACCCCTGAGATAACAGAGCTGGAGGAAGAGAAAGATAAACTAAAGGGGGAACTGTTGGAATGTAAATCCTAATTGGTGGAGCTTATGGATAAAGAAAAGAAGATGCAGTCTGATATGACCCTTGTAGCAGCCCGTAAAGAATCATGGAGGACCTAGTTTGAAGAGTTAGATAAGAAAATAAAGGAAATGGAACAGGAAGTCACAGACCCGATTGCAGTCAGAGATTTCTCCTTGGTAGGGCAAATAACTAATTCTACCTTGGAGGATGCTGAGTTAATCAGATTAAGGAAGCAGGTTGCAAACTTGAAAACTCTAAAAGAGGATGCAGAAAGCAAAAGGGAGGCTTGGGAAACCAAGTACCAGGAAATGCAGGGGGATCTTGACAATTTGAAGGAATAAGTAATCGGGTAGAAAGTGCTGCAAGAAACTAGGAAAATCATCTGGGATGATATTATAAAACAAGCTAAAGACCTACGACCTTATCTAAACTTTATAATGGATAAAGAGACTCTAGTGAATTTAGCCATAGAAGCTGTGATGGTGGTAAATGAAAGACTCAATAAAAATCCTATAGGATATGCTAGCAACGTAGTAGATTTCTTAAATGATTTATCAGAAGAACAGGATGATGATGCAAGCATCAAGGATAGGGTAGCCACCATCATATGGGCCAAAAGGGTAATTAACGAACATGAATAGGTGAAGATCACCCAATCAAGGATTGATATTTTTTCAAATCAGCTAAAAATGTTCAGGGAAGCATTTGATCCTTTATTCAAAAAAGTCCTACCTGAGTTCTGGGATGAGAAAGGGAAGATGTTTTCAAAGGAAGAGTATAAAACCAAGTTGTGGAATTGCGGGATGAACCAAAATGACTTTGAAGGGATGGATCAGCCCTTGACCGGCCAGCTAGTAGCTGAGAAACTAACAAGAGACTTCGAGTTAACCTCGAATTTTGTGGGATCTAGAACATTGCATACTGGATACTCTTACACGGAACACACTGAGCTAAGAGTATTACTTAAGGAGCTCACCACCGTAAATTTACCTGCAGATGACCAGTGGAAATTAATCGAGAAGTATGGTAAAGCGAGGTTAAAGGTCAAAACATGAAGAACTCAAAGGTATTTGCTGAATGATCAGTGAGTGATGGAGGAAACAAGATAGAGTTGTTAATTTCCTGTTTTGTTTTTGTTAAAATAGTTGGTTATATTTCTAAATAGGCCATTGAATGTAAAAAGCAGTTAGGCCTATACCGCCTGTGTTCGTTTTGAAGTTGTAATGGTGAATAAGCCTTGACTAGCTGTCAATTAGGTGTCCAGTAAATAGCAACTGTTTTCTGTTTAGGAAAGAGCCGAGCCTAGAGCTCGAAGGGCATCTATAAATTCAGAGTATTTGAAGACATAAGGGTTGAAAAATCTTGAAAACTTTTATGGGAATTTTTTGTATTGTTTTGTAAGACGCTTTTGAGCTATATTTTGAATAAAAATCATAGAGCCAAGATGATGTTTTCAAGGATTCTTATGTAACTGGTCTTGTAGTTTTTTTTTTTGCTTTCTATGTTAATTGTGTATCTCTCATTGTTAACTCCAGTCTATAACATTCTTTCACACTTGGTGTAGTATGATAGTTAAGTGGAATTCATAGAAGTTATGCTCTGCTTATCTTTTTCCAAGTATTTCACCATTACTTCTTTACTAAAGTTGGTGTAGGATTCATGATTATATGCCTTGCATCAATGGATTGTTTCTTTCTCTTCTGTTTCACCAATTAAATTCACTTTGACTACTAGCTGTTTACTATCTCGCCCCTATGTTAAAGCATTTGTGAATCCCTTGTGAATAATTTTTCAGAGTTTGTCTACCATGACTCCATTTCCAAAAATAGAGATTCACATGTTTCAGCCAAACGATGTTCAAACCATTTTGTTCCAACAGAAATCTGATCTTCTGTATTGTTGTAATTGAATATATTGAATGATTAATGCTGGTGTATGTTTTCATTGTTGACACCTTTGATTATTCCATTTTTTCATGAGTTATAGAGAGAGCCCTCTCTGTTTGTGTTGGGTCAGTAGCACAAGCTAAAGATTGGTTAGTGGTTACGTCGGATTCCCCCTTCCCACAACCTAGGGGATCATTTTGGGTGTTAACAGGGAGCTTTGTGGGCATGGGGGGTCAAGTAGGGTCATGTCTAATTGGGTCATTTGTTAACCTTGCCAGGTCTGGTAAGTTCAGACTAGCCATAAATGGAAGATTGGAAGAGGGTTATGACATGGTTGGTGGGGCATAAGTGCTAGTAGAAGCATTATGAATTGGGCCACTGCCCCCAAGGTGGATATTAGTTTTAAAAGGGATGTGCCCTCCACCTAAAGATGTGTGGAAGGGGCCACTGCTCCCAAGTGCAACATGAGTTATAGATAAGTTAGGAATGGTTCCAGTAATTACTGGGATCTGAGTAGTGGCGGTGATGGTAGGTGTAGGTCCCATATTGGGCATACCTAAGGTGGGTGTAGGTCCCATGTTAGGCATACCGACAAGAGGTGTGGTAAGTGTGGCTACCGTGGTTGCCATTGTGGTGGCGAGGGTGGTTGATGTTCCACCAAAAGTCCCTGTGAAGAAAGGGTCAAAAGTTGTACCAGCCATGTGTCGAGTGGGTGCAGTGTAGATGGGAGTTTCGGATTCTTCCTCAAAGTTAGATGTGAAATGAAGTGCGTTGGAATCAGATGATGGGGCTCTATGTCGATGACGTGTGGAGTCAAGTGACAATTCTCTTCATCTATGATGAGTGGTGTCAAGTGAATCGTATTGTGGGGGTTCACCCCGGAAATGCCGAGAATGTCTCGAGGACTTCATGGTGACAATTATCTATTAAAATTAAAGGATGGTGGTGAGTGGAAAGCTCGAAATCCCTAATGCAACCATGTCTGCAAGAGGGGAGCGTAAAAACGAATGGCACTCAGGACAACAACCAAATTTGAAACACTTACTATTACAGCTGTGCTATAGTAAGTGGAGTAATAAAAAAATGTGGTAAAAAAACCAACATGCAAACGACTCCTAAAAATAGAAAAAGGTGGACTCACTGACCAAGGGGAGGAAATAGAGCATGCAACCACCTAACTAACAAGTATTATGAATCAACAAGACATATCCTCTGCAAGGTGATGAAATCCAAGTCAGACAATATGAATTGTAGAACCAAAGGCTAGATATCCCCCTACCAGGAGGGACACCGGGTAGACAATCCTAGAAGATAGGTCACTAAGATACCCCATTCATGACATGCCCGGCTAGGTGAATTTGCATCTCTTGTTCTATCACTGTTGTACACCCACAAGGGTGGTACAACCAAAACAATGAGTAGGTATCCTTCGGTGACTGAATGGATTGTGGTATTCCAATTAGGCCTCCAAAACCAATCTGGCTACTTCAACCCTCCTAAGGGAGAGGCCTTTCCGACGAATTGGTTTTAAACTGTGCCAACAAATAATAAGGGATTTTGGTACACTAAATGTCAACCACTATGTCTCAACATGTAAGTGAGTGAGGGGTGTTATTTGGATACTTATCCCCTCAGTCCTACCTAACTACAATATTCTTTTGGTGTTCCCCAAATGGGGTTAGAATGTTGGCTGAGTTAAGAGAATTTTAAGGCTCAATTGAATTTATTGTGACAGATTGTGTGATGGTGTGGTTATGTACTTAAAACAAAGATGCCTCGCTTGGGCAAAAAATTCACAAATGAAAATAAGGATTTCAACTTGCAAAATAGACAGCAATGTAAATATGAAAAACGATTTAAATGTAAATGCTTTTAAAATTTTTTCAAAAAATATGAGGATTTCTTTAAAAAATTATGGTAAAGAAAATAGCATAAAAATGAACTCGCTTGAGAGAAATATTAAACAAATTAAAAATATGGTTCCAATTTGTAAAATATGAAATTTCTAACTACAAAATGCTTCACTCTTTTTCTTTCACTAAACTAAAATTTTTTAAAAATGGTGTAGCAAAGCATAAAATAGGAAATAAATACAAGTTTTTTAATGTTGCAAAAAATAAAACAGTGGGCTATCCAAAAAATGCAGGGAAGATGGTTGGAAAAAATGGACCGAAATGAGAAAAACTCAGAAAAATGAGTCGTATGAAATAGGTGATATCGCAACTGTCGGTGGCAAAACTGCGATGCGGATCGCGGCTTTCGGGCTAAAAGCCGCGATGTGAAATCACAGCAATGTAGGAAAAACCTGCATGGAAGATCGCGGTTATCAGGTTAAAATGCGCGATGCACCCCACCAGAATGAGGCTAACAACCACGATGTGCAGTGCAAAAGGCAGGTTGAAAGCCGCGATGTGAATCGCAACTGTCGGGCCGAAAGTCGCGATGCGACGAACGAAAAACGTCGCCGCAAAACGAACCCAAAAATTGAAATTTTGGGCCATTTTAAGCTGCAGAATAGGCCAATGGATATGGAAGCAAGCAAGGGCCTGACTAATATGGCATATCTACAACTTTAAAGGGAAAAAACAACTAAAATATAGATCTAAATCAAAGATTCAAAGTTCGAAAACCAGTGGAGTCACCAAAAACTGTTGCTTGGTTTTGCAACCAAGCATGTGCTAAAGAGCACCTACTAACTTGTAGCAGCAGTCTCAATGTAAAAGTAAAAAAAAATGTAAATAACAGTAAATCTGATCTAACATGTGCAAATAAATAAAAACTATATTTAAGAACAATGAACAATGAGATCTATGAGAGAAAGAAGAAATAAAAAATTTGAGCTTTTGTATTAACTCAAGTGGTGAGGATGTTGAGTTTGAGTAGCTCCAAGGTTGAGATGCTCCAATGGTCCAATGGTCTCTTCTTCTCCAATGCTCTAATGGGGATCTTCAAACTCAAAAGTGAGGCTAGGACTCTCAAAAGTGAATTCGGCAGCATAAGGATATGATGAATGTGGATGAATAGTGAGGAGCCCCTATGACCTTTTTATAGGTTTTTGGTGATGGGAAATACCATTATGGTTTAAGGAAACCAAAGGTATTGACCAAAATGGTTTAGGTTTCTTTTTCCCTCTTTTTCTTTTTTTGAATATATTTTATATTTTTATTCCCTTTTAAAATTTTTGGGAATTTTGGACCCTTTTTGAGGGTTTTTTTGTATTTTTTGAGGAAAATTACATATTTTGAGTGGAAAAAGAATGGGTTTTGGTCTTTTTGGTGACCTTTTGAAGGTTTTAGAGGCTCAAATGGTGGAAAAAGTGGACAAATGGGTCATGAGAATAGGGGAATGAGCTAGTTAGAACTTTTTGGGTGTTAACAGATGATATCACTATTTATTAAAAATAACGACATGAATATTTGTCTGCTTTGAAACAGGTTTTTGAACGCTGCAGGAAGTACATAATTTCCTTGAACCATAAGAATTCCATATTTGCAGTAATAGAAGGTAAGCTCCTAGGTTTCATTGTTTCTAAGGAAGGTATGATTATTGATCCTGAACGCACTGAAGCTATTTCAAATATCGGTTTTCCTGGTTCACGCAAATCCATGCAATCATTCTTCCGTAAGCTTAATTTTGTATGTAGGTTTGTTCCAAATTTTGCACAGATTGTTAAGCCATTGTAGCAGTTAGTTAAAAAATATGTATAGTTTAGTTGGTCTCAGGAACAAGAGGATGCATTTATTGAAATTCGAAGGGCCATTGTAGAAGCCCCTACTCTGATGTCCCTAGATTTCAACAAGTATTTTATTCTATATACTTTCACTACTAATTTTTCTTATGCAGCTGTCTTGACACAGAAGCATGATAATGATGCTGAGATTCCAATTTTGTTCACGAGCTCAACGTTTAAGGGAGCATAACTTAACTACTCCCAAATCGATAAGCATGCTTATGCAGTCTACAAGACTGTAAAACATTACAGACCATACTTATTGAAATCTCGAACGAAGGTGATCGTGCCTTACACAACCATCAAAAATGTGCTAGTCCAGAAATAACTAGGAGAGAAAGAGCCCATTGGATGACAGCTTTCTAGGAATACAACCTGGAAATGAGGCCAACGAAGATTGTAAAAGGACAAGGTTTGTGCCTGCTTACCGCTTAGTCAAATGACCCTGTACTGCAATAGACTGAATGGGAGCAGGAGGAAAATGTTCCTACAGGTTCTGTTAATGACATAGATACTCCAACATCTAAATGGTACAATCATATTAATTTTTTTATAAACCATGGGTTTTCTCCTGAAACCCTTGACTTCAAAAAATGCAAAGATTTAAGATTAAAGGCTGATCCATATCAATTTATTAATGGATTTTTAATTAGAAAAAACTACAATGGAGTTTTCCTTAGATGCTTGGAGAGAAATGAGACTGATGACATTCTTTTACAAGTTCATGCAGGACCTGCTGGAGGGCATTTTTCAGGTGAAACCACAACCCACAAGATTCTCAAAGCTGCATATTATTGGCCTACTCTGTTTAAAGATGCCTATGCTCATGTAAGAAGGTGTGAACCATGTCAGAAGTGTGCAAGGAGATTCAAAAAAGCTACTTTTCCTCTGCAGCCAGTGACGGTTCAGTTCCCATTTCAGCAATGGGGACTGGATTTTGTTGGACCAATTAATCTTGTTTCCTCCCTGCAACATAGGTATATCCTGATAGCAACTGACTACTTTACCAGATGGGTAAAGGCAGTCCCTCTTAGGCAGTGTAACACAAACCAAGTAATTGCCTTCCTCGACAACCAGATAGTTACAAGTTTTGTTTCTCCTGAGTATCTCGTCTTTGACAATGCATCCTAATTTTCCTCAATTAATCTCACACAGTATCCCCTTGAAAAAGAGATAAAACTAAAATTTTCTGCCAATTATTATCCACAGGGTATGGGCTTTCTGAATCTTCTAACAAGAACCTGATAAATATTTTGAAGAAGATAGTAGCCTCCCATCACAAAGATTGATACACACAGCTTTGCAATGCTCTTTGGGTAGACCGAGTTACCCCAAAGATAGCTATTGGAAACTCTCCCTATTGTCAAGTGTATGGCAAGGAATCTATCCTACCCTCTAACCTTACCATTCCCTCATTACAGCTATCCCAATCCATTCAAGAAGATGATTCCTCCCTTTTGCAACAGATAATTGATACCTTGCTTAAGTTGGAGGAAGACAGGGAGAAGGCTAAAAACAAATTGTACCAACATCAACAGATGGTTAAAAGATGGTTCGATGAGAAATCCTCCTCTGACAGAGAGTTTTCAGTAGGAGATTTGGTATTGAGATGGGATAAACAACATAAGGATAAAAATGAATACACCAAATTTCAACGCCTTTGGCTAGGACCTTTCATTGTTACAGAAAATATTGGTCATAGTACTGTTCGGTTGCAAACACTGGAGGGGGTCATTGACACTTATCCAGTGAATGTTTCTCTGCTCAAGAATATTTTGTTTGAACAATTTGATGATTTTGTACATAAGTTTTGTGTGTTTTCTTTCTTTTGATTTGATTGCTTTTCTTTTTTATTTTATTTTTGTATTTGGATAACTCCCACATACATTTGGCAAGGTTTGATCGAATAGTTTGTCTCTAGGTTGACACAGTCTGAATGTTCTTAGAATACATGGTCAGTTTAGCTTTCCTTAGCCTATGACATAACTTGTTTGGTACAGGAGTTACAATCAATAACTGCAGAGCCTTGATTGATACTTTCCCACCTTGATCCATCTTTACACATGTTTTATTTGTTTAATTGAGGTATGGGGAATGACTGGTGTTTCTTATCTTATATCTCATTGGTGAAGCAACATATCATAATAACCTGGTCAGCTTTATCTACTCTGGATCCTATTACAATCACTTTGATAATAATTTTCTTAATAATTGTAGGTTACAAGATGGGTGGTCTTATCATAAGCCATCCCATTAGGTTCATAGGTGCTTAGTGGAATGACATCTTCAAATCAAGCCACCAAACTTGGGAGATGAATTTTAGTTTCTGCTGAAAGGTGGAAGATCCTATCACAGGTCGGTCCATTCATGATCTTCAAAGCACTGGTGAGTAACACTACTAGTATATGGTTACCAAGCCATGGTAGTGTCTTGTAATTTACACTCTAATAAATCTTTGTTTTCTTTTATAAGACACTTGTTGTATATGAGGATAGGGGGGTCTTATCACAAGCCATCCCTGCCATGATCATGGGTTTGATTTTGGACTGAAATTATCATTATGTGGTCACCAAGCCATGATAGTTGCTTTCAGTCTCACGGCTGGAAGAAAAGGAGTCTCCTTACCGAGCTAGCTTGATCAGTTTCCAGATCAAGTCTGTGAATGGCAATGCTAGTATATGATTATCAAGTCAGGGAAGTGGTCTTATATCAACAAGGTCTTATGTACAGTTTTCTATTTTGTTTCAAAAGAAAAGAGAGATATAAAAAAAAAGAAAAAAAAAAGAAGAAAAGAGAGGATATAAAAAAATGTATATATTGCCAAAGAACTATTTGTATATAAATAAAGCAATTAATAAATCAAGGCAATCTATAATTTGGATATCCAGAGCAGTTTTAAGTTTTCCTCCAGGTTCAACTCAAGCTGGCTTTCCATGATTGCATAATGGTAATGAGATCTTGTTATTTCTTACATCTCCTTATCAGATTTGCATCATTTTTAATGATTAAGAGATGGGAGTATATCAATCATATGTTGAACTCTGCTTATTGTTTGTATTTCTTTATTAACATCTTCTAAAATTTCAGGTTGGAATATTAAGTAGACTGACATATTTTCTTTGAGTAAGATTTTATTTATAGAGATAACTGGTTCGTCCCAGCCAGCCGCCATTTGTTGTAGGTACAACAAATCCCATGTTCTAATGGAACATGGGAGACCCAAATTTTCACTACAAAGGTAATGGTTTAAATTCCTCTGTCATTATGGGGTTTTATCATCTCTATTAGGATTTCATGCCTTTGCATTGTTTTGATTGAAATTAGAGTTTTCCCTTTGAAAATTCTTAGTTTTTTTACTATTTTCTTGAAGCTGCGGGAAGCCTTGAATTCTTCCAAAAGGTCATTTTTCAGCCCACAATCCTGCAATTGCGGATTGCAGGGGCCTTGTTTTTCTTTTTTGGAATTTTTGTCATCCCGCAACCTGCAACCTACAAATGTGGATTGCAGGAAGACTGTGTAAATATTTCGTTGAGCTTTTCATTCCACAACCCGTAACCCGCAATTGCGGATTGCATATTATGGAAAGTAATTTGAATAAAATACGTGGTGTGTTTTCGCAACCCACAACCCACAATTGTAGATTGTAGAGTGTGGAAAGTTTATTTCATATTAAAGCTTGTTTGTGTTCCCGCATCCTGCAACCCACAATTGCGGATTGCGGGAAGCTGTTGAATAAAATTTTTGAACTTTGTAATCCCGCAACCCGCAACCCACAACTTGCGGATTGCGGATTGCAGAATTATATTTTCATTAAATAAATATGGTTTCGATCCCGCAACCCGCAATTGCGGATTGCGGGGATGATGTACATACCTACGAAACCAAGCCCTGCAATTTATTTCCCGCAAATCTCAAGAATTGATCTCAGGCGTTCATTGTTTTTGATCTGATGGCTCAGATTTTACCCTTCTTAATTATTAAATAGGTCATTTTTCTAATTTTTCGATATCATTTTCAATTTGGAAAATTACTCTGCTGCTTGAATTTTACTGTGAATTTTTACCAGGGGTCTATTGCCCACCATTTTCAGCTGAAGCAGGTTGGTTTTCTTTGTTCCTTTATTCATTTATTTATGGTTTTGATTATTTTGGATTGTTTTTTATTGTTGTTGTTCATTCATCAGAATTTATCCAGTCTGCAAACATGTCGTGCAACACATACTCTAAGGCTACCCAGAGAGACCAATTGAACAAGGACTCAAATTTTGGCATTTTTTCAGAGACCAGAGACAAAATCACTGAAACCTACCAGGTGGACTGGTCTAAAATCTATTCAATATTCGACAACGATGACCTATCCGACATTGAGAATGACCACCAAGCTTATGAGAAAATTAGGAACTCTCAGCTTCATGCAATTGATGCAAGACCTTCCATCCTACCTTATAATGATGTATTTAAATGGATAGTACATCATGCCAACCCTAAAGACCGCTCATTCAATGATAGCGCGGGTTCCCAATTAACTACTTTCCGTCTTAAGGTATTTACTAGGGCATTTTCCCTTATACCACCTGTGCAGATCCTCAATGCTGCATTCCTAGATTCTGCAAATACCAGGTTCAATTTCAATGAAATGATCAAATCCTGGATGCACAAACCAGCCAGCTTTATGCGCAGGAATTATAACTTATACCTAGTGTCATGGTTTAAAGAACCCTACTCGTTATTGGCAGCTATGCTTTCTCGGCTGTATGGCCTTCCTATTTCCTCAATCTTTAAAGATGAGTGGGCTCCTGTGACTCATCATGTCTTAACTATAGGTGAATCTTTTCCTTGAGCTTCTATTTTGTCTTTCAAGCTTAAAAATGCAATTGAAAAGTATCAGAAGTCCCCTGCTACACAGAAACCCTCATTCCTTCTTTCATCCTATGTGATGGATGTTTTTTGTGCTGAATTTCAATATCCCAACATGGGATGGAATTGGACCCCTTCTGCTCCTCCTGTCCACATATATCATCCTGCACTATGGGAGGATAATTATATACCTCTTTTATAGAACATTTGTGATCATCTCCTTGGTGCCATTTATCTTAAGATATTTAAGGAAGATGCACTAGCTTTGTCAGCTGATGCTAAGCTTTTCATTGCCACAATTGGAGATTGGTATGTAGGGGAATCCTTCTCCTATATCAGGATTTGGGGAAGCAGTGTTGTGCACCTGCTGCCTAGAATTGTTCCAGATAGGTTGCTGATAGAAGAAGTATCCTATCATACTGTTATTGAAGGGGTTTATTTCAAACTTACAGGTCCTAACCGAAGAGGATGGCCCAAATTCCCCTTGAACCTTCGACCTTTTTCTATCCCTACTTCCACCCGGGCTCAAGTATTGGGTAAGATTGCTTCTTTGAAGCCAGGATATGCTCTTAAAAGAAGACATGAATCTAAAAAATTCCTCGATACCCATTTCAAGCACAATCATATGAATATGAGCTATGAACATGAAGATCTTCTCGATGACTCCATCTACTTGGGAGTTAATACTTTTTATGAAGTCTTGGCAAAGGCTAAAAGCAGGGATGAACAGAACTAGATTTTATATACCAGAAAGAGCTCAAAGTTAATGTTTTCATCTACAAGAAAATGGAATTCGATTTGATGGAGCAGGTAAGAAGGGAAAGAGAAGAGGAGGCTCAAAAAGCTAAAACCCCCCTCATGCTAACTTATACTGATGGCGATAAAGGAAAAGGACCTATGGAAGAGCCTCCATAGCTGAATATTCCTGAACAGTATAATGAATTAAGTCAAACTACCCAGAAAGCCAAGAAAGAACTAGAACAAATGACCTCAGTGCTCCACACCAAAGAAGTCAATCCATCTAGCTTAGTTAGTGATGTATAGGTAATTGTGGTTAATAATCCAAGAAAGAGACAAAAGATTATAACTGCTACCTCTCAGATTCCCACTTTCGATATTGATAGTGATGAAGAGGGTGAAGTAATTTCTCCTGACCCTGTGTTAGAAGATATCATTGAAGGTTCACAAGTAGTCTGGATAAAATTGCTATGGATAAACCCACTTCAGATGAGAACGTGTCTCAGGTTTCTATTGTTCTTGATGCAATAAATGCAGCCACCTCACTTCCCTCAGCAAAAGTTTATATTGCCAGAACTTCTGAGGTAACAACACCAACAACCATGTCTGAGTTGTTTGATGCACTATTCACTTCCACACCTCCACCTTTGGAAATTCCACTCCCTATTTTCGCATCAACCATTGCAGAGGTCCAGTCTTTGACTGTCCCCTTGCAAGAACCTCTATCTCCTTCATTACCCGTAGTTACTCATGTCCTAAATCCTTCTTCCATTTCTTCACTTTCAGTTGCTGACACTAAAGATTCATCACATCAAGATTTTACTTCCATTCCCTCACCAACCTCTCTGCCATCAACTAGTGAAGCTCTCCCTTCTGCTCAAGTCTCACCTCAGATTTCCATTTCCATTCCTACCCCTACTGTCACCCAGACACTACCTTTGGTTACAACAACATATGTGACCACATCATCCACTGATATGGTGGCTACCTTTGAAGATGATATAATTGTTCCTCTAGGGGACTACTTTTATAGTCAAGAAACCAAGGAAGTTATGAAAAGAGTGAAAAAGAGAAGCAGAGACCATGGAGGATTGGAGGCACCCATTCATGATCAAATAATCTGGGCTAACCAGTCTGATGATATCCAGGAAGAAGCAGTGGATGCAACTCAAGCCTTGGGTGCATTTGCAGGAGCAAATTTGGATTCAGTTAAGACCTTGAACAGGGAAATTTATTTGAAAAAAGAAGAACTGAAAAAGATTCAAGAGCAATTGGCAACAACCAAGTAAGAGCATGAAGTTTATGTTCAAGATATAAGGAATATATTTGAAGATAAATTGGAGGATCTGGAGTTGCAGAATAATGTTCTCTAAGCTAAACTACATGGAGCAGAAGCGGAGGATGATGTTAGCAAGGAAAGAATTGTTGTGCTAAAGAAGCAACTTGAGGATGCAACTGCAAGTGCAACCTCCTCAAGAATTGTTGTGCTAAAGAAGCAACTTGAGGATGCAACTGCAAGTGCAACCTCCTCTATGTTTTCTAGGTTTTCACAGAAAGAGTTCAAGGACCTAGCTAATCAAGTCAACCTGGAGCATCATCAGCTTCTAGCTAAGATATTTACCACCTTGGGTGAAATTCATGAGACATACATTGACTTTGATCAAATCTCTGGAACATTGGGCCAACAAGTAGAGAAAATAAAGCAGGCTTCTAAATCCGTAGAAGACATCATTGATTGGAAGAAGTATATTGAAGAAAATCCAGATGACATCTCCTAGTTGGATGGCTTCAAATTCAGAAGGATCAGAACTGTTGTGTGAGATTGGGAAAATGTTATTGAGATGGTAGAGGATACTATCAATTAGGTTCAAGCACTTTGCAGAAGAAGATGGTATGCCTCACACAATCTCATGGAGATACTAGAATTCCCTGCAATGGGGCTCATTGAGAGTGCAGATCCGCCGAGATTGATGATTGAGTAGGTCGAGACCCGTTGTGATCAAGTCAAAGAGAAAATCCTGCAGATTGAGCACATCCAAATTGAAGACGTGGATTGGTTGATTAAGCAACCTGTTTCCATGGAGGCCAAGATCTATATGTTTATCTGCACATGGCATAAAATAGCAAAAAATGAGATTGAAGGATTCATGTATGATGCCCAGCTGTGGCTTGAATTTCCTCATTATTCGGATATAGATGAATTGATGGAAGTTTGGGACAAGTGGGAATATTTCCTCACTAAATAGAATATTCTGATTTTGTAATCCCTCTTTAAGGGGAATTTATCCTTTGTATCATTTTGTAAATTATTATTTAAGTGATAGATGTCTCTTAGGAAAGGGAGGATCATTTTGGAGTAGAAATCGACAGAAGAAGAATGGAGATACTCTGTTTTATGCTGAGCTTGTAGTTTCTTACATACTTTCATTAATACAATAATGTTATTCTCTTGTATCATCTTTTGTTCATTGATCAAGTTTATTTGATAAATATCGATTTATACCCTATTGGGCGGGTTCCAAGTTGGAAGATTTGCACAAGTGCTGAAAAGTGCACATTGTGCGTTGTAACAGGGCATGGGAGTAGTTTTGATAATTGCGCATGTCGCGCATCGGAACTAGCTAAAGCAGGATTGCGTAGTACACTGGTGCATAGGAATGGCACAGTAGTTATTCTTGGTAAGAAATACAGGTAAAGGTCAGACGAGGAAGTGACCTATTTTGGGTAAGGGACAGGTTGAAAGCAGAGGAAAGCGACCTGCCAAGGAGAGTGGTGGCAAGCAGTTGAGAAGCTAGGCCACTACGTCGATGGTGATAGGTAGGTAGAAGATGCAGAAAGGGACAGGCCACGATGTAGCTGTAACCGTTTTGGTGACTGTAGCTATCAGAAGGATGTGTGAGCCACGAGTGGCACAGCTAGAAGGCCTGGAGCAGGAAGAGCAAGCTGTCGACGACGACAGTCAGGATGGAAGCTAGCCACACCATGTTTTGTAAACCTAAGGGTTTTTGCCTACGAATTGTAAAGACATGACCTATAGGCATGATCTATAAATAAGACATGATGTTGTAAGGGAAAGGTTAATCTTTTTGGTGATTGTTGAACATTGTTAGAATATTGAGCTTGGAAGCCATTGTAAAGGCTCTATAGCTATGTGCATAGAGACCTACCTAAGAGAAGAGAGTGCGTAGACTAAGAACTGTTGTACCATTCCCAAAGACTAATTTAACAACAGTTCTTGTGGAGGTAGCCTCCATCGAGGGGGTGAACCATGTTAAATACTGTGTAGTGTGATTGTTGTGTGTTTTTGCATTGCTCATTTGCTTAGTATGGATGTTTTGCTGCAGTTGTCTGTTATGTGATTGCTTTTATATGCATTTTCCACAGGAATGGTGGGAATAATATGTTAAGTAATACATGTGTGGATGAATGTTAAGTATTCAACACTTATAAGTCTTTGAATGCATGAATCTGTTGGATAGTCAGATAGTTAAGCACTATATTTGAGCGTAGCGTTGGCGCGCACAATATCATATGTTCATTGGTTTACATATATCATAACGATAATAACCTAAGTGTGGTCGAATGGATAAGGATTGTTGAGTAAGTTGGATCAGAGTTGATCAAGTCCTGAAGTAGATGCGCAGTCTAGCTGACGTGCTGAACCATTATGAGTTGCTACGAGGTAAGCTGTTGATAGCTTATCGTCGTGATGCATGAAGCATCCAATACCGCGTAGTCCTTGGATGCGCTAGTTGCACAAGTGCCTCCGCTTGCCAAAGTATCCGACGCGAAGTAGAGACTTTGCACAGTATTTTGTCTACAGTAAGAGTCCTTTACTGTGCTGCCCATCCGTCTCCTTGACACTCGCATCACCAGGTTGTGGAAACCTGATTCTGCAGCCACTCCCTTAGCTTTGCCTCGGGTGAGACCTTAGGCTGCTCGTAGTCTGTTGCCGAAAGGGCCAATGAATAGGGGTTTTGTTGGTTCCTTGAACCACAAAGTACCTGGGTCTACATTGGAAACCTCTAGATCAGTTATCGACGCCAACATTACTTCACACTACTATCTATGTTGTTTAATCCATTTACAATTATTATTCCATGAAGAAATCTATGATCTGGATTTTTCCCTTACGTTTGATCTGTGTATGCATTATGTTTTAATTGATTTTCTTTGATTAAAATATTTAACTATTTCTGTAAATGATTTGCAGTAAATTATAATTTATGTTAATTTTTCAATTGACATATAAGTTGCAGGTTAACCTTGAATGAGCTTAAACACTTAATATTGCACTCAGTTAATTTTAATTGATTGGTTGTAACTTAAGCAAATAAGGAACTTATCTTCTTCACATTTCTTTCAAGTGGATGAACATACTTATTCATTTTCACATCAAGTTAACCTGCATTCAAACAAGATAAACTATCAATTGTCACATGATTGTAAGTTCTCAATCCTTTATCATTTTACTCATCAAGATAAATACACCTTAGTACTTAAAACCCTTTTTTTTCTAACCTTACTGGATTCTCTACTTTTCATAAGGTAAAAAAATTATTATTTTATTCTCAATCGAATTTATAGGCAAATTATAAAAGCAAAATACCATGAGAAAAGAAAAAAAACAATATGATCATATATTATAGAGAACGAATATAACCGTATGGTTCAATATAATTATAAAAGAATTATAATCATATAATTAGAAACCATATACACATAGGCAATGTATTCAAGCAATTAATACGTTCTATATATTTAAACAATATATTTGATTCATATGTGCAAACAAGGTATTTCAATAATGCATTCAAATAATATGGCTAAACGATATACTTCAAAATAATAGATTATATATATATATATATATATATATTCGAACCATATATTTGAGCAATGAATCAACCAATGTAACTAAATGATACATTCTAATCATATATCCTATATATTAAATAGTATATATACGAAACTGATAATCAACAATGTCTTTAACAATATGTTTCATAGTTAAGCAATAAATTAAGCCATAAATTTAAACAATGTATTAAAACATAACTTAAACCATAAGTTAGACCATAACTTTAAACAATAAAATCGAATCATGAAACCTATATGCCAAAGTACAAACTATAAGGAAGTTTACTGACAGCAAAGATTCTTATTTCATACTATTCTTGAGGAATGATTTTGGCGAGAAGGAAGGTAGCTCGACGAAACAGAAGGAAAATCACCCCAAGGCTATCAACGTTAGGTTGATCTCGTTTAGACAGAAGAGAGCTCACCCAGGATCAACATTTACAGGAGACTCATTAATGACAAAAGGGATATGTAATGCCCTCCTTAGTACATTGACTGACCGTAGACTTGAATACACTTTCCTAGTGATCCAACGAAATAAACTTTAGTAAAATGGTCCTTTGAATATTTGAAATGGTTGAACGACACTTATAGAAATGGATACTTTGCTTAAAACTAATAAATGAATGAATGCTTTGCTTAATGATTACCATAATGAATGATGAATGAATGTTGTATATGCTCGACTGACTGAGAGATTATGAAATAGAAGTGAGGAATGATAGATATACTCGATTGACTAAGATATTATGATGATGTATGATGAAATGATTTGATGGTGCAACGCTATTTAATGTGTGCTTTGAGTGTGTGTGTGTGTGTGTGTGCAGTAGAAAGTAAAATGATTTACCGACTAAATCACAATGGAAAATAGGGGTTGTAAGAACGGGAAACATACATATGGGTACGATGATGAATTGTCGACCTTGAATTAGCACTGTAACATCCCAAAATTTCACAAAAGTTTACAATTTTTCTAAGTAGCATTAAATGCTTACATTCGTTATGCAGTAGTATAATTAATGATAATTTGCTTATTTAAACGACAGCCTCATGATGACACTTCTTCAAATTGTCGTCAATGTTATAATTATGTTACATCAATTACGTGCTATGTTTGTCATATTGTCTTTACTACTTGCAAATGATTAGAAGCATGTGTTTATGTTGTGACTTACCGCCGGATGTTTTAATACTATGTTTGTTTTCTTAATAATTATGGTTACTTATTTAAATGTATAAGCATTGTTAATTAACTTATCTCTTGCTATGGTACTGTTTTATTCCTAAGTACTAACTGCTTGATTTCTTCTTTGATGAAGGCCTCCTATGGGCACCTCGAGGCTTACTTAGCTATTTATAGCTAACGCTCTTAACTTCTATTGCAGATCACAAGTAAGAGTGAGATTACTAACCGAAGAATTATTGATGTATATAAAAATGACTTCGTATATTTCCTTTAGCCTCCGATATTAATTACAAAACTATAGGGATATTAACTTGTTCAAGGGTAAGATCTACCTTAGTTTTGATCAAAGGCTTTAAAGATTTATTCAATATAATGTCACCTATATTTTCATATAATTCAAAAAGAATAATATATGTAACTCAATATCGTCTTATATATTTACTTATATTTTACAAAGAGTTTAAACTTCATATTCAAAAACCATGCTTATGCCATCTTTGTTTATTTGAATTGAGGTCAAAGCTTGCATGTATTCGAAGTCAACTATAGTATTTATACTTGTAGGGTTAACATGGAAATGTTAATGACCATGATCTAAAAGCTTATAATGAGAAGAAAATAGTAATGAGACCTAACTATATGTTATAATCCATGTGCTTTAAACTAAATGCAATTATAAATATACTATCGATTTTATGCATAGTATGGCTCTCGAATGCTCTAAGTGGAACTATACACTATATGCTTGATTATATGCATGAACATATTTTACGTTGTAAGCATAGTGAAGACCATAAGTTAACCTCGGTGGATCTTTGCATTGGAAGGCATACGAGCATTCGGTAGCTACAACACTTGAATGCTATTAAATGTGTTTTGGGTGGAATGCCCATTGGAAATCCTTGTGGCAAGGCTTCACGTGAGGGTTCTTAAGTGTTGTGTTAAGACCTAGCTGCGTTTTGAACTACCTAGATGAGACATTAACCTGGAAATTCATTTTGAAATGAAGGTGGGAGGAGAGGCCGACAGGCTCTCGATTTTTCAGGGTTTGTAATGCAATGCTTGCAGTTCCTTCCGGGGTTCGATACTGAGACCTCTTATCCTGTATGTTGTTAATAGTAGGTTATATGAACCTGATGTAACATCTCGGAAAAATCACAAAAATTTAAAATTTTTCTACGTGACATTTATTGCTTATTTAATGAATGCGGAAATAGAATGATACATGAAATGTTATCTTGCTGTACTAAATGCCATGCTGGTTTATTCTGTAAGAATTTGCGACTAACAGATTTCAGCTTATGTCTTGATGTTATCCATAATTAGTTGTGTTGCTACAAATTTCCACTGTTGTTTATGAATGATGAAACAACTGTTTGACTAATGTACTTTTGTTTGATTGATGAAGGTGTCCTAAGGATTCCCCGAGGCTTACTTAGAATTCGTGCTAAAGCATGTGATTTCGTACTTGTGACAATTTACAGGTAAGGATTAAGGTTACAACAAGTGACTATACTGTTTTTCAGTAATCTACTTTGTCAATATTTGAAGATATAAAACTTGGGCATTCTACTAGTAAAATCTTGGCTCAAGACTATAATCGTTTAAGATAAAAGTGTCTGAAAAGACTACTTGATGCACAC
This sequence comes from Larix kaempferi, assembly GCA_027924585.1. Lineage (NCBI taxonomy): Eukaryota > Viridiplantae > Streptophyta > Pinopsida > Pinales > Pinaceae > Larix > Larix kaempferi. The sequence continues at coordinate 14,608,932 of BSBM01000738.1, forward strand.
AGAGCATCTTAAACTTGTATGTGAATCATGGGAAAGGTTGTAATGTTCGTGTCTCAATTTTTGTACTCAGAAATATATACTCTTCACTTAATTTTTCAAGTTGAGTTTTACATAATTGTCTATCTTCTCTTATGGCAATTTGTAGAAACTCCAAGTATAGTTGTTTTAATAACATGCCTAGGAACTATACTCCTACCAAGGTTATGATCACTTTCATTGTTGATATGTCTTTTATTGCTACATGATAGGGTGTATGTGGTGCATTTCCTAGATTATATTGTATAATCAAATTGCAAGGTGTTTATGAAACACTATCGATCCCATTATAAAATAATGTCTATGGTAATATTAACACACTATTGTAAAATATATCACATTTATATAATGTGAGTTGTGTGCATTGTGATACCCTATTTGATACTATACCATATAAACTTTATTGATGTTATGCAACTATGCAAAATATATGATCCATTGTGCAAATGATATGGATTATATGCAAATATGTAATACTATTCTAACCTATTGGTATTATGCAATATGTAATACTATGCAATCATAGGATACTATATGAACCCTTCGCATTATCTACCCAACCTTATACAAACATGTTGTAACAAGGTGGTATACCATGACTATACCATATGCAAATTCCAATGTAATAAGTGATATGACTTGAACGTTGATGTCACAGGTTGGCAAGTGTAACCGTAACTTATGCATTGAATGCTTACATCTATTGTGGATAGTGGGATTCCATCGTGGATGGTATAGCTAGTTTGTTCAAGTGACAATACGGTGGTATTGACCCTCCTTGTGATGATGTGTAAACAGAATGGTTCATTGGTTGATGAACTAGCTCCTTCGTGGCATTTGTAATGATATCACATTTAATGTGGTAGATGGCATTGATGCTTCGTAAGTCTACCCAGTGATCTCCACCATTGATCTAGAAGTGTATTGATGGGTGTGAGTTAAACCCTACTTTGGTTTTGGTTCTCGTGTTTATTGTAATCTTTGCATTTGTAGTTGAGGCTCTGCATGGCTGACAAGCTGAGGGTTTGTAGGTTTTTTTGTTGTGCATCTGGGAGGTGTGAAGCCTGGGTTTTGAACCCATAACCTTTAGCAGGTTTTCCACACTAAGTAAGATACATTGATACTGAGCCGAGTTTGATAGTTTGAGTTTGATATTAGAGGTGGTTTCAAAGCCAAAACCTGTCGAGGGTTTTTCTTTGGAGTTTAGGTTATGGTGAAATTTACAGCGTTGTTTCTACTTTAAGTCTTTCGATGTGAATGAACAATCTTTGCCATTGATAGATACAGTTGCTCAACACTTCTCAAAAGCTCGCTGGTAATGAACTATGCTTAATTTCTTCAATCCTTGCAGTCGTGGAGTTTGCAGTCTCATTGTTCTAGCGTTTCAGCTAAAATCTTCCAAAGAAATATAATGTACATCGACATTCTTCCCGTAGCTTAAAATATTGTACGTTAATATGATGTTAAGAGTTTGCCCAGACTAAATCATTTCTTTTGAATAAAGGTTGTGTTTAACCACGATTTAAAATGTCATTTGAAGGCACCGTGTTTCGAAAGCTTCTCTGGCTTGAAATGTTAAAGGCATGGCTATGGCTACACTAACTGGTAAGCCTCGGAGGTTTCCTTGCACTCTAGTTAAGTGGAAGTAATGGCCTACGAAAATACTTGTTCTGTGGTTTCGTGTTTATTTCGAGGAGTTTGTTCTTCGTTGAGATGGGGTTTGTAATCCTGTAAAAGATATGGGGAGGATGATTCCTCTACCCAAAGGAATGAGCCTGTTTTGTTTGTAATTAACATGTGGAAATGTTCTCCACACAGACTTTGATAATATAATGATTTTGTGTTTCGATACTCTACTGTTATTGTTTTTCTTCTTGTAATTGGTGAAGGTTGAAATGTAAAACGATGGATAATTTATATGGAGTTTGTGCAAAAATGAGGACTCTGTTGCTACGAAAAGATGATGTCTTTGTGAAGGCTTGCAGCCTGTATGTAATTTGTTAATTTTGTGCTTGTGTTGCTGCATTTCAAAACTTATGAAGTTTCCCTAAGGTTAGGGTTTCGTCATTTGGGGCTTGACCCATGAACAAAACCTGCAGCCTGTTGATAATGTAGAAGTGAACTTATGTTTTTAGTAGATCTCTACATTTATCTTAGCTATAAAACAATGGGTGAAAGTTTGTGAATAAATAAACGACTGTTACTTTTTCTAGAAAACAAATGTTAGATGTTTTGTAACTGTGGAAGACTTCAGTTTGTGAATAGTTTAATGATTTGTAATCTAATGTTGCGTTATCAATATAATAAATTGTGTGAGGGTTTTGTCTTTATGTAAAAGCATAGCTCGATTATAATATCTGCGATCTTACTTGTTTCCTGTGCTACTGTTAGAATCATTCCTTAAATGTTGTAAAGGCTAGCTTGTTTGTACGCTGCCGAGATTATAAACTGATAGTTGATAACACTGTTAGGGTTATAGCATGATTTAATAAAGTCTCAATGAAATGTGCAACAGTTAACAAAAATAGAACAATTCTAGGATGTTGTTTTGAAAGGGTATTACTCTTGGTCAAAAACCAGAATGATAAATGTTATATGATTTTACTGATAGAATAAAAACATGATATGCTAGTTTTGTTTGATGAGGGTTGTAAACGTATTGTTAAGGTATAAAATTTTTCTACAGTATGTTTGTATTTTAAACCTACAATTATCTACTTAAAAAGCTGGCTAAAATTTATAAATGCTATAACAGAAAAATAATTTATATAAACATTAGAAAGTAAAATTATTTATTCCTACACAACTAATATTAATAAAAAAAGGAAAACATTACTGTATATTCTGGAACAGTTAATTATGCAGAATAACAAGGATAAATACTGATATATGTAAACATAGAAAATTTACAATAAACAGTAACTTAAGGAAATTCATCATTTGCATTTTCTCATTCACAAGGCTATCTTGCCTATCATACCTATCTATTTTAATCTGTCTTTGTACTAGAGTATGATGCTATTCCTTTTTGCATGGGGAAAAATACAGAGATCATTTATTTAATTCAGCATTTCTATTCATAATTTTAAACTGATTCAGAAAATAAATGTAGAAGCATTTAAACAAGAACACATTCTGTAAATAAAATTAAATACTTGTAAGAAACAGATTTAACTACTAACAGTAGATAAACTAATAGAACCTATAGATGACGATAGGGCCGACAAACACCCAAGGAGGCCTATTCCTCTCAACCTGCTTCTGCTGACTTCAGGTGAATCCCCGAGCCTTATTACTGAGCCACATTTTGGGGAGTAACGGAAGGAGATACTCTGATTTAGTTGAAGCTGACGATTACATTTATTTTTACATACCATTCAACTGAAGCTAAAATTGATAACCAACAATTATTTTATTTTATTACTTCTAATTGCCCGTAGATCGGCGTGATTATAGGAAGAAAAAGTCACAGCTGAACTCGTGTCTGTCAACTTATGATTCATTTATTTATCTGGAGTTTAGATTTTGTATATACTCGTAAGATAATAGAATCCAGAAATTTACATTTGCATTGGGTGAAAAAAATCTGGAAATGCTTGTTTTATTTTTTTAAATAAGTTGAGTTACTAAATAAGCTATTAACTAATGTAATTTTTGTATGTTAAACTCCGTGAAATGTATCCTTCTCATCGCATCCTTTATTCTCCTATAAATCCGATTTATGGTTATTATAAGCTTGAGTGTTTCACCGACCAACCATTAAATTGGTATCCAACCAAGTGTTGCGTTGGACCTACCCCTTAACATCTATGCCGAGTTTGTAATTTCCCTAAATTTTGGTGGTTCGTAAATCCTTGCCTTGATTCATATATTTTGTTCCATGGTTAGAGGCGGTAGGATTATTCGTGTCTCACGCCTTTATAATGTTTTCAAAATCACGTAAGCAACTCTGTCGATGACTGTTTGTAACCCTCAAAAAGCATTGTTTTATTTTTAGAGAAGATAAATACGGCGTAGATGACTTGTCATACCGAAATCCATGTATTGTTGTTGGTTTTTTTTCAGGTTTTAAAATTCAGTTGATTTTTTTTTTTTAATTTACCTATTCATGACCTGGTGGTTGTGTTGACTTGTTTCATTTCTATTCCTTCTATCGAGAGTAAAACAGAATGGACGAGAGGTTATTATGTGCTTAATCCATGTGTGAGTTCTTTGAACTTGTCATTTCGATATAAATATATTTTTATTTTAAAGTATTGAAGTGTGTGGTATCTTACATATGGCATACCATGCAACTTTTGAGTTGTGAGTTCTTAGCCATGAGACTATTACTTTCTTAAGGTTTAGATGTGTTAAAAGGTTCTTTCTTTTAAAATTGACGTTGACATTACAAGTGGCATATACTAAAAATATAATAAATATAAATATACATTCATTGTCAAGTATATCATGTATAAATAACATATTAGGGTGAAAACGCGAAGCTAGGAAACACTTTTATGACAAAGGGTTTTTCCGTTGACACATGTTGGGACAACCAATATTTATAGGAAAAATATATTTAAAAATTGTATAGACTGCATCTATTCCTATACTTGACTTTCTAAAAATATTTTAGTCAAAACTGATTACTAACTATGAAAATGTTGACATCAACATGAAAACAAAATTTTCAAAAAACAAGCAAAATTGTTACCCAACATCATGTTTTCACCCATGTATGTTGCGAATTTAGTTGATAGCAAGTATATGTTGACATATAGATATTTATGGAAAAGGTTACTCAATAAATATAACTGGTAAAACATACATAAATAAATATATATATATATATATATAAAGAATTAATTCAAGTCTTAAGCAAAGTATACCTATAGGAATATCCCTTATTTTTAGGAGATAAGAGTGAGATGAAATAGATAGACATTTTAGTCCAAAAAAAAGAATATATGTTAGGAATAGATTATATACTAAAGGGTGATTCCACGAAGGTGGTTAACCATTTTTGTCGTGCGAGAGTAAAAAATATTGTTTTCCTAACTGTCGATCGAGGTCTTTTCAAGCCCTCGATCAAGGTTTTAAAATATCGGTTGAAGGTTTTAAATGACCTCGATCGAGGGCTTGAAATGACTTCGATCGAGGGTTTTTAAATACCTCGATGGAGTATTTGGTTAGACCCTCGATCAATCTATTGCTTGATCGAGGGATTGTTTAAACCCTCGATTGACCTATTGCTCGATCGAGGGTTTGAGACAAAAAAAAACAAAAATAAGGTTGTTCGAAAACGACAGTGCAGAGATAGTGAAAAGGGTGGGATGGAAGCCCTCGACCGAGCATATGCAGCCAAGTCATGATGCAACGCCCCACTCCCAACTCCACCTCTCCATGGCTTCTAATCCACCAGGTAAGTGGATTTCAACTTGGCATTTGTTTTTTAAAAAACCCTAAATTTTAAATTTTATTTGTCTTGCTATTTGTTTTAAAAAAAAAACTAAATTTTAATTGTTTTGTATATAAAATTGTGTGTTTCTTTTACAAAATATAAATTTTATTTAGTTTTTATCAATTTGTGTGAATGTAACCATTAAAAACGAAAAACAACCATCGAAACCAAAAACCATTGAAACTAAAAACAACCATTGAAACCAAAAACCATTGAACCCATTCCAAAACCACCATCGAAACAAAAAACCATTCCAAAACATTTTTTTTTAATTTATGTTGTATTTAGTTTTTTAAATTATTAATATTTTTGTTTATGTCAACCGGTAGCATTTCACTGCATAAATGCTACTGGTTTTATTTTAAAATGTGTTTTGACAAGCAACCGGTGGCATTTCACTGCATAAATGCTACCGATTTTATTTTAAAATGTGTTTTGACAAGCATAAATGCTGCCCCTTTTTTTCAATCCTCTAAGAACGCCAAGAGGATTGAAAAAATAATAATCATATTAGGTTGCCGGTTCAACAAAAACCATTAACATTAAAAAAAACTCAACAACACCACAGTGACATGTATAAAACTCGTTTGGTCTCCATCTATAACCTTAGATTGAATGTTACTTTGGAAAACGACCTACAATTTCTCTAATGGAAAATCCATAATTAGAAGTAGCATCATTATTATTAATTTATTTAATGAGATGAAGAGTCATTTTTATTTTTTATCACATCATTATCATATATATTTTTATAGTTATACATAATATACCATATAAATGGTTATATATAATAAACATATATATATATATATATTTTTAATTTTTTAATAATATATATTATATAACATTTTAAAAATAAATATTTAAATATTACAATTGTATTTAAATATGTTTATTAAATTCAATATTTATTAAATTCAATATTTATTAATATAATTATATGTTAATATAAACTAATAATTTTATGTTAATATAAATTATAAATATATTGAAGTTAAAAAAAATCATTTTCTTAAAATCAAAGCTTAGGTCTAATACCTCAGTAATCATCACATTAAAAGCTATCCAAAGACATTTAGGTGCATACAACATGTCCATATCAAGATGACAAAAGCAAGCGCAACAACATCTTATATTATTAATATTTGGACAAACTCCCTTTGCCATGGTCTAAATGTCATAATATAATATGTCAATGTTTAGGTATTTCTTTAGTTTATATGAATATATCAAAATATATCTCATATACATATTAATTTACAGATCTTTAATCTTATCAAAAAACCATTTAATCATATATATATATATATAACGATGATGATTTGCATTGATAAAAACTCATTTACAACATAAATAAAAATGGTGTGCCTAGAGGGAAACCATAGCACTTATAGAACTTGAGTTTATCAAAGTTATGAAAACTACCTAGCAAGTTGATAGGTTTCTAATCATTGCTAAGATAACAATGAAAAACAAAAGAAACATGGGACCCTAAGAAACCCCTAATCATGAGCTTCATAAGAAACACAAACAAGAAGTATATGTTCTAGAGGAGCTAGTTCATACACATTGTATGTGTTTTTCTTGATGAGGAAATCCACCTAGTTCTCTACTTGATCCAATAGGGATAATCCTTTGTAATGTTGTGGTAAACAAGAAATGAGTAACCTAGTTGGTGAAGGAGAGGATAGGTTAAATTGATTTTGTTTCTTTGCACCTCCTATAATGAGAATTAGAGCGAAATGCATAGAACAACTCCGACTAGGGAAACAAAAGAATTGCAAGGTTGGGTAAAGTCGACCACCATGCAAATTCACCAATTTATCCACTGATGGGAGTGAAATCATACTGTTAGTTTGAACCTTCTAGAATTCCACTTCCCACTTCATGATGGCCACACTAACCACTGTAATAAAATCCATATACACAAACCAAGAGATGATGATGAAAATGTAGTGGAGAGGAAATAAAATGGGCAAGAGAGGGTAACCAAAATACCATAGAGAGAAAAGATGCATGGGGATTATTCTCAATAAGTAGTACATTACATAAAAACTTAATATTAGTCGACAATGTTGATCATCTATTTTTACGGTCTTTGTTGGGACCAAATCCAAATCCTGAGTGATCTTGATGGAAGACTAACCCCATGTCATGGCCTCTTAGCTAAAGGAAATTGTTTGTGATTAGTGGTTTTCACATCGAGGGTAGTAAATAAACATTGTTCAAAAGAAAAATCTACTTTGTTTACTAGTGGTAAATAAACATTAAAAGAAAAATCTACTTTGTTTACTAGTGGTAAATAAACATTAAAAGAAAAATCTACTTTGCTTACTAGTGGTAAATAAACATTGAAAATACTCACGCCACCTCTTGACCCTCAACTAGTAGATCTGTCCCTACAAGATGTTAGCACCAGGATTGTGCTAAATATCAGATGGGGTTTAGACCTTTAAGATCAACAACTAAATATCAGTTGGGATTTAGACCCTTAAGATCAACAAATAAATAGTTTCTTTCTGGGTCTATGTGGCCTGAAGACAGGGAAGTAAACGAACCATGCGTAGTCAGTTTAGCCCAAGGATGGGTTATCTAGTGAGGCCCAAGGTCTAAAGGATGTCTAGCGAAGTGAAATTGAAGAATTATGCCTACAGTAGAGAAGGACACCTTTGGACGACGCAGAGCGGAATCAAGGCGGATCGTTGGTCATAGAGGTCCGTTGCAAAGAAAGTTGCGAGTTGTATAATGACGAGCAGGGAGGTTAGCCGACGGGCATGTCCAAGCCGATCGCCTAGATCGACGGTCGAGGAAATGTTCACACTTTCAACATGCACATTAAAAGCCGCATTTCATATTTGTGAAGTATGACTAAGCCCCGACGCATTCCAACAGCTGTGATTCAAAGAAGCGGAGATCTGCGGCTGAAAAGGAGTTCGCAAATATTACTTGTGCACAAGGACAATCGGCTGCAAGCTTGCGAACATGGTAGAATCAACGCCATCCAATGGCCCAGATCCATGCGAGGTAGAAATCGACAGTGCCCGTTGGATCGTACGAATGAAGGTTGGAAGGTCACCTTGCTAACACTAAAATGATGACCAATGAAGCTGAGGCCACCTCAGTGCCATCGCATACCTCCTTACCTATCCAAGAGGCCATGTCAAGCGTGTGTAATATCAACTCAATCAGCAGGCATCATTTCGGCTCGATTGGGAGATTTGGTCATGCCATCATGGCGAAGGTCACCACACGTAGCTATCATCATTGTCACAACCGTTATAAGCATGGCCCCTGTGTCCTCATGCAGAGTGGTGATATGTAGAAGGTGGAAAGTTTGGCCACTCAGGTGTTTTTTCAGTTATAGTCCTATTATGGAGAGTGACCAGGGAGCCGAGGTGGTGGTTGCACCAGAACAAGTATAGGCTGAGGTGGAAGAGGGGCATAGTCCTTCCTCCCCACTAGTCTTTGACCGTGTGGAAGAGAGTTCGGCCAGTGAACCTGAGGAGCATGAGGACCATCGGGTGCATGGGAGGAATCGAAGTCGATAGAAGAAAGAAGCCCCTGAAGGTGAACAAGGAACTTACCCAGATGTGGAGATCATCAAAGATTTCATCCTCCCCACAGAAGTGCTGACACCTCCCCTTTCAGCAGAGAACACTCTAGATGAAGACACCTTGAAAGTGGAAGACTTTATCGGGCCGTAGGTCCAATTGAAAAATCCAGAATGAGGTGGCTAGCTGTTCGTGCCATTTCTTTTTCCCACTCAGCAAGTCTGTCCTTGGCTAAATTGTATAGTTATCTGTTTGCTATAGTTTTGAGGCCTGCTAAGGTCCATGGGAAGTTTAAAGATTGTCATGGTATGCACTCTGCAAAGAAAACCTGTATAAAGTAGTCGTGTTTAGTTAGTGGTCCTTTTCACCATATGAGTTACTGTCAGAGTTGGCTAGCCAAGCCATGTAGCTGGCAATGTATTTTGTAATAGTTTTGATGCTCGGTCCAGGGCTAAGAGCCTATAAATAACTATGTAATAGGAGATCAAAGGGTTGGAAAATCATTTCTGGCCAAGGCCTAGGAGAGCCTGGTTCTATATTTTGCGAGACTTTTCCTTTAATAGAATCGCAGTGTTTGTAATGGGCATTTCAACAGAGATTCATGTGTCACTTTGTGTTTATTCTCTCTTCCTTACATGATTGTGCTTCCTATTTTTTACTCCCGTTATGTTTTCCCTTTCATATATGAAATCGATGTATAGTAGTATAGAATTCTTGGTAACAGGCTCTAGCTACTATTTCAGGTGTTCACTCAATAAGTCCACTAAAGTTGATATCGAATTCATCCACGTTGGGTGCTTGTATCGATGGTCTGTCCTTTCCTTATTCTTTTATCACTAGAAAATAGCATTTCAACGGGAAGCGGGTGGCTATGTTGCCTTTGGTTTGATATCCCACACTACAACATTGCTATTTGATTTATGTGTTGTGTCTTGACTCCATTGTTCACGTCTATCTTATGATTATCCTTCTAAACTTTAAATAACTTTCCCTTTACAAAAATATGATCTTCTGAGCATGTTTTGAATGAATATCTTGAGTAAATGAAGGCTGGTGTGTTTGTTTTCATTGTTGACACCCTTGATTATTTCCAGTCTTTCATAAGTTTAAGAGTGAGGACGATGCTTTGAATAATCATCCTGAATAGTAAGGCTCTGCATTTCTTTCTGATTATCTGCAGCCCCTTCTTAAGAGAGATCCCTCTCGGACTGTGTTGGGTCAGTAGCATAAGTCTAAAGTGGTTTTGCTATTACCCAACTTTCCCTCTCCCACAACCTTGGGGGTCATTTTGGGTGCTAACAAATTGGTGTCATTGAATGAGTTACGTTATCATCCCTGGGAGAATGACAAAAGTTTCAGAGCTGGATGTTGATGGTGAACAACATTTAGACGATGAGAGGGTTTTACACTTTTCACCTGGTGAATCCACTCACTAATTTTTCAGTGTAAAGGAGACTCCACTGAAGGGGAAATCGGCAGCTCCACTGGAGAGTGAGCCCAGCTATCTAAAGCATGGAAGAATTAAGAGCCAGGTATCCAAATATCGATTTCCTTAAAGAAGTCTTGTTCTTCTGTTTTGGTTTCCTTCTACCCTTATGTATCTATGTCAGAAAATATCTACGTCACAGAAGGGCTCCAAGCCATGAGAGAATTTCCTTTATATATCCTTCCCTAAACCTCGTCGATGTACACGCTCCTCTCACCCCTAGAGATGATCCCATCCCTTCTTTTGAACCATGTAAGATCCATAACCAACCTTGCAAATCTTATGAGAATGCGGTTGATGATATTATCCCTGTCCATACCCCTTCGCCTCTTAGGTCTTGACTGAGATATAGCCCTTTAAAGATGCCCCCTGTTCTTCATGAATTTCCTCCAAAGTACCACAAACATATCCCTATTTTTTATGGAGAAACTGAAAGCCTCACCGTTGAGATACATATTCAAGGCTTTGAACATTTTTTGGACCTTTTTGAAGTAGAACATGATGATGTATGTATGAGAATTTTTGACCAATCCCTCCAGGGAGATGTGAATAAATGGTTCAGGCACTTGTAGCCCGAGTCCATTCATATGTGGGAGGAACTGTTCGGTGCCTTTTTGGATTTTTGGGGTAAGAGGAGGCCATGGGACTTGGTTCTTTCAAAATTTTACTCCATGAGAAGGAAAGAGGGTGAAGCCATGTCCAGCTTCAATAGAAGATTTGCGAGCTTCTATTATAATATGCCCAAAGGAATCCAGCCCCCAGAAAACACTGCTAAACTATATTATGCATCTGTTTTTCCCCCTGAATCATCTTTTCTTATTTAGAGAGAAGGTACCCCAATTTGCAACATATGTTCATCGATGCATTGGAAGTCGAAGACAATCTTAGAATGTCTAGAAAAACCTCAGAGCCGTCAAAGGGAGATGAGCTAATGAGGGGAGTAGAGTTTGAAAATAGGAGTGAGCATGGAAATCCTAGGTTATTTGATCATAGGGAGCTGAGGGACTGTCAGCTGATCCATATGAAAGAGGAGGAGGGTGAGGATTTGTCCCATGGAGATTGCACTTGGCCCGCCAAAACTTCTATGGTGCAAGATTTCGAAGAGACACCTGGTACGCCCATATATGATGAATATGGAGATGAGGATGTCATGTGTTTTCTAGAAGCATATGAGAAGAATAAACCATCATACCTTCAACTCCACTATGTGGAAGGCCCACCGAAATCTCCCAACTTCATCATGGAAAGCTGTAAAAATACTGAGCCCAAGGACGGTGGATCCCTGTTCCCCGAAGCAGAATCCTTCGCCAAAATAAGGAGCATTCTTAAAGCCATAAGTGGGGAAGGCTTGAAGACTTTTCATAAACAGCCTTGTCTTCACCCAAGTGAAGAAGAGAGGACTGGTAACCATGAGACTCCTAGAAGCCCCCGACCGGAAAATTTTCTTTGTGGGATGAAGCTAGAGGAGATTATGGGATTCTTGAAGAAGTTCTTGAGCTTGGAGCGTACCTTCAGCAACCTGACCAGGTAGTTGAGATACTAGAGGGAGACAGAGCTAGGCGACATGATTTTTATGTCAGTTTCTCAATCTCGGGGCCCCGATTTCAAGAAGAGTGGCCTTTTCCCGATCCTTTCCAAGGACATAGTAAAGTTTCTTTCGGTATTCCAAGGTAGAACCGGGTTTTCAACCCGAGGATCGTAGGTAGCCCAGGAGAATATGTTGTAGACAACTCGTATGTGGGGGGAACCTCTCAAGTTACCAAGTTACAGCCACATCATAGGGAGGTGCTTCAAGCTGTTCATTTCAGTCCAACCAAACCATACGGGGGTTTTAGTATGCCTGGTTTTCAGGTTTCGTCCAAAGCTTTCCTAAGCTACTCAACCCATAAGACTGCCATGGGCATCGAGGGAAACGAATGGATTAATTGCTGCTCTTTTGAAAGGAAACTTTCTAGGTCGCATAGGGAATTACAGGTTGGTAGAACTCCAGAAAAATTGCAGCAGGGATAGCCATGTCCTATCAGAAGAAAGGAAGAGGGGTTTGAAGGAACCCATGTTTTATGTGATCTAGTCGTGGACTACATGTGAAAATTTATCAGCTGGAGTAGATGGATTTATTTTACTCAGAAGGTACTCACCCATCATCATCGCCTGGCGCCATTAATTTTTAATCTCCTGATACCAATTAAGCATGATGAAAGAATACACCCAGTATATCAGCTGCTGGACTGGTTATATTGGAATTTTTGTATGATATGAAGTAGCGACCCCTAAAATGGCGTAGGGTAGAGCAATCTGTATATAAATAAACTCAAGTTTTCAGCATTTCCAATTACAGTAGTAAGTTTTAATTTTTCAATTTACCTCCAGTTTTCAATAAAGGTTGCAGGTTGCAAGATTTCATGGTAGGGAAGCCCAATGGATAAGCTGCTGGTCTACGGGGTTCTTTGCTACCTCACTGGGAGGATAACATCCCCAATAGGAGCTTGTTGTTAGCACTAGGATTGTGCTAAATATCAGATGGGGTTTCGACCCTTAAGATCAACAACTAAATATCAGATGGGGTTTAGACCCTTCAGATCAACAAAGAAATAGTTTCTTTCTCGGTTTGCATGGCCCGAAGACAGGGAATTAAAGGAACCATGCGGATTCAGTTTAGCCCGAAGTGGGGTTATCTAGTGAGTCCTAAGGTCTAGAGGATGGCTAGCAGAGTCAAACTGAAGAATTACGCCTGTAGTAGAGAAGGACACCTTTGGACGGTGGAGAGCGGAATCAAGGTGCATCATCGGTCATAAAGGCCCATCACAGAGAAAGTTGTGAGCTGTATAACTGTGAACAGGGAGGTTAGCCGGCAGGAATGTCCAAGCTGATCGACATTCGATTGCCTAGTTCAACGATCGAGCAAATGTTCACACTTTCAACATGAAAATTAAAAGGCGCATTTCATATTTGCAAAGTCTAATTAAGCCCCGATGCATTCCAATGGCTACGATTCAAAGGAGGGTAGATCTGCGGCTCAAAAGGAGTTCACAAATCTTACTTGTGCACCAGGCCAATCGGCTCCAAGCTTGCGAACATGGTAGAAGAAACGCCATCCAACGACCCAGATCTAAGTGAGGTAGAAATCGACGGTGCCCATTGGATCGTACAACTGAAGGCTAGAAGGTAACCTTGCTAACACTAAAATGATGACCAATGAAGCCAAGGCGACCTTAGCTCCGTCGCATACCTACTTACCTATCCAGGAGGCCATATTAAGCGTGTGTAATATCAACTCGATCAACAGGCATCATTTCTTCTTGATTGGGAGATTCGTTCAGGCCATCATGGCAAAGGTCACCGCACGTAGCTTCCGTCATTGTCATGGCCGTTATAAGCATGGCCCCTATGTCCTGATGAAGAGTGGTGGCAAGTGTTAACACCCAAAAAGTGCTCACTAGCTCATTCCCTATCCACATGACCCATTTGTCCAATTTTTCCACCACTTGAGCCTCTAAAACCTTCAAAAGGTCACCAAAAAGACCATAATACACCTTTACCCCCTCAAAATATGTATTTTTCCTCAAAAAACACAAAAACCCTAAAAAAGGGTCCAAGATTCCCAAAAAATATTAAAAGGGAATAAAAATATAAAAAATATTCAAAAAAGAAAAAAGAGGGAAAAAGAGACCTAAACCATGTTGGTTAATACCATTGGTTTCCTTAAAACCATATGGTATTCCCCATCACCAAAAAACTATAAAAAGGTGATAGGGGCTCCTCACTATTCATCCACATTTCATCCTATTCTTATGCTGCCAAATTGCCTTTGAGATCCCTTGCCTCCCATTTCGAGTTTGAAGATCCCCATTGAAGCATTGGAGAAGAAGAGACCATTGGACATTGGAGCATCTCAACCTTGGAGCTTCTCAAAACTCACAATCCTCACCATTTGAGGTAATACAAAAAAGATCACTTTTTGTAATTTCTTGTTTTTCTTATAGATCTTATTGCTTATGTTCTTAAATCTCATTTTTTATTTCTTTGCACATGTTAATGTTAGATCAGATTACATTAGTTTTTACATATTTTTATTGAGACTGCTGCTACTAGTTAGCAGGTGCATCCTTGCACATGCTTGGTTGAAAAACCAAGCAACAGTTTTTTACGACTCCGATGGTTTTCGAAATTTAAATCTTTTCTTTAGATATTTATTTTAGTCATTTTCCCCATTTAAAACTGTAGATCTACCATACTAGTCAACTTCTTGATAGTTTCCCTAGCCATTGGCCCTTTCTGCAGCCCAAAACAGTCCAAAATTTCAATTTTTGGGTTCGTTTTTCACCGGCCGATTTCTGTCTGTACATCATGACTTTTGACACCTAGAGTTGCACAGTCCATCGTGGATGTGCGCCTTTTTTCAGCACGGTCCATTGCGGCTCTGAGCCTTTTTTTCTATGTGGCGGATCGCGCCCTTGCGGCTTTTTTCCGCGCGGCCTATCGCAGTGGGTGACCTTTTCCCGTGTGGTCCATCACGACTTTTCGTCATTTTTCTGCACGGATCATCGTGACTTTTTCCCACCACGCCGCGATTCACATCGCAACTTTTTCCCACATCGCCGCACGGTTCATCGTGGCTTTTGACCTCACAGTCGTGATATTTCCTATTTCGTTTCGGCCAATTTTTACAAGAAATTTTTGCCCAATCAGCCTACATTTTCTAGCATTAATTTCTGCAATGTTTTACAGCCTACTGTGTCATTATTGCAACATTATTAATTGATATTCGGTTATATGCTTCACTTATCTTTTTGAAAATTTTCAGTTAATTGAAAGAAAGATTTGTTAAGCATTTCTGAGGTTGTAAGTTTCATACATTGCAAGGTTAGAACCATATTTCTAAGTTGCTCAATATTTTTCCCAACCAAGACTTTAGAAATCCATTTATTTTTACATATGTTATTTGCTTTACCTTACAAAACTTTTTAAAGAATCCATATTTTTTGAAAAGATTATTAAAGCATTTACATTTGAAACATCTATCATTTTTTCGCAAATTGGAATCCTTATTTTAGTTTGTGATTAAATCGCCCATGTGAGGCAAACTGATTTGGTATACAACCACACCATCACACAATCTATCACAATAATTTCAAGTGAGCCTTAAAAATTACCTTAACCAACATTCTAACCCCATTTCGGGAACACAAAAAGAACATTGTAGTTAGGTAGGACTGAGGGGATAAGTATCCAAATAACACCCCTCAGTCATTTTTCATGTTGAGACATAGTGGTTGACATTTAGGGTACCAAAATCCCTTATTATTTGTTGACACGGTTTAAAACCAATTCATCGGGAAGGCCTCTCCCTTAGGAGGGTTCAAAGAGCTAGATTGGTTCCAAAAGCCTGAATACCGCAATCCATTTAGTAACTGAAGGATGCCTTTCATAGTTCTCGTTGTACCACCCTTATGGGAGTATAGTTGTGATAGAAAAAAACTGCAGATTCACCCAACCGAATGTGTCATGAATGGGGTGTCGTAGTGACCAAACTTATAGGATTGTCTACCTAGTGTCCCTCCCAGTAGGGGGATATCTAGCCTTTGATTCTACAATTTATATTGTCTGACTTGGATTTCATCACCTTGCAGAGGATATACCTTGTTGAGTCATAATACTTTTTAGTTAGGTGTTTGCATGCTCCATTACCTCCCTTTGGTCAGTGAGTACAACCTTTTTCTATTTTTAGGAGTCGTTTGCATGTTGGTTTTCTGACTACATTTTTCGATTGCTCCACTTACTATAGCATAGATATTATAGTAAGTGTTTTGAGTTTGGTTGTTGGCCTGAGTGCCATTATTTTTTTTACGCTCCCCTCTTGCACGCATGGTTGCATTAGGGATTTCGCGATTTCCACTCATCACCACCTAGTAGATTTAATTCACATTTGTCACCATTGAGTCCCCGAGACATTCTCGATGTTTCCAGGGTGAACCCACACAGTACGGTTCCCTTGAATCCACACGTCATCGGCACGGAACCCCATCATCCGATTCTGACGCGCGTCATTTCATATCTGACTCTGAGGTAGAACACAAAAACCCCACATACAACGCACCCACTAGTCCCATGGCTTATTTTTCTTCCAACCCTTTCAACATAGGGACTGTTGGTGGAACTTCTTCCACCATCCCAGCTACTACATTATCCACCACCACCACAACCAATGTTGGTATGCCCAACCTGGGAACTGCTTCCACTCTAGGCATGCCTAATATGGGAACTACATCTACTCTAGGGATGCCCAACATGGGACCTACATCTGCTATAGGTATACCTTTGACTAGAACCACTTCCAGCATACCAAACCCTGGGTCTACTATACCCAATCCAAACCCATCTGTAACTCAAGCTACACTCGGGAACATAGGTTTCACCCATACACCTTTTATTGAGGGACAGATCCCCTTCACAAATCAAATACCCTTCGGGGGTAATGGCCCACACCATAATGCTACCACTAGCACATATTCCCCAGCCACTGCATCACACCCCTCGGCCAGTCTGCCATTTATGGCAACTCTGAATTTGCCAGACTTGGCAAGACTAACTAATGATCCTATTAGACATGACCCCACTTGGCCCCCTATGCCCACAACGCCCCCTCAAACATGCCAAAATTTGAAGGAAAAGTTGGGGAAGACCCCCAAAACCATATCATGTCGTTTCACCTATGGTGTTACTCAAACTCCATAGTAGATGATTCTATTTGACTCCTACTTTTACAAAGAACCTTCACTGGCTCTATAGCCAAATGGTATATTGAGTAGCCACATGGGACGCAACCCACGTTTACATCCCTTAACTCAACTTTCCTTCAGTTCTTTCAACTACCTATACACTATGATGCAGGAGTGGAAATACTGTTGTCTTATAGACAGAACACCGCTACACACATCACCAATCATATCCATGAGTGGTGTAAGCATCGCAGTATCTGCAAGATAAATCTTGACGACCGTATCTTCCTGGATTGGTTCCTGAAATCACTCCTCCCTCTTATAGCCAAAGATGTAGCTTCTGAATGACCCCAGTCAGAAGAAGAATCTGTTTTAAAAGTTCAGCAGTCCGACCTGATATATGCACAGTCTAGATATTTATACACAATCTTACCGGACGCCCCCCGAGGTGATCCATCCCGGAAACGCGTCGGGGGCATCCCATGACGCTAACGGTATCACTGGCCAGGTTATGGCACAAAACAAACCTTTGACAATGATGAGTACAAACAATGCCCCATACCTTTCTAGGGCTACGTCTCATTCTGGAGCTACAACTTCATATGCTCCAGTAATGCACACCCACCACACTCATGGACCCTCATGTCCACCAAAGTGTTACGGGCAAGCACCATCAGCTTATGCACCACCTCCATATTATAACCAGTAGGCCCATTAGACTCCGGTTCACCCATAAGCCCAATCGCATTATTATCCTCAACAGGCAACACCTCTTGCTCTGACACTTCCAGTAGCTCAAGGTTACCCACAATCGCAACAAGCACCAGGGCCACCTCAAAACCCTCCTGCTTACTACCCACCTCAGCCTGCTCCAGCGCTTGCGCAACCTCAAAACCCACCTACTGCCCAAGGGCATGTATACGCACAGCAAAACGAACCTCAAAACCAAAACAACCAGCATAATCAAGGAGGTCAACAGAATTGCGGAAGAGGACAAAACCGCAGAAATAACCAACAAGAAAACCAAGGAGGACAGTCACCTAATACTCCCAATAACAACAATGTTGCTCCTACAAATCAAAACCCTGATTGTCCACCAAAACAGGGAAAAAATCCTAATTTTAGAACAAACCACCTGTGTTCCATATGCGGAGTCTACATACATTACACACATAATTGCTCCCATTTAGATCGAGCGCGTCAACTCTAGACCGATGATGCCCAATGACAAGGACATGCTGCACAGCCAGCACCACCTCCTCAACCGCAACCCATGATATTGAAAAATCCTCTACCCAACCAAGGAGTAGTAAACACTTGTCCAATGGATCCCCCATAAGGATCTGCTGCAACATAGAAGCAAATTACCTATGCAGCAACCGATTACCAGCATACAGAGTCCAAAACTCAACATTTTCTAATGATGTCATCAAATGATGTCAACCTTCAAACCCACCGAAATCAATACGGCTCAGCCCCTAAGGCCACACCCACTAATCCATCTTCGAGTACCCTCCCAACTGATCAGCCACTTTGCATACCTAATATGCCCATGGACGGGGGTCCAAAAGCACCTTGCTTCCCTTTACGATGAATCAACAACAACCCTAACGCTCATGCAACTTCGAACTATAACATAGTAGAAGACCTAACCCAGTCCCCCGCTGCTATGTCCACTCTAGAAATCCTAAAAACTTGTCCTGCACAGAGAAAATTGTTATTATCCACCATTGGTGCCATAGACCCTAACGATTCCAATATGATGGCTTTCGACTTAGACCAAGCTGAACCTTGTATTCCTTCATCTCTAGCTTTTCAGGTTTCGGTGTCCATTCGCAACCTCATCGTTCATCGATGCATAATCGATGAAGGTGACTCCACCTAAGTTATGTCAACTTTCTTCTGGCAGAAACTTGGATCCCCAATGCTACAATCGTCAACTACCACATTGCGAGCTTACGATTGTCGTGCAGCTCAATCTCAGGGTCTATTAGTGAACATACCCATATAGCCTAGGGGAAAACTGGTTCTCATAGATATAGAGGTCATCAATGCCCAACTTGATTACAATCTCCTTCTGGGATGAAGCTACATGTATAAAATGAAAGCTGTCACTTCTTCAGTTTTTCGCCTCATGATGTTCCCCCACGAAGGATGCATAGTCAAAATCGACCAGATAACATACTATGATTCCAATGCCCCCATAGCGCCTGAAAATGTTCTTCCCATGGTCGAACAACTCGTTCAGAGTGCACCCACATCGTGTGTCTCCTCAATCGGACCCGAGATATATTTGGATACTCCCATGACCACCACTTTCCCATCTATCCCACCCCCTCTCCGGATAATTGAAATATCCAATTTGTGCACCCTCTCGCACAACACACAGCAGCATGCTCCACAACCTCAACCACTGCCACAACCACCCACAGTGCCTAGTCATATCGGAACAACACCAATTCACACTATCGCATTCTTATTTCCATTTTCAAGAGTTGTCAGCATGCCAGTAATGGCTACACTTAACCTCCCAGGGTTAACGTTAGGATTACCTGTATGGTACCTACCTGCCACAACCCCTCCACCGACACCAACCATTATTTTACAACCGGTACAACCCATCAATATTTCGAACCATCCACCACTTGGCATACTGAACCCCTAAAACCATCCACCACCTGGTGTACCGAACCCCCAAAACCGTCCACCACCTGGTGTGTCGAACCCCCAAAACCAACCACCTCCAACAGGGGCCACTAGATCAGCATTGAGTTACATCCCCCCTCAATCCCGTCATAATGGGGGTAGAGGTCCACAAACCTACACCACTAGACCCACAACTCGCACCCCCTCAGCAACCCCCAAATTAACAAAGAATCCCCCAACAACCCCTGTGCTCCCTAAGTGCTCTTTGTGCGATGATATAGGCCATGCTACCCATCAATGTCCACAACTACCGGCACTTCATGAACACATGAATATGTTAGATGATGACACCAATGTTCAAGTTGTCAATCTAGAACTACCCCCACCCTTGTGCGATATGCAGCATCTATGGCCATTATTCATATCACTGCCCCAATCTCCCAGATTACAGAGCAGCACTATACGAATTGAATAATGCCGACCTAGAGATATCCCCCCGCTCATTGAGGAAATATTCCCCCCAGAATCTTCCTGTTCAGAAGAAATCAATACCATTTACATGATTTCAACTACCTACAAGCCTGAACCAATTGATTTAATGACACACTACTTCCACACCGATGAGGAGATCCTAGAAACGCTCACTGCACCAGACTACCCTTGGGATGATATGCACCATCGATCATACTTCATCCTCGAGGCATCTACAACAAACTAACTATCCTTTGAATCCAAAGACTTCTTACCAACCAAGGTCAATTGGTTCAAAGATCCTATCCCAGCTCCAAAATCCTTTGAAGAAGGTAACATGGCCAACATTTGGCCAATCATAAAACTTGACATCTCCACCACCCCCGGAAAACCTGAGCTTATCTCTTTAGGCACATCATGCACTGAAAAGGAAACCCAAGCCTATAAGAAACTCTTTCAAGAATTTCGAGATGTCTTCACCTGGTCGTATACTGAGATGCCTAGTCTTGATCCTACCATTGTAGAACATCACATAGAAACTTGTCCCAACATATCACCAGTTTGCCAGAAACAACGCCCCATACACCCATCCAAGCTTCCAGCTGTCAAAGCAGAAATTGAGAAGCTTCGAGCAACAGGTTTCATATACCCTATTGCATATACCACCTGGGTTTCAAACCCAATACCAGTCAATAAGAAAGTAGGCACCATCCGCGTCTATACTAACTTGCATGACCTCAATCTAGCTTGTCCCAAAGACAACTTCCCAACACCATTTATTGACCAACTAATTGATGCATGTGCGGGGCATGAGGCACTTTCTCTTATGGACGGTTTCTCCAGATACAACCAAATCAAAATCCGTAAAGAAGATCAATATAAGACTGCTTTTACTACCCCATGGGGCACCTTCGCCTATCACGTAGTGCCTTTTGGTCTCAAGAACACTGGAGCCACTTTCCAACGAGCCATGACTTATTGTTTTCACGACCTGAATAACATCATATTAGTTTATCTAGACGACCTCACGGCTAGATCTAAGAAACAATCTAACCATTTATACGATCTTTGACGAGTCTTCTTGCGTTGTCGAAAATACAAAATCTGCTTGAACCCACTCAAGTTTGTCTTTTGCGTTCCAGTAGGCCATCTATTGGGTTTCATCATTTCAGAAAAGGTGATCACCATCAACCCTCTAAAGTTCCAAGCCATTGTAGACCTACCATCATCTCATACATTAAGACAGCTACAAGGCCTTCAAGGGAAGTCCAACTTCCTTCATCACTTTGTCCCAGATTACGCCACCACAGTACATGGTTTCCTCCATTTGCTACGCCTTCATACCCGTTTTGTATGGGACAACCAAGCAGAAGGAACTTTCACAGACCTAAAGAAAGCACTTACAAGTTCCCCCTTGATTTCTCCTCCAAATTTCACAAGAGACTTTACCCTTTACATTTTGGCATCAGATTACGCTGTTTCCGGAGTACTTGTCCAAGAAGACTCCGCTCATCAAGAGCATGTCATTTACTATGTGATCCAAACCTTATCAGGACCACCAATGCACTACCCACATGAAGAGAAAATGGCCCTCACCATTGTCTTTTCAGTACAAAAGCTGCACCATTATATTCTCCTAAGCCATACTACGGTTGTGGCAAATTCCAACCCAATGGTATATCTCTTGAATCGTCGCCTTCTACAAGGCCATGTTTCCAAATGGGTGATTATCTGACAAGAATATGACCTAACTTTTAATACCCCAAAGAGCACCAAAGCACTAGCACTCTCTCAACTCATTACGGACCTACCATCTTCATCGTCATCACCAACTATCCATACTGATATCATTGATGAACATTTATTCATCATCTCATCTTATGACCCTTGGTACGGTGACATTTTGGTATACCTTCGCACACAGAAGTTTCGACCCAATATCGACCGTGATAAACGCCGTCACATTCATCACCATGCCCCTCGTTATCTCCTCTTGGGTGATGTCCTCTATCGACGTGGTGTCGACACAATCCTATGACAGTGCCTTTCCCAAGAAGAAGTAGAACAAGTCCTTAATGACTGTCATAGCAGTACCTGCGATGACCATTTCTCTAGAATGGCCACCGCCCGAAAGGTAATTCACACAGGTTATTTTTGGCTGTCATTATTCACTGATTGTATCATAGCAGTCAAACATTGCCAAAACTGCCAGCTCTTTGCCCCCAAGGGAAGAACCTCCCTTTCCCCCCTTCATCCAGTTGTCACCGTTGGACCATTTTGCAAATGGGCCATCGACTTCATGGATTGCAATCCCACATCAGCCGGTGGCCATAAACACAGTATTGTGGCTGTCGATTACTTTACCAAATGGGCAGAAGCCATGCCTACTTACAATTGCAAAGCCGACACTGCAGCCCGTTTTTTCCCCAACCATGTTATTGCTCACTTCGGAGTACCAAAGCAACTCGTCTCAGACCACATCTCTCACTCCGAGGACTCCGTTTGGCGAGAATTGTCAACACTCCTTAAGTTTGAACATCATTTCTCCTCCACCTACTACCCCCAAGGGAACGGCCAAGTCGAAGCGATTAACAAAATTTTGAAGACCATCCTCCAGTGCATTGTCATTCGACATAAGTCCAGTTGGCATCACATGCTTTTTCCTACATTATGGGCTTACCGCACATCCAATAAAATTGCCACCGGCTTTACCCTTTTCCATTTAGTTCATGGCATGGAATCTGTCCTCCCCATTGAGTGTCAGATACCGACATTACAAATTTCCGTAGAGCTCCTCCCTGATACTTCACTAATTGAAGAATGCTTACTTCCTTTAGAGCAGGCCAATGAAGATCGTCGCACAGCTCTCCAAACAATCGAAGCCGCAAAGAATAGATCTAAACTCCATTATGATAAACATGTTCACCCACGAGAATTTAGTGAAGGATACCTGGTACTCATTTACGAACAAGCCCATGATAAAACAGGAAAATGAAAAATCGAGTCCATATGGCAAGGCCCATACATCATACACACTTGCCTTGCACATGTGGCATACATTTTGACTGATTCAGAAGGCAACCTCATGCGCAACCCCCATAACGGGTTGTACCTCAAACGACTATCCATAAAAATATCCTGGACACCACAGTCCATATTGTACAGTTTTTTAATTTATTTTTTCGCTGTAAACTTTCAAAACCTTACATTTTCATTTTTTCCTGCATGAAAACAAATGGACCCTGTTCCACTCTACCATATCGTCTTTGCCGACGGTGCAAGTCGTTGGTCTCCACATCTTGCTTCAGCAGCTTGGGTAATTTATTCCCCTTCCCATGAGTTGGTCCACCTCGACAGAGTGTGCATAGGTGCTGCCACAAGCAACCAAGCTGAGTACGATGCCATGACCGGTCTACTGGCCGCTTCTCTCTAGATGGGCATAAGTCACCTTAGTGTTTTCCTGGACTCCCTGCTCCTTGTTTCCCAGCTCAACAACTGTTACCAGGTACGCAATCCCTGTCTATTTCGAAAATTCCTGCACACTAAACAAATGATTCGACACTTTGAATCCATTTCATTTACTCATGTCCCAAGAAATCTAAACAATGTAGTAGACCAAATGGCTAACAACATTCTAAATTGGCATATCAACCAAAACATGTAGGACATCACAACATGCATCACATAGGCACCAAAAAATGAAATAAAAAAACTAAATAAACCATCATAACATTGCATCCACGTGCCTCCACGGGAAAACAAACAACATACAATTGCATCCACGTGCAACAAAAAATAAAAGCAATGACAAATATGTGCATCCACGTGCATACACGACTGTATAATCAAAACGCATCACTAGGCATAAATACATATATCATCATATAGTCACAACGTCAAGAGTGCCCTCAGCACCCAAATATACAAAAAGTACACCAGCCGTACAAAATGTGTATTGCAAAAAACATCTCCATATGCTCATCAATATTTGGGGGTAGGTACAAGATAACCTAATCATCACGGTCACCAGGCTCCTTTGGCTCCTCCTCCTCCGACTCCTCCGGATCATAAAGATCTCGAGCCCTCCTCTCAGCTATCACTACAGCTACTCTCCATAGGATCGATCTCCACTCACGAGGAGCATCGAAACAATGATCGAGAACATTTTGATCTAGATCCCTCCAGCCATCATCTGGTACATCCACTAGCAGCGCCTCCAAGTTATCATGTACGTCCTCTAGGGCATCATCTCGATGACGCACAACTCCTCGTACACGAGGCGGGGGTGCCGCTACTGGTGGAGGTACCACCACCATCACCCATCCCCTATGACCCATATGATCCACTGGAGGCATCGGAATAACATCTGCCTTGACCCACACTGAAACAAGTCAGTATCATATAAACATCTCTAGCTATACTCATAACAAAACATCTAAACATGATATAATAGAGAAATAAGAACAAAGACATACCGTCTAACCCCCAAGCATGTCCCTTAGCTTGAGGCATCTTGTTGGAATATTTAAGTCTTCCTACCATGTCATTATTTACATTAGATGAATTAATTAATCTTTTATGGTTAATTCTATGTAATAGACTAAGAAATTGCCTTGTGTCGGCCACAAGGAAACATAAGAGGATAAGAATACATCCAAGGTGTGATCTACAAGCTACCTATGCCACTTGGGCGCTTTCCTAAATATTTATGGATGATTTTAAGGAAGAAAGTCGCACTTGTGAAGAAACTGCTGCTTTTTACTGCTTTTTCCCCCATAGGGAAAAGCTAGTCAACCTAGGAAAGTGTTTTTCTCACCAAAAAATTTACTTAATGTTATTTCCACCCAAATTTTGTATTTGGCATTGCTTTTACCTATATTTCACCTTCAGCTCACTAAATTAGCAATTCGTGAGATTTTGGGCTGATTTGGCAAGTCAACTTGGCACCTAGGGGGGATGGGCATTTTTAGCGAGTCTGATGATTAGGAGTTTTGTTTGGCATATTTAGCCATTTGATTTTCCATTGTA
This sequence comes from Larix kaempferi, assembly GCA_027924585.1. Classification (NCBI taxonomy): domain Eukaryota; kingdom Viridiplantae; phylum Streptophyta; class Pinopsida; order Pinales; family Pinaceae; genus Larix; species Larix kaempferi. The sequence continues at coordinate 14,634,312 of BSBM01000738.1, forward strand.
ATTTTATTTAATAATAGCCTATTACATTCATATGTTGGCTGATGTAATTTTATTCATGAGAAGTAATACAGAAATCTACCCTTCTGCATAATTTTTGTCTCTTTGACTAGTTGTGTGAGATTTTTCCTATGAGAGAGTGTAATTTCTTGATCAGTTCTTGGATGTGATCTGATTTTCACATGGTATTAGATCCATCAAGCTATTCCTTCAATATATTGATTGTCTTGCAGGATCCAACAGTCTCAAGAAGGGTGCATTGATCAATTCATCGAGTGAATTCTATTCTCTACAGGGCGCATTTTGGAATCTAGAAGTGTTCTAATTTCAGTCCAAAAGTTTATATCAGTTGTAGCAATGGATCATACACAATATATCATCCTCACTCCTTTCAATTACTTTTATTGGAAAGCACAGATGGAGATTCTACTGAGGAGCAAAGGGCTCTACAGCTTGACCATGGCAATGGAAGCTGAGCCAACCTCAGCAATAGAGAAATCTAAATGGCATAATCAAAGGGATGAATCCTATGGGCTGTTATGTCTCACTACATCTAGAGAACTCTTATTTCATCTTGATGGCCTCACTTCACCCAATGAAGTATGGCTGAAACTTCAAGACTTGTTCGGTAAAACCGATGAATTGAGAGGCCACCAATTGGATAACGAGCTAGTCTCTTTGCTTCTGCAAAATTTTGATAATCTACAGGATTTCTTCTCCAAATTCAAATCTCTTGTATTGCAGCTGAAGAAATGTGGTATAGACAAGAAATAAGAGTAATTAGTTTTGGCCATTCTCTCCAAGCTTGGCCCTGACTTCTCAATTTTTGTCTCGACCTTTCATTCCACCCGGAAAGCAATTAAAATTGGAAGAGCCCGTCACTTTCATAATTCATGGAGTCATTAACACAAGAACAAGACAAGCTAGTCTTAATGGGAGCCATTAAAAATCCATCCAAAGACCACTGTCTAAATGTTGGAGACTCAAAGAATTCGAAAGGCAAGAAGAAAGGAAACTTCAAGAAGCCCACCAGTGAGCAGAAAGAAAAGCAGAATTTGAATGGAGAGCCATCAAACTTCAAGAAGAATCTGAACAAGAAGAATGAGAGGACAAAGTGCACTTATTGCAGCAAAGGCTTTCATACTGAAATCTCTTTCATGAAGAAGACCATCGACCAATTAACTCAAGCATTGGAGAAATCCAATATCCCTCTCCCAGAGAGCGGAAGAAGGAAGGATGGAGGATCAAATTCCGATGACAAAGAGAGAGTTCATGCATTGATTGCCAACACTTCCCAATCTTTATCATTCATCATTTATTCCGGTGCTTCAAGATACATGGTGTTTGCAAGTAAGTATTTTACTTCACTTGACTCTTCCAGTGGTCCGAATATTGTATTGAGAGACAATTCTTAAACTTCTAGCAAAGGAAAAGGAAGCATAGATCTCGAGTTTGGGTCATTTAATAATATTTTATATGTCCTTGGACTTGCTGCAAACCTAATTTTAATCTATCAGATGACCCATACAGGGCTTCCCAAGAGAGTAACCTTTACCCTCAATGATGTTGAGATAGCAGAAATTTCAACAGGAAAAATTATTGCATTTGGTATTGCTGAACATTGTTCTAGAATTTACAATTTTTCTCATTTTGTGCCAAACTCCTCACCTTCTGCTCTGTTAACCCATGCCAATGAGTCCAGCAAGCTATGGCATGAAAGATTTGGCCACCTAAACTACAAATACCTTTCCCAACTTCATGAAAAAGATATGGTTATAGGGCTGCCCAATATCAAATTTTCCAAAGGTGTTTGTCAATCTTGCATCCTAGGAAAACATCCTGAGCACAAGTATGGGAGATCTACCACTGAGAGAACCACTGCACCATTGGAACTTATACACACTGATATATCAGGTCCATTTCCTCATGAGTCATTGAATTTAGCAAAATATATTCTCACACTCATAGATGATTTCAGCAGGTATTGTTGGATTTATTTCATCAAGCTTAAATCAGAAGTTTTTGGGTTATTCAAGTTATTCAAAGCCTCAGTTGAGAATCAGTCTGGTAGGCATATAAAAGTGTTAATATCTGATAATGGTGGTGAGTGTGTGAAATCAGAGTTTCAGCAATTTTGTGCTTCATCGGGCATACAGATGCAACATACAGTTCCATATACACCTCAGCAAAATGGGGTTGCTGAGAGGAAGATTATATCTCTTAAGGAGATGGCCACATGCATGCTTGAGGAAAAATATTTGTCTTCTAAGCTATGGCTTGAAGCAATAAATTGTGCCACCTATATTTAGAATAGAGTGCCACAAAAAGCTCTCAAAGATATCACTCCTTTCGAGGCTTGGACAAGCCACAAACCTGACATCTCTCATTTCAGGATCTTTGGCTCCAAGGTTTGGGCTAGGATTCCGATTGAGAAGAGGAGGGATATGCAGCCCCAAAGCCAACCATGTTTGTTTGTTGGATATTCATAGGACTCCAAAGCTTATAATCTGCTGAACATGACCACTCATAAAGCATTCATCGAAAGAAGTGTGCAGTTTGAGGAATAGCCGTCTCAGAGCGCAAAAATTGGAGATTCATCTTCACCACCGACTGAAGAAGAAGTAAGTGATGTTCTTGATATTTTTTATTATGATATTTTTGATAATGAGGATCAATTTATTGAAGATGCTAATGCACCTATAACGCCTAAGTGGGCTGCAAAAACTTTGCAAGTAGTAGGTGAACTAGCAAGCAACCCTCAGGACCAAAGAAGGACTAGATTGAAATTTGAGACTACTCTCAATGTGAATGATCCTTATCTTTTTGAGAAGTGCTATATGATGATAGATTTTGATCCAAAAACATATGAGGATGCCTCACATGATCCTATATGGCATATTGCTAAGGATGAGGAGTTTCAATCATTGCAGAAGTGTTATACCTCTATGTTTCACAGTGTCGCATCCCCATCACAACACATCTCGACGACACTTTCCCTACTGTTTTGAACCATCCAGAAGAGACAGATGATGAGTCAACCTTGAAGGTAAATCCACCCTGGCAAGTTTTGACCCACCTTGGACTTTATTTCCACACACTACCGCGCCCTGCCAGCTTGACAAAACGCGGCACAGTGCCGCGCCCTGTAGCATTTGCAAAGCGCGGCACCCTTTTAATAGTTTTTGCCCTTGGCTTGTGGGATCTTGGATTTTCGAAGATGATGGAAGATTGGGTTCCTTGATTCGATCCCAACTCATCTCCTTCGATTAGAAACCCTGATCCACTTATCCCTCCTTAGATCCACCTATCTCTCTTGTTGGTTAACCTCACCACTCACTATAAAAGAGAGGCATGCCATTGGAAAGAGGAGGACTCTTGAGAGCACCAAACTTATGGTCTTGCAGCATTGTGGAGATAGCTAAGAGGAGAAGACACTTGGAGTTGGAGGATTGGCTTGGGCATCAAGCACCCTTTGTAAGTAATCTTCAAGTTGTAATGGAATAACTTGTCTTGTTTCCCCAAATCATTTGTGTTAATATTGTTTTAATAATATGATTTGTATCTTTCATAGATTTAGATCCTAACTCATGTTTCAGATTGCTAGAGAATAGTGCATACTTGTATTTTGGTTACTCTTTGACAGGGTCATTGGTGAAGACTTGGAGCTTGGAGCAAACACCAAAGACAAAGCACTTGGACATAAGGTCAGTTAAAATCCTTTTGCTCTCTTCAGCATTTTAATACTGAAATGTATGTTAGATCTAGGGATTCAAGGTTGCATTTGTTTTGTCTGTTCTTAGCCTAGAGTTAGTTAGATCCTACTTTAGCCTAAGGGAGTTTTGACTTATCCGTAGGGCAGAATTCCACATAACAAGAATGGCGACTCCGCTGGGTTTGATTACTGCTTGATTGGTTCAAATTCACAGTCATTTATCTTTGAATTATCAGTCTTTTGTTGCACTTCAAACCACCTTGAATTTTGGTATTTTTTGACCCTTATTCACCCCTCCTCGCAGTATTTATCTCCCTGTTTTATTACTGAATCCCCTGGGTTAGCAACAACCCTGAAAACTTGATTTTTTTGTTTTCCAGTTGCGTTTTTTTTCCCTCTTGCCACAGTGCCGCGCCCTCTGAACCACTTCCAGCGCGACATTTACACAGTGCCGCGTCCTAGGCATTCATACCAGTGCGACAGTCACACAGTGCCGCGCTTCAGGCAGTCTATATCCCGCGGTAGTGTCTGCAAGTAGGTAAATTTTTTTAATTTTTGCTTGGTTTCCTGAGTTCCTCCCTGCCTCAGATAGTCTTTACTGTTGCCTGTTAGCATCCTGGTTAATTTCCAGTCTGTTTGGTCTGCTTATTACAAGGTTTTTGAGCTTGATTGATTGATTGAATTAAGTGGCACTTTTGACATATTGGTCATTTTTCAATTTGATTGCATTTGACTTGGCTTTTCCCCACAACCAACTCAACACCACTGTCTTCTGTTACTGAACACTGTAGTTTTACAGTCATATTGTCATTATCATTTTCAGTAAATTAAAAAGATCATTGGTTGAGAGAAAATTTGTTGTTTAATTTGAAAAAGTCTAGTGGCATTTTGCATAGGGAAATGAACCATTAATTTTGCCATAAAAATTCTCATCATAGAAGCATTGTAGATTGTAAAATCAGTGCATTGAAAAGCGTGTTTTCTTCAGCTTGGCTTGGTTTATAAATCGAAAAGAAAAGTAAAATCTTTTACTTTGATTGCTTGTGAAAGTTGTTATGCATATTGGATCGAAGAACCTCTATCTTTACCTTAGCTAGATTTCATCGAAGACAAAGGCTTGTTTATGATTCATTCTCATTTGCATGGTTTGAGTCGTCATAACACCATCAAGTCTCACGTCCACTACCCGATTGAGTAAAGACAGCCACTAAAATTAATCACCCTAATTAAACCAACTTTAACCTCACTTGAGGAAATCAAAAGAATTTGGTAGTTAGGTAGGACACCGGGGATAGGCATCAAAATAATTCCCCCTTGTCATTTTCATCTGAGACATAGTCGTTGTCTTTAGGGAACTAAAATCCTCTAGTACTTATTGACACGGTCACAGCCAGTTTGTGGAGGGGCCTCCTGACTGTTTCTAACTGTTCAGGGGTTAAACGGCCGTGAGATTGAGAACCGGACGGACTCTGTGGAATACCGCACTCCACTTAGCCCTAAGGCAACATCGATCGCTGTCTTCTTCGGAAGGCTGAAGTGCCCAAAACCTTTTCCGACGTGTCATGAACGAGGTGGCTTAGTATCTATTCTACTAGGGCTCTTTTACCCAGGATCCCTTTCGGTAGAGGGATATCCTTCTTATATCGGTCTCTCATGTTGTATTGTTCGACTTGGATTTCATCACCTTGCGAAGGATACAGCCTGTTGAGGTCTCCAGCTCTTAGTTAGGAGTTTGCTTGGCGTCTCATCTTTGTAGAGGGTCATTTTTTCCTTTGTAGGGACTGCTTGTTGGCATTCTGGCCATTTTGTTGATCAGCTCGCTTATTGAGACACCGGTCTCAGTATAGATTTTAGAGCTTGCTTTTTTGGCCTGTGAGCCTTGCTTTTTCTAGCTCCTCTTTTGCACACTCGGCTGCATTAGAGTTTTTGAGTTCTTTGTTTACAGTACTGCCCCCGATTTTCATTTTCCTGTCATCATGTCAGATCAACAAAGAAGATCACGAAGACAACAGGGCCTAAGCCCTCCACCACCACCACCGCCACGGACTTCTGGTCCGCCTGCATCACGCATTCCTGCTCCTCCTGGCCGCGGTGCTGGTCGAGGCAACATCCCACCGCCGATACGTACAACATCTTCAGTTACGCCTGTAACTGCCACACACAGCACAGTCTCAGAATCCATTGCAGCTTCTATGACCACTAGCATGTCTGAGGCTTCCACTGTCACCTCACCCACTGTCATCCCAGATTTATCTGTAACAGTGGGCACAGTTACAGCAGCTGAACCTAGCACGACCCAGAGTACTAGACCAGAGGTCATCCTTCTACCGGAAGCCAACACTTCCCGTCCATCAGACACTTTCCACGATGATATAGACGGATCTATTGGCACCACGGAAGGGTCCGACCAGGACATACCTGGCCTAATTTCAGTCCCAGGCGGCTACGTTGAGATCGTTGAAGATACTCGTCTACCTGACACACCTTTTGAACCTGATTATGGCTTCATTACTTCCCAGACGGAACTTCCGCCTGTTATTACTACGTCACCCAGTGTTCATCCTCAGGAAACAAGTTCTTCTAGCAACGTACCTCGCACTTTTCATCTACCCAACATCCCACCGGGACACGAAATTATGGCTTCCATCCAGTCTAGTATGGTTAGCCTAGCGAACTCTCCGTTAGCATCGGCACAATTTAGACGCAACACAGAGCAAATGCTGTCGACAGCGTCTAGATACCCCCCTGTTTCTCGTCCTTCTGACTATAGGGATCCCAACGTTCCGTCTAGCACAGAATTTCATCATTCCTTTGCAGACGGCTCAGGACCTTCGGACTTTACCACACCTAGGTTCCTGCCAGATCCCCAAAATCTTTTTCAGGATATGAACTCGGACCCAATTCTCGATGGTCCTCCTATGGCTCTACGATATGTTTGATGTCATGAAATGCGTAGGACATCGCCTGTTGGAAAGTTTCCCCGGCATTTTTGAGGCCAAAAGGTAACTTCCGATATGCAAAGATCCCCCAAGGGCAGATAAAGGCCGTTTTGTGCTGGTCGGCTGGGAGGATATCGATCTGATTATAGCCAGAAAAGCCATCCATAAATGAAAAAATGACACTTCCGGCACAGTTATCGATGATCTGGTCGATGAACGGAGTTGGGTAGTTGTCCTTGGGACAAGCTTTGTTCAAATCACGGTAATCAACACAGACTCTGATCGTTCCCTGTTTCTTAGCTACGGGAACGATGTTGGACACCCACTCTGTCAGTGGGACAGGATAGATAAAACCAGCACGCAAAAGTTTTTCAACTTCTGCTTTAATGGCGGCTGCCTTACGAGGATGAACGGGTCGAAGCTTTTGCCGAACAGGTCGGGCGCCAGGGAAAGTTGGAATTTCGTGAACTACAATCGACGGGTCGATTCCTGGCATCTCTTCATAACTCCAGGCGAAAACATCGCGGAAAGTTTTAAAGTAGGCATTATAGAACTCCGTCTCGAGAGGAGTACATGTTTTGCCAATGTGTACATTTTCCACGATACCAGGCTTTACTGAAATGTCGATGGGAGTGGTTGCCATAAGATTGGCCAAGTTGCCTTCCGAAAAAACTTCGTCGAGGGAAGTGGGGAACTTGGTTTGAACCATCCCAAGTGAAGCACTGGATTTGGTATCAGGATCAAGTGACTGAATGGTGGGGAATGAAGATCGATGATGAAAATCTCCCCATGGTGGCTCATTACCGCACATAACCTCTATGATTGATTCGTCAGTAGGAAAAATCAAGTTGAGAGGATCAAACAATGGTGGGCGTGTATGAGTTTCAGTCGAGAGCTGTGCCACTGTGTGATCAGTAGAACAGTCGACCCAATCTGTGGCTGATTGGATCGCGTCATAAGCTGCAAGGTTTCGGTTCAAAGGCATGGAATTACCATAGCCTTGGATCTGAGTAGGACTCGGGATCACCCATGAATCATCGGACGGGGTGACATGTGATGAAATCATGTTGACTGGTTGAAGATGGGTTCCCAGCTCTGGAAAAACTCCAATGAGGGATGAATCCTTCATGAGACCAACACCTATGTCTTGGAACCGGTACCGTGGTTGATCCAATAACGGAACGGTATTGGCGGAGTTCGGATGGGAGTCTGGGATACAGTAATCCAATTGATCAATAGTGACAATTTTCCCTTCATGAGGAAATTGTACAATCCGGAAGACTGTAGATGAAATGGCAGTCATGGCATAGAACCAGTTCCGACCAAGTAGGAGGTTGTAATCCAAAAGTGCATCTACGACTTCGATGTGTACGGATACTGTTTTGCCCCCCAGTTCAACGCCGATTGAGGGGATGAGTCCATATGGTTGAAAATCATGTCCATCAAACGCTCTAAGAGTAGTGGGAGAAGTTGTGACCTCAGGCGAGCCGAGGGCTCTCCAGCAGTTCAAAGACATAATCGACGTGGAAGCACCCTCATCTAACACTGTGCGGTGGATAACATTTCCACGGATTTTCGTATGCACCTGGAAGGCTAACTGGTGAGAAAGCCTAGGTTTAGTGTGCTCCAAGTTAAACATGATGGAGTTTGAAGTATCTGGATCCAATGTCCCCAGTGGAGTTGCCATTCTTGTTATGTGGAATTCTGCCCTACGGATAAGTCAAAACTCCCTTAGGCTAAAGTAGGATCTAACTAACTCTAGGCTAAGAACAGACAAAACAAATGCAACCTTGAATCCCTAGATCTAACATACATTTCAGTATTAAAATGCTGAAGAGAGCAAAAGGATTTTAACTGACCTTATGTCCAAGTGCTTTGTCTTTGGTGTTTGCTCCAAGCTCCAAGTCTTCACCAATGACCCTGTCAAAGAGTAACCAAAATACAAGTATGCACTATTCTCTAGCAATCTGAAACATGAGTTAGGATCTAAATCTATGAAAGATACAAATCATATTATTAAAACAATATTAACACAAATGATTTGGGGAAACAAGACAAGTTATTCCATTACAACTTGAAGATTACTTACAAAGGGTGCTTGATGCCCAAGCCAATCCTCCAACTCCAAGTGTCTTCTCCTCTTAGCTATCTCCACAATGCTGCAAGACCATAAGTTTGGTGCTCTCAAGAGTCCTCCTCTTTCCAATGGCATGCCTCTCTTTTATAGTGAGTGGTGAGGTTAACCAACAAGAGAGATAGGTGGATCTAAGGAGGGATAAGTGGATCAGGGTTTCTAATCGAAGGAGATGAGTTGGGATCGAATCAAGGAACCCAATCTTCCATCATCTTCGAAAATCCAAGATCCCACAAGCCAAGGGCAAAAACTATTAAAAGGGTGCCGCGCTTTGCAAATGCTACAGGGCGCGGCACTGTGCCGCGTTTTGTCAAGCTGGCAGGGCGCGGTAGTGTGTGGAAATAAAGTCCAAGGTGGGTCAAAACTTGCCAGGGTGGATTTACCTTCAAGGTTGACTCATCATCTGTCTCTTCTGGATGGTTCAAAACAGTAGGGAAAGTGTCGTCGAGATGTGTTGTGATGGGGATGCGACACTGTGAAACATAGAGGTATAACAAGAAGAATGAGACTTGGGAGCTAGTCAAGCTCCCCGCAGGCAGAAAGTTGGTAAGATGCAAATGGATTTATAAGACTAAATGTGCAGAAGATGGTACAACCATTAAGTACAAAGCAAGGCTGGTAGAAAATGGGTATTATTAGGTCCAAGGACTTGATTATAATGAAACATTTGCACCGGTAGCTCATAAAGACTCCATTAGACTAGTTTTGGCAGTGGCAGCTTCCAAGCGTTGGGAAGTACATCACATGGATGTGAAAAGTGCTTTCCTCCATGGGGAGCTTGAAGAAGAAATATATATGCAGCAGCCATAGGGGTACACATCAGATCCAAACCTTGTTTTCAGGTTGAAAAAATCTTTGTATGGACTCAAGCAAGCCCCCAGGGCTTGGTATGCAAAGATGGACAGTTTTTTGCTGTCACAATCCTATGTTCGGTGTAAATCTGACCCAAATGTCTATATGAAGTTTGCTGATGGTTTTATTATGTTAATAGCGCTGTATGTTGATGATTTGTTGATCATAGGTGATAGCACTGAACAAATAGCATCACTGAAGACCGCAATGCACCAAGCATTCTCCATGAGTGACTTGGGAATTCTTAAGCAATTTTTGGGGCTTGAGATTTCTCAAACAAAAGAAGGAACCAAGGTATGTCAATCAAAGTATGCTTCTGATCTGTTAAATAAGTTTAATATGGCTGATTGCAAGCCTTCTAAGACTCCATTCCTCTCTGGAGTTAGAATGGAAGAAACAGAATCTATGCCGCTTTTTGACAGTACTCTATACAGACAGTTGATTGGCATTTTGCTCTACTTGACACACACTTGACCAAATCTTGCATATACTGTGAGTGTAGAATCTAGATATATGGAGAAGCCACATGAGTTACATTGGAGGGCTGAAAAAAGAATTCTTCATTATGTGTAGGGCACAAAGAGTGACGGGATTCACTATGTGGCACATTCAAGCTTAGATCTTTTGGGTTTCACATATTCGGATTGGGCTAGTGATAGCCTTCACAGGAAATCCACATCAGGATTTGTATTCATGCTTGGAGGTGGCCTTGTTTGCTGGTCCAGCAAGAAACAGAATGCCATAGCACTATCTTCAGCAGAGGCAGAGTACAGAGGAGCAATGAATGTTGCTACACAGCGTGTCTGGTTGCAGGGGATTTTGTTTGAGTTTGAGATTTCTTTCAGTACTCCTACTGTCACTTATTGTGAAAACCAGAGTGCCATTAGAGTTTCATGTGATCCAGTACATAGGTATATGACCAAGCACATAGATATTCATATGCACTACATCATAGGCCTAGTGCATGATCAAATCATAGATTTGCAGTATTTCCCCACAGGTGAGCAAACTGCAGATATCTTCACCAAGGCTTTCACAAAGAAGACATTCAGCTATCTTAGATCACTTCTTGGGATGGTTGAACATGTGGTGGAGTGAAGGGTTGATCAGACACCTTTCAATTTTGATATGTCCATGTTTTGAGGGAAGGTTTTTCCCATCAGGTTTTCCTTCTATCCTTGTTTTGTGGACCGGCAGTATTTTGTACGGGGTGACCAAGTCTTGTTACTGGGCCCTTAGTATTTTATTTTATGATATTTAGATCATTTAAGTCGCACTTAAAAGGGGGTGTTGGAATATTTAAGTCTTCCTACCATGTCATTATTTACATTAGATGAATTAATTAATCTTTTATGGTTAATTCTATGTAATAGACTAGGAAATTGCCTTGTGTGGGCCACAAGGCAACATAAGATGATAAGATCACATCCAATGTGTGATATAAAAGCTACCTAAACCACTTGGGCACTTTCCTAAATATTTCTAGATGAGTTTAAGGAAGAAAGGTGCACTTGTGAAGAAACTATTGCTTTTTACTGCTTTTTCCCCCATAGGGAAAAGCTAGTCAACCTAGGAAAGTGTTTTTCTCACCAAAAACTTTCCTTAATGTTATTTCCACCCAAATTTCATATTTGGCATTGATTTACTTATATTTCACCTTCAGCTCACTAAATTAGCAATTCGTGAGCTTTTGGGCTGATTTGGAAAGTCAACTTGGCACCTAAGGGGGATGGGCATTTTTAGCAAGTCTGATGATTAGGAGTTCTGTTTGGCATCTTTAGCCATTCAATTTTATACTGTAATGTTATTTAATAACATCCTATTAAATTCATATGTTGGCTGATGTAATTTTATTAATGAGAAGTAATACAAAAATCTACTCTTGTGCATAATTTTTGTGTCTTTGACTAGTTGTGTGAGATTTTTCTTATGAGATAGTGTAATTTCTTGATCAATTTTTGGATGTGATCTTATTTTCACACATCTTAGGGTCTCCCCAGAATTCCATACCTTAATATGGATAGTCTTCAATCACAACGGGCATCTTCTCCCACTGATCGTACATCTCTAACGAGAAGAACTGTCGAATACCACCACCACCCCAGGGCATCATCTCCCCCCACCGCACCATCCGTGGATCACTCCTTAGTCCCTCCCGAGTCGGCACACATGGCTGCAAGGTAGGTACCAGCTCGAAAAAGAAACAACAAAGGAAAGAGGCATCACTAAACTCTCCTCCCTCCCAGCTAACCTTATTCAGCTCTCGCTGAACACAGGCCAGAAACATCTGGCCCCAAGAAAAATAGGTCCCCGACAAGACACGGTGAACCATCATCGTTCCCCCCCCCCCCCCCCGCCCGAAAAATGATGGGGTGCCTGTGCACCAAGCACCCGCAAAACAAAATCCGCCACCGCTTGCATCTCCAGCTCTCGTAGATATGAGATACTCAGTGCGTTGTTCTGCGCACGGGCCCCTAGAATGCAGAATATCTCAAGGAGATCCTCAATATCCATACCAGACGAAATCCTGGGCTGGGTGTCCCGTATCTCTCCCAACCGAGGGAAACCAGTAAGGAAATATACATCAGTCGAGGTAAGCTCCATTCGCTCACCCTGCACAATAAAATCTACCTCCTCTGGGTCCCAGAAGTCAATCAACTTGTTCAGCAGCTCCCTGACTAAAGGCATGAGAGGGATCTGAGCAAACTTCAGTAGTCCGCCCAAATCCAAGGCTTCCCACACATCCAGGCTCTCCTGAATACTTCCCATCAGAACGTCATCAATCTCCCTCTCCCTCCACGATACCAGCGGCCTCCTCAGCATCCTGCCAAAACAACACAAAAAAATTTAGAAAAATAAAACAAATTTTTTTTCCTAACCAAGCGATCCCCATCATGACTTTTAGACCTCTAGACGCGATGCACATTGCAGCTTTCAGCCCTCACAGCCGCGATGTGCATCGCGGCTTTCAGTCCTCATAGCCACGATGTGCATCACGGTTGTAAGTGCCCACAACCACGATGAACATCGTGGCTGTAAGTGCCCACAACCGCGATGAACATCGTGGTTGTAAGCATACACAGCTGTGATGAACATCGCGGCTGTAGGCACCCACAGCTGCGATGCACATCATGGCTTTCCAGCCCATACCCACGACGTGCATTACGGAAAAAGGCCCTAAACCCACGATATTCCATGTTGGCAAGCCAACATGGAATATTCGCAGCTTTTGAGACCCCGACGCTCACCAAAAAGTAAATAAATTTAAAGGCGAAGGCACATAGGCTTACCTGAAACTTGCGGAATGAAAAAACGATGGTTGAATCTCCCAAAAATCAAGAAAATGCTCTGACCCAACTCAATTACTCTATGAAACTCAACGGTGAAAACGACACTTGTCACATAGGGTCCACTTGCTATTTATAGAAATTTGACCAATTTTCAATCAACCATTTTGGCATCATACGACCTCCATTTTTCAAACCATTGGTACTGTTGGAATCAGCGCAGCAAGAACTTCACGATAGTCCACTCCTTTTTTCGATTCCACCATGTCCTGTTTTAGGCATTTTTTTACATGCCCCTCATTGCCTCGGTTTGTGTGACATATCGGCCGTTCTCTATTTTTTACATTCTTTAGATCGCCGTATTCTGTTTTGCGCACTCGTGATGATGCTTGAGATCATTTCTCGCTCTCACCCCCATATTTTTTTGGACATTTTTTCACACACTCGTCACCTCCGTTTACGTGCAACATCCACCGTTGCCCATTTTTTACGATATTTATATCGCCGAATTTAGTTTTCCGCGCTCGTGACACTGCTCAAGATCATTTCTCGCTCTCACCAATACACTTTTTGTTCGATATAATTTTATCCCTTTTTCGGGTTGAGCAATTCCTTTATGAAAAAGGCACTTAGGATTTTCTGTTAATCTCTTTTATGACTCCTAAAACAATGAAAAGATCGCCGAGCAATCTTGCTTCCTTTCATGCTCGCTAAATGTATTTGAAAGGGCATCTACCTGGTATAAGTTTGCCCCTTTTCCAAACCTTGTAGACTAATTACGAAAAAGGAATACTCTAGTCACATCGGCTAGAAGAGTTCTCCATTTCCATCATTTTATGCTTTTTCGGGCCTTGGAGACTAACAGACGAAAAAAAACACCAATAGAGTCTACTTATCGCTTTCAGACTGTCTAGAATTGAAAGAAAACCACGAGAAATTACTGTCTTGGGCTCGTACAAATCCACAGGACGATAATCCTCCACCAATTCATAGTCTTCTTATTGTTTTCAGACTCCTTAAAAATGACAGCACTCACGAGCATGAACAGTCCTGGGCTCACATAAATCCGCAGGATAATACCATTTCAAAGCACACTTTTATCCCTTCTTGGAGCTCATGAAAACTACAAAGGAGGACCCAACGGTGCTTTTCGGCACCACAACAGATCATGTCTGCTCATATGGCAGCTTCCCCATTTTGGTCTCCTTTGTTCAGAGTATTCTGTAGTATGTCACCCTGAGAGTCCCCCAACAGCATCCATCAGCTTGTCCCCCCAGATTCACTCCAGTCTACAATACATACCCCTGATCCCTTAAGATATGATCCTCACACCTAAAAGTCAGTTTCCTATTCTACCAGGTCAATCATATCATCATGCTATGAACAAAGGAAGTTTGAGTCCACCCACTCTATGACCCCGGTTATTCCCCATCCCCACAGTATGTCAATCCTACCATCGGTACTATCACATTTCAGTTGTACACCTCATGCTCCTATCAAGGAAACATCATTGCCTTGGTAGTTTTTGGTCTCCCTCTGTCGACGCCAACCAAATCTATTCCAGAGGATAGACCCATAGGTCCCTGTGCCTTGGACTCATCACCATTAGTGATGAGTGCTTACCGATCATTTTGAAAGGAGTCCTCAGTGCCTCTCCAAATGATTGTTTCTCACATGCTCAACTTCAACACCTTGATCACATCGTTGAGACTCGTACAGGGTATCAGTCCTTTCAGTTTTTCGTTGAAGACCCCGGATATCACCTGACTCTACCGCATTTGAGAGTCTAATTGAGGAAACAACCAGTTACCTATTCCTATGGATATTCGGGTTGTGCTTGGTGATAGTTTTTAGATGTACCCCAGTTTTATACTCCCTCGAGTATACAGTCACATATACTCCTCAGAAGTTGACTCACAGTCATTGAATCCCTACAGACGTTGGACACCTTCAGATTCAACAGTTCATCAACCCTTCTGATACCTTATTCAAAATGGTTTTTGCTTTTTTCCAGTGTATCAGTTATTCAGATCAGTCATGGTATGACCATGAGTATGTCCCAGCATTGTTCCCGCTCTGGACCATTATGATGTACCAGCATACTTTTATGTATTTTTTCAGGTCCCCCTTCGTGGGCCTAATTGTTATGTATATGTCTTGATACGAGCATGGGTATGCCCGCCTCGTCAACTATCATAGATTATTCCTCATTCATTTTGAGGCCATGTATTTTTTCAGTTTTTGCATCTTTCAAGGGGTCGTTGTTCTTGTCTCCAATCGGTCTCTTCTCTTCTCCAAGCCCCAGGAAAAAGACAAAAGAACTATGATGTCTATCGTCCATACGATGATCTCCTTGCCTCACACATTAGGGGGAAATCTATTAACACCCAAAAAGTGCTCACTAGCTCATTCCCTATACACATGACCCATTTGTCCACTTTTTCCACCACTTGAGCCTCTAAAACCTTCAAAAGGTCACCAAAAAGACCATAATACACCTTTTTCCCCTCAAAATATGTATTTTTCCTCAAAAAACACAAAAAACCCTAAAAATGGTCAAAATTCCCAAAAAATATTAAAAGAGAATAAAAATATAAAAAATATTCAAAAAAGGAAAAAGAGGGAAAAAGTGACCTAAACCACGTTGGTTAATACCATTGGTTTCCTTAAAACCATAATGGTATTCCCCATCACCAAAAAACTATAAAAAGGTGATAGGGGCTCCTCACTATTCATCCACATTTCATCCTATCCTTATACTGCCAAATTCCCTTTGAGAGCCCTTACCTCCCATTTCCAGTTTGAAGATCCCCATTGAAGCATTAGAGAAGAAAAGACCATTGGACATTGGAGCATCTCAACCTTGGAGCTGCTCAAAACATGCCATCCTCACCATTTGAGGTAATACAAAACAGATCACATTTTTTAATTTCTTGTTTCTCTTATAGCTCTTATTGCTTATGTTGTTAAATCTAGTTTTTTATTTCTTTGCACATGTTAATGTTATATCAGATTACATTAGTTTTTACATATTTTTATTGAGACTGCTGCTACCAGTTAGCAGGTGCATCCTTGCACATGCTTGGTTGAAAAACCAAGCAACAACAATTTTGGCCACTCGAGTGTTTTTTAGCTATAGTCTGGTTATGGAGAGCGACCAGGGAGCCAAGGTGGTGGTTGCACCAGAACAAGTATGGTCTAAGGTGGAAGAGGGGCATATTCCTTCCTCCCCACTAGTCTTCGACCGCATGGAGGAGATTTCAGCCAGTGAACCTAAGAAGCATGAGGACCAGCGGGTGCATGGGAAGAATCGACATCGACATAAGAAAGAAGCCCCTGAAGGTGAACAAGGCACTTACCTAGATGTGGAGATCATCAAAGATTTCATCCTCCCCACAGAAGTGGCGACACCTCCCCTTTAATCAGAGAATGCGCCAGATGAAGACACCCTGAAAGTGGAAGACTTTTTCGGGCCATGGGGCCAATTGAAAAATCCAGAATGAGGCAACTAGCTGCTCGTGTCATTTCTTTTTCCCACCTAGCAAGTTTGTCCTTGGATAAATTGTATAGTTATTTGTTTTCTCTAGTTTTGAGGCCTGCTAAGGTTCGTGGGTCGTTTAAAGATTGTCATGGTCCACACTTTGCAAAGAACACCTGTATAAATTAGTTGTGGTTAGTTAACGGTCCTTTTCACCATATGAGTTGCTGTCAGAGGTGGCTAGCCGAGCCATGTAGGTGGTAGTCTATTTTGTAGTAGTTTTGATGCTCGGCCCAAGGCCAAGAGCCTATAAATGGCTATGTAATAGGAGATCAAAGGGTTGGAAAATTATTTCTGGCCAAGGCCTAGGAGAGCTTGGTTCTGTATTGCCGAGACTTTTCCTTTAATAGAATCACAGTGTTTGTAATGGGTGTTTCAACAGAGATTTATGTGTTGCTTTGCTGACAGTCTGTTTCTTCTCTCTTCCTTACGTGATTGTGCTTCATGCTTTTTACTCCCGTTATGTTTTCCTTTTCATATATGAAATTAGTGTATAGTAGTATAGAATTCTTGGCAACAAGCTCTAGCTACTGTTTCAAGTGTTCACTCAACAGTTCCACTAAATTTGATATCGAATTCATCCATGCTAGGTGCTCGTATTGATGGTCTGTCCTTTCCTTCTTCTTTTATCACTAGAAAATAGCATTTCGACGGGAAGTAGGTGGCCACCTTGCCTCTATTTTGATATCCCACACTACAATGCTACTATTTTATTTATGTGTTGTTTCTTGACTCCATTTCCCACGTCTTTCTTATGATTATCCTGCCAAACTTTAAATAACTTTCCCTTTACATAAATCTGATCTTCTGAGCATGTTTTGAACGAATATCTTGAGTAAATGAAGGCTGGTGTGTTTGTTTTCATTGTTCACAGCCTTGATTATTTCCAGTCTTTCATAAGTTTAAGAGTGAGGATGACGCTTTGAATGATCATCCTGAATAGTAAGGCTCTGCGTTTCTTTCTGATTATTTTTAGCCCCTTCTTAAGAGAGATCCCTCCTGGACTGTGCTAGGTCAGTAGCATAAGTCTAAAGTGGTTTTGTTGTTACCCCAACTTTCCCTCTCCCACAACCTTGAGGCTCATTTTGGGTGCTAAAACAAGATATTGAGAATATATCATTCTAAAAATTGGTTAGTTTCCCCCCCACATCCCAACCTCTAGTCCTAGTCCTAGTGTGACATTGAGGACTTTATCTAAGAAATCCAACTATTCTTAATGAATATATGTATCCAACATGCTCACATGATTTGAATGTGACCGCCACATTTTATCCCTAAAGATGTTGCACCAGCGGCCGCTTGAAACTAAACACCATCCTAATTCTCAACGACATGTGTTGCCACAGATTTGTTTCAAGGACACAATTAATCATGTGACCCTTATCTAAACAGGAAGAATCTATCACTGCTAAATAACAACTTTTCTATGTTGCCTTAACAACATTGTACTTTACCTCCATTCACACAACTCCTCAAAGCCTAGACACAAAGTAATTCTCTAACATGTAGATTAGCCACACAAGACAAACCATCTTTTAATTAGCGAATGGTTTTCTTATTGCTTCCTCCTCAAGAGAGATGACCTCTTGGCACCTTGTGGGTGTTTTGATGTGGGTTTTCTTGCTGCCACTACTATCATTTTAGCCACAAGCCACTAAAGCCCACAAAATTGGGTCATAAACAATACTATGTATTTCCCAACAATTGCCTCAATAGACCTTTAACACTGGTAGCTTACATGAAAATGAAACAACACATGTCTATACATTTTCTAAACATATCTACATGGTTGTCAATTACACATGAAAGGACTAGTCACAGTCTTCTTTAACGAGCCACACATATCCCATGCTCCATTTGAACATTCTTATTGGATTTACATAACCTCTTCAAATATGCGGTTACATTAGGATGTGGTAGGTAGAGTCAACTTGTATCCCTAGGTGTAGATATAGCAAACAACCCACACTATCTCTTGGTTTGGTTTGGATTCTCATGTGGTATGTGTCTCAATCCAACACACAAACAACCCTTCCATTCGTTGATTTGTTTTCATGTATGTCAATAGATCTAGAGCGTCGTGGCTCTCTATAATCATTCCTATGCTATAAAATTCCTATCCTATCAAATTCGACTTATCATTCAAAATATTGGAAATATCATAAATTATAATCATTCACTCACTGATGTCATGCACTCACTGCTTAGCTTTGCTTAGCCATTAACAAACTTCTTTTGTTGTTCTGGTTCAATTTAAAAGGTAGATTATCGAGACTCAAACATGTAGCGAGCCCCAGTTGACTTAGGCTTGATTCCATTTCTCCTCCATCCCATTTGAAATTAAAATTTGAATTTGAATTGTGAAATTTGAAATAGAGTTTGAAATTTGAATTGAATTTGGATTTGAAATTCGAAATTCGAAATAGAATTTGAATTTTAAATGTGAAATTTGAAAGAGAATCAGAATTAGAAATTGAAATGTGATGTATAGAGTTATGAAGAGAGAAATTCATTGCTTCGTGCTCTGTGATGCACGAGAGGATATGACGTCTCCCAAGAGGGCGGCCATCGGTAGCACTCCCGTTCACCGAGGAGTGCGGTCACGTTGGGGTCGGTTGCCTCTAGTGTGTCAGTTCATCGCGACGACATACATGTTGATCCCTAAGTGGGGGATGGGTGGCAAGAATCGAGTGCATCAGGTGCATATTTTTTGTTAGATACATTTTCAGTCAATTTTTAGTATATAATGCATTGCATTTCAATTGCAAGTTATAATATATATTTCTAGTAACATTTGTGTTTTGGTTTGGATCACAGGTGACCAATCAGGGGGATCATACGACAATGAGGTCACACGCATCACTCTTGCTGATATAGTGACCCAACGAGAGTGGGTGCACTCATGTGTGTGCATATTGAGGGATGATTCTCCCACACGACGATCTTTATTCATGATCAGCAGTGGATGAGATGTTGGCCCTCTACAAGAGGGTGGGACCTCTTAGAGACATTTGGCGTCATTCATGACAGAGGAGGAGATGGGATGCCATTGGGATCCACAAATGAGAGGATGTCAAAGTCACCATAAAAGGGCATGATATCAAGGTTACTTTGTTCAACATCCCTCCTGACCGCCCTTCCATTCAACCGCTTAGACTCAAGGAGTTTAAGTTGGAGGCCGATGCACCATATCTATATGATAGATTCGTCGGATCATGGGGCATGTTTCCCCACCATGACCAGGTCCCATTGTACCTTGAAAAACATATTTATGCAAAGTTTGTTTTGGATATGCACCTAGATTACACCAGCAAAGGTTCTAAGTTCTTTGGGGCTGGTAGGGGACGCTCCTACCAACGTCTTGGAGCTTGGAGAGACCCTGCCTTCGTGTCACCCCCTCCGAGGTTGGTAGCATTTCCAGAAAAGATGGTTATCAGGTCGACAAATGTGGCATAATCATCCCAGCTTGCTACAGAGGCTAGACATGACCTTGCAGAGTCATTGTTCACTACCATGGGCAGTGCTGTTGTTGCTGCGCATGGAGAGGCATCTAGACCACCACCTGCACCTACATAGCCAAAGATAGAGTATGTCGATAGTGACATGCTTAGGAGTTTGGATGGCGAGGCCCTACTGGGGTATGCAGAGTATGCCCGAGATGCATACTTTGAGTGGTATCGTAGATGCGTCGCTCCAGGACAGGTATACTTTTGTACAATTATGTATATATGTTCTTCATGTTACATCATATTATATGTCGTAAATTGAATGTTTAATAATACTTAAGGGAGTTGTATTCTATTGCTCCATGTAGGGAAGCACATTCATGGATCAACTCTTTACTAGTGAGCCATCGGTTGGTCCATCCGCTCATCCCAACTCGTGGACGACAATAGTCGAGGTAAGTTATAATTTATGTTCTAATTTCATTTGAGTTTATTATTTCCCATTTTAAATAATTATTTATGTTTTATTTCTTAATTTTCAAGATTTTATGTTTTAGATCTTAACTTCAAATGAATTCCAAATTGTACAAGGAAAAGGAAAGGGCATTGCTCCTGATGATGAACATGAGGACCACGAAGGTCCTGACCAACCGGGTTCAGACACGGACTTGAGTTTTAATTTATGTTCCAAATCATGTTATTTAATCACATTTAGTAATTCATTTTTGTAATTTATGTTTCCATTTTTGAATTATAACTTAAATTATGTTTTAGTTTTAATTTTTAATAAATCTAACTTATTACATCTAATGGAATATTACACAGGCATCGCTACGGGTGGGTGTCAATGTTGCAATGGCTTTCACATATGATTGGGATGCAGCTCGAGCACATGGTCCTGATGAAAGGCCATCTACCCAGATTCCTACCCAGATGCCGGATATCACCATTGACTCGACGGAGATCGAGGCATTCATTCATAGTTTAGCGCCTCAAAGCCAACATCGGCCTACTAAACACGAAGGCAACCACAGGGTCAATCAATGGCCTCATGGGGGTAGTGGTCAATGAGTTGATGATCTAAACATTTCCATGTTTTGGATATTTTTCATATTTTATATATTTTCATGTTTTGGATGATCTATGTATATGTTTTCATGTTTTGGATATGGGTTTCTATCATTTATACGTGGACTTTTATCATATATGTACTCATGATATGGACTTTTGGATATTTTGTTACATATTTTGTATATTTTATCATACTGATGTCTTCATGTGTATTTTGTATCTGATTTGAAATCAATCAAGTTTTTTATATTACATATGGATATAGTTATTACAGTTACATATTTATGTTTTGTCGTTTCAAATGCAAATTTAATGTGCAATGATTGCAATATAAAAGTTCAATCTCGATGTGTAGTTACAATTTAGCTCAATTTAAAATGCAAATTTTGACTACATTACAGAACATTTTCTAAAATTTAGAATTGAATACATACATTACAACTTAAAATTGAAATTCCAATTCCAATTCAATTACAATATAAAATTTCAAATTTAAAGTGTAATTTCAATTCCAATTAAATTACAATTTAAAAGCCCATTTTCAACTACATTACAATTGCATAAATAAAATCAAAATTTAAAATTTGAATACATTTGAAATTAAAAAATGAAATTACAATTTTATTATGTTGTATACACATTACAATTCAATTACAATTTACACATTCCAATTCAATTACAATTTAAAATTAAAATTTCAAATTTAATGTGTAATTTCAATTGAAAATTCAGTGTGTTGTTCCAAGTTAAAAGTTGAATTTCAATTAAATTATAATTGCATTTGAAATAAACAATTTAAATTGGAATACATTGTACAATCGAAAATTTAAATTTTACAATTTTACATTGTATAGATGTATTTTAAATTCTCAATTACATTACAATTGTATTTGAAATTAAAATTTAAAATTAGAATACATTTGAAATTGAAAATTGAAATTATAATTGCATTATGTTGTCTACACATTACAATTCAATTACAATTTCCACATTCCAATTCAATTATATGCAAAATTTAATGTGTAATTTCAATTGAAAATTCAATGTGTTTGTTGTATACAAAAATGTTTTTTTCCATTGAGAGTGAAATATCCCTTGAGACAAAATTCTCTAATTACAACCAACCAATGATTGATTAATGCCATTTTGGTATTGTTTGTGATACGTTTCTATCAAATTCAAAAATATTTGGTGTAATAACAAGTTCTATTGTATGCAGGTGATCTTTATGATCTTTTGTTTTAAGTGTGTGCTCTAATCTAGATGAAAAGAAAACAAACACCAAATCTTATTTAAAACATATGATACTTACTATTATGTTTTTTCCTTTTATTTAGCAATAATTTGAAGGGTGGTGTTTGTGCTAATAACAATGGAGTATTATGCATCACCTCATTTTTTAATCCACGCAGTCATTTAAGGTTTTAAGAAAGGAACAAATTATTATGTCAAAGTCTTGCCAACTTTCATTATTACTTTTCCATGTCTATAAAAAACAAATGCATGTACAAGTTGTGTTTTGGTTTGATAATTGAAGTTTTTTTACGCAAGCAAGGCCATATAATACTAACTAATTTCCCTCAGAGAAATTCCATGCCTATGCATGCAAAACTGCATGATAAATATGGTTTTTGATGCATGCAATTGATGCAAGAGAATCGGGGCCTAGGAAGATCAGTCGAGGTTGATCGACAGGAGGGAGCCGACCAGTGGGAGTTCTGATGACCACTGGTGCAGAGAGCAGGTTGAATGGTCGAAGTCAACAAGTCGAGCAGAAGCAGTCAGAGTGCGACCGACTGAAGCAACGCAGCGGATGGTGTGTTAGGTCAAGAATCGACAGGTAATGGTCGATATACGACAAGTGGAGTAAGATGTCGGGTAGTCGACAATTGGTCGAACTACGATGCGACAGGTTTGGTGGATCCAAGCGCGGAGGAAGGGGAGGACTGGAGAACCGCAAAAGATGAGAAATAAGCCAACAAGAAGGTCGAGATGTGACCAACTACTGTGGCAGGGTCAGAAGGACAGAAAGTCAAGGGACTATACTTGGTAGCCATTCAGGGTTACTAAGGAAGTTATTACAGTTATTGCGAGTAGGTGAAAGACATGACAGGTG
Organism: Larix kaempferi; assembly: GCA_027924585.1. Lineage (NCBI taxonomy): Eukaryota > Viridiplantae > Streptophyta > Pinopsida > Pinales > Pinaceae > Larix > Larix kaempferi. Next base: position 14,657,404 of record BSBM01000738.1, read on the forward strand.
ACATCATGGACAGAGGCTGTGCAACACTATAGGGAGATGACAGTTGCAGGTCTGCAGGATTTGGAAGGATCGGCGGACAAAAGGATGCGTGTCTCGAGGATTGCAGTAATCTTGGGAACAACAATAGCAAGGTAGAAGATGAAGGAGATGAAATCATAGAAGGGATCTTCAGTCTTTGATCAACAGTATCAAAGAGCAGAGCCGAGATGGGTTGTGAAGAGTCACACAGGCCGAAGAGCAGAGAGTTGAGATTGAGCCATAGCTCAGAGTTCCGAGGTGGACCAGGAGAGGGTGAGGTCAACACACATGGAGAACACACCACAATTACTTCTAAGTTGTAACAGCTGAGGCCGATTGTAGTTAGTTATTTGTTTATAGTTATTCCACATTGTAACCGAATTCAGAGAAGTAATATAAAGCCACTTTTGGCATCCTGCTTTACACCTGGTTCATGTAACCATTGTGGTTGTGTCGTGTGTATTGTTAAGCAAGAAAGTATTCTAGTAAGGTGACTTGCGTCAGTTGGTATCAGAGCGTGGAACGCTGTAACGTCCCCTTCCGTTGTCAAATGCGGGGAAGGAAACATTAACAACACACCGGGGCTTTTGGTAGACTTAGCCCCAATATTAAATTACTCATAAATATCTAACAATTAAAAACTTCTATATGCAGATTCATCTCAATATAAACACAGCGGAATAAACATACTAACAAGCACACAACCAGTAATGCCTAACATATATACATATATATATATATCACAGCGGGGGATGATTCAGCATATAGAGACTCAATCTCATTACAATACCATGCATGGATTCCAAATTAAGATAATCAACTCATTTCATTAAACATGGACAACTTAACATATTGCAGAACACAAAATGCAAATAATTTATAATACACAGAACACTTATCTTGAGAAGTAGATGTCCAACGACTGGCTACGTGAGAGCAACGTTCCACCCAACCATAGATCTCTGTCCAGCCTATATTCTTTCAGCTGAGAGATCACCCCCGAGCTGGGCTGTGTATCCACTAAGGAAGAACTAGCTGGGCTCACTCACAGCCATGGTTTCGGTCATCAGCTATGCTAAGCCAACACACTGTTGGGTTTATCAAGCATACGAATGACAAATGAGGAGGATGCTAAGCCAGTGAGCTCAACCACAAAGCTACAGGCATCTCAAATGAACTCAACAGTCAAGGCACCCACAATACCTACCGCACCCAACACAAGGAAGGTCCCCTTCTCTGCTGCACAGTCCCTCAGGCGTCCCTTCCCTCCAGTGCTCTTCAGGGTGGGCATAGAAAGGTCCAGCTGCTAATTCCTTGAGATTCTAGCCTTCACTGGGTTTACCAAGCAAACCAAACCTCTGCTCAGTCATTCACACTTGGATTTCTCACAGTTCTGTTATCCAATAACTCAATCCCGTCACTTCATTTCTGGGCTATAAAAACTGGGATTTCCCATGGATTTCGGGATAGCTAATGCTCCCAAATTCACCCCAAGGTTCATACCAATGGATCCCCCATTGGATTTCACTGTCCGATGCCAAATCTGGGCGTTCTTGGCTCTTCAAAACGCGGGTTCTTTCAAAGTCGCGATTTCTGGTTTTTCCCTCTGCTGGCATTCGTTTTTGGATGGAAAATGGTGCCGGTTCCTTTCACAATCCAATGGGGATGAGGAAGAAGCAACATCCATGAGGTAGAGTGGCTTGTGGTACAAGAAAACAGAGCCCATACTCTGCCATACGAATTTCTGGGCTGCCCATGCTCCATTGAAGCCATGGACTGAAATCCTCAACCACTTCCTTACAACAGAATTAAATGTCATCAAGGAAAGTCAAATGGGTTCTCAAGGTGACATATGGCAGCCTATGGTTCAATCCCATAGCCCCCTCACCACTCCCTAGTGGATACACATGGCCCCTTCTCATTCGTTGCTCCCATAGCCAGTTTTGGTATTTTATTGCATGATGTTTATTTACATCCTATTACAATTTCCATGGCTTAAGAGCACATGGGCATCAAATATCAATGCTTGCCCTTCAAATCAAAATTCAGGCTTTCACTAGCGGGGCCTTGGCCTTGAGCTCCACGCTAGGAAAACATACATCACATGTACACATTATTTACATTAAATGCTAACATATCCTAAGGGTCAAAATGGGGTATTACAATCCCCTCCCCCTTAGAATAACACCGTCCTCGGTGTTCCAAGACTTAGGCATACATATACAATTTACACATGTTCAAAACTTCAAAAACTTTGCAAATCTGCCCTGCATTCTGTTCTTTACTTTGAACTTTCAGGACCAAGTCCTTTGATTTTCACAAGCTGCTCCTGCTGATTCGGATCTTCCAGCTCATCCATAAGTCTGAAAACTTTATGGCTGCTACCCTCTTGAGGTTCATCTCATTCTGCTGCTTTTGCATCTTGAACATCTCTCCAATATTTTCTTGTGTCTTGGCAATTGTTTGAAGAAGACTTCCAGCCAACTCTAATAGCCTATGGTCTGCTGCCATGGTCATTGTGCACAGCTGGTTCTCACTTGGCTCACAAGCAACACTTGCTCATAACAACTGCAACCAAATGATTTAATTTCCACCTGTGAAATTCATCATTACAATTATCATTAGGCCAAGCATAACCCAAACATAAAAAAAAATCAGTCAATGGTTTTTCCCCATTTGACATGGAGGTCCCATGCTCTATTCATGAGACTTTCACACTTTCCATGCTTTTCCAGCATACACATGAATTCTTTCATGTTCATCGATTCACGTTAAATTAACTACTTCAGCATTCACAATTTATTTCAAGCAAATAAACACACTCTACTTTTAGCCATACATGCATTCAACAATTTTCGGTGTTTATAAATGCATCAATAAAAAGGAAAGAGAGAGCAGTAAGAGTTTCTTCTCTTAGTCTTGTTCCATTCTGGAACCCACACCACCACGGTGGTTTTCATGCTCCTAGTCTCTTTCACCTCAACGTGAATGCTTGACCTGCCCTTCTTGGCTATGACACGTAGTGTCTATGGTCTATTTCAGACCTCTCAACCATGGAGTCCCTCCACATGGTTTATTTACAACTCTTGGCTGTTAGGACTCACACAGTCCCACTAGCCCCATCTTTCCATTACTGCTCATGCTGAGCTCTTTAGGATGGTTACATGTCCACATGCATCCTTAAGATGCTTTCATAGTCATTGCTTCCAGCAATACCTACACTCAAACATTGAATTAATTCACATGTTTAGTTTATTTTCATAGGAAATCATAACCAAATCATATACACATGTATATTCATAAGCAAGAAATTACAACATAACCAAATACTTATCTGCATTGGATGTCTTCACTTTATTCCATAGGGTCCTTCTTTGCTTTACAAGCCTTGGATCTCCTATGGGTATAATAACGAATGTTGGGATAGCACGCAGGCTCCTCCTCAACATCAAATAACCTTGTATGTTTGGCCAGCACGCAGGCTGCTCCAAATCACCAATAATCTTGCATGTTTGGCCAACCCGTAGGCTACTCCAAATCATCAAATAGTCTTGCATGTTTGGCCAGCGCACAGGCTGCTCCACAACATCAAATAGTCTTACATGTTTGGCCAGCGCACAGGCTGCTCCACAACATCAAATAATCTTACATGTTTGGCCAGCGCACAGGCTGCTCCACAACATCAAATAGTCTTACATGTTTGGCCAGTGCACAGGCTGCTCCAAATCATCAAATAGTTAACACCTTACCAGTACACCTTCACGCCGACTGGAAGGAAACTTCACTACGACCATTTCTAGGTCAAGGCTCTACTATGGAGCCATAGGCACATAATAGCCCTTTCATCAATACTTCACAACCCTTCATCAAAATCCCCACAACCTCCACAACCTCCACAACATCCTTTTATTTATATTAACCCTTCCACCACAACCCCTCACAACATCCTTTTATTTTGATTCTTTAGTGTGTAACATCAATTATAATTTGTTTAGGCTGTCAACACAAGATGGATAAGCAAGTTCATTAGTATTGCTGCTCTAAAACTGTAAACATATTTCACAACATTCACTATCCAACCTTGAAACACCAGGAATGCGTCCATTCCCTTAAGGCGTAGTCAATATTGGCATCCCTAACATAACTCAGCACCAGAAAGGCGTGCACTCCTTACTGATGTGAACTATGAAGGTCCTAATAATACTTCAAGCAGTCTGCCATAATGGAAATAAAATCAAAACATGCTCTGCATATTAACTCTAATAATTAGACATGCATGTATATATATATATATATATATATATATCATTCAGGGTTTGTGGAACACTTATCCATTTTGCAGATGTTATTTCTCTTCTTTAATGAGGAATGGAGGCTCCTTCTCTGAGTTGACAGTCCCTCGGTTTGCCATCCCAATTCCTTTTGATGTTACATGCCTCTCACATGTCTTACTGACATAATCTTCACCATCTCACTCATATTGTTTACCAATCATGTAGTGCAGATGAGACATTAATAATGTCTTATGGCGTTTCACCTGAAACCCATTTTCAAATCATGGAATCCCTTCCCATGAAGTTTGGCTTCTGCAGGACCTCTCTCTCTCGGTCTTACTGCAATGTGTCTCCCTGGCACATTTATTAAATAGCCAAACAGTCAGCAACATTTAACAATACAATTCAAATCTGATTGTTCCATAACCAATCCATGGCACTAATAATTAAATTCAGTATGAATTTGCAACTCTGTCTACTACAGAAATTGGTTTTCTTATCCATGAGGCTATCCTCATATTGTTTGGCTCCTGTAAGTGACACCACTCTGCCCGTTATGGTCTTATGCCCACTGCCATACATGAGCATCCACTTACAGCATGTCCTCCTGACACATTTTCATGTAAGCCAAACAGTCATTAGCAATTATTAGCAAATTTTCAAACCTGAAACATTTACAAATCTGAGATTTACAACTGTTCTTACAAACAGAATTTAGAGCTCTCAATCATGAGATTCCTTCTCATAAGTTCTAGATCAAATTTCACAGTCATATCATTCATACAACTCTGTCCTTCCACAGAGCATTCTAGAAGCCCATCGATCATGATTGGGCTCTTCATGCACTTACTATTCTGCATTCATAACAGCCCATGAAATGATCCTAGAATTATCATCAATTCATCATTTCATTCATTATTTATTTTGCAATAACATATGCATCAGTTCTATGCATTCATACAATGCATCACAAGATTTATGAAATCTCTTAATGCACATCTACTCAATGCTACCTTGCATTGTTTCATGAGTACTAGGCATTCAAGCATATTATGATCGAAACATGACTATCTCATATAACTTGCATTACCATAATCAGGACCACTAGTCCTCACTTGCTTGGGTTATTAAGCACATAACCAACATACACATGGCATGATATAAATTCATATGAATGCATTGAGATTTCTAAACAGTCATAGGGTGTAAGGATCATTTCCTTCACTTACCCACACCTCACCAAGCTTGGTAGGTTAACAGTCCCAATCGGTATTCAATATCACATGCAAACTAACTCATCATAGCTCAAACATAGTTGAAGAGATCTTACCAAATCCTCTTTCAACATTCATGCAATTTGGCACCAATAATCATTACCTGCATGGTTATCATTAACATCATCTGATGTTACCTGATCAGTTGGCCTCTTACCAAGGCTGCTCAGTCCTTTTGCCAACTTTGTGATCATAGATTTGTTGCACCATCCTTTCTGCATAAGGTTGTTGGCTTCATGCAACAACATCCTCAGCACATTTAGCCATGCTCTTTGTTATCCTTGGTCCTACAACCAATACCAACATCAATAGTGATTATCAACCACAATATTCTCCATTAGTGGTTCATTGCATATGCAGACTTCATTATTCTACCAATATGCAATATCCAATTTATGCACAAGCATTCCCATATGCACTATGCAATGTTTGTTAAGATGCCATCTAGTGCATATACATCTATGTAATCCCTTACATTTTTAACATTTTTATGCCATATGACAATTTCATAATTAGAAGTATGATAACAAACAGGGGTTTAAAGAATTCTTCCCTTTTCGATCCCTCACTGTAACATGGAATTCCTCTTCCATATCATGCAATTGTAGAAATTGCCCACATTGACAACAAAATTTGTTTGTCAAACAGCTGATGGCACTCTTCTGCACTAAATATCTATGATATATGTAGACCTCATTCAAACTCTGGTCATGCATCATTGCTCCCTGCTGGACAAGATTTCCAATGCCTGTCTTCATGCTCCATTCCGACATCAGGTGCGGGAACTGCATCTCTTCAAAAAAGACAACTTGTACTCCAATTCTGCACATTTTACACAGTTGTATTTTGGTCCAGAATGCCAACTTCAGCCACCTGTGGAAGAAAATCTATGAAGAATCGCAAAAACTTTTATATCGGGAAAAGTTAGTCCATATAACCAGGAACAGTTGGCACTTTGCGGATCTCAATTCCGATGCACCATTCATCTTTTATAAAATTCCGGGTTTAACTACTCCTTACTTTTCAAATTTTTAACTCCCTTTGCATCCTGTGCTCCACCTGTGCGCCACCTGCGCACAACCTGCGCGCAATCCGCGCACTATCTGCACGCAACCTGCACGCCATCTGCGTGCAATCCGCGCGCAACCTGTACGCCATCTGCGCGTAATCCGCGCGCAATCTGTGCGCGACCCGCACGCAATCCGCGCGCAACCTGTGCGCGACCAGCGCGCAATCCGTGCGCGATCTGTGCGCACCCCGCGCACAATCTGCGCACAATCCGCGCGCAATCTGCACACAATCCGCGCGCAATCTGTGCGCGACCTGCGCGAAATCCGCGCGCGATCTGTGCGCGCCCTACGCGCAATCTGCGCACAATCTGCGCGCAATCTGTGCGCGACCAGCGCGCAATCCGTGCGCGATCTGTGCGCACCCCGCGCACAATCTGCGCACAATCCGCTCGCAATCTGCACACAATCCGCGCGCAATCTGTGCGCGACCTGCGCGAAATCCGCGCGCGATCTGTGCGCGCCCTACGCGCAATCTGCGCACAATCTGCGCGCAATCTGTGCACAATCTGCGCGCAATCTGTGCGCGACATGCGTGAAATCCGCGCACGATCTGTGCGCGCCCTACGCGCAATCTGCGCACAATCTGCGCACAATCCGCGCGCAATCTGCACACATTCCGCGCACCGCGCAGATTTAAAACTGCCGCCGCGCACCTTGCGTTTCCTGTAACTTCCGGGGTCCATTTCTCCTTCGTCCCTTAACCAAATTGGACAAATTTGGTACCGTTGGAAAGCTCTGGAAGAGGTCTATGCACCTATGTGATCTTATTCTTCATCTGAGAAGTCTGACCCTGTCATTTTTCTCAATCATCATGCCGCCCCCAACTTCCCAATTCCACATCAAAACCATTTTGTCTCTTGCCTGCAACTGCAACTTTTCACAATAGTTAGAAAATTTTCTGGAATGTGCCATTTCATCCCCTTACAGAGGTGAACTACTACGTAAAAACTTGCATAAAAACAGTAAGAGAATGACAAGAACTTACATCTCTAATAAGGTATTTTCTTTTCATTTCACATTCAACAATCCAACCAATGGATTCACAATTAATCTCCAAGCAGCCAACAAGCATGGGTAAGGAGACTCATGAGCATAAGGGCATAATTTGCAGGATTTCCTCACTTCTGAAAACCATCAATTGGCCACACAATGTGGATTCATTGTAATTAACAATCATCATTAAGACATGGGGCTGTAACAACTGATTATTCATGCTTTTAAACAAACATAACTCATTTCCAGCCATGCTCAACATTCAAGTTCATGCATTCAAAGCATCATGGACATTCAAGGAACATGGATTCATCATTAATCAAGGTCTCAAGCACATGATGCATCATCTCCTATGCACAACAATTAACAACAACAACAACAAAAACAGTATAAGATGGCAGAGGTTGCCCCTCCTTTCTCTCCTCCATGGAGGCAAACAAACAAATACAAACTGAATGCTACAGCATTGGGGACAAATTAGAGCAAGCATTCAACCTAAAAATGAATTTTCTCGCTCCTTCCCCTATTTCATAGAATGCAATCAATGCAAGCATCTTGCAAAAATCCCCAAACAGTCATGGAAATGATTTCCCATTCCAACAAATAGAAGCCATGCAATCTTGAGGTTTCTTTAATGCATTTTAGTCCCAAATACAAAATGCATGTGCAAACAATGATTTATATCTCTGTGAAGGGCCCAACAGCCGTAGTGTTGAACCTAGAGCTCTGATACCACTCTGTAACGTCCCCTTCCGTTGTCAAATGCGGGGAAGGAAACATTAACAACACACCGGGGCTTTTGGTAGACTTAGCCCCAATATTAAATTACTCATAAATATCTAACAATTAAAAACTTCTATATGCAGATTCATCTCAATATAAACACAGCGGAATAAACATACTAACAAGCACACAACCAGTAATGCCTAACATATATACATATATATATATATCACAGCGGGGGATGATTCAGCATATAGAGACTCAATCTCATTACAATACCATGCATGGATTCCAAATTAAGATAATCAACTCATTTCATTAAACATGGACAACTTAACATATTGCAGAACACAAAATGCAAATAATTTATAATACACAGAACACTTATCTTGAGAAGTAGATGTCCAACGACTGGCTACGTGAGAGCAACGTTCCACCCAACCATAGATCTCTGTCAAGCCTATATTCTTTCAGCTGAGAGATCACCCCCGAGCTGGGCTGTGTATCCACTAAGGAAGAACTAGCTGGGCTCACTCACAGCCATGGTTTCGGTCATCAGCTATGCTAAGCCAACACACTGTTGGGTTTATCAAGCATACAAATGACAAATGAGGAGGATGCTAAGCCAGTGAGCTCAACCACAAAGCTACAGGCATCTCAAATGAACTCAACAGTCAAGGCACCCACAATACCTACCGCACCCAACACAAGGAAGGTCCCCTTCTCTGCTGCACAGTCCCTCAGGCGTCCCTTCCCTCCAGTGCTCTTCAGGGTGGGCATAGAAAGGTCCAGCTGCTAATTCCTTGAGATTCTAGCCTTCACTGGGTTTACCAAGCAAACCAAACCTCTGCTCAGTCATTCACACTTGGATTTCTCACAGTTCTGTTATCCAATAACTCAATCCCGTCACTTCATTTCTGGGCTATAAAAACTGGGATTTCCCATGGATTTCGGGATAGCTAATGCTCCCAAATTCACCCCAAGGTTCATACCAATGGATCCCCCATTGGATTTCACTGTCCGATGCCAAATCTGGGCGTTCTTGGCTCTTCAAAATGCGGGTTCTTTCAAAGTCGCGATTTCTGGTTTTTCCCTCTGCTGGCATTCGTTTTTGGATGGAAAATGGTGCCGGTTCCTTTCACAATCCAATGGGGATGAGGAAGAAGCAACATCCATGAGGTAGAGTGGCTTGTGGTACAAGAAAACAGAGCCCATACTCTGCCATACGAATTTCTGGGCTGCCCATGCTCCATTGAAGCCATGGACTGAAATCCTCAACCACTTCCTTACAACAGAATTAAATGTCATCAAGGAAAGTCAAATGGGTTCTCAAGGTGACATATGGCAGCCTATGGTTCAATCCCATAGCCCCCTCACCACTCCCTAGTGGATACACATGGCCCCTTCTCATTCGTTGCTCCCATAGCCAGTTTTGGTATTTTATTGCATGATGTTTATTTACATCCTATTACAATTTCCATGGCTTAAGAGCACATGGGCATCAAATATCAATGCTTGCCCTTCAAATCAAAATTCAGGCTTTCACTAGCGGGGCCTTGGCCTTGAGCTCCACGCTAGGAAAACATACATCACATGTACACATTATTTACATTAAATGCTAACATATCCTAAGGGTCAAAATGGGGTATTACAAACGTAGCAGATCAGAGCCCGGAAGAAAGTCCGGTTGGGAAGACGACTATACCAACCTGAATTACGTCAGTTGGTATTAGAGCAGAAGAATCCTTCGAGTTCATGATATTGAGCCTACAAGTGAGCTGGACAGCTCCAGCTGCGGTTGGGTAGAGTTGTGCACGACTTGTTTAAAGTTCGGTTGTGATTGGACATGTGAGAGTTTCAGTAGAGGTTGAAAATGGTTCATAGAGGTGTTAATGTCTGAGGACGAAGAGCGTGTGGTGCAGTAGCCATCACAGTGGATCGTGAGATGTTTGACGAATGTGTTAGAATGATGCGAACTTTGACAAATGAAGTCACAACGATCAAAGAAAGCCAGAGGCATGGTTGTATTCCTAAAGCACTTGACCACAGCGATGAGGAATTCGAAGAGGTGGAAGCTTGGGAAGAAACCGTAGAGGAACGGGAGGAAAAACAGATCAAACTCTTGATGGATAGGAGAGGTCGGGTGAAGATAGACATGTGTACATACTCAGCAAGCCTGGACCTAGAAGATTTGATCGACTAGTTCAGAGAGATAGAGAAATACTTCGACATAGAGCAGATCGAGGATCCTAAACGGGTTAAGACTACATGTCTGAGGTTGAAAGGTGATGCCTCGTTGTGGTGGGACAATGTACAGGCTTACAGACTCAAGAAAGGCAAGGAGAAAATCAAGTCTTGGGATAGAATGGTTGCCAAGTTGAAGGGAAAGTTCTTGCCAAATGACTATGTGATTTCCTTATTCAGGAAGTTACAGAACTTTCGATAGAAAAAAATGACCGTGAAGGAGTACACGGAGGACTTCTACCAATTGTCGATTCGATTAGGACAAATTGATGAAGGAGAAGAAGCTGTTGCTAGGTATGTGAACGGCTTAAAATATGCTATTCAGGATGAATTCAGCATGTCAAGATTCAGAGTAGTCAGCGAAGCCTACTAGTTATCTCTAAAGGCAGAAGAGAAACTGCTAAGAAAATCTGCAATGACCAGGGGAAGGATGACTGGTTGGGGTGCGAAAACTATCTCCACGAAAGGCCAAAGTAGTGGGTATAGGAAGGAAAGTGTCGAAGATAGCTGACACGTGGAAGGGACATCGACATGGGAGAAAGCGCAAGAAAACCGACACGATGGTCATGACAATCGCGGTCAAGGTGCATATAGTCGAAGTGGTCCATCCGACAAGAAAGGAGCTAATAGACCAGCCATAATCTGTTACAAGTTTCGAGGAAGGGGACACAAGGCATATGAGTGCCCAGTAGACGAGAGGGGAGAATCGACATCCAACAGCTATGGAGGTCAAAAGAAGAAGAACTGAAATCTAACGGTTCAAAGAGCATTGATCCAGGAAGATCAACGGGACTCAATGGAGCTAGCACAATGGAAGGCGATCTTTTGAATAAGTGTGGATCGGAGAATGGCGTTGCAAAACCATAGTTGATGGTGGAAGCACGGAGAATCTTGTGTCGACATAATTCATCGACAAGATCGGGTTGAAGTGTCGAGAACACCCAGACCCCTACAAGATCTCATGGTTTCAAAAGGGACACCATGTCAAGGTGACCAGACAGTGCCTGATCAACTTTCGAGTTGAAGGATTAGAGGACAGCGTACTGTGCGATGTAGTTCCCATGGATGCATGCCACTTTTGTTAGGAAGACCATGGGAATATGATTGGAAAATGATCTATAATGGTCTAGCCAACACAGTAATAGTGTGGAAGAATGGAGTGAAGAGGACTCTTAAGTCGAGGCGAGGAGAGCAAGCCGACAGTAAGCACGGCAAGAGCAATCTTTGGGAGAAGCAAGTGTTCATGAGCACCACGAAGGAATTCCTCGCAGAAGAAGAGAGACAGTTGGGATGTTTTGCGATCATTCCGAAAGGACCATATGTCGAAAGGGAGACCAGAGAGGAGAATATTTCGGTCGAGATTGAGGAGTTGCTTGAAGAGTTTAGTGACATAATGGCTGATGAGAAATCGACGGGATTGCTGCCGAAAAGGAGCATATCCCATCAGATCAACTTGATTCCAGGGTCGAGTCTTCCAAACAAAGAACCATATAGGATGAGTTCAACAGAGGGATAGGAACTCAACCGACAGGTCTAAGAGTTGATGGACAGAGGATTAATCAGAGAAAGTTTGAGCCCATGTGCAGTACCAGCGGTATTGACACCAAAGAAGGGTGGAGAATGGAGAATGTCTACCGACTCCATAGCCATCAACAGGATCATGATAAAGTATCGGTTTCCATTACCAAGAATGGATGACTTGATGGAATTCCTGAGTGGAACGACATACTTCACGAAGATAGACCTGAAGAGTGGTTATCACTAGATTAGGGTCAGAGAAGGAGATGAATGGAAGCCATCATTCAAGACAAAAGAAGGGTTATACGAGTGGTTAGTCATGCCATTTGGGTTGACTAATGCACCCTACACATTCATGAGATTGATGAATGAGGTGTTAAATCCATTTTTGGGAAATTTTTTCGTAGTCAATTTAGATGACATTCTGATTTTTAGTCGAACCAAGGTGGAGCACTTGGAGCACGTTCAACAAGTGTTGCAGAAATTGCAAGAAGAAAAGCTGATGGTGAACCTGCAAAAGTGTTTCTTCATGAAGAAGGAATTGGTGTACTTGGGGTTTGTAATCTTGAGTAAAGAGTTCGTGATGGACCGAGAGAAGGTGAAAGCAATAGTAGATTGGCTAGAACCGACAAGTACGACTGGAGTGAGAAGTTTCCATGGACTTGCTAGTTTCTACCGGAAGTTCATTCGGGGATTCAATCTAATTTGTACACCATTGATAGAACGCATGAGAAAGGGTGAGTTCAAGTGGATGGACTAATCCCAGAGAGATTTCGACGAGTTGAAGGAAAAAGTCACTGAGAGCCTAGTCTTGGAACTCCTAGACTTTGACAAAGTTTTCCAGGTCGATTCTGATGCGAGTGGAACGGAAATTGGAGTAGTGTTGAGCTAGGAGGGCTGACCAATTGCATTCTTTAGTGAAAAGCTGAATGGAGCAAAGAAAAAGTATTCGGTATACAACTATGAATTTTATGCTATCATTCAAGCACTGAAGAAGTGGAGGCATTATTTGTTGCCCTAGGAATCTGTGTTATACATATATCACCAAGCACTGAGGTATTTGAACACTCAGTCGAAATTGGATCAGCGACACATGAAGTGGGTGGAGGTATACATTCATGTTGCGACATATGTCGGGAAAGTTGAATAAAGTTGCCGACGCATTGAGAAGGAGAGTTGCACTATTGAACATGAAGACAGTTTAGGCAATAGGGATAGAGTCAATAAAGAGGGAGTATGAGACTGATGAGGATTTTGCGAAAGCATGGAAGGCTTGTCATGAACCTTGGAGTATCGACAGGACTCCATATTTGAGTTACTTCATTCAAGAAGACTATCTATTCAGGGGAAGTCAGTTGTGCATTCCCTAAGGATCAGTAAGAGAGAACCTAATACGAGAATTTCATAATGGCGGGTTAGTAGGGCATTTTGGCATCGATAAGACCAAAGCATTGGTTGACGAGAAGTATTTCTGGCCAAGGATGTCGAGAGATGTCGGAAAGTGGGTTCGACAATGTCAAGTTTGCCAGTTGGCAAAGGGAAGGAGTCAGAACACAGGGTTGTATAAACCATTGTCGGTACCAGATAACCCTTGGGAGCATCTTAGCATGGATTTTGTGTTAGGATTACTGAAGACCCAGCAAGGAAGCGACTCAATATTTGTTGTAGTCGACAAGTTTTCGAAGATGGTACATTTCATACCATGTAAGAAGATGACTGACGCCACAGGGATTGATATACTATTCTTCAAGGAGATAGTCAGATTGCATGGGTTGCCAAAGAGTATCACATCGGATCGGGATACCAAATTTATGGGGCATTTTTGGAGAAACCTATGGAAGAAACTGGACACAAAGTTGTAGTTTAGCTCGGCATACCATCCGTAGACAAATGGACAGACCGAGGTGTTAAACAAAAGTTTGGGAAACCTTCTCAGATGTCTAGCAGCCGACAGACCCAAGCAGTGGGAAAATGTGTTGGCATAGGCGGAGTTTGCATATAACAATTATGTGAATCGGTCGACGGGATTGAGCCCATTCCAGATTGTTTAGGGGAGAATCCCACATGGAGTGGTGGATTTAGTCGAGTTACCGACATAAACTAGGAAGAGCGCGGATGCAAAATCATTCACAGAACATATGCACGAAGTTCATGAAAATGTGTGAAAGCGCATAGAAAAGAGTAACGTAGCATACGAGTTGAGGGACGGCAGGAAAAAGAGGCTACAATTGTTCCAAGAAGGGGACTTAGTCTATGCATATCTATGGAAGGAGAGATTTCTAACAGATACATACAACAAGTTGAAGCTGAAGAAGATAGGACCATGCAAAATTCTAAAGAAGATTTCAGACAACGCTTATGTGTTGGAATTGCCGAAAGACTTGAACATTTCCGTAATGTTCAATTTTTTAGATCTATATAAGTTTGAAGAGGGGTCAAGTAGCGGAAGCAAAGAAGTGATGAGCATCGACTAGATAAACCAAATTCCAAATCGACACAAAGAAGAGATCGCAGAAGTAATCAAAGAATGCGTGGTTGGGCGAATGTGTAGCGCACGGAAGAAGGAATACTTAGTCCGATGGAAATATGATGAGTTGCAGGAGGCGACATGGATTTCCGAAGAAGAGTTCAGGAGATTGATGGAGCAGTCGAATTCTTTTTCACCTAGGCAGTCTGATGCAAGAGCATCGAGGCATAGGCAGATCAGTCAAGGTTGATCAACGGGAGGGAGCCGGCCAACGGGAGTGCCAATGACCACTGGTGCGGAGAGCAGGTTGACTGGTCGAAGTCAACAAGTCGAGTAGAAGCAGTCAGAATGTGACTGACTGGAGAAACGCAGTGGATGTTGTGTTAGGTCGAAAATTGGCAAGTAATTGTCAATAGACGACAAGTGGAGTAATACATTGGGTAGTCAAACTACGACACGACAGGTTTAACGGAGCCAAGTGTGGAGGAAGGGGAGGACTGGAAAACTGGAGAAGATGAGAGGTAAGCCGACAAGAAGGTCGAGATGTGACCGACTACTGTAGCACGGTTGGAAGGACAAAAATTCAAGGGACTGTACCTGGTAGTTGTTCAGGGTTGTTGAGGAAGTTATTACAGTTATTGCGAGTAGGTGAAAGACATGACAGGTGACGTCATGGACAGAGACTATGTAGCACTAGAGGGAGCTGACAGTTGCAGGTCTGCAGGATTTGGAAGGATCGACGGATGGGAGGATGCATGTCTCGGGGATTGCAGTAATCTCGGGAACAACAGTAGTAGGGTAGAAGGCGAAGGAGACGAAATCAGAGAAGGGATCTTCAGTCTTTGATCAGGAGTATCAGAGAGCAGAGCCGAGAGGGGTTGTGAAGAGTCACATAGGCCGAAGAGCAGAGAGTTGAGATTGAGCCATAGCTTAGAGTTCCAAGCTGGACCAGGTGAGGGTGAGGTCGACACAGAGGGAGAACAAACCACAGTTACTTCTAAGTTGTAACGGCTAAGGCCGATTGTATTTAGTTATTTGTTTATAGTTATTCCACATTGTAACTGAATTCAGAGAAGTAATATAAAGCCACCTCTAGTATCCTTCTTTACACCTAGTTCGTGTAAGCATTGTGGTTGTGTTGTGTGTATTGTTAAACAAGAAAGTATTCCAGTAAGGTGACTTGCATCCACAATCCAAAAATTGAGAAGGTTTAATGGTTAGAAATTATAGTAAATGTTTGTGAGTTGTACCAACAATGGGTATTGTTTGCATGAAAATATATTCAAGGATTATGTGTAAGTGCCCTTTAGTTGAATTGTACTCTCTATCTCCTATGTTATATTCCATGTAGCACCAAGTGCCAATATTTTTATTAAATGGAATGAGGAGACACAAAAAAATTTGGTCCTAACTTTGATATGTTCAATAACAAAACTAATTGATTATTGTTGAATGAAACATTTTTTCAATACATTCTTATTTGATAATATTTTTATATAATTGTAATGAAATACAATGTAATTGATGATGTAATACAATGAATGGATTGGAATGTATATAATTTTGCATTTGAAATCAAAATTTAAAATTAGAATACATTGTACAATTTAAAATTTAAAATTTAAAATTTTACATTGTATAGATGTATTTTAAATTCTCAATTAGATTACAATTGTATTTGAAATCAAAATTTAAACTTAGAATTTACATTACAATTTTACAATTACATTATATTGCCTAGCATTACAATTCAATTACGTTCATGTGTATTCACATTGGAGCACCATGACCCAATTTTCACAAAAGCCTCCCATATAGTATTTTTATTCTTGGCATTAAACCATCTACAAAAATACATTTATAAAACAACCTCCACAAAAATCTCCAAAAAAATATTACACAATACAACATGAAAACTATGTCAATGATGGAAGTGGCATACATGTAACTCATTCATCTGGCCAATGGGTTATAGGAATGCAAGTCTCCATAATATGATCATGGTCAGCTTCTATCATCTTCCATCTCTTTGGCTCACCTCTCTTCACCTTGATTTCTGTTAGATGTATTCGAGCTGCCACCACCAAATGACTATATTGACATGATATATATTCAGGCATAAAATATTTGTAAATAATATGTGCACCCTATTTTTTCACTCTTTCAAAAAAGTGTCCCATTAGAGTCGTGTCTCTAGTTTGGTATGTGAATTCTCCATCTCGGTATGGTCTGTAACCTACCTAGTACTTGAAAATGATTTTTGTTTTGGAAAAACATTATTATAATTTTTTGTATTAAATGACCTAGGGTGGTCATGGGTGACTGTAATTGAATAATAATATTATTTAATAAATAAAAATGGGAGACACTCACCTAAGGAGGAAGTTGAAGAGTGTTCACTAACCCACTAGGAGGAATGGAATTTGGTGTAGGAGGCAATGGACAAGTGGCAGTATTTGAAATAAATTCCTAGCTGTTTCCATGAGGAAACTACCCTAAAATTTTGGTCATAACTCCCCAGGGTGGTGGAAGATGAATTGCTGGCTCATTATTTTGAAACTGACCACTAAAGACCTAGGCACTCATTAAAAGAGAAAATCGAACTTGAGGAGGGGGCTCGAATTTCCCAGAGAGGAACTATTTTGACCCTGTGGTATTAGAACTAAGCCCACATGAGGTTCACTTAGGGTTGGATAGATAAGGAATTGTAGGAGTAAGCCTGCTGGATTTTACTACAGAGCACATAATAGAAGTATTGCAGCAAGTCTGTTTGATTGCTGAGGTTCAGATATTGTCGGGGTTCTACCTAGATTCTTCTTCCTGGTGGTTTAGTGAACAGGATTGGGGGTCCTGGAGAGAAAGTAAGCTTGGCTTCTCTACTGGAGAAGGTTGGGAGGAACAATACTCCCTGGGTGTTTTTCCACCCTATCAATTGATAGGTTTAACTTAACTTATGCATATTATTAATTTTATATGACTGTTTATGAATGAAAGTATTGGAATAGAATAATTATCTGTATTTGAATTAGTATTTAAATTCGTTTACAATATCTACCTGTATTTTTCCTGCCATCCATAAGATGGTGTACTCCAGTACAGGTATACTCTTATAGAGTTAAGAGTTAGAAGTAATCATATCTTTTATAGTGAGAAATATTTTGCATGCATGGTAAGTTTAGATAAATTCTAAGAGGTGTTTGAGAAATCAACTCTGCTATAGAAATAGATGCATCTTTTATTACATTCAAGCAAGCTTTCCCTTTTATGTATAAATTCCTACATGCATGTGAGTTTCCTATTTCGTTGTATATTAAAACCAGTTTCATTTATAATTTTGAAACAAAAACATGGATGCATGCACATGAGAAATGCAGGGTTCGTGCTTTCAATAGCTACTCAAATATTCTTATAAATACAGAGAGATTTAGGGAACATTAATAAAATATGGATTGGGTAGTTTATTTACCATTTAATTCGTATAACATAAATCCAGCAGTTGTTACAGAAACTTAGAGTGTGTTGCAGGATCAAGACTTTAAACACAGAGACAAGCTTGCGTTACCAAAACCCCTTTTCTTGAAGCTCTCAATTTTGACTATACTTTTCATTAAATCACTTATGAATATTTAATTTAGGGTTTTTTCTTCTTATGGTTGTTTTAAAAGTTCAAACCTTAATCCCTAAGTCTTACTCCTCTGCGAGCAGGCACTAGTTTTTATTGCACTGAAACCCTAACCCATCTTTAGGGTTTACTAATGTGCAACCAAGCATTGTTGTTTACTTTTGCTTTCGTTTCTAGAGACCCTAGACTCCTTGCAAAAAGCACAGGTGTTATGAAAAAATTATCCTTGGCCGAACCCTAGTTAGTAAAACCCTAACTAGTGAGGACCTAGCTTACGGCCTTATCAAATCTTTAAGACGATAAGTTCATTATGAAGAACTGAGTAAGGATTGAAGACAAAACATGTACTTTGCTTGCAGAGATTTAATTAAATACAAAGTAACAAAACCCTCTGCATCCCTTGTAAAAACTTTACGTTTCACAACCACTGTATTATGGGCTCTACACACAGTTTTATAATTTATGAAAACAAGTGTAAATCATACAACATTAATGACGAGTCTTGCGGCTAAGTAAAGGTAAGCAAATAGCGAAGAATATCGATGATCTCACTCTCATTTCCAAAGTACAACACTTAGGTTTTGGTATGCACAGAACTGAAAGGACCAATTTTATGAAACCCCTTATCTCTTAGTTCGATATTGCAAATATTGCAGGAACACTGCATAAAAAGAAAACACTTTGGTCCCTTTATCCCAAATGTAATATCCCGAATTTTGGACTGACTATTTTCTGATGTTATATTGGGCCACGACCCCAACACATATGATTTATTTTGATTATTGGGCATAAGACCTAATGCACATGATTTATCGTTTATAGACTGACATATTGGGCATAGACCCTGACTGATTTCATTATTTGATTATATACTGGGAAAGGAATCCCTAATGTTGTGATTCATGTTTCTTATCATATGTGTGGGTACAAAACCCTAATATACTGAGACGATCTTTTTATTACATACTGTGCAGTGATGTGATTGACATGATTGACTTATATGGTGTGTTGAGCATGGACTCAGGAACACACGGATGACCTACATACTAGGAAAAGCCCTGCTGTACCTAGAGGAAATATTATGTACTGGGAGTAAGCCCCGATGTACATTGAGTGTTGGGCATAATCCCTAGAGCACGCCAAGCTTGATAAATAAATTTTGGATCCGAGGCCACTTAAATATTCTAGATGTGCCTCACAACCACATTCTAGAACTAGTGTTGAGCATGAGGCTCTAGAATTGCACTAGCGTAACGACCATGTGAGAGTGTTGAGTTAAAGGCTCTTAAGAGCACTCGGGGTTACTAGATCTCAAAGGTGTTGAGTCAAAAGACTCTGAATAGTACTTCTATCTTCCATCACAATTATTCAAATTGGCTAAATGAACCTTCTTCTATATATCATCAAGTATTGCGTGAAATACCATGTTAAACGAAGAAATCCAAGATGCAAGAGAGAGACTCAAAGTGCCTATCCAAGCTTACCAAAAGACCCTCCAAAGACTTGGACCTTTTCCTTAATGTTAAAAGAAGTATCATGTGGAGATGCATAATTAAATAAAAGATAATTACCATAACTTAAAGTATGGATTGACTAAGAGTAGTCTTATATGATTAACATGCATAAAGGTCTCAAGGCTGCATATTATTATTAAAATATTTAATAATAATGATGTTAGTATTTACTTATAAAATATAATTATTGAATATAGTTTATGCATAGTTGGATGCAACATAATTAAATATTATTAATAATGTTATTAATATTAAAGTAGGAAATGTAAGTAGTATTATTATTATGAAAAGGTTTATTTAAAATCACTTCTATTTAAAACAAATAAAAAGTCCTAGTTCAACAAGGACGAGATATTTTAGTGATAATATATTTTAAATATTAATTATTTAATTTAAAGAAACCAATTAAATATTCAACAGTCATAAATCAAGACTCCCCTACAAAAAGAGGGCAGATCCCAAGAATGGGGGATCGAATTTTTCATTATCATTCTCTTATGGTAATCAAAGAGAACTTTTTGCTCCAAGAGCTAAAACAGTCCCACCTAAATTTTCTAGATCTGAATCAGCAGTGAACCTAGGGCCTCTATCTCTTATTGCATGTTGGAACCAGCTCAGGGGGATCCAGTTAGAACCAGGAACGGTCTAAGGGTCATGGTTGGGAGGAATATGGTAGTCCCAAAGTTATCTAGTTAAAAGATCACTCTATAGGTTGGTTAGATCCATAAAATTTCTGCATTAATTATTGTTTGAGAGTACAGGCCTTGCACAGGAGACTCAAGCTTCCATACAACCAGGTACGAAACTACAATTTTCTCATTACAAATTATTATTTAACTAAGATTTATCAACTAGGATTTATATTTCATCATTGTCTTCCCCTAAACCTTTTTAGTATAAAATTTCTCATAGAGAAAGGGCCTTCAGGCATGGGCTCTCGGGTTGTGTTCTTTTATTTACAATAGCAAAACCCTTTGAACTTGAAATCTACTAAATCAGGAAATTTCGATCGAAAACACCAATCGACGGTCTAGCAGGTCTAGCCAGCTAGCCTGTGCTAGATGTCATTAACAACAGAAACATAGGAACCTAAGTCATTATCGTTGACTACTCTTAAATCCCGATAGCAGGTTTCATTGTTTCGTTTTCCAAGTACTCCTTACGTTAGGTTTATAATCTTTCTAGAATTTACGTCCTGGGAATTATTCCTCTTTCCCATGTTTCCAAATATAAAGACTAGAGTCAACATAGGCAGAGACCATGTATCGAAACCCTCAGCAAGATTTCTAAACATCAAGGAAAATCGTAAGGCTTAGACTGCCACAATATCTACTTCTGCCCAGCCATTCATTTAAACATTTTATCACAAGCTACACTACAGTATCATCGTAATACCTACCATCCCTTCAAACCCAAAACTACAAACATTAAACATGCAAACGCAGACATAAATAATGGTTTTTTGAAACAGAAATTGAAACGTAAAGCAAATCAAAATACAGGATAAGTGACCACGATTTTCTCGTTGATTCATTTCCAATTCAGGTCTGATTTTCTTTATTCAACCAACAGTCAACCCTTTATCTACCACAACGAAAACGCAATAGGTATACAAGGATTTCGATTTCATAAACCATAGATTCAGACTTTTTCCTAACACATCATACGTTTAAAATATTTTATAGCAAAAACCCTGATGGGATTTCTCCCATCTCAAAGAACGAATCCCACAGGCAAAATGGCTCATCACTTATCATCAAATACATATATATATATATACTAACCCTATTTATCAAATCAAAAGCAAAAGTGAAATCCAAACCCCAACTACTACCCAGTAACGTTAGCTATTTCCATACATTCAAATCTGTAGGCATAGGTTGAGATATCCAATCTCGGGGACAGCTTAAATACCCTAAATATTTAAAACAACTAGACATTTGAGAAAGGAACCACCGATGTCAACAAATATAGGAGTCCCATTTAAAATTACCAAACCAATGTTCGGATATCCACATCATCTTTTTCAGGATCTTGCATGCAATTAGGGTTTGCATGCACTTTGCATGCATCCCAGTCACCAGGTTGATGCCTCCAGCACCTTAGCCACCTTTTTCTAGCACCCGGGAGCCACTTATTTCAGAGTTTCAGCCCTCCTAGCCTGAAAGGCACCCACTTCTCACCTACTGCCAGAGAAGGGCGCACTTGTTCACCTACCACTGCAGTTCCACTTCAGTTACACTCAGTTAACTCTGGTTCTCCCTGATTTGAGGCTAGTTTCACTCCTGATTGACTGTTTCACTTCCATTCGACCTCCAGATTGACTAGATGACTTGTTCTGACTTCAGTTAGTCTCCCATGCGCCCCCCACTGATCCTCCTTCCCTTAATCAGTGCTACACACTTCAGTTACACTTGCTACACTCAGTTAGACTTAGATTTACACCTGGATGACTGGTTCTTGTGCATTGATGACCACTACTGATTGATGATGAGGACTCCTAGTTGGAGTCAAGCTACTCCATTCAGTGATTCGAATGACCTCCTTAGGAAATTCGAATTGCTCAGTCATTGTGACAGTTTGTATTGTAATTCATTCACCCTTTCTGGGATATTGAGCACTACTGCATGTTTTGCACAGTTTTGCACCATATTTTCTATATTCATCTGTTGTGATTGATTTACTTGTTCATTAGATCTGCTGTGACTAATTTTACATGGTATCAGAGCCATTGCAGGGACAAGATCTCCTTTCTACAGGTGTTTTTACAAGAATATTTGACTGAATTGCTCAAATTGCAAAAAGTTTTGGCATGAGATATCTCAAGGGCATTCGCTCCTGTGCATGCAAAGCTTAAAATTACTTCCAATACCACTCCAGAAGCTTGAGTTACCACATAATTCCTGGATATGATACATTGGACCCATTCAACATTGTTTGATCTCCAATCCCAGGTGTCATGCAACTCTAAAAGGGTGGATTGTTCGACCTTACTGTTCTTGGTTTATTGTGATTTGCAGGTTTATTGTCTCCATCAATTGCATTCGCTACATTGTGCATGCAGGCTCCTCTACAGCAATTGCATTCGCTACACTGTGCATGCAAGCTCCTTCTACATCAGTTTGACTCGCTCCTATCAATGGAATACTCTTCTTCAAAGCCCATCCTCACCCCATTCAATTATTTTGATTGGAAAGATGATATGGAGATCATATTACGTTCAAAAGGTTACTACCAAGTCACTCTTGGTCTTGAATTGGAGCCAAACAATGTGTCAGATCGAACCAAACACTACAACAAGCTTGATGAAGCTTATGGTCTTCTTTGTCTCTCCATCTCCAAAGATCTTCACTTCCATCTCAGCGGATTGAAGACCCCAAAAGCTATATGGGAGCAACTTGAAACACTATTTGGCAAGCAGGACGAGCTTAGGGCTTTTCAATTAGAGAATGATTTGATTGGCCTTAGTCCTGAGAATTTCGAGACCATTAATGAATTCTTCACAAAATTCAAGAACTTGAACATGCAGTTGAAGAATAGTGGATTTATCAAAGAGGATAAACAATTGATCCTCTCCATTTTCAGCAAGCTTGGTAAAGATTATTCGGTATTTGTCTCTACTTTCAATTCCGGTCAGCTAACTACCCCGAATTGGAAGATGCCTACCTTGAATGCCTTCATTGAGTCCGTCACAAAAGAGCATGACAAGTTGGTTCAAATGGGGTCCATAAGCTCCAAAGATTCAGCCTTATATGTTCAAGGACCCAAGATCACGAATGGTAAAGGAAATCCGAAGAAGGAGAATCCCAAATTCGAGCCTAACAAACAAAAGGAGAAAGGCAAACAAATGGATGCACCATCCAGTTCGAAATCCAAGGAAAAGGGCAAAGAAGGTAACCAAAAATCTAAATGTACTTATTGTAACCGTGGCTTTCATCCCGAAAGTTCATGTATGAAGAAGACTATAGATCAAATGGCCCTCCTTTTGGAAAAGAACAACATAACCCTTCCTGACGGTGCAAGGAAGAAGGATAGGAATGATGATCATGAAAGAGGACAAGCACTCATGGCAACTGTTTCGAAGCCCACTACTCTCTTGATAGATTCGGGTGCATCGAATCATATGGCTGCAAATATTGATTCCTTTTCTTCATTCGATCCAAACAGCTCCATCCCCATCCATTTGGGAGATGACTCAAAAATTTCTTCAAAGGGCAAAGGTACGATTCATGTAGATCATGGAAGCTTTCAAAATGTTCTCTATGTGCCTTCCTTGGCTTAAAATCTTCTTTCTGTGTATCAAATGACACACACTGGTGAACCGAAGCAAGTTACATTCATCCCTAATACAGTTGAAATTTCTGATATCAAAAGTGGAAGACTCGTTGCAGTTGGAAAGGCAAACCACACTGCAAAATGCTATGAGTTTTCGCACTTTATTCCGCTTGCAAAGCCCACTGCTCTTCGCACACATGGTAATGAGGTTAGTAGGATTTGGCATGAAAGATTTGGACATCTAAATTATAAATATTTGCTGCTGCTATCAAATAAATCCATGGTATATGGGCTTCCACAACTCTGTTCTTCGAAGGGAATATGCACTGGTTGCATCATTAGGAAGCACCCCGAGCACAGATTCGACCGCGGAAAAGCTAGCAGAGCTTCTACAATATTGGGATTGATCCATTCCGATATCAGTGGTCCGCTTCCCCATATTTCATTAAATGGTTCAAGGTATGTTTTGACATTTATCGACGATTTTTCCCACTTTACATGGGTATTTTTTCTCAAAAACAAGTCAGAAGTGCTTGGAAAATTCAAGGATTTTAAGGCTTCTGTTGAGACCGCCACTGAGAGCAAGATCAAAGCTCTTAGATCTGATAATGGTGGAGAATATATTAAATCCGATTTGCTGCAACTTTGTGCCCAAAGCGGAATTCAGATCCAACATACAGTTCCCTACACACCCCAGCAGAATGGTGTAGCGGAAAGGAAAAATCGGTCACTGAAAGAGATGGCTACATGCATGATTGAATCAAAAGGTTTGGCTGCAAATATTTGGGCTTAAGAAATCAATGTTGCTGCATATATATAGAACCGTGTTCCACATTCATCTGTGCAAGGTATGACTCCTTTCGAAGCATTCTTTGGTCACAAACCGGATGTGTCAAATTTGAGAGTTTTTGGCTCTACTGCATGGGCTAGAGTTCCTTCTGAGAAGAGACGAGCTTTGGATCCACAAAGTACCGAGTGCATAATGATAGGATATGGGGAAGAATCAAAAGCATATAAACTCAAGGATATCATATCTAAAAATATATTCATAGAGCGCAGTGTGCAATTTGAAGAACCGCTTCAAGAATTGCAACTAGTCGAGGAGAAGACTGCCGATTCACCGCCTTCACCAGAAGAAGATCCGTGCAGCGATAATGAAGGTATGACTTCTGATATTTCTGATATTGTAGCAGAATATGATGATCATGACATATCAGGTTCGGAATCCGACCATTATGATCCTCCTCAGTTACCAAAGTGGGCCCAAAACACTCTTCAATCTGCTGGTTCGAATCTTGGAAATCCTGCTGATCTGAGATGAACAAGAGGAGACTTTCAAAGAGAAGGTATGGCTCTTTCTATTTCTGATCCATTTCTTCCTGAGATTTGTTATTTGATGGCTGGTTCAGATCCTACATCATACTATTCTTCTCATCGAGATCCGAGATGGAAAAGTGCCATGGATGAAGAGTACAGTTCTCTTCAAAAGAACAACACATGGGAGCTAGTTTCTCTTCCACCTGGAAGAAAATTAGTGAAGTGTAAATGGGTCTACCATACTAAAGTTGCTGCTGATGGCACTATCAGCAAATACAAAGCAAGGTTGGTGGCAAAAGGTTTCTCCCAAGTCCAAGGAGTGGACTACACTGAGACTTTTGCACCGGTTGCAAAGATGGATTCCATTCGCCTTGTTTTAGCTATTGCCGCATCCAAGCATTGGGAAGTGCACCACATGGATGTGAAGAGTGCATTTTTACATGGAGACCTTGCTGAAGAGGTATATATGCAGCAGCCAGAGGTTTATACATCAGATCCATCATTGGTTTGCAGATTGAAGAAATCTTTGTACGGGTTAAAACAGGCCCCAAGAGCTTGGTACGCAAAGATGGACTCCTTCCTTCTTTCTTAGAATTTCCAAAGATGCAAATCTGATCCGAATGTGTATCTTCAGTGAGTTAAAGGTAATTTTTTGGTGAGTGTACTTTATGTTGATGATCTTCTCATTACTGGTAGCACTCTTACTTCAATAAACAAGCTAAAAACTGCCTTAAATCTAGCTTTTGACATGAGCGATTTGGGCTTGCTGAGTCACTTTTTGGGCTTGGAGATAGCTCAAAATTTTGATGGGATCACTATATCTCAGCAAAAATATGCTTCCGACCTGTTATTGAAGTTTAATATGGCTGAATGTAAGGCAGCCCCATTCCCATTCCTCTCAGGAATCAGTCTTGAGGAGGGAGATTCTACACCGCTTGCAGATTGCAGTATGTATCAACAGTTGATTGGTTCACTACTTTATTTGACACACTCACGGCCTGATATCTCATATGCCGTGATTGCTATGTCAAGATATATGCAGCAGCCACATGAGCTTCATTGGTGAGCAGCCAAGCAGATCTTGCAGTATGTGCAAGGTACGAGACAGTTTGGCATACATTATGCTGCAGATTCTGAGCTTGATTTCATTGGTTTTACTGATTCAGATTGGGCAGGTGATAGCATTGATCAGAAGTCCTCTTCCGGTTATGTTTTCATGATTGGTCATGGTGCTATTTTCTGGTCCAGCAAAAGGCAAGCAGCCATTGCACTTTCTTCAGCAGAGGCAGATTATCGAGGGGCAGTCAATGCCTGCATTCAGGCAGTTTGGTTGCAAGGTATTCTTTTCGAGTTTTGTTTTGGTGGCACTACTTCAACTGTCCTATTTTGTGACAATCAAAGTGCTATCAAGATCTCCACAGATCCAATTCAACGGCAGAGGACCAAACACATTGAGATTCATATGCATTACATTCGACAGTTGGTTCATGACCGCACCATCATTCTACAATATTGCCCTACTGATGAGCAAATTGCAAACATCTTCACCAAGAGCTTCACTGAGAAGAAGTTCTTCTACCTCCATTCACTGTTGGGGGTGAGTTCCATCATGGTGGAGACAGATTGATTCATTATTATGCTTTAGCTTGAGGGGGGGCTTTCTTCTCACTGGGTTTTTCCTCTTTCCTCACTTAGTTTATTTTCAGAATTTTTGGATTATTGTATTTGGGGTGACCTTTGGTATTAGTTACCAGGGCCCCACATTATTTTTTGCACATCATAGTCTAGATTGAGGGGGGGTGTTCGGATATCCACATCATCTTTTTCAGGATCTTGCATGCAATTAGGGTTTGCATGCAAATTCTAGGGTTTGCATGCACTTTGCATGCATCCCAGTCACTAGGTTGATGCCTCCAGCACCTTAGCCACCTTTTTCTAGCACCCGGGAGCCACTTATTTCAGAGTTTCAGCCCTCCTAGCCTGAAAGGCGCCCACTTCTCACCTACTACCAGAGAAGGGCACACTTGTTCACCTACCACTGCAGTTCCACTTCAATTACACTCAGTTAGCTCCGATTCTCCCTGATTTGAGGCTAGTTTCACTCCTGACTGACTGTTTCACTTTCGTTGGACCTCCAGATTGACTAGATGACTTGTTCTGACTTCAGTTAGCCTCCCATGCGCCCCCCACTGAGCCTCCTTCCCTTAATCAGTGCTACACACTTCAGTTACACTTGTTACACTCAGTTAGACTCAGATCGACACCTGGATGACTGGTTCTTGTGCATTGATGACCACTACTGATTGATGATGAGGACTCCTAGTTGGAGTCAAGCTACTCCATTCAGTGATTCGAATGACCTCCTTAGGCAATTTGAATTGCTCAGTCATTGTGACAGTTTGTATTGTAATTCATTCACCCTTTCTGGGATATTGAGCACTGCTGCATGTTTTGCACAATTTTGCACCATATTTTCTATATTCATCTATCGTGATTGATTTACTTGTTCATTAGATCTGTTGTGACTAATTTTACAACCAAATACTTTAGGTTAGAGTGATGATAGTAAATACAGAGAGCAAACCAACATTTCTACTCCTACCCCACAAGAAAACGCAAAAGCTAGACAAATTATGAATATAATATAGAAATATCCAGAAGTCCAAACATCTCTTAATAAATGTTCAGGGTTCATTCAGAAATACGCAGACCTGTACCTCGGTTCAAAATTCAAGTTTTATATTATAGGCATTACATCCCCTTTACAATAGCATAAAATTCTTCATAGAGTCGAATGGCCAAAACATTATACTAAAACCATAAAAACCTCCAGGGTTATGTCATCCCCATTATAACAATAGATACATTTAAACTCATGGTCCAGCCAAGGTGACCTCAAGACTTCAAAGTAAACTAGTATTCCAAAGGGCTCTACAAAGTCTCCCATAACCAATATACAATACATCCGTCATAGATGCGAGAGGAAACGACAACGTTGGTGAAAATATGGACTTACCACTTCCATTTTCCCATGTCATCGAAGGCTTGGTCACTTGCAGCAACCCTTGCAGAGGAGTTCGCAACCTATCACCTGCTATTTCAATAGAGGACACAAGTTAAACCCTGATATATTTATCAATCAATGGGTAAACACATAAGTAAGAGAAAAGCATTTACAAGTGAAAGAAGGACAATTACCTGGACTAGGAACTGTATTATTCCACCCCCTCAGGTGAGCAAACACCAGGTGCACTGACCATGAGCGTAGCCTAGGTCAGGGCGAAACCACTCCAAAACGCAACAAGGGACTGATCCAAGTCGAAATAACAGACGCATAGCACATTTACAAGTGAAAAACCCCAATATAGAAACCCTCACTGCCAACTAGTTTCATAGCATGTTGATACCATAGGGTGTAGTTAATACTCCACCAAATTTTCATTTAATGAAGTATTGTTTTACCATCCAAGGGCTATAGTAGGGGTCGTATAAACATCAATGTTTAATGGTATGAACATATTTCTGTATCCCAAGGTTTCGTACCCTAGCCATTCCACTTTGGTTATATAACATACTAACATATGGTGGTAGAGTTAATAAGGGAGAGTTTCCTCATAGTAGCACATGCATATAAACATGAAACAATACTTTAACTAATTGCTAAGTAAGACCAGAACTCCCAAGACTACCCTTACCTCTTGGAAGCTCTGCTGGGGGTACATATTCCCCTTTCTTTTAACACCAGTGTTCCATCATGGGCCTCAACTTTCATCAATGAGGGTCCATCTCACCTGATGTTACCAATTAGAATTTTATAAACATGCACATGAAACATTACGAAGAGGTGCTATTATAATTACTCTAGCATTGTACCCTTGTGACAGAATTTCATTATCTACCCTACACATTGCTTCCGCAAGAACCAAAAGATTATTAGTTAGTGAGACTCTACTGCCAAAGAACCTTAAAACTCTTAGGTGTCACAAACAAGTACCGACGCATTTTCTCAGTACTGAAGTTAATTTATGAATCATCATCTTTAAATAGTTTTTATTGCAGTAACAGAAAAATTTTAAATTTTTACTATTTTTCTGGACATTACAAGTGGTATCAGAGCCCAGCTACAAAACTAAGTGACCTATGGGCTCATTACAAAAAGAACATCTGTTGCAGGATACCCATTAAACAGAAACATACATTTAGAATTTTTTGTTTTTTATATGAGAAAATAAACTAATAGATTTTCTGTTCTTGATACTTATATAACATTGCAGGTACAGTCATTGTCTGAAAATGAATGCAGAACATGGCAGCAACATACATGGAAATCTAAGCTCTCCA
This sequence comes from Larix kaempferi, assembly GCA_027924585.1. Taxonomy (NCBI): domain Eukaryota; kingdom Viridiplantae; phylum Streptophyta; class Pinopsida; order Pinales; family Pinaceae; genus Larix; species Larix kaempferi. Next base: position 14,687,054 of record BSBM01000738.1, read on the forward strand.
CCATGAGAGCAAGAAGTTGTGGTGGAACTAAACTCAGATTTAATGAAATCTATGCAAAATATACAGGCATAATTCCAAAGTTTTAGATATGATAACATGCAGGAAAGAAGAGAGAAGCAAGCTATAAATGAAGCTTTACTTCAAAGCTTGACCGGGGCAAAGCCCCACGGATAGCCCTCACTCTCAATCAACACCTTTAAAAAGGAAAACTGTCACACATAGAAAACTGCCAGTCCTAAGAGAGAAGAACAGGGAGAAAACCTGCCTGAATCGATGGAAGAGGACTATAAGAGCTCTTCCAATGATGATGGCTCACCACCTCCTTGCAAGAAAAGGAGGAAGAGTGACGACAGTTTGCAAAGAGAATTCAAAAAGATAAGAGCCCCAACTTATGACAGAGAGATTAACTCTAGGGAGAAGGCCAAAGAGTGGCTTCTAGGAATGAACAAGTATTTCAAAGTTCTTAACTATTCCAGCGAAATGCAAGCCCGACTAGCCATCTACAACCTGAATGGTAAAGCAGCCAGATGGTGGTGGGACTTGAAACACACCAAGGGACAGGAATTAAGAGACATAACTTGGGATGCTTTCAGCAAAATATTTTAGGACAAATACATGTCTGAAAGATTCTTTGACAAGAAGATCAAAGAATTCCATGAATTAAAAATGGTCTCCCTGATAATGGAAGCTTTCATCAACAGATTTTTAGATCTTATGCATTTTGTCCCTTACATAAAGGATGAAAAAGTCAAGATACAATAGTTCTTGGGAGGTCTACCACCAAAATTTAGAGACAAGATAGAGTTTGACATGCCCAAAACCTTAGATGTGACCTTACATAAGGCAAGACTGTCTTATGAGCACGGGAAGCCAAGGAATGATAACATCAACATAAACAGAGATAGGTTTAGAACCTTTTCAGACAACTGCAGACTGGGTTATAGACCCCCACCTTACCGAAAACAAAACTACATTTTTCCACCCAATAGAAGCTTCAATCGACCTCAAGCATGGCCAAATGCACCCCCACCACCTGTCAACATGCCAAATTTCAACAAAGGGGAAAAAGATATCCCACCAACCGTTTCTTGTTGGAAATGCTAAGGGCCCCACCACTACAGAGACTGCCCCAGCAAAATAGATGGAATTTTACACAATGTCCAAGCAGACCCTACAATAGAAGACATGGAAAAAACACCCAAGATTTATGCCGCTCTTGACGGCCGATAGGCAGATCACTAGGCCACCATGGTTGAAATTGAGGGTAAGATCTCAATCACAACCGTTTCAATTTTAATAGATCCCGATGCATGCCGAATTTATATCTCCCCTAATATAGTGGACACTTGTAAGTTAAATTGAGAGCACCACGAGAAACCATGGCTGGTACAACTAGCCACCGGCACCAAACGAAAGGTCTCTGAGTTAGTTAAAACTTGTGAGATAGATTTGAATAGTTTCCCAAGTAGGTTAGAATTAAACATTCTACCCCTAGGATCGTACGATCTACTTATTGACATGTATTGGTTAGAAGAACACCATGCACTACTTGAATGCTTAAACAATTCCTTACTCTGCAGGGATGACCAAGGGAATCATAAGACGATTTAGGGTATCCCTAAGATAGTGTCTGTAAGACAAATCTCCACCTTACAAGCAAAGAAATGTACCATAAAAGGTTGTGAACTCTTTTTCGTCAATACCCAAAACATAGAAACTAATAGGGAATAGAAGGTCGAAGACGTCCCAGTCCTTGTAGAGTTCAAAGATGTATTTCCCAAGGAAATACCAAGATTACCACCTAAACGAGACTTAGACTTTTCCATTGAATTAACACCCGGGTCAGTACCAGCTTCCAAAGCTCCTTACCGCATGAGCACACCAGAATTGGTGGAGCTCAAACTTCAGTTACAATAACTAATCAACAAAAGGTACATCCGATCGAGTGTGTCCCGTTGGGGAGCACCGATACTCTTTGTCAAAAAAAAAGATGGAATGATGCGGATGTGCATCAACTACCACCAACTCAATAAAATGACCATTAAGAACCGTTATGCACTCCCTAGAATCGATGACTTGTTTGACCAAGTCGGAGGAGCAAAGATCTTCTCAAAGATCGACTTACGATCCGGATACCATCAGGTGAGAATCCGTGATGAGGATATCAACAAAACAGCATTTCGGACCCGTTACGACCACTACAAGTTCATAGTGATGCCCTTTGGGTTAATGAACAGACCAGCCAACTTTACGTGTATGATGAACAACATCTTTAGTAAATACCTCGATAAGTTTGTTCTAGTCTTTATTGACGACATTTTGATCTACTCCAAGAATGAAGTAGAACATGAGGAACACTGTTGGCATATATAACTGAGCTAGAGGTTTCTAGTGTACACCCATGTACTTCACAGTTCAAGGAACCAACAAAACCCCTATTCACCGGCCCTTTCGGCAACAGACTGCGAATAGTCTGAGGTCTCACCCGAGGTGAAGCTGAGGGGGGTGGTTGTAGAATCAGGTTTCCACAACCTAGTGATGCGAGTGTTTACAATGACTAACGGACAGCGTGATAAGGGACTCTTACTGCAGACAATTGACTATGCAAAGTCTCTACTTCGCAGTGGATACTTCGTCAAACTGTGGTGCCGCGCACCTAGCGCATCCAAGGATTGCGCAATGTTAGAATTGCTTCACGTTACGACGATAAGCTATTAACAGCTTACCTCGTAGCACTCAAGATGGGTCAGCGTGTCAACTAGACCGCGTAGCTACTCCAAGACTTGATCAACTCTAATCAATCCTTACTTAACAACCTCAATCCATTCATTAACACTTTGCTACTGTCTTTATGGTGTATATAATTAAACAAAAATAGACAATACTTCGTGTTCCAACACTATGCTCAGATCTAGTGCTAACTATGTGATTATCCACAGATTCATGCATTCAAAGACTTAACATGCATTACTTAACATATTATTCCCATCATTTCCTGCGGCGAATACATATAAAAGCAATCACATAACAGATAACTGCAGCATCAAACATCGATACTAAGCAAATGAACAAATACACCAACACAATCAATCACACTACACAAAATTTAATGTGGTTCACCCCCCGGATGGAGGATACATCCACAAGAAAGGTTGTTAATATTGATCTTTTTGGGAAGGGTACAACCATTCTTAGTCTATGCACTCAGCTGCAGACTCTCTTCTCTCTCAGATAGGTCTCTGCGCACTCAGTTGTAGATCCTTTACAATGGCTTTCAAGCTTAAGATTCTACAATAATCAATACTGACCAAAATGAAGAGTAACCCTTCCATTACAAAATCGTGCCTTATTTATAGATCATGCCCATAGGTCATGTCTTTACAATCTGCAGGCCAAAAACCCTTAGGTTTACAAAAATGGTTACAGTTTCTAGCTCATCGAGCTAACTGGTGCCTGGTAGCGAATCTTCCATCATGGCCTGGCCTTTGCGCATGCCCACATCGCTATCATCCTTCCTGTCACATGCGTTCCAACAGGTCGCTTTCTTCGATCCGTTCTTCCTCTAATGGCCTCGTGCAACTGGTTCAGGTAGTGGTATATTTTTCCTGTGTGGCCAGTCACTTTCTTCCTGATCTGCTCCTGCCCACCGCTTGGCACTTCTGGAGCATCTTTACCAAAAATAGACCACCGACATTCTACCCAGAACACGTGCCATCTTTCCTGTCCAACACTCTGCCCTACAAGATCCCTGTATACTGGACACTTCGCGGCACTGCATCCTCACAGCACCGATCTTTACAGCTCTTCAGACACTACGTTGCGCGCAACTTCGCAACATCCCCAAAACTTATACAAAAAAGTATTTAGGATGAACTGCGCTCAGCTTCGCAGTTCCAAAAATCCTTGTTCAAAATTGCCCCACTTGGGCTAGGCCCAACAGGCCCCTAACACTTACATGTTGCTCACCCCCGAGCCACCTGCAACTTCAACAAGTTGTTGCTCTGGCTGTGGAGATAACTTCGCAGCGAACTCATTGTACATGCCGAACAGCTTGTCGACCACTTGCTTTGTGTCTTGCTCGACTTGTCGGATTGTATCCATTATTTCAAGTGTAATTTCCTCGTGGATCTGGCCTTCCACCTATGCTTGATTCTCGTGCAGCTCTTTTAACTTATCCTTGATCTCTTGTGAGATCGTGCTGTCATCCTCCAACAAAGATTGTGACTTGTCTCCCAGTTCACTTTCTTTTTCCCTCAATGCTTGCACTTCCTTTTTCAGCGCGTTGATTTCTCGGTACTTTGGCATCCTGTCTCTTGGTAAAAGAGCTTTCACTTTTCTATCCAGCTGCTCTAGTGCAGCCTGCTTCTCCTTTACATCAACCTTCACTTCCTGCAATGCTAGGTCTTCTTCAAGGGCAGTGAATGCCGTCAATGTTGCTTCCAACAAACTTTGGCACTTAGACACTTCCACTGCAGTGTTCTCTGCTGCGGTCTTCACCTCCTTTGCTCTCAACTACTGCTCATTTGGTGGGGTTTGTGGGTTAATTTGCTCCTTCAAGGCAACAATATTAGCCTCATGGAGAAGATCCATGTCCTGCATCCCTGTCTTCAAACTTGTAACCAACTCGCCAATTTTAACAATAGTATCCACTAGTTCTACTTGTACTTCGAGCTCCTCTATGTTGTCGGAGAACATAGTGATCATGGATTCGTGTCTTAGCCGACGATCATGTGCTTCTTGCAGCTCCATAGCTCTCCGCAAGCTATCTTCCTCCAACTACCTGTTAGCGGCTTGCAGCTTAGCCTTTCCTTTGAGTGCATCAACGGTTCTTTCATGCATTTCCTCCACACACTGCAGGTGTAAGAAGTGTCGGCCTGGCAGTGGAATTTTTTCTAATTCAAGCTCCACACAATCGACATCCTTCATGTCTAACATCAGTTACTCTGGCATGGGAAAAGTGACAATGCTCGTATACAGATGGACGATACGTGACTTCGCAGGGATGGTCATTGTCAACTATGGCTGCTGCGAAGTCCCTCCTGACTTCCCTTCTGACTTTGAGTCATGCGACAGGGGTAATCTCTTATGCACTTCGTTAATCTTTAGGGTAATCCCCTCCAACGCGACTAGATTCTTCGGCAGAGTATCCTGTATTTCTTTATCTTTTTTCTCCTTGTCAGTCATGAGATCTTCCATCTGTTCCGTGAACTTCACCCCAATCATTTCATAATCATCTTCCTTGAGTATTGTATCTAACTGGCCTTTATCATCTTTCTACTTCTTGCGTGCTCCCTTTTTCTAGTCGGGGCTCTCCGAATCCTTCCTTTTTCCTGTCTCCTTTTCTTCAACTATCAGGCATGGACATGGAATGGGTTCATCCTCCTCAAAATTGCTGGGGACATCGAGAACCTCTACATGGAACTCAGCAGGCCATTCCTTCATTATATTGTCAATGTCCTCGTCTTACATGTTGTAGCTTCCTACGTACCACTCTTCCCTCTTCTGCTACGCTTTTGGTGAAATATGGATACTGTGCATGTCAGCATAAAAATCAATGATGTGAATGTATTTGCTAGTTACCTACTTTTCGATCCTGGGGGTCGCTACAATCGCGTCGTGCAGCTGGCTATACTACTAGTAGAGCACTTCAATTGTCACGTGCTGCCTCTGCAATTCATATTTTCCCAAAGGTTTGAGTAACGGGGCCCCCTGCATTCATTGGGATCAGTGGTTACTCCAACGTAATCCTTTGGCTATTTCCATCCGACAAGAGTGATCAATACTATAACCCAAGTATAGTGAAAATTTCCTCCATTGATCTGCGTGTTGTTGAGTTCCTCCATGAACTCGTTCAACATATATTGCAACCAGTTAAATTGTTCCCCTTCTGCTGCTGCGGTGCCAAGTAGTACTGTGCCCATGCTTACCTCTACAGTTAGGCACTTCTTCAGGACTTTGCCTCCTAGCAGTTGCGTGACGAACTTCATCACCCTATTCTCAATGTCTTATCTCTGAAAACCCCTCTTCCCTTTGACGACAACTTGGGTTTTCTTCATCATGGCTACAGCTTCTCTATCCTTTCTCTTTCCTTGGAAGAATTGTTTGGGATCTTTACCCCTCTTACTCAGCCCTATTATACGGTGGATTAGATCAATGTTTAGGTCCACATTGTGGTCCAACCACAAATAGCCCTAATGAATTCATGCTATCAATGTTCTTACTACCGCGTTCAGTTCCAAGGTTCTGTCAAAATGCGGGAGCCTGAGTAGGTTGAGCAGCCCAGACTAGACTACTCCTGACAGCCAACTTTCGGTGACCAGGTTAAGCTCTCCCTTTGCATCCTTCTTCCAACACATGTACTGGTTAGGCTGGAACTGTGGGAACTTCGGGTCATGGGGATCCTCCTTCTGTATCGCTAGCAGATCATAATCCTCCCACTTGCAATATGGGATTTTGCAGGTAGATTCTTGTCTACCTCCACATGCTTCGATATTGGTGATAATGAGATCTCGTACTTGGCGTTTTTCATCAGCTTAAATATCGGTGCATCTAGTGCACACGGTGAGATGTAGTTCAAAGTCATAGTCAGCGGTATCTGTTTATCTGCTATTGGTGGCTTTTGCACTGTGGAACACATCTTGGGTACCTTCATTCTTGGTGCCACTGGATTTTTTCTTTTATCTTCCATAATTGGACCATGCCTTGGTGACCTTCTTGATGCTTGCCCTGGTTTGAAAATAACTTTCTTAGCTGGGGTTCTCATTAACCCTTCGATCCCTTTGTGCTTGAAAATCCACACTGTCTCCTGAACTATGAATTCTTCTTCAAATGAAAACCTCTCAGACATCCACTGGCTAAAACTCACAAGGTTTTCAAACGGCTTACTGAAAATAGCTCACACAGAAGTATTTGCTCACATAGAAGTATTTGCAGAAAATTCTAAGTGTTTGGTAATGCCCGCGAGACGATATGCAGTGTTATTTATAGGTGCAGCTGACCTCCTTCGCACTCCTCAACGGCTAGATAAGCATTAATGGCGGTATCCATTGGCCAAATCCGGTGGATCCTTTGGTCTTTTCCTTCAAAATTCCGTTCAGAATGGCTATCTATGCGTTAAATTCCCAAGCAGTCGCTGGCAATGGCTATATAATGGCTATTTTTCCAACCGACACTGTAACGGCTATTTTTCTAAGCACCACGCTGAGCTGCGTGACAGATCCTCCTTGATCCTGCGCAGTTACTTCACAGTGTCAGAAATTTGGCTTCTGAAACAAATCTCGGGCTTATCTGACTTGATCCTTGCAGTTTCTGTTTTGAGCTTTGCAACTGCACTGTTATTCTTTTCTTTCCTTTTTTTTTTTTTTTGGTGTTGTGCATTATATACATACTCCTTAGTATACAGTGCATACAGACTCACTCAGCTTTCTAGTGCCCAATTTCAACTGCACTTAGCACTTAGAACTCTTTGTTTTGTGATCATCACTATGAAGCAGGACTATCTCGATAGGATTTTAGTCTACTTCCATTGATCAAAGTAGGCAAGGTATCTCCGGCTAATGTGGCTAACTGAACTGCGCCACCATTAGTAACATGTAATACAGTATATGGACCAAGCCAATGCATTTTAAACTTCCCAGGAAATTTCATGAACTTACTATCATACAGGAGGACTAGATCACCTACCTGAAAGCTCTTGTTTTTTATGTGGCGATCATGCCATGCTTCTTCACTTTCCCTCTACACTTGTTGGTGGAATCCTGCGATGAAGCGATCCTCCTCCAGACCAACCAAGTGTAAGATTCGTTCTTCCAGCGCATCGCGATCTGCCATGCCTATAAACACTGCTATTCTCAAACTGGGAACGATATATTCCATTCGCATTATTGCTTCTTGCCCATAGACAAACCTAAAAGGTGTATGGCCAGTCAGTTTCTTGGAGGTAGTTCTGTATGCCCATAATACAGAGGGAATGCGCAGGTCCCAATCATCCCAATTGACGTTGCATATCTTGGTTAGTGCATTCTCCAACACTTTGTTAAATGCTTCAACAGTTCCATTCGCCTGTGGATGATAAGGTGTGTTGCGCTGATGATGTACGTGCAACTATTCAGTCAAAGCTTCAATGGTTCTATTAAAAATGTTAGTGCCTTGATCACTCATCAAAATCTTCGGGCATCCGAACGTTGTCAAGATGTTCTCATATATAAACTCTGCAACTGTAGCTGCGATACAGTCTTTCACTGGCTTTGCTTCTGCCCATCTGGTGAGGTAATCGATAGTAGTAATGATACACCTAGCACCAGTTCTTTTTCCTAGTGGGTTGATAGGTCCCACAAAGCTAATTTCCCATTTCGCAAATGCTTGTAATGTTAACTGTGGATTTAATGGAATTTCATCTCTGCGCGATGGTATTCCTGTCCTCTGACAGACATCGCAGCTCTGGCAATGTTCCTTCACATCTTTGTGAATTGTAGGCCACCATAGCCCTGATCTGAGTATCTTCTACGCAGTGGCTCTTCCTGTGTAATGGCCCCCTATGACTCTTGAATTTGCATCGGCTAATATGAGTAGTTTCTCATGATCTAAGACACATCTGCGCAGTACTTCATCCAGTCCCAGTTTATATAACTGACCTCCGACTATAGTGAAGTTTGTTGCGCACACTACCAGCTACTTCTTTCGCTATGTGGTGAACTCCTTAGGTGCCATCCCTGTATTTAGAAAATCAATGATATCCTGATAATACTCATCAACAACCTGTATAGCGAACAACTGCACATCAGGTAGATTTTCCTCCAAATTCGTGGGTTCCTCTCACGACTCAATTCTTGACAGATGATCAAGTCCTAAGTTCAACCTTCCTAGCTTAACCACAATTTCAAAGTCGTACTCCTGAAAAAGCAGTAACCATCGGCATATGTGACCCCCTAACAATTGCTTATTTACAAGGTATTTCAGAGCAAAATGGTTAATAAACATGGAGAAGTGCACACCAAGTAAGTAATGCCTGAACTTTTGCAGCGCATAGACCATAGCGAGTCCTTCTCGCTCAGTGGTGGTATAGTTCTTCTCAGTGGATGATAACTTTCTGCTGGAAAATGCAATGGGATGATCAACACCTCCCTCTCCTGGATGAGCAAGAACCACGCCCAATGTTATACATGAAGAATCAACATGGACATGAAATGGCTTCTCCTAGTGTGGAAAAAATAGGATCGACGCAATGGCCATATTTTCTTTTAATGTATCAATCCTTGTTCGCATTCTTCATACCAGATGAACGACGCATCTTTCTTTAGCAGCTTCTCCATAGCTGTGGTTATCTGTGCATACCTTTTTATGAATTTCCTATAATAGCCGGTATGCCCTAATGTAGTGCACAACTGCTTAACTGAATTTGGTGTGGGAAAGTTTACAATGACTGCAATCTTTGCAGGATCAACCATCAAGCCCTGTTTGCACACAATGTGTCTCAACAAAATTCCACAGGGAACACAGAGAACACATTTCTTCATATTTAGTGAAATTTGATGCTGTCTGCATTTTTCTAGCATCATCCTGAGGTTCGTGGCATAGTTCTTTAGTAAATTGAAAATGGTCCAATCATCAAAATAAACCTCTAAAAACTTATGTATGAAGCCTTTAAATGCTACGACGACCACTCTAGAAAATATGGCAGGTGCGTTCTTCAGACCAAAAGGCATCACTGTGTACTAGAACGACCCCCATTCTGTAGAAAAAGTAGTCTTATGCCTATATGCACAATCAATATTGATCTGATGGTAGTCAAAAAATCCATCAGTAAAAGAATACACCTCATTTCCTCCAACATTGTCTAGCACTTCATCTGTAAAAGGTGTAGGAAATGGGTCATGCATTGAAGCATCATTTAGTTTCCTAAGGTCCACATAGATCTTGATCTCACCCTTCATTTTCTTATCCTGGATAACCATCCATCTTATCCTCTCAGATTCTTCAACTGACTCAATGATACTTGCATCAAGCATCCTATCGATTTCTACCTTAACTCGTTCTTTATAGCGCGGGTTCAGTCTTTATGGTCTCTTCTTCACAGGATTTGCACCAGGCTTAAGATGAATTTTCATCACTCCTAAGTCTCCCAAAATGCCTTTCATCTCGGTGAACTTGGTTGGGAATAATTCTCGATATTCCTATAATATACCTGTGGCCTCTTCAACTATATCTTCATCCCAATAGTCTCCGATAGCTGCGAGCTTTGGCTCTTTGCTAGTGCCAATGTTCACTTTTCTTGTTTTCGCAGGTCCACTCATATCTAGGATTTCCAGTGGAGGTCCTTCTACCTCGTGCGATCCCTTTGATTCAGGTATCTTTATGTTTTGTGGGTACTGCTCATCACTGTCTTCCTTAGCCTCGCATTCCTTAGTGACGTGATAACAGTCAAGATCGTACTTGAACTGCTCCTCCCATTATGGGTGTAGGCGCACAGGTAGACTGTTTGCTCCAAAGAATTCTTCTAGTATCATGTTTTCTTGAGTACAATATGGACTGAATATTGTTTTCTTAATAAAGTGCAGCGCATCATTGATACTCGGATGTTCGTATTCAAAATTAAAATCCTGCTGGAAGCTCGCAGTTAGGACATACCAGTCCACTGTGCCCCTGTGCAACTCCAAATCTAGGTACCACTTCTTTGGAATCGGTTCCTCTAGAGTATGCACAAACAGATGCACCCATTCTGTTTGTGGCCTTTCTACCCAAGCTTGTACACAAGATTCAATATGATCCCTTGGATCCGTCTGTCCATTATATTTTGCGAAAGGTAGTGTAACCTTCTTAGCAAACCTAATTTGCATCTTAATTTTGCACTGATCCCATGTTGTCAGTGTCTACTTATGCGCAGCCCACCATCTGGAAGGTGTCAGTGCCATGTCTAATTTTGAAACGTGTTAATCATCTGCAACTGCTTTAGTATATTCTTTGATAAAGCAATAAATGTTAGATGAACCATCATAAGTAGGGATTGGATTTACCTCTTTGCCAATCCAGTGGAGTGACTTCATGATCCGCACGCATCTCCTAGAAGATACTTCATGCAATCTACGTTGCCAATTTTCCAGTCCTGCATCAGAGTCTGAGATGCAAGAATTGTCACAGCGCCAGCTGAGTGTTCCATCTGCAGTTGGATTAATATAGTCAGCATCATTAGTTGTCATCTTGTAAATACGATCCAAGTCTTGGGCTCTAGATTCCTCTTGAATCGGTTCAACATATCGTTCACCCTGTGAGGGGTCTAATGGCACGATAAGCCTGATATCATTGCCTTCAAATATCATTTTCATCGTACTCAAATGAATAATGGAATAGTTAGTCATTGCCCAGTCGATAACCAGCACTGCTGGATAAGGGTGGTTGTCATCCATGATTTCAATCACTTCAAAATATGCATAGCTGTGGACTCTGTCAATGTCAACGATAATGTTGGGTAACCTCCCCAAAGGTATAACTATCCCCTGATTAGCCATTCTTAACTGTAGAGGTGACCACTGTAACTTTGGTTTTCCCATATGATGCCATGTCTGCTTGGTCAAGACATTTACTTCGGATCTAAGATCAAGAATGATCTCATCCATCTCGTAGTCCCCAATCTGAGCAGTTAACCTCATTTCCCTTCCTGTTCTTTTGGGACTCCTGATATTATGGACTGCGCCATGGGAAATCCCCTTCTCACTATGTGGCTCATACTGTCTGAGTATTTTTTCAAATTACATGAAGGCATCTGCACTCTTTAATGAGGTCATGCAGCTCCATAGAAACTGTGCAACAGAGGTCCCTGTATCTGTTGCAGTGCTCGTCTGGTCATATGCTGTGCCATATCCTCTATTTGTTGTACTTCACTGCACAATGGGATAATCGTCGACTGAGGTGCTGACTCTCTAAGGATATCCCGTGCTTCTGTCAATGATCCTTTATTTTTCTGTAGGTCCAGACCTGGTGTTCTCCCAGGATATTTTCTAATCCATACTAGTTCACCCGGAGTCTTCTTATTATCGCGCATTCCTGAGGTTGAAGCTTTTGTGCCTCCATCCCTTCCTATATTAGCACCAGTGTGCATTACCACATTTACACTTGGATTCACAATTCTGCTTTCTACTGCGATCAACTGAATGTTGGGATTCGATGGTTTTGTCCTCCTTCGTTTATGCATTTCTACTTCTAGCACAGGACAGTCTTCAATAACATGTTCAAATGATTTACAGTAATTGCACATGGTGCATGGATTTGTACAATCTCGAGATACATGGCCTTGCTGGCCACAGTTATAACAAATTACCTAGCCGTGGCCTCTCCCCTGCGCTGAGCCGACATTTCTTCCTCTCCCGCGGTATCCACCACCACGGCCTCTATATCCGCCCTGATCGTAGTGGGAATTCTCTTGTTTTGGTTGATTTTCTTGTTGGATGCGGTACATTCCAGCACCTCGCATTGCTTCCATATCTCGCTTTCTTTCATTCATAAGTTCGTATGCGCGACAGTTGGATTCATCATGTCCAATTGACTTACAGAAACTGCAATATAAGATTTTAGGTGTTTTTACATATTTCTGTATTAGATAACAGTCATCAGTTATGTTCCCTTTGGTTCAACAAATTTCACACCATGGTGCCTGGTTGTGATTCATATTCATTGGGTTCGGCGCACCACTGTCAAGGTAATATTGAAATAGAGGGCAGTGTTCTTTGGTGTGGCCCTCTCCTTTGCATCCTGTGCACCAAACTCCGCATCTTGGTTCATATCTTTGTTCTTTTACATTCTTCATACCTTGTAATTCTAATGTTAAGGTGGTCAACTGGGTCTGGATCTGTGACATCCCAGAACTACTCTCGTCGATCGGAGAAGCCTCTAGCTTCATCGCGATCTCCAAGGCCTCTGCTTCCGATAGAACCTTATGTTGCATCAATGGTTGTCTGATATGGGGCAACAGCGCAGCGATGAACCATTCCTGGTGTTGTTGTGGAGCTATAACAAATCTCACTTGGTCTAACAATGTCTTAAATTTTTAGTCAAATTCCCATACCATTTCAGTAGGTTTCTGCTTAATTTCTTTTATAGCTCCGTTAAGCACTGCAACTCGGATTTTGGTTTCTTAAACTCTGCTACGAGTGCAGCCTTGATTTATGTTAGGGTTCTTGGATGTGCCTGAGAATATTTCATAAACCAGTGCAATGCTCTATCTCTAAAAGTAGTGATGAGATGTGCTCTCTTCACATCATCATCCTAAACCTGCTTACACTCCATACAGCTTCACATAGAAACCAGTGTTGATCATGGTCTTCTAGACCCATTCCTTTGAATATCGACGGTTTTATATCATTATCTGTCATTCTCCTTCCTGGTTGTGTAGCAACTTCAGGAGTGCTAATATTCTGCGTGGGGTTCTGAGGGATAGTGGTACTCTACAGGATATTCTGAGACTGGGTATTCTGAACTGGAATAGTCTGAGTTGGAATGGTCTGAGCACCTACTCCTGCAGTGTTAACAGTATTGACGTTTGGCGAGGTGGGATGCGCTACGCTCACAGCGGGTGGGTTCTGATCTAGGGGTGGCACAGTTTCTATAGCAGGCGGATTCTGAGGTGTGATAGGGTGGATGGTGGATGATGACAACGCGGTCTGATTGTTAAGGTCACATGGGGTTTCAGTAACGATGCGAAGTTTAGTTCCTCTAGGATTCTTTTCTTTATTAAACTTATATCTCTTTCCATTTCTCAGATTATGTGTCTCTTCGTTAGAATCACTAAAAATGCTATTGACCATGACAAATTCAAAAATATTACTGCATTCCCAAAATGCCTTTCTTCGCTAAAAGTATTTTAATGTTTAGACTAATATTGTTCAGGTACTTACCTCTAAATCCTTCGAAAAAGTAAGCTTCATCTTGGCTGTAGGATTTCAGCGTGTCTACAACAAATTCTGTTACAAATCCTTGAAGTATGGTATCGACCCAGAAGTTGATTGCTCGCGACAGTGGACTGTCTATTGCTTTGAGCTGCGCTGTGAGCTCTTGACTCCACTCTGTAGGTACTCCTCATCCTTGAAAATAGGTTTTCTTTTTTTGCGAGTCCCGAGATCCACTCATGCAGCTCATTCCCAAATGAAGCCCAGAATATATCATGAATATCTTTCCACAAATATATGTTCAACCACTCTACGTCAGAGAGACATGGGTGTCTTTTCTCTTTCTTTGCAAAATCTCTTTCGATCTTATCACACGAATCCTAGATCTCTTTCTTTTCAGGATGCCAATTGTCTGAACCTAATGGGAACTGGAATTCTCCTTCACACATTACTTTTCCAAATATATTGTCACATCACTGGTCTTAGCCGAGCAACGAAACCATTTGTTGGCGTATATAACCGAGCTAGAGTTTTCCAGTGTAGACCTAGGTATTTAGCAGTTCAAGGAACCAACAAAACCCCTATTCACGGCCCTTTCGGAAATATACTACGAACAGTCTAGGGTCTCACTCAAGGCGAAGCTGAGGGGGTAGTTGCAGAATCAAGTTTCCACAACCTAGTGATGCCAGTGTTTACAGCGACTAACGGACAATGCGACAAGGGACTCTTACTGCAAACTATTGACTACGCGAAGTCTCTACTTCGCGGTGGATACTTCGTCAAACTGTGGTGCCACGCACCTAGCTCATCCAAGGACTGCATAATGTTAGAATTACTTCGCGTTACGACGATAAGCTGTTAACAACTTACCTCGCAGCACTCAAGATGGGTCAGCGCGTCAACTAGACTGCGCAGCTACTCTAGGACTTGATCAACTCTAATCAATCCTTACTTAACAACCTCAATCCATTCATCAACACTTTGCTACTATCTTTATGGTGTATATAATTGAACAAAAATAGACAGTACTGCGTGTTCCAATGCTATGCTCAAATCTAGTGCTAACTATGTGATTATCCACAGATTCATGCATTCAAAGACTTAAACGAGATGAATACTTAACAATCATCAACACATGCATTACTTAACATATTATTGCCATCATTTCTTGCGGAGAAGACATATAAAAGCAATCACATAATAGATAACTGCAGCATCAAACATCCATACTAAGCAAATGAACAAATACACCAACACAATCAATCACACTACACATAATTTAACATGGTTCACCGCCCGGATGGAGGCTATGTCCACAAGAACGATTGTTAATATTGATATTTTTGGGAAGGGTACAACCATTCTTAGTCTGCGCACTCAGCTGCAGACTCTCTTCTCTCTCAGATAGGTCTTTGTGCACTCAGCTATAGAGCCTCTACAATGTCTTTCAAGCTTAAGATTCTACAATAATCAATACTGACCAAAATGAAGAGTAACCCTTCCCTTACAAAATCGTGCCTTATTTATAGATCATGCCCATAGGTCATGTATTTACAATCCGCAGGACAAAAACCCTTAGGTTTACAAAAACGGTTACAGTTTCCATCTCATCGAGCTAGCTAGTCTGTGGCAGCGAATCTTCCATCATGGCCTACCCTTCGCCCATGCCCACATTTCTATCGACCTTCCTATCGCATGCATGCCAACATGTCGCTTTCACCAAGTTGTTCTTCCTCTAAGAGCCTTGCGCGATTGGTTTAGGTAGTGGTATCTTTTGCGTGTGCGACCATTCGCTTTCTTCCCGATCCGCTCCTACCCACCACTTGGCACTCCTGGAGCATCTTTACCAAGAATAGACCATCGACGGTCTACCCGAAACATGTGCCATCTTTCCCGTCCAACACTCTGCGCTACTAGATCCCTGTAGATTGGACACTTCTTAACACTGCATCCTCACAACACCGATCTTTGCAGCTCTTCCGACACTAGGCTACGTGCGACTTCACAGCATCCCCAAAACTTATACAAAAAATTATTTAGGCTGAACTGCGCTCAGCTTCGCAGTTCCAAAAATCCTTGTTCAAAATTAAGCCCCTTGGGCCAGGCCCAACAAACACCTCCGAATTGTGTTACGAATACTACGGGAACACCAACTGTACACCAAGTTTAGTAAGTGCGATTTCTACAAACCCCATATTCAATACTTAGGACATATCATTTCTAAAGAGGGAATAGCAGTCGAACCCAAAAAGGTCAAAGCTATCGAAGAATTGCCCGCACCTACGTGCGTATTCGATATAAGATCATTTTTAGGTTTAGCTGGCTACTACCGAAATTTCATTTAGAACTTCTCACAGATTGCATGCCCCATGGCTGCCTTACAAAAGAAAGAAAACAAGTTCATCTGGATAGCTAAGTGCAAAGAAATTTTTTAGAAGCTGAAGCAACTATTCATTAGTGCACCAATTCTACGAATTGCGGATCCCAATGGGGACTTCATTGTTTGCATGGGCGCAAGCAAGGAAGGACTTTCTTCCATATGCTACGAATTGAGTAAATTGAAAGAACATGAGAAAAAATACCCTACGCACAATCTCGAGATTGCTGCCATCATCCACGTGTTAAAGATGTGGCGACACTACCTCATGGGAAAGAAATTCCTACTAATGACAGACAACATGAGTTTGAAGTATCTTTTCGACCAACCCAACCTAAACGCTATGTAAGCCAGGTGGTTAGCCTTCCTTAGCAAGTACCATTTCAAACTAAAACACATAAAAGGAAAAGAAAACAAGATTGTCGATTCCTTGAGCCGATGAGCACATATGATTTATGAGGTCATGGTAATCCAAACTAACTCAAACTTGCACCACAGAATTCGAACGGCAAGTAAGAGTGACCATTACTACACTGAAATCCTTGCAAAGATACAGAAGGATAGGTTATTCCAACAACAAAAGGAATATAAGATAGACGAGTCGAGACTACTGTGGTTGAAAGACAAACTTTACGTCCCAGAGAGTGGAGACATTAGATCAAACATCCTCATGGAATATCACCAGAAACCCTATTTTGGACACCCTGGATATCAAAAGATGATATCGGCAGTAAAGAAACATTACTTTTGGCCTAAGTTAAAAGATGACATCGCCATGTTCATCGCAAAATGTTAGGAGTGCCAAATGGTCAAAGCAGAACACCAACACCCCTCCAGTTTACTTCAACCTTTACCCATTCCGGAATGGAAGTGGGAGGTAATAAGTATGGACTTCATTACGGGATTACCCAAGAGTAAGAGACAGAAGGACTCCATCTTTGTAGTGGTAGACAAGATTTCTAAAGCATCCCATTTCATACCAGTGAAATCTACCTACAAGGCAGTACACATCGCAGACATATTCTTAAAGGAGATCTTTCGATTGCATGGGATACCCAAGGAAATCATTTTCGATCGAGACACGAAGTTCACTAGCAACTTCTAGAGAGCATTGTTCTTCGGGTTGGAGACACAACTACAGTTCAATACCGCATACCACCCCCAAACCGATAGAAAAACGGAACGAGTAAACCAAATTCTTGAGGACATGCTGAGAATGTACGTCATGAACAACCCCACTGAGTGGGAAGACTATTTGCACCTTGCAGAGTTTGCGTACAACAATGGTTATTAAACCTTTACCAAAATGAGCCCTTTCGAGGTACTCTACGGTAGGAAATGTCGGACACCCGTGACTTGGGACAGTCCGGTAGATAGACTTATGTTAGGACCTAACCTACTAAAAGGCTTGGAACAATAAGTCTCCAAGGTACAACTAAACTTGAAAGAAGCACATGACTGCCAAAAGAGTTATGCGGACAAGAAAAGAAAAGACAAAGACTACCAAGTTGGTGAGCATGTTTTCCTAAAAGTAAAGGAAAAACGAAGCTCTTTGATCTTAGGTTGATGCTGGAAACTAGTCCCCCGATTTTTTGGACCTTTTGAGATACTGGCTAAGAAGTGCCCAGTGGCGTATGAGTTAGCCTTACCAGCTCATGTAAAAGTTCACAATGTTTTTCATGCATCATTATTAAAGAAATATGTATACGACACTAAACATGTAGTTGATTGGTCCTTATTACAGGTGGAGCCCAAAGGGGAGTTCAGGCTAGAACCACTCCACATTCTGGACAAGAGAGAGGTACAGCTTAGGAGAAGGACCATTACCCAGCTGAAAGTACAATGGAGGCACTTTATACCAAAGGAGGCTACTTGGGAAAATGAAGCATACCCCGCCTTGTTTCATGACTTCATTTCTAGTCCCTAGAAACACCGAGATGGTGTTGTTTCTAAGTGGGGAGGGATGTAATATCCTGAATTTTGGACTGACTATTTTTCTGATGTTATATTGGGCCACGGCCCCAGCACATATGATTTATTTTTATTATTGGGCATAAACCCTAGTGCACATGATTTATTGTTTATAGACTGACATGTTGGGCATAGACCCTGACTAATTTCATTATTTGATTATATACTGGGCAAGGAAGCCCTAATGTTGTGATTCATGTCTCTTATCATATGATGTGGGTACAAAACCCTAATAGACTAAGATGATCTTTTTATTACATACTATGCAGTGATGTGAATGACATGATTGACGTATATGGTGTGTCGAGCATGGACTCAGGAACACACGGATGACCTACGTACTAGGAAAAATCCCTGATGTACCTAGAGAAAATATTATGTACTGGGAGTAAGCCCCGATGTACATTGAGTGTGGTGAATAAGCCCTGGAGCATTCCAAGCTTGATAAATAAATACCAGATCCAAGGCAACTTAAATATTCTAGATGTGCCTCACAACCACATTCTAGCACTAGTGTTGAGTAGGAGGCTTTGGAATTGCACTAGCGTAATGCCCTTGTGAGAGTGTTGAGTTAAAGGCTCTAAAGATCTGTCGGGGTTACTAGATCTCAAAGGTGTTGAGTTAAAGGCTCTAAAGATCACTCGGGGTTACTAGATCTCAAAGGTGTTGAGTCAAAAGACTCTGAATAGCACTTCTATCTTCCATCACAATTATTCAAATTGGCTAAATGAATCTTCTTCTATCTATCATCAAGTACTACGGGAACTAATATGTTAAACGAGGGAATCAAACATGCGAGAGAGAGACTATATCCAAGCTTATCAAAAGACCATCCAAAGAATTGGACATTGTCCTTAATGTTAAAAAAAGTATCACGTGGATATGCATAATTAAATAAAAGACAATTACCATAACTTAATGTATGGATTGACTAAGAGTAGTCTTATATGATTAACATGCATAAAGGTCTCAAGGTTACATATTATTATTGAAAGGTTTAATAATAATGAAGTCAGTATTTACTTATAAAATATAATTATTGCATATAGCTTATGCATAGTTGGCTGCAAAATAATTAAATATTATTAAGAATGTTATTAATATTAAAGTAGGAAATGATATTTTAGTGATAATATCCTTTAAATATTAAATATTTAATTTAAAGAAACCAATTAAATATTCAAGATTCATAAATCAAGACTCCCCTACAAAAAGAGGGCAGATCCCAAGAATGGGGGATCGGCTTTTTCATTATCATTCTCTTATGGTAATCAAAGAGAACTTTATGTTCCAGGAACTGAAATAGTCCCACCTAAATTTTCAAGATCTGAATCAACAGTGAACCTAGGGCCTCTATCTCTTATTGCATGTTGGAACCAGCTCGGGGGGATCCAGTTAGAACCAAGAACGGTCTAAGTGTCATGGTTGGGAGGAATATGGTAGTTCCAAAGTTATCTGGTGAAAAGTTCATTCGACAGGTTGGTCAGATCCATAAACATTCTGCATTAATTATTGTTAGAGTGTATAGGTGTTGGAGAGGAGAATCAAGCTTCCATACAACCAGGTACGAAACTACAATTTCCTCATTCCAAGTTATTATTTAACTAAGAGTTATTAACTAGGATTTATATTTCAGCTGCTTGTCTTCCCCTAAACCTGTTTAGTATAAAATTTCTCATAGAGAAAGGGCCTTCAGGCATGGGCTCTTGGATTGTGTTATTTTATTTCCAATAGCAAAACCCTTTGAACCTGAAATCTACTAACTCATGCATTTCGATCGAAAACACCAATCGATGGTCTAGCAGGTCTAGCCAGCTAGCCTGTGCTAGACGTCATTAACAACAGAAACGTAGGAACCTAAGTCATTATCGTTGACTACTCGTAAATCCCGATATCAGGTTTCATTGTTTCATTTTGCAAGTACTCTTTAGGCTAGGTTTATAATCTTTCTAGAATTTACATCCTGGGAATTATTCCTCTTTCCCACATTTCCAAATATAAAGACCAGAGTCAACATAGGTAGAGACCATGTATCGAAACCCTCAGCAAGATTTCTAAGCATCAAGGACAATCGTAAGGCTTAGACTTCTACGATATCTACTTCTTCCCATCCATTCATTTAAACATTTTATCACTAGCTACACTACAGTATCGTAGTAATACCTACCATCCCTTAAAAACCAAAACTATGGACATTAAACACACAGACATAGACAAAAATAATGATCGTTTGAAATAGAAATTGAAACATAAAGCAAATCAAAATACAGGCTAAGTGACCACGATTTTCTCATTGATTCATTTTCAATTCAGGTCTGATTTTCTTTATTCAACCAACAGTCAACCCTTTATCTACCACAACCAAAATGCAATAGGTATACAAGGATTTCGATTTCATAAAACATAGATTTAGACTTTTTCCTCACACATCACACGTTTAAAATCTTTTATACAAAAAACCCTGGCGGGATTTCTCTCATCTCAAGGAACGAATCCCACAGCCAAAACGGTGCATCACTTATCATTAAATACATATATATATTAAACCTCTTTGTCAAAGCAAAAGCAAAAGTGAAATCCAAACCCCAACTACTACCCAGTAACGTTAGATATTTCCATACCTTCAAATCTATAGGCACAGGTCGAGATATCCAATATTGGGGACAACTTAAACACCCAAAATATTTAAAACAACTAGAAATTTGACAGAGGCACCACCGATGTCAACGAATATAGGAGTCCCATTTAAAATTACCAAACCAACTACTTTAGGTTAGAGCGACGATAGTAAATACAGAGAGCAAACCAACATTTCTACTCCTACCCCATAAGAAAACGCAGAAGCTAGACAAATTACGAATCATATATAGAAATATGCAGAAGGCCAAACATCTCTTAATAAATGTTCAGGGTTCATTCAGAAATACGCATGCCTGTACCTGGGTTCAAAATTCAAGTTTTATATTATAGGCATTACATCCCCTTTACAATAGCTTAAAATTCTTCATAGAGCTGAATGGCCAAAACATTACACTAAAACCAGAAAAACCTCTAGGGTTATGTCATCCCCATCAAAACAATAGATACATTTAAATTCATGGTCCAGCCAAAGGGGACCTCCAGACTTCAAAGTAAACTAGTAAGCCAAAGGGCTCCATGAAGTCTCCCATAACCAATATACAGTACACCCTCCATAGATGCGAGAGGAAAGGGCAACGTTGGTGAAAATATGGACTTACCACTTCCATTTGCCCATGTCATTGAAGGCCTGGTCACCTGCAGCAACCCATGTAGAAGAGTTAACAACTCATCACCTGCCATTTCAACAGAGGACATGGGTTGAACCCTAAGATATTTATCAATCAATGGGTAAACACATAAGTAAGAGAAAAGGATTTACAAGTGAAGGAAGGACAATTACCTAGACCGGGCACTGTATTATTCCCCCCCCTTAGCTGAGCAAACACCAGGTGCACTGACCATCAGCGTAGCTCAGGTCAGGGCATGAAACCACTCAAAAACGCAACAAGGGACTGAGCCAAGTTGAAATAACAAACGAGAGCACATTTACAAGTGAAAAACCCCAATATCGAAACCCTCACTGACAGCTCGTTTCATAACATGTTGATACCGTAGGGTGTTGTTGTTCAGGATTTCGACCTTATAGTGAGGAGATGGACACTACCAACTGGACGGGGTTGAGAGGTAAATACATCAATTGCATTACAACTAGTTCTTACAAATCCGAGATCGGGATATCAAAAGACATACATTTAACCAACGGGTGGTCCTAGCTTTCACTTGATCTCCTGTTTGATCTCACTCTTGATGAACCTGCAACACAAATGATACCTTCCTCAGCGTATCTTGACTATATATAAATATGATGAAATCAGAAATTAATTTAACATCAAATATAATCAGATATTAAGACAAATAGACATACAATCTAATAGACATCTGATTTGGGACAAGAAGGGTATTTCAACCTTTTTATTGTCAAAGAAACATGAATCAGTACAATATACCTGATGTGTCTAGATATTTTTGCAACTGAGTCCTGGAAATTTTCTCTTCACAATGACTTGGGACTTTTCTCCAGCGTAACAACCCTTAATGCATCCTTTATAGGTTTAGTTCTATCTAATCTCCTCTCATGGATCCTCCTTGTATTTATGGGACAAGATAGGTAGTTGTAATCGAGAGGTGGTTGGATTGGGAGGTTGGGGAAGTTGCAGAACCAACTTCAACTAATCCAAATTCATCAATTTAATATATTTTTGATTTCATCTTAAGATGTCCGCGAGTCTCCTCAAGGCATAGTAGCGCACAGGACGGAACATTAGTGTTTTGCAACAAGTGCCTGTAGCTTTTCCAAGGTGTGCGCTAGTTTCACTTGAGCAAAGTAGGGCATACTAGAAGATGTGTGCTAGTTTACTACCCAAAGAGTGGTGCACATGTCAAAAGATCAGGTAAATTAGGGAAATTCTCAAATGAAGAGAGTAGGTTCAGTCCATACATCATCTAGGGAAATCTAGCTCTTCAATCCATGTTGTCCTTTTGTGTGATTGATAGAGAAATGTGATCACGGATGGAGAAGTGTATATTTGACCTATAATAGATGCCCCCTAATGTTTGAGGTCAGAGGGAAATGATCGCCAGAATAAATTATAAGTCCAAGTCAGAGGAGGAGCAAGAAATCGCAAAACCAAGTCACAAAAAATACCTGAAACAACGATCAAGGTCGGCAAGCAATTACAATCTTGACACCATATAGATGTGTAATATGATCTTCAATACATAACTAGGAGATGTATATACAGATCATGGCCACTGAAATACAAGCGTGGATCCATGTCAAAATGAGAGATCATATCCATAACAACAAACTGGATCTGTCTCATGAAGAGCCAAAAATGATTGAGGCTCAGTCTTGCGCATCTTGGGTGATAACATAAACAAGGTGATGATATCATAGTCCCAAGGTCTTCATCTAAACAACCCAAGGTACAAACCCTAACCATGTGAATAAATGAACTGAAGTCGAACATGGGGGGTATCATTTGATTACCAGTCATTGATGTATACCATTAACAAATGCGAGGTCTTCCATCAATAATGATAATAGGGTCCAAGGTACCTATTACGATCCAACAAGCGTGAATAAGAGGAATTGAAGTCGAACACTTGAGGAAACCATCGAATAAGAAACATTCATGTATTCCCATTTATTCAACAATGAGGGAAACTGCCATTGATGACTGCAATCCCCAAGGCACTAACCAAAACTCTAAACTTCATTCCCAAAGCATAATCAACTGAAGTCGATGGGAAGAAGTCTGTTGGAAGGGAGGCATTAATGCATCCTCCATCATCCAACATGAGGAACACTCAAAAGGTATGAGCTGATGTGGAGTAGGACAAATAACAAGATGAAACAAACTGACACAAGGATGGCCGACACATGAAGTCAAGGTAAACTACAGAATGGCTGACACAGGCTATATCCTTGAACAATTAGCACGACACAAAGTGACTTAGGCATTTTTTAACATGAAGAGTAAGTGATATAAGCCTGCAATGTAGGAGACATTGACAGACTCTCCATATGGTTGGAAGAATAACCAATTGGGGGAGTAAAAATTCGGAGATCAAGTTCACCCTAAGGTCAAAAAATAAAACCCAACTGACATGAAAGACTCAAGTAGGTGTTGTGTTCAAGGGCATGACTGACTTAACTGCCTTTGAAACTGGAAAAGATGTGATATACCCTTCTTATCCATTATTCTTTTTGGTAAAAGAATGTCCTTCTTGTTGTTCTAATGAGTCCAAGAAAGATAGAAAACTCAATAATCCCAACCATGCAAAATTTTAACAAGCCCATGCGAGGAAGACTCAAGACCTTCTTCATTGTTTACAGATTTTGAAGAAGAGATAGAAGAATACTCTATAGCATTGATCTCTAGATTTTAGTATCAAGCCAAGATCTGTTCTTACTCGCTGGTGTTTTCAATTTTAAAGATTCTGAAAAAATTAAACAATAAATCCATACACCTCCTCGTGGATTTTAATATAGAGCCCAATTAGATTAATGCTCGTCGGTGCTTTCCTATTTATAGAGTCTGAAAAACTTAAACAATCTTCTATTTACCCTCTCGTGGATTTCACATCGAGCCCAAGTAGGTGAGTGCTTGCTTGGTGTTTTCATATTTTGAGAGCCTGAAAACCCTAAAGAAGGCTCCAAAAGGTCCTTTCTCATACAGTTAGTCTCCTCCCCCAAAAAAGTATAAAACAATGAGAGGAGAACTCTTCTAGCCACGAATGACTAGAGTATTCTTTTTTCGTAAGTAATCCGCAGAAGTCTGGAAAAGGGTTAAACTTATACCTAAGTGGATGTCACTTCAAATCCTTTAAAGAGTCTGAAAGGATGTTAGGAACCTATGTCAACCCTTCTCTTTACTATGTTAGTATATTGTTGTTGCAGCATATGCTTTGTAAGTCGTCCCGTAGTATTTGTTGATCCGTAGTTTATATTAGCCCATAGTAGTGACCCATAGTATTGGACGCATATGCTTTGTAAGTCATCCTGTAGTATTATATGTCCCATTGTTTTGACTCATAGTATTGGGCATAGACTTAGTATATAAGTGTGTGTTGAGGTCATTGAAGGCACCGTGAAGTTAATTGTATTGAGTTTGCTCAAAGGAGGTTGCCCCCTCGAAGTGGCCCGTGATCAATATAAAAGCGATTCTGTTCTATTATTTCTGATATCTCGTATATTTGCATTAATTAATTATTGCAGGTACATCACATCTGGTATTAGAGCACTTTCCTTGGCACAAGTGGGAAATATTTTTTTTCTTTTTTTGGGTGGCGAATTTCAGATCAATTTCTGAAACTTTCTGCACAAAATCAGAAGAAACCGATTGCATATCTGAATTCCTCTTTCAAAAATACACAGTTTCAAAAAAAAATCATCTCATTTGGAGTTCTAAAAGTGGAGATATCGCGGATTAAAAATCAGCAATTTTTCAGAATTTCGGTGACGGCCGCGGAAATTGCGGCGAGAAAATCTTTTGACCGAGTGCCTAGATTTCTATTCCGCTTTCATGGGTAGAAGCAAAGTGGTTGTTCCAGTTTCGGAAACATGCTATAATGGCGATTCTGAGCAATATAGATTTGGTTTTTGAACATTGGGTGGAATTTCTGCCCAATTTTTTTTCTATTGCAGGTTCGGATCTGGGAATAATCCCTATCCGCTTAACTGTGTGAAGTACTTGGGCATAAGCCCTAAAACTCATTGTGAGGAGTACCACAGGAACCCCGAAGTAGCAGGCCATTGAGAGGACCTGCCAAGCGAAAAGGGCAACAACCCCTACCTGATTGACTAGTTCCCACCCGTGAGGTAAACCAAGAGCTGTCGTTTGTGGCAAAGCGGTTATCAGTTTTACCTGAGCCGTGGAGTGAGGGGTACTACCCTAATACGCAAGCCGTCAGACAACATTGGTGGCCGAGTGAAAACCCTAAAATGTTAGGAAGCCGCACATACCTGGGGTCCATATCTACTTTCAGCTGAACTATTGCCGATCACTGCTGCATCGTTTCAGATCCATTTTGCAAGCCATTCCAGATCTAGCCATTCGGCGTTGTTCCAGATTCCTTCTGAGCCATAGCTTCTCTAGTCTGTAAAAAAAAAAAAAAAAAAAAACTGGTTATGATTGTCACCCGTGTAGGAGCACACACCATGGAGGAAGCACTTGCAGCGATCCAAACCAAACTCCAAGATCTGGATGAAAAATTTCTCAGCCTCCATCTTCAGCATTCAGCCATGAACAATACCAGACAGCCAGAATCTTTTGCAGCCACCAGGTTCTTTGCTTCTAGCACTTTTCGTGGGCCGAAGCTTGATTTTCCTCGCTTCAATGGTACTAATCGGACTGGATGGATATACCGAGCAGAACAATATTTCAGTCTGCATAATACTTTTGATGTTCAGAAAGTTCCACTTGCATCCTTTCATTTGGAACAGGAAGCCCTTCAATGGTACCATTGGTACATCAAAGCTCATCCCGAGCCAAACTGGACAGAGTTTTGCCAACTCATTTTGCCATGATTTGGTCCTAGTGCTTTTGATGACTTCACAGGAGCACTCACTAAACTTCACCAAACTGGAACAGTGAGAGAGTATCAGATGGAATTTGAGAAACTAGCCAATCACACAGAAGGATTGTCTGATGAATTTTACAGGAGTTGTTTTATCAGTGGTCTCAAGGATGAAATCCGCTCAGAGTTCAAAATGTTTTGTCCCAACACAATGATGGAAGTCCTAGGGTTGGATAAGTTGGATGAGTACAAGATCGCAGCTCAACAATGCTCCAAACCCATCTTTGTTCCCTTCAGAAATATGGGTTCCCAATGACCTCCCATCACGCCTGCTCCTCAACCAACTCCTATCAAGCATTTGTCTAAAATAGAAATGCAGGCACGCCGAGAAAAAGGGCTTTGCTATAATTGTGATGAGAAATTCACTCAGGGACATAGATGTGTTCAACAAAAGCTTTATATCTTGGATGTGGATTCTCTGCCTGCCTTAGAACTTGGTGAAGAAGCTACTGATATAGTAGATGATCCGGTCGACATGCAACACCCGCCTGTTGACACCACATCTCAGGACGACCCACCCGAGATCTCTCTCCATGCTGTAACCGTCGTCACCACCCCACAAACAATGCAGGTCAGGGGATACTTCAAGAATCTCCCTCTTACCATACTCATTGATTCTAGTAGCACTCATAACTTCATTGACCCTCGAATTGCCAAACAGGCTGATTGTTTTGTCCATCCTTGCTCCAACTTTGAAGTCATGGTTGCCAATGGGGGCACCTTACCTTGCAAGGGGAAGTGTCACAATGTGCGTATCTCTATGGAATATTATAACCTACGCTCCGACATGTTTTCCTTGTCCTTAGGCAGATGTGATGTGGTTTTGGGCGTTCAATGGTTATGCACACTTGGCCCCATCTTATGGGATTTTGCTGAACTTTGGATGTAGTTTAAAGTCAATGGGGCACAACACAAATTTAGGGGCTTACAACCAGGGTCTCTCTGCATCATCAGTTCACATCGCCTGGAAAAAATCCATAAGAAGAATTCACATGGTGTCATCGCTCAGCTCAATTCCATTCAGATGCACCCATCAACAGTCTCCACTGCTTCCTTGGATAGATATGCAGGTTTCTTTGCTGAACCAATGAGCTTGCTGCCTTCAAGAGACCTTTCCGGTAAGAATGTAACCACATCTACCTCTTAGCAGGAAATGATGGCTATTTTGCATGCCGTACGGAAGTGGCAGCCATACCTATTAGGCAATTATTTCTGCATCAAGACTGATCTCCCGAGTCTGGAAAATTTTCTGGCACAATGGGTCTCCTCCCCAACACACCTGCAATGGGTTATCCAACTCATGGGTTATCCCTATGTGATCACTTACAAGAAGGGTAAGGACAATATGGTGGAAGATGCTCCTTCTCGCACCATTGATGACCCAGTTTCTCTTACAGCTCTTTCTTTGCTTGTTCCAAATTGGTTGCCATATGTTCAATAGGGATATCTCTTCTATGATCTCCATGCTTCTTCATCAACAGGGCACTCTGGGTTCTGCAACATGTATGACCAGGAACAATGTAACTTCTTTTGGCTGGGACTAAAAATGACAATTCAACAGATGGTGGCTAATGATGATACTTTCCAAGTCAACAAGGGGGAACCGACACTCCTTTCGGGATTGATCAAACCCTTTCCCATCACTACACAGCTTTGGCCAACTATTTCTGTGGATTTCCTAGCAGCACTCTAGTGGTACGATACCACATCTCAAAGGACACCATATGAAGCAGTCTATGGAAAAACACCGCTAGTTCTTCTTCCATACACCCTTAGCATCTCCCCAGTTCAGGAAATTGACTCGGTTCTTCGAAACCGCGATCAGATTCTTCTCATTCTGTAAGACAATCTTCACATGGCCAGAATTCGCCTGAAACAACAAGCCGATCAGCACCGTTCTGAGCGCATTTTCCACGCAGCTGACAGGGTTCTTCTTCATCTACATCCTTCCGAGCAATCCTCCTTGACACTCCAAAAGTGTCAGTGGCCTGAAATGAAAACCAAGGATGCTACCGGGGAACCACTCCTTCAGATTCCGCAACAATTTCTCCAACCAAAGATTTGAGGACAAAGCTTTTTCTAAGGGAGAGGGAATGTTAGTAACCTATGTCAACCCTTCTCTTTACTATGTTAGTATATTGTTGTTGGACACATATGCTTCGTAAGTCGTCCTGTAGTATTTGTTGGTCCGTAGTTTATATTAGCCCATAGTATTGTCCATAGTATTGGACGCATATGCTTTGTAAGTAATCCTGTAGTATTATATGTCCCATGGTTTTGACTCATAGTATTGGGCATAGACTTAGTATATAAGTATGTGTTGAGGTCATTGAAGGCACCGTGAAGTTAATTGTATTGATCTTGCTCAAAGGAGGTTGCCCCCTCGAAGTGGCCCGTGATCAATATAAAAGCAATTCTGTTGTATTATTTCTGATATCTCGTGTATTTTCATTAATTAATTATTGCAGGTACATCACAAAGGAAAACTATACTCGGCAATCTTGTCATATTTAAAGCGTCTAACAAGAGCGTGAAAGAACTCTATAAAGATCTTTTTCGTAAAGTTTTAGCGAGCCCGAAAAAGTAAACTCGTGACCTCCTTACAGTTTTTAACAAGCTCAAAGGAGGGATGGAAGAATGCTCATAGCCTCCTTACTGTTTTTAACGAGCTCGAAGTGAAGGTGGAAGAAATGCTCGTAAGTTCCTTACTGTTTTTAACGAGCTCAAAGAGAAGGTGGAAGAATGCTCGTAGGTGGATCAATGTCCAACTGAATGGCATATTGCTTTATAGACTCTAGGAAAACTTCATCAGAGAGAAGTATATTATCCTAGATGGAACACATATCTAAACATTCAGATGGAGTCATCACCTGGTCAATTGCCGGAACCCAGTCCCAAGAAGGTAAGCATGAATTCAAAGGCTTCTTCTCAGTAGCATTTGGAATCAAGGAACAATATGCCAAAATATTTAATTGTGACATGGTAGTGCCTACTAGCGAGGGATACACTTGGTCTATAGTTGAGTAATAAGAGGGATCAACAAATGTAAGCTGGTCGATAGTGACAATGCTTTCGTTGTGAAGAAAATGCATCACATGAAAGAGCGTAGACACCACGGCCTGCATAGCATATACGTAATCATGCCCTAGGATCATATGAAAGTCCATAGGGTCCTTTAAAACCATAAAATCAACTAAGACTATTTTTCCACCCAAAGTAACAGGTACTTGAGGGAGGAATCCCACCGGTTCACTAGGTAATTTATCGAAATTCAACATCCAATTAATAGTTGGAACAAGGTTAGGAAAACCTAAATCTCTCCAAGCATAAGGGGATAAGATACTAACAGAGGCTCCTTCGTCTACAATACATTGATGAACCGCATGGTTTCCGATATCAACCTTTATATGAAAAGGTGTAGCAGAAGGAAGGCAAGTCCCAATTAGACTATTCCAATCAAAGGAAATGATCCCAGAGCTTGGTAGGGGTTCACTCGGCACAGATGAAGTGCCCCCATTTTTAGAAACATCTGAACTGGTAATGCAGAAGACTTCAGGGACAGGTGCATTAGTCTCTGAAGGACTGGTGGGATTGGTTGAAGATTGCATTGATTCAATCACTTCACTCTCCAAAGAAAGAGTGGGGTTGACCAAAGATTTCATTGGTTCAACCACTTTATCAACCAAAGGTTGATCAGGTTGTAGGAAATCTATATACAATTCATGAGTAGAGGATCCTTCAGACATGGACCACCCTCTCCGCACCTCTGGAATGGCAGGGCACAGGTGAGTAAGGTGATGTCCCTTACAAATTTTACAAGTGAACTTTGGCTTCCGTCCTATAATATTTGACTACTTTACAACAATAATACTCTCAGCATGACTAGCATTGGCTGAAAGCTTGCCCCTATCATGACTTGCAGTGGTTGGTTGCTCAGAAGCAGAAGAATTTTGAACTATGGACCACACTCTTTGCACTTCTGGAAGTACAGGGCACAAATAGGTCAGGTGGTCTCCCTCGAAAAACTTACAAGGGAACATAAGCTTCAGTTTATTAGGTTTGTAGACAATGTCAGCTTTCTCAGCATGAATTGCAGTGGTTGATTCAGTGTGTCGAGTATGACTCACAGTAACTGGTGACTTGTCATTAATATGACCAGCAGTGATCAATGATGTGTCCTCAACATGAGCAACAGTGGTTGAGACATGCTTTCGGTATGATTTGCAACGACTGAAATTTTGCTCCCAACATGACCTCTAGAGGCTGGGTAGGTGCCCCCAGCATGACATTCATAGGTTGGGTGGGTGAGTTCAGTATGATTTACAGTGACTGAGCGGGTTCTCCCAACATGACCACTAGAGGTTGGGTAGGTGCCCCAACATGACCTTTAGAGGTTGGGTGGGTAGGTTCAATATGATTTCCAATGACTGAAATGTTTTCCCCAACATGACCTCTAGAGGTTGGGTGGGTGCCCCGAGCATGACTTCCAGAGGCTGGGTGGCTGCCCCCTTGCTTTGGCATCTTATTCCTATTCTTCCTCTATCTATTCCTTTTAGACTGCCAGTTACTAGTATTTCTACTTTCACTGCATGAGTTAGAAGGAGGAGGAGAAGATGTTATTGGAGAAGCAGGCATAGGGTTCTGATGCTCTTGATGTGAGGTGCTTACTTTAGAAGCATCAGGAGCATGCAAGGTGTTCAGAGTGGAAAACAACTAAACTGGTAGCCCTATAGTGAATCCCCGAAGATTCAAAGTAGCCATTAAGGGAGAACCAATGTTCCCAATAAATGGAAAAGCACAAGGAGCCCATTCAACAGGGGTCCCTTAATTGGTGCTCATCGGGATGCTATCCATAGTTTTTGACTCAATGAGCCAAAAATATCTAAGGCCAAAATACAAGCGGCATAAACAGTACACCAGTAAAAAAGGTCCTAGGTAATCAAACTAGGAAAACAATGGAAAATACTCTCCGAATCAAGTCCGGGATGATTAGGGCCCATAACAAACTAACAGAGTATTGACGGTCAGTTAGGTGGCGTCCTCCGTAGGTCCACTGGGTGCAAGCATTTGAATCACCAAAATGCCCTCCCGGGATTACTCCCAAAGGGTTACCTTCCACGTCTGTCCGAGGTGAAGTGGGAATAACTACCCACTCTACCTGTGTAGAGCCCTCAAAGTCTGATACTAAAGCTACCATCAATACGAAATAACCTAGGGTGAAAGTCGTCATCCTAGTTGAAATGCATGGGCAGGGTAGCAAATCTTGAAGTCTGAAAGGACCCCCGTATGCGAGTCAACTCTAGTTTATGGTTGAGAGGAAAGTGAGGGCATATCCTCAACAATTCCAATCTCCCACGGCCTCATGCTTAACTCTGGTTTGAGTAGAGCATCTCGGGACTATTTGATAGAGATGGATTTACCTAAATGAAAGTCGTACTACGATTGTTGATAAATGAAGCCAGTTCCGAGCAGTTTAAGGTGATTTAAGCTCGAAACTCTAGCCTAAGCTAGTTAATGTCGTGTATCCCTAAAAAGAAAAATGTTGGTAATAAATTTTATTAATATTTCTTTTTAAGGGATACTTGTTACTCAAGGCTTGTAGTGCGGTGTGTGGAATGGTTTGTTATGAAAGTAAAGTGCAAATGCTTTCAAATTCACAATTTTTTTCTCTTTTCTATTTATATTCTTTCAAAAAATCGAATACTAGGCAATCCTAAAATCAAACTTCTTTTTGTATTTTTATTTTAAATATTTCAAAGCAAACTATGCTACCTCAAACTAATGCAAGACCTTACTACTAAGCTATTTGAAATTTTTTTTGTCTTTTCTAATAAATGTAAAAGGAAGAGAACTTGTACAAAAGCAAGCAAGATCTAAATATAAAGCGTGTGTAAGACAAACATCTAAATGGCTCAAAGCAAACAAATCAAGAGACTCGATGAAGACTTGACTTCCAAGTTTTTGCAAAATAAAAAATTGAGGCTTGGAAACAGAATGTAAAATAAGTAGGGAAAAGAGACACTCGTGACAAAATGACAAACTTAAACAGGTTGCTCCTAAGCATCAAAACCCTACGAAAACACTAATCCAAGCAAAAGTAAGCAAGCGAACCAAGAATGACTTTAACAACACACGGACTCAACAGAAAGAAAACTAGAAATATTTAACTCACTTGGACTGAACTGATAAGACAATCAGCAAGTACCTAAACCAAGCAACCTTTCGAAAGCAATCCCAAGGACTCAAACTTGAAGCCAAACCCTAATGGAAAGGATAAGACAAAGTGAAAGAGTGCTAAACGTTGCAACAGACAACAAACATTAGGAATGGGGGTCTGTATAACTGCAACAACAACTAGGATAAAAGTATGCAGCTATGTCCAAAAGACAATAGTGCATGAACTTCAAAAAGGGCTAGTAAGCAGCAAAGACACTTAAAACAAGTGCTCAATTAAGAAAACCAACTAAAAAGACTCAAGAGAGGTCAACAAGACTCAGAAGAGACATGGGAGTCTCAAGTGTCAGTCAAGAAGACAAAGCAATAGGCTAGAATTGGAATCAAACCACTGGAAATCAAACCCTAACAAAAAATTGGACACTACAGGAAAATGCACTACTATGTAGTGCAACAACTAGTGCACATTAGGATATATGTGCTATGATGCAGTGTAAAGAGCAGTGCTCATCAGGTGGTATGGGCTACTGTTAATAGGGAAGACCAGCGCACATGTCACAAAATGACAGAGACATGCTTTGTAACAACCAACTCAGATGAATCAATCAGTAAGCAACAGGTAACACAGACCTACTAGACTTCTTAGAGAATAAAAAACTGACAAAAAGGGGCTGGAAAAAACCCTAAACTAGGTCTCCTAGAGAAAAATAACTATCGGTTACTCCTCAGCAGAGTCGCCAGTCTATTGTTTAGGATTTATACCTTATAGTGAGGAGATGGATAGTACCAACTGGGCTGGGTTGACAAGTAAATACATTAATTGCATTAAAACTAGTTCTTAGAAATGACAGAGATCGGGATATCGAAAGACATACCTTTAACCGACGGCTGGTCCTAGCTTTCACTTGATCTCCTGCTTGATATCCCTCTTGATGAACTTGCAACATAAATGATACCTTCCTCAGTGTATCTTGACTCTATATAAATATGATGAAATCAGAAAGTAATTTAACATCAAATATAATCATATATTAATCCAAATAGACATACAATCTAATAGACATCTGATTTCGGACAGGAAGGGTATTTCGACCTTTTTATTTTCAAATAATCATGAATCAGTACAATATACCTAACGTGTCTAGATGTTTCTGCAACCGAGTCCTGAGCTCCTACTCTTCACAATGACTTGGGACTTTCCTCCAGCATAACAACCCTTAATGCATCCTTTCTAGGTTTAGTTCTATCTAATCTCCTCTAATGGATCCTCCTTGTATTTATGGGACAAGGTAGGTAGTTGTAATCAAGAGGTGGTTGGATTGGGTGGTTGAAGATATTGCAAAACCAACTTCAACTAATCCCAATTCGTCAATTTAATATATTTTTTATTTCATCTTAAGATGTGTGCGAGTTTCCTCAAGGCATAGTAGCGCACAAGACGCAACTTTAGTGTTTTGCAACAAGCGCCTGCAACTTTTCCAAGGTGTGTGCTAGTTTCACTTGACCAAAGTAGGGCATACTACCATATGTGCGCTAGTTTACTGCCCAAAGAGTAGCGCACATGTCAAAAGATCAAGTAAATCACAGAAATTCTCAGCTGAAGAGAGTAGGTTCAATCCATACATCATCCAGGGAAATCTAGTTCTTCAATCCATGTTTTCCTTTTGTGTGATCGACAGAGCAATGTGATCACGGACAGAGAAGTGCAGATTTGAACTATAACAGGTGTAGTTAATACTTCACCATTACAAACTTCAAATTTTAAAAGCAAGTAGAAGTGAAACGTAGTCCGAATATTTACATGGTGAAACCTTCTATGCAAACAAAACCGATGGGCGGAGTATCAAAACCCCAAGGGCCATCAATAGACCTTCTTCTTCGCAGAACTGGCGAGGTAAACCATCACCCCTTTAATGTGAAACACCACTAACCAGGGAACAAGGGTGCTACCAAAGCTTACCGGTGAGGTCGCCACAACGTCTTCCCATTTGATTTTATTCCACGAAATGGTCATGGCCCTGCCAACACACAAGGTTACAAACTGGTTAAACCTTGAAGTTAATTGCAAGGCGTTACACAATATCAACCTGTAACAATAGTGAGGTCATAGCAACAAAAAAAAGAGAGATACTTCACCTGAAGGGTTGAGACCACACTCAAAACAACCATTGTTGCAACGACTTGGGAGGGTGACATTTATTCACCACGATGCACAGAAGACCACGATCTAAGAGGTGGCTAAGAGGCCAAGCCCCCACCCCCATAACGTTCAACTACCTTCGGGCAAGACCAAAACCTCCCTTTTGGTAGGGTTTCTTCTGAGGAGACACTTGGCGAAATATCATGGGCAATGAACTGTTCCCCACTAGACATTTGATATTTTACCCTCTCGTTATAGTTTTGGAATCATCGTAGTGCAGGAGTGGGGTCAACACTATAAGTGTTATCCCCTATTTGTTGCACAAGGCCTCGAGCTTAAGGCCCTCCTTTAGTTTAAAGACTTTATGTTATCCAATATATCCAAAAGATTATCTCTTAACTTGGGAAAGGATTATCTTACACATTGGGTATGTTACTTAGTAAATGATGAGCAAGCCTATAGGACCAACCTTATATTCTTATACCTTGGTCTTGATGTAATTAAAACGCAAGCCTGTGCATAAGTTTTGGGTAGTATGAAAATGAGCGGGGTCACCATGGAACATGGTGACCATACCATCATAAGAATGTCTGTGAATGATATTTAAAATGTATGTCTACTTACCCTTGTGCTTCCCACATAAACCTTTAATGCGAAATGAAAACCTTCAAAATACAAGTCTGGAGATATTTTTTCTTTTAAGCATA
Source organism: Larix kaempferi (assembly GCA_027924585.1). Taxonomy (NCBI): domain Eukaryota; kingdom Viridiplantae; phylum Streptophyta; class Pinopsida; order Pinales; family Pinaceae; genus Larix; species Larix kaempferi. Next base: position 14,722,463 of record BSBM01000738.1, read on the forward strand.
AAAGCAAGACCTGTAAACCTAGTCAAATTACAAAAATAAGAGCTTTAGAAATTATGCTAAGTAAGCATCAGTTTAGTAACAGATGTCCCCTTGCCAGTAATGTGTAAAACGATAGCCACACTCAAGTAGATAAGTAGATAATGTTACAATCAAGCATAGGAGCATGTTGTTAAAACAAGACTTTATTTATCCCCTAGCGATATGGTCTCATTTTATCATCACTCATGATGCTTACTAAGACATTTACATTTAAATGGAAAATCAATAAATGATTAAGAGTATGTTAATCCTTGAACATAATTATCCTCGGAAGTTAATGTCATAATAAATACCTTTTTGATGTATACTTTTAATTGACGATCTCAATTATGTCAGGTTGGAGGAGTAATTATTGTCGTGCATAAATTTTTATTTTTATTTTGCAAATTTGGGGATGCCACAGGGTCGCACCAACCTACTTTTTATTTGTGTGCATCGCGTCAAATAATATGCCACATTTTCTTCATTGTGAGGCGGTGCAATGACAATGAATACATCACCTGCAAGATACATTACAAATATTATTCAAATATCCTACATGCACTTCTAGAACATTTGTATATGTGTAATATATAATGAACTAATTAACTTAATGAAGTATCTTGTACCTTTCCTAACCATATCAGAAACTCGATCATGATCTAATGAGACCATTGCCTCTTCAGTGTGCATCTTTTTCCATGTTGGAATTGGATGTGGGCCCTTTGTATTAAGAGAGACATAATTCCATGGTTTCACATATACGTCATTTTCACAGTGATCGAGCCCACATATATTTGCATCAATGCAAAAATCGCAAAAACAAGTATACTTCCTCGTTTCAATGGAAAATATGTCACCCATGTCTTTACTTCGAACAAAATGTAATTCCCTCATACAAGGTATGGTCTGACAATACCACGGCATGGATATATTCACAACTCCAAGGGAAACATCCCAAAAGAACCTGCACAGAATTCAGTTTGTCATATCTAAATTCCTATTGAGTATGTGTTCTTTTGGAAATGATGATATTGAATGTTATTAGCTTATTAATTGAGTTTGGAGTTTATTACCTGCACATCGTCCTTGCTTGTTCGCGACCTTGATGTCCCAAATGACGTGTGCACCAATCAACTACTTCCATGGAGCATTTGAGTCAGGTTGCACCATGACTCATTTGGTACCTCCGAAGTGCTCGTTTCACACATGCACATGCACCATCATGTTCACCCTTTCCATGCCTTGTTTCAAAAAAGCTCCAGGTGTGTCGGATTGTGAAGGCAATTAAACCAATAAAATGAGCGTGCTGATTTGAATTGCCCTACACACCCATCTGATCAAATCCAATGTTCAGCAAATGATATGCCTCTCTACTTGAATGAATCATAAATCAACCCAAAGCAATGTTTAACGAACAATGTGTCATGCTCACTGTAACATCCCGAAAATTCACAAAAATTAAAAAAATTTCAACGTAGCATTAAATGCTATACTTACTGTGCGGAGATATATTAAATGCTTGTTTGTCGACATGTTGAAATAAGATGTTGTGATGATCATACATATGTATTGTTTTACGATGTGCGTGAAATGAAATTATGTCTACATTAGAATACTATTGGATGTTTTTTCTTCCCTCAGTTGTGCATCCTAGATTACTTATGATTACTAAAATTTGATGTCAATGTTGACAGATTTACATGCTATTGTTATAAATGCTAACTGTTATTCTTCTTATTGATGATGAAGGGGTCCTATGGGCACCCCGAGGCTTACTTAGCTCTTAGCTAAAGCAATTGAACGTTCTGTCGCAGATTACAGGTAAGAGAAAATGTATTTCCAAAAGTAAATATGGAGATCCCATTTAACGTTAGTTAGCTTTTCAGGTTTTTAAAAGAGAAATAGAATAACTTGCAAACAAGTCAGGGTGAGATCCATTCTAGTTTGATCTTGCAGTTACTCAGTTATTTATGTACTTTTAACTAAAGTTTGAAATCTCAGAATGTTATTATTAATATAATTACATATGTCTGGATTGTGAGAAGTATTATAACCTTTGATTATCATGGTTAGGATATCCATTCCTACTCTAAGAATTTACACCGTGCAATAAAAAGTATCCTATTCTACTACTCAATTGTTTTTATTGTAATTCTATACTCATTTTAGATCCTATGTAATTACATGCACCTATGGTGACTTTGTTAAAAGTCAATAGTTATAAACTTTGTTCTTTATGCGCTCTCCTTTATTAATATATCGTGGATATTCTAATGCTATAATGATAGCATCTAGTAATAATAACTTACACAATAGAGTAGGGATTATCTTTATAGTCTTTGTACAAAGCATAGGGTTTGATTAAAGGTAATCTACGTAATATATAAACAAGGGTTAGCATTAAAGTTTAACTTCGACATAATGTAACCATAATGTATGATGGTGATAAGTATTGTTAGAAGCGATGATCGATCCTTAACCTAAGTTATGTGAAATGGCAGGTCGTATGTAACACTTGGGTATTATTGATGGTTTGGCCTTTGGACTATCCATACTATGGTATGTTTGCAACCTTTACATAATTGAACCATAACTTTACTATCATGCGATGACAGGTAATGTATATGGTGGAAATGGAAAATTAAAGTGCAATAAAGGCTTGGGTGGTGGAATTCCTAATCGCATCCATCGTGGCAGGTCATCACGTGGTTTCCTCGATCATGATGTTAACCCTAACTTCATTTGGACTTACCTCGAAGATGGAATCATTTCGGCAATTACTTTGCAGTGGGTGGAATGTTGGAGAAGCCGACAGGCCTGCGAGGTTTTAGGGTTTGTTGATGGGGTGTGAGGGAACCTCCCAAGTTTCAATGTCATGACCTGTGGCTATGTAACTTGATTCTCAGAGTTGAACCCTTTAAGAGTGATGATTTACGGCAGTTGTTGGTAGTTTGAGTAGTACCAGGGTTCACGATAGTATTATGAGTATTCGAACCAGAGGCAAGTTTCATTGTAAATAAGTGGTATTTCTCAGAACTGTATCTTTTCTTCGTTGAGCTTGCTAGTAGGGTGTTGGCTATGGTTCTCATCTGATGTGGGCGTCTTTGTTTCAGAAGCAAAGTTCTAAAGGTAAGGCCTCGAATCTAAGTGTTACTATTACTTGTAATTTGTTTTCAAAACTCCATAATGCATCTTTTAACCATCAAATGTATTGATGGTAGGTACTTCTCGTCTACAGGTTACTTTGTGTGAGGCTACGTGGAGATGTTGCTTAGTAACCGGTAAACCTCGGTGGTTTTCCTATAGGTTACTCTTGGCAACTGTTGGTCGTTGTTTGGTGTTAGCTGAAACTGGGGTTTGATATATGGCTGAGGATTTTGTAGTCCTTGTAATGTTTTTGATCCCAACATACCAGTGTAGGGAGGATGGGATCCTCAACCTAGTTCGGTGTTAGCTTTACAGCATTGCACTGTGTATTTATTTGTTGAAATGTAACAACCGTTAGAAGGGTTTAATCCTTGGTCGATTGATGGAAATAAAAGATATTAAATGTTGAAGTATTCAAACTCAATGTTTTTTGTATGATTGTTGTTCGGGTTTCAACCTCATGTTGTTACTGTAAAGTTCAATGTTGTTTTTTTACTATGTAAAGGTCAGTTGCGGTTTATTTCAGTAATGGATAGTAGAAATGCTAACTCTTAAAAGAGCTCAACCTTTGGGTATTTTGATAAATAAAAGGATTTTGGTATTTGCAACTTAATATGGTTTAAGCACGTCGTCTCTGTGAGCAGTGCTCCAGGAACCTGTGTTGATTTTTTTATGCTATGTTGTATTTTTATTAATGGTCGAGAGCCAAAGGCTAAATGCCTCATTATTATAAACCTTGAAATTGTATTGTTTAGAGGGTAAATTCGAATGTTTTGTGAAGATAACCTAAATGATGAGACCTAGACTCGTATGTATATTGTCTTGTCGAATGTGTTCCTTCATTTAGGTTTTGGATTTGTACAGGTAAATCAAAACATGACTGTGTTATTTAATGTTGAGCATGTGCAATGTATCTTGTTTGGAACCCTGTAACAATAAGTAGATGTTTAGAAATGTCATGGGTTCGGCCATAAGGTTGATTTTGGGCTTATCTCGATACTAAGGTTATTTTAGTTCTCTTAAGAGTTTCTAAAGTAATCATGTGGGTATTAGAATATACGGATAAATCTATGTATAGTGAATTCTTCCTTGTAAATTCTATTTTTCGAAATGATAAGAAAAGTCAAATCAGTTTAAAGAGAAATATGAGGGTTTGAGATTTTAAGACATTCGTCCAAAATAGATGTTGTCTGTGTTTGTTTGTTATGATAATAATGATGAGATAAGATCTTAGCAGCTCTGTAACATGTCTATGTTTGTTTACTACTTTTTGACAACTTTTTTAAACTTATGAAGATTGATGACAATCTATAATTAAGTTACACTAATAGGATGGGAAGAAAATGATAAGAGAATGTACAGTAATTACTTGCTGAAGGAAAATAATTTAACCTATAAGTAAACCCTAGGTTTTGTGTAGAATAAAAGATGTTGCTTCTATTATAAAAATATTATAATGTCTGCATAGAATAAATATTTCTATAATATTTCTATGACTGAACAACATTGTAATATCCCAAATTTTGGACTAAATATTTTGTTGTTATATTGGGCCACGGTCCCAGCACCTATGTTTTATTTTGAGTATTGGGAATGAGCCGTAGCACCTATGATTTATTCTTTTATATATATATCGACATATCGGGCGTGGTCCCTGACTGACTTCTTTATTTGAGTATATACTGGGTGAGAAGGCCCTAATGTTTTTAATGATGTTCTTCAACTTTGATAAGGGTACAAACCCTAATATATTGAGATGATCTTTTGTTACTTACTGTGCAGAGCTATGATTTTACATGATTTGACTTATGAGTGTGTTGAGCATGGACTCAGAAACACACATGTAACCTACATACAGGGCATAAGCCCCGATCTACCTAGAAGAATGTTTATGTATTGGGAGTAAACTCTGAGGTACATTGAGTGTTGGTCCTAAGCCCTGGAGCACTCCAAGCTTGATAAACGAATACCAGATCCGAGCCAACTTAAATATTCTAGATGTGCCTCACAACCACATTCTAGCACTAGTGTTGAGCTGAGGCTCTGGAATTGCACTAGCGTAATGCCCATGTGAGAGTGTTGAGTTAAAAGGCTCTGAAGAGCACTCGGGGTTACTGGATCTCAAAGTGTTGACTTGAAAGGACTTTGAATATCACTTTTACTTTCATCACACTTATCTTATTTGATTAAATGATTCATCGTTTATCTATCATCAAGTATTGCAAGAACTACCATGTTAAATGAGGGAATACGACATGCAAGAGAGAGACTAGAGGTACCTAACCAAGCTGACCAAGACCATCCATAGAATTGGACCTTGTCCTTAAAAGTTAAAAGAAGTGTCATGTGATGACATAGAACTAAATAAAAGATAATTACCAGTAGTCTTTTATGACTAACATGTACAAAGGCCTCAAGGATAATATCATTATTAAGAGCTTTAATAATAATGGTGCCATTATTTAATTATGGAAAATAATTAGTATATATGATTTATGCATTATTTTATTTTATAAAATGGTGTATTAATAGTTAAGTGAAATATAATCATTGCTAGTATAATTACTGTTTGTATAATTGTTGTTATTATAATTATTATTAAGAGCATAAATCAAAATCACTTATAATTAAATAGTTGGAAAAGTCCTAGTTCAAGAGGATTAGATATTTAATTAAATAATATCTTTTAATTATTAATTATTTAATTTAAAGAAACTAATTATTTCAACAGTCCTAATTAAAAGACTTCCCTACTTAAAGAGGGCATATCCCAAGTGTGGGGATCATCTATCATTCTTGGTTATTATCATTCTCTTATGGTTACCCAAGAAAAGTATTCTGCTCCAGGAAGCTGAAGCAGCCTCACCTAATAATTCTCAGATCTGAACCAGCAGTGGACCTAGGGCCTCTATCTCTCATTGCATGTTGGAACCAAGCTTGGGGGGATCCAGATAGAACCAAGAAACAGTTCAAGGGTCAAGGTTGGGAGGAACATTGTAGTCCCAAAGTTATCCAGCTAAGGAGTCTTTCTAACAGGTCAGCTAAGCTCAGAAGTCTCTACACTAATTATTGTTTGAGTGTGTAGGTTACTACAAGAAGGGATCAAGTTACAAAGTAGCCAGGTACGAATCCTAAATATTCCATTTCAAGTTATAATAGAGGTTAAATAATTACCACAAGATGCTACCCCAGCAACTTTGGTCCTTTTTCTTTTATCCTGAATCGTTTAAATATAGATTTCTGATAGGAACAAAAACACTGTAAACTAGGATTACGTAACTTTAGAAGATATGATTAGCAGAATGTCTAGCAGGTCTAGCCAAGCTATCCTGTTCTGGACATCCTAGCAAATCCACAACCTAGAAATTTGTTCTTGATAATTTAAATAAACTTAGATCGCTCCTTGAGGGAAAAATTATTATATCTACATATATATTCTCCCATTTCTGAAACAGTGTTTGGTTTTTGTGTCTTCTTCTCTTAGTATTCGTATAGATAGAATAGGAATGTTGTTTATATTAATGTTTATATTTATTTCTACTAAAACCCTCTCTTAGGTTTAAAACATCAACGTATCTCAAAACTGGTTAAGATTATTTTGAAACTACTAACCCTTATAGGAAAATGAGTTCAAACTTCAAAAATACCAAGTAATTTATGCATCAAGTTTTGGAGATTCAAGTTAAACACAGTTGTTACCTTCTACCATTACGATCAAAATGTAGAACTTACACGTCATCAATTTGACCAACAACTACCCAAAACTAATATCAAAATTATAGTACCGAGTAGTAAAAACAAGTTACAGTATGCTCTCAGAGCTTTTTCATTATCAACGCATCAGTCAACCACTACCACAAAAGCACCACAGTCAGCAAAGTATCTACATAGTACAAGCCACCTTTCTTTTATTAAATTGAAAATGCAGGTTAGGAGAACGATTCTCATCAACATAACATTGAAATTCCAATCGCCACAGCATAACCGAAACCACACAGAACCCAATCCATTGAAATACACAGCTAAGGTCTCACATCTTTCTTTGAGAACGCAGAGGTCATTACTATGGCTTAGCAAACCAAAATGCATTTTAGGGCATACATTTTGCTCAACCAAACCCCCTATCCAGCAAATATTTCGAATAGTATTATCAATAGTATATATACGTGACTCAAACACAAACGCGGGTCATGGGATCGACTCCCTACATTTTTACTTCTTTAAAAACCTATATAGCTTTTGAAAAAACCTAGAGACACAGAGCTAGAATATTTTCCATCTCAGGTTCATAACTAAAGTTCTCATGAGGGTTACGATTCTCTTTCCATCATTACATTCACACATTAAGACAACTAAATCATAACAATAACAATGAAATCCATTACAAAGAATACACAGAGATTAGCTGTAGGTTCAAGATCTCACAGAAGTTCATAGAAACCACACTTCTCAGTCAGAGGGGACCTCTGCCTATAGAAACTACAAGTAAAATAAGAGTACGATTTATTTTCCTCTTTCATAATCATACAACCAACAAATTACCAGGATAGAGGCGACGATAGCGAACACCAAAATCAAGAACTACCATTACTATAAAAGAAAACGCAAAGATTAAATAGGGTGCCAAACCCTTATAAATTTACACAGAAACACATTCCAGATCCCATCCAAACTAATGACGCAGACATAGGTCTCTAATGTAAACCCCATTTCCTTTTAGGCATCACTGTTATCATCAAGAGTTCAACAAAATTTAGACATAGAGCTGGATGGCCAAAAACCTCCCCCTAAGACCCTCTAGGGCCTATAAAAGTCAATAGATACATCTTATTACAACAGTCCAGCTAATGGCGACTTCCAAGAACTCAAAATGTATTATAGCGAACCCAACCAAGTTCACAAGGTTCCTCATAGCAAACGCAAATCATTCCACAGAGGTGAGAGGATGAGATAAGTAAATGTGGACACTGAACTTACCAATTGCCAATGCCTCCAAGTCTAAGTCTTGATCATCAACCAATAACCACGCAGATGAAGCAGGCCCAACAACTAACCTATCAAGCAAGAAAACATACTAGTCAAAATCGAGTTCATTATTGTTTCTATCAATTTACAGTTTGCAAGGAAAACGAGGATGATATTACCTTCATCTATCACCATTGATGCATATGAAACCTTCGTGGTGGGCCGACCATGAGCGAAGCTCAGGTAAGAACACTAAACCCTCAGACGCTTCCAACATACAGACAAAGCCAAACAAACTATGAAAATTGAAACCCTCGATGGTGTAGAACCCAAGAACAAACTCCTTGCTTAGCTAGCAACGTGGCCATATGCTATCGTAGAGTTGCTTTAAATGCCACCACCAACCCCATATATTCGATACAAATCGCGATCTATATAGTAGTGGGGGCATTCACGAACCATGAATTAATTGAAAACACAATGCATGTTACAAAGACCTCAAATAGTGTGTAAGGCCATCAAATAATGGAAAGGGAAATATGTTTTAAGAACCTCAACAAGGACCTTAACCCCCAACAAAGAATATCAAGGTGATAGCCTCCAACGTTACAAACTTTAGTATTAACTAAATGCGGGACTTCCAAACTGAACACCATAGGTAAGCACCCCCATAAGTACACCTGCAAACTAGGAATAAAGTGGATGCATTAGAGAAATCGCTAAGTAAGTCAGGTGTCTCCATTTTCTTACCCCTACCTCTCGGAAGCCCTGCCAAGGTACCTTTCCCTTCGAAAAGACCAGGCACCACACCATGGGCATCAACCACCACAAATAAAGGATCCATTCCACCTGAATTACCAGTTAAATTTTAATAAATATGCATACAAACCCATACAGCCATAAGAAGAAGATTCACATTATTACGTTCAATACATTCGTGCACATGCGACAGTTCATACATCTAATCATTTTAAAACACTTCTGCAAAGCTGTAGAATTTATAATCAGCAAACCATGATACTTATGAAACTAAGACACTTCAAAGAGTAGAAATCAAATACCGGTATAGTAGGTACTTATCAGTGTTGAAGTTAATTTACTATTCTTCATATATTTACCAGTTTAAATTAGTATCGGAAAATTTTTAAATTTTTACTATTTTTAGGGACATTACAAACATAGGAAATTTAAATACAAAATGAAGCCAAATTAGAAAGATTACATGAGCATGGCAAAGTTCTTGTCTATGATATTTATTCAATCATTTTGTCTATTACATAACATATTTCTTATCTATTTTTAAATACCCTTCCCTGTACTAGAGTACGGTACAAGAACAGTACGTGGAAAAATACAAGGAAAAAATCTATTCTATCATTTCATATAATTTTCTCAACAATTTACAAAATCATAATCAGTTCAGAAATCAAATATTTACTTTTGCAGAATGGTCCCTATCAACATTTGATTAATAAATCCTAAATCGACAATTACATAAATAAATTATAACTACTTAGGAACTGAAATGAAAAATAGAACCTGCAACTGTAGATAGGGTGGAAAAACACCCAAAGAGACTTGTTCCTCCCAACCTTCTCCAGAAGAAGCAGCCAATATCACTTGCTCCTTTAGGACCCCCAAGCCTGTTTATTGAACCACTAGGTAGAAGACTCTGTGTAGAAGCAAGGCACTCAGGTTGTACTTCTAGTAATTAATGGAGACATGCCATACACCTCAAAACCTCTTCCCTAAGCAGGAAATAACTCTGCATATAGCAGAAGTGGAACAGACTTACAAAGCAACTCAAAACATAGCTTCCCCTCATCGAATCTCTTGTGTGCATACAACAGAACCATAAGGTAAATTTTCTTGTAAAAAAAAGTGTGAGCCTCTGCTCAATTCGATGGCTTTATAAAGATGCCTAGGTCTTTAGTGGTTAGTTTCCAAATAAATGGGCCTCAAGCTCCAGTCCCATCTTTTAGGGAACCATGACCACAATTCAAGGGAGTTGTCCCATAACAACAGCTAGTTACTGAGTTCATGATGATGTCACTTGTCCATTTCCTTCTACCCAAGATTCAATTCCACCTAGTGGGTCAGTAAACACGCTTTCAACAATCTCTTTGGGTGAGTGTGTCTTATTTTATTTTATTAAATAATAATATTGTGCAATTACAGTCATCCTTGGCCACTTATCCAAATATAAAACTTTACAAGAAAAGTTAAGATAATGTTTTCTTCAAACATAAAATGTTTCAGCAAAGGGGTATGTTACAAACACCCCCACTTAAGCTCAACATCATCCTCGATGTTGCTTATTCTTCATCAGAGCCTCCCTGCACTACCACATATGGTCAAATTTGCCACGATTTTTCATTGTAATTGCCACGAATTTTCGTCCCTATTGCAATGATTGGGGTTTCATTTTTTCGTGGAACGACATTCGTGGATATAATGACGAGAATTCCCCGTCGTGGCAAGAGCAACACTTCTTGGTGGGCATGTTTCAACTACACAACAGTTCTTAGATCTATGGAAGATGAATCCTACCATGAAAATTCGTCTCTATATAGACGTTTAGCTTCTACAAGTTCCACGAATGTGCGTGGAAACATGTTTATATTTCCATGAATCATCATCTCAATATCCACACAGAGATCCACAAACTTTCGTGGCAGGTTTACCACCTGCGTGGAAATTTTTTTATATTTCCACGAATCATCGTCGTAATATCAACTCAGCGATCCACAAACTTTCGTGGTAGGTTTAACACCTGCATCGAAACAATTTTTCATTTCCATGAACCATCGTCTCACTAGCCACGCACCGATTCACAATGTTTCATGGCAGGTTCAGCACCTGCGTGGAAACAATTTTTTATTTCCACGAATCATCGTCGCAGTATCCATGAATCGATTCACACAATTTTGTGGTAGGTTCAGCACCTACGTGGAAAGAGTTTCTATGGCCCACACTAATGTTCATTGACATATTGACAATACCTGGAAGTGTTAAAAAAAATGAATTTGAATGCACATATTCTGGCCTACTATGGGTGAGCACTAACTACAAAGCATGAAAGCAGGAATAGTCAAGGGGACAAGTAAATGACATTTTACATGCAATATTCCTATTGACAGTTTGTCTAGGATTCACCCTAAAAAAACTACCATTCATTCAATGTTCAGTTACTGCTGCATTAGAAAGAGATTGTTTAAAACTAAATGCATTGCAATAAAGTTAACGGTGAGAATTACAGAAAACTCCACAATGGAATGGTCAAGTCCTTCAACTCCTTGTATTAACAATAGCAGTAAAAGTCCCGTAGTACATGCATGAGTCGGTATTTATAGAATTCTGGCCCGGGAAGACAAAATTGATAAAAATAGTCAGTTTATACTTCCTAAATAAGTTCTTATATAAAAAGCTAAATCCTTTAACTTATGTGAAAATTAATACAACTTTCTAATTTTGTAATGTTCCCATTTTAAAAATTAAAATGAAAAGGCTATGCTCTTTATCCTACTATGGGTACATGAGTTCAAATTCTAGTGGGCATGCTCCCTCCTTGTTGATTACTTGTTTGTAAATCATAGTGCACGGCTATCACAATTGCACTATCATTAACAATAATGAGTGCATTTGTCTAGCACCCAATTCATCCTTGAAGCACTACTTCTTAGAGCTACATTCATCCTCCAATGCAGGTCACTTGGGTTTTCATAAAACCTATGAGAGAATTAAGCACTTATTTTGGGAAGACATGAAAATAGACATCCAAAAATTTCTCACAGCTTGTGACACTTGTCAACGAAACAAGGGTGAGACAATATGTTTTGAGCAACAATCAATGCCACAAGTAGTTTTCCAAACTATAATTTCTCACCTCATCACTCATTCATGAGGTATTCAGGCCCAAGAATATCCCAAGTACTGAGAGTTGTGCACAAAAGACCCTTCAAAGTTGCTCCTGGATGTGTTTAGTAATGTTTTTTTACAAACATCATACCCAATATATTGTTGTCCTTGGATTAGTACCTAATTTTTTCTTGACATCCATATACTTTCCTTTTGTTTCAGCACTCTCCATATGTGAATTAACCTCAAACAGTGTTGGTCCAAAGGGTTGTCAGTGCATATCATCCTTTCTCATAATCTTCAGAAATTTTGATGAATTTATTGTTGTAAAATTTTAATTCCTTGAGTTATGGATATCATCTCTCCCTATTACTTCCACCCTTTGATGTATTGTTGGTCATCAGAAGTAATTTGACATGTCCTAGTATATTCTCACAAATCTATCCCTTCTGACCATCGTCCTATTGTTGTCCCTCTTATGAAAGCACTGAAAATATTGGTGTCAGATATTGAAAGGGCGCAATAGGAGGATATATAAATAATAACTTTTGTCACCCATCAACCAAGTTTGACCCAAACATAATTTATAAGAGACAGGCCATCTCTACAAAAAGTATCAAAACAAGTTGTCCCATCCTTAAATATGGTTGCTTGTGACGTCGAGATGTCGAGTTAGGGTTTTTCGTTAGTAAAATTAGCAAGATAACTAGCATGAATTTCCAATTGGAAACCTAACCGAATGGTACTTGTTAACATTCATATCTTCCCAGAATTTTTGCAATGCAAGTCAACTTTCCAAAACTTGTTAAGTGGAAGGAAACCCTAAACAAGTGGCTTGATTAATACTAGCTCAAGTATTCAAGGCATCCTGAAAAGAGGCCCATGAGAAAGAAAGGTATTGTTGCATGTTTAGGGAGAAAGAGTGGATTCCATTGACCTTTTCATAACATAAATTAATGCTTTGGTTTGAAAATCATTAGGCCTCTCCTTCTCATTTTTATACTAGGTTCTACTTATATTAGTAATTCAATGAAGATATCATCACATGGTGTGGTTGCAACTCATGGTAAAGACATCAATTTTTTGGTTGTTGCTGAGAATGACATTTTTATGTATGCTGGTTCTTAGGACTCGAATGATACCGTAAATGGGCATATGGTAGTGAGACTTGTTTTCATAGGTTTTATAGTGAGACGAACAATTTAGGGAACCATGTAAGTGAAAAGGTTTTATGTAAAACAATTGAAAAGGCCAAGAGTAATACTGCAACGTATTTTATGCAAAACTTGACCAGAAAATGATCATGGCATCATAGAAGAACCCTGGTAACCCTAGATATTCACTACAATCATGGTAATTAGAAACTTGGGTTAATGAGTACATAAATTAATGGAGGATAGTTGTATCTTTTATTTTAGCTTTCCTTAATGCTTAACCAAATTAACTATCTTGTTTGAAAGCATAGAGAGTGTTTCCTGAAATTCGATAGTTATTGATTTCCTATTCATAAAAACCATCCAACATCATATCATTTCTTCAAGAAAATAAGAACTACAAGACAAAAATAGGAAACAAAATTTTTCACTATAGAGACACATTAATGTGAGCCTAATGTTTCAGACAACATCATTCATAAAATTAAATCAAAAAACCCACAAGAAATGCAGACAGTACACAAGGACTATGAAAACAACAAAATGATAAAGTCTGGTTATAGTATCTGCCAATTAGAGTCATTAGATTACAAACAAAATTTTTTCACAAGAGTCAAGAAAAAGACATACCTGATTGATTTCATCAAATCACCAACAACAAAAAAAATCTCCACGAGACTAAACACAGAGTGCAAGAACATGACCATGATGGCCATATTCAGACTGCAACTCTCTTGAACCATGATCACGGAGTACCCACTTGCATAAATGAATCTTTTGATTGATGCCAGCAAGCAACTTTCCATTAAATGCATTCAGATTATAAACAAATCCCTTTGTCTCCTTCTCATTAACAAGTTGCAGTTTACCATCTTCAACAGAAAATACTAAAATTTTGCCCTGTTAACAAAAACAAATGAAAATAAAACAATTGACTGAGATTTTAAAAAGTGAAAGTGATTGTTGCATGGCAAGTACAAGACATCCATCTAGAATGAACCTTTGTTGTATTTACTATTCTCATAAAATTGTAATAAAACCCTATAAAAAAATGAGAGAATTAGAAGAGCAAGCATGACTGATTTTATAAAAGAAGAAACAAAAGTTTCAGAGCTTGCCTTGTTAGGTTCGTTCACCTCAGGAAAGACATAAGTTGTCCCAATGCAATAATAGGCATTGTTGTCATCATAAAATGAACAACTGCGGATGGAAGACCCATTTTCATAAGCATCAAGTTGATATGATGAAATAGTTTCAAATGTCTAGTCATGTAAGAGATGCACAAAGTGTGTTTCTGACTCGTCCACATTCAATTGGGAATACTTCAAACTGGAAATGGAAATTAAACAATGTGTGAGGCTAACAACCATCCATATGTTAAACTATACACCTACACATATAACTTGGAAATCTATTCACACATTACCGTCTGAGTAGATTTTGAGTCACAAGGCTAGAATTTGAAGCACCAAGGTTTCTTCTCCAAGTTTCTGGTACAATATTGCCTATTGGATAATAAGAAAGAAAATGCCAAAGATTCAAATTACATACATCACTTCTCAAAGACTAAAACATAATAAAATTAATAGGAAAATAACTCATATGTCATATAGTGAAAACAATACAACATAAGAAATATATTTTGTATAAATATAAAGGCAATATGAATTGTCTTGTAAACATTCAAAGTGCATTTAATCTCTATTGTCAGTCGAGACTCAGAACCTCTAAATTGTTTTAAGAATCTAGATGTGTTTTGGTCATTTAAATTTTCGACAATAATCTTGTCAAACACTTGTGGTTTCTGTTGTTGTGAGGATTTTTTATACTCGGAGTACAATGTTTGAAAAGATGTGCATGAGATCCAAATGCAGGTGTCTTCTGAATATTTGAGAACCAACAGACACACAAACCTTCCACAGTCTAAAAATTTGGTGCAGTTTTCATTAGCAAATTCATCACCCTTACACAACTCTGGATTGTGTTTCATATCTTTATTAAGAGTGTTTTATGTAGCTCATTCTCCCTCACAACCTTGACCTTCCATTTGGAGTGACTCAACATGGTTTGAGCTGTATGTTTCAAATCCAATGATAGGATTACTCTATGCTGCAGAAAAGTCTGAAGGTTGGAAAGAAGAATGCTTGAAGATTCTCCGAGAAAATTATGATAAGGGAAGCTAACTTTTTCTCACGAACAAGACATATCAACTTATTTGAAGCAAATTTATATAGGACAACTTGTTAACTTTAAGATAATTATTAAATTGTGCATGTATTTATTGAGATTCAAAAAGTATGAAAAACTTGTTGTTAAGGCCATGGCCCCAGATGTGAAGCTACATTTTGGTGAGATGCAAGCGTTGCAAGAAAATGTTGACTTAATCAAGAGGTAGATAGGACTTGAAAAGTTGGAGAACTTTTGTATAAGGGATGAATCTCTAGGCTATACTTGAATAAGAGAAGAATAAATGGAGGCATATTCCTTGGAGGACATGCTTGTGTGATGCATGATTGTTGGAGATCCTTGGTGTGAGCTAGGGTTTTCTTAGTTTTCTATATCTAGAGTTTTCTTGGTTTTTCATATCTAGGGTTTTGGATAGCTACTGGATTGTACTATCCTTTTGGAGGATATCCATTATGTTCCCCTACAACCAATATATCATGGATATATATGCCAAAAACAATCCACTACTTTTTATAACAACTCTTGAAAATAGGAGGACCTTAACATGTGTGCTGATAGAATGTGAGCAGTCCTATAATCATGATAATCAATCCCATATAGATTGGATCTGCATATATATGTGTGCAAAGTGGGAAATGGATGTTAAAAAAAACCCTTAAAACAAGGATTCCCTCAAAGAATGTGCATTAAACCCCAATTTGGGCATTATGACCAAGTAAAACTACTTATAAAATCATAATGATGAAACACCCTTAAGATATGTACAATGGAAGTGATACTCCTCCGAGATACCAATGAAAAACCAAATATAAACAAAAAAAACATTAGGAAACCCTTATTTTAAGGGTGTTTCTCTCAAAAGCGTGCGAGGACATGTGTGGATGCATCTATTTTTCAATCCACCGCCCAATGTGTATAACACTCCTATCTAATAGAAAAAACCTAGACACTTAATAATGTGTCCTACCCCCAAATATGTGAATGCATAAAAAGATAATGCATGGATATAAAATATCAAAGTTTCCATATGTTTAGTGATTCCCTAAAAGGATGAACCTACATGAAAGAAAAGACATCAACATCTACTACACAGACCTCCTGTCACGTCCCCTTCCATCTATCCAATGCAAGGGAGGGAACATGACTGCAACATGGGGTGTCTAATTCGTCCCCAAGCCATAATGATAAAATTTTGCCATTTAAAATAAGATGCACAATTCATTTACACAGCGGAATTAAACATATTAACACACATCTAGAATGGAATGCATCAGCATACCATTCACAAACAGGTGATGAATTATAATGAGAGGAAGCAAGCACGCTCTCATGGTATACACAGATTACATGTTAGCCATAATAAGATATGCATTCATCATCCAAATGCCAGTCATTATTTAATACATTACAGAACATAGAATTAACACAACTCATTTAATAAACACAGAGGAATAACCATAATAACATACAAGCAGAAGAAGATGCATCAGCCTATTTCTTCCAGGCAGGATGATGAAATAGTCATACAATAATCCATCCCATTCTCATGCTATTCACAGGAATCATGCCAACTAACTTAAGATAATCATTTCATCCAAGTAACATGAGTAATTTAACATACAGGATTAACACATTTTTGAACACATAATGCAAATAAATTAATCCACAGAGAATACTTATCTTGAAATGCAAACGTCCAAACGACTAGCTACGTGAAAGCAATGTTCCACCCAACCATAGATCTCTGTCCAGCCTATATTCTTTCAGCTGAGAAATCACCCCTGAGCTGGGTTGTGTATCCACTAAGGAGGAACTAGACAAGCTCACTCACAGCCATGGATTCACTCAAACAATCATGCTAAACCAGCAAACAACTGGGTTTATCAAGCATCCAATAAGGAAATGATGAGGATGCTAAGCCCGTGAACTCAACCACAGAGATACAGAAATCTCAAGCTCAAGTCAAGCAATCCCATCCTCTATTCAAACCTCCACACTTGGATTTCTCACCATTCTGGCAACAAATAACTCAATCCCGTCACTAGGTTTACGGGCTATCAAAACTGGGTTTTCCAATAGATTTCAGAGTAGATAATGCTCCCAAATTCGCCCCAAGGTTCATACCTATGGATCCCCCATTGGATTTCACTATCAAATACCAATTCTTGGCATTTATGGCTCTTCAAAATGTGGGTTCTTTCCATGTTGCGATTTCTGGTTTTTCTCTCTGCTGGGAATTCATTTTTTTTTGGATGGAAAAATGATGCTGGGCGATCAATAATGGAATGGGAATGATATTGGAAGGATTACCAAGAGGTATATTGACTTGTTGGTCAAGCAAAACATAGCCCATACGAATTTATGGGCTTCTCATGCTCCATTGAAGCCATGGATTGAATTCCTCAACAACTACCTTAGAACAGAAATAAATGTCAGCAAGGTAAGTCAAATGGGTTCTCAAGGTGATATATGGCAACCTATGGTTCAATCCCATAGCCCCCTCACCACTCCCTAGTGGATACACATGGCCCCTTCTCATTCGTTGCCTCCATAGCAAGTTTTGGTATTTTATTGCATGACGTTTATTTACATCATTTTTACAATGTTCCATGGCTAAATAGCACATGGGCAACATAATGTCTAATACTTGTCTTTAAATAAAATTCGAGCTTCCACTAGCGGGGCCTTGGCCTTGTGCTCCATGCTAGGAAAACACACATCACATGTATACAACATTTATATTAAAAGCTAACATATCCTAAGGGTCAAAATGGGGTATTACACCTCCGAAGGAAAATATCCATGTGCAATATGTTGAAACATGGACTTCAACACTAGTTCAAAGCCTCATGTCATATGAGGGGTAGCATGCCACACAATTAGAGGAGGAATACCTTGCATGAGGACACTTGGAAACTAAAATTGAGAAAAACTTGTTGGTTAATTCAAGTAACTCCATGTTTTATTGTACTCCTATAGAGATGTATTATTCCTCTATACGGAAGTGTCATCATTTGTATTGACAAGTGTCGCAAGTGATTTAACTTATCAATGGGTTATTAGACCACCTTGTAAGGGGTCAGCTCGATATAATGTAATGTGAAGTTATTGTACCTAGCTAGACAAGTCAGCCCCATACGGTTATTGGGCAAACAGGACAAGCATAAATAGAGATCGGGAGATCTCTATTTGGATCACTTCAGAACTCACACTTCCTTTACTCGGAAAGTGGCGCACATGTGAGGAGGAGGATCATCTGCTAAGAGGAGTCTATCGCTTGTACTTTGGTTGCGCTATTTCTCTATCTATCTCTGAGGAAGTTGTGGGGTTTTTCACCTTAGGGTTTTCCCCATGGAAACTCTGTGTGTCTATTGTCTCTCATGCTTTTGCTTCTTGTGATGATTGACATGATTGTTATGATTGATATGCATTGATATACAATACATGTTATTCTCTCAGTAGAGATCCTAGAGTATTGTGAATTAATGCTCAAAATTTAACATGGTATCAGAGCTAACCTAAGAAGAAGACATTGTGCAGTGATGGAAACTAGGGTTTCTTGCTTATTGGGTTTCTCTCCATAGATTTTGGAAATGCAGTATAGTAGGTTGACTCTACTCATCAAGGAGAATCTATCTGTCCAATCAGAATTCAATTCTGAGCATTTTCAGATTTGGCCCTAAAAATTAGGGTTTCCACAAAAATAGGAATTTCTGAAATCTGAAGACATAGCTGGAATTTCCTTGAAAAAATTGAAGTTTAGAACTTTGGATCGAGATTTTTGGATGGGTAAATCTTCAAGAAATGCAAACCCTAATTCAAGGTCCTCCCAAGTGAACTTGAGAAGACTAAAAGGCATTTCTGAAGGGTGAAGCTTCACAGATCTCAAATTCTGAATACACCTAGTTGATCAGATCATCAAGGTGCATCTTTCTATCCTTTTAGAAAGTTGAAATTCACTTTTTGAATTTTTACGGTTTTTTCGACAAACCCTAATCCGAGACGAGATCCAGTTTTTAGCAAAGCAAGTGGTAAGACCTAAATCTCTTCTATTTCTATTTGAAGTACTCTTTAAGATGTCTCACCACACCAAGCTTGAGGATAAGCTTGAAGGGGCTGATAATTTCCGATCCTGGAAGTATAGGATTGGGTTAATCCTGGAAGAAAATGAGTTGGACTCCTACATCAGCTCTGAGGTCCCTATCCCAGAGGATGAAGAGGCTAAGGTATTGCATAAGAAGAACTTGGTCTAGGAAAATAGAATCATTGCTTATTCTATCAAAGACCATCTCATACCATATGTTTCATCTCTCAAGACACCCAAGGATATGTTTGACTCCCTGACCAAGTTATTCGAAGGGAAGAACATAAATCGGAAGATGACTCTGCGGAATCAATTGAAAGGGGTCAAGATGTTGAATGGAGAGACCATTCAATCTTACTTCTCCAAGGTCTCTTAGATCAAGGAACAACTTGAAGCTATGGATGAAGTAATGGACAATGGTGAAGTTGTTATGACCACTCTGAATGGCCTACCTAGGTCATGGGACTCCTTTATTCAAGGAATCTGTGCAAGAAAGAAATTGATCTCTTTCGGTAGACTGTGGGAGGAATGCTCTCAAGAAGAAGCTAGGCTTGTGGCATGAGAAGAAAAGATGGGGAATGAACATCAAGCTCTCACAACTCACACCAAGGGAAGCAAGGTTAAGAGGGAGAAATCTCATAACAAGAAACATTCTCACCCTTATCACAAGAAGAAAGATCTATCTCATGTTCGATGTTTCGAATGTAATGAAATGGGACACTTTGCTTCAAATTGCCCCAAGAAGAAGAAGAATAACAAAAGAAGATATCATGCTCATGCTGCTAAGGATGATAAACCTCCTAGGAAGAAAGCTAGAGCAGAAAGTGATGATGATGACTCATCAAGTGAAGAAGAGTATGTTCTAATCTCTGCTCTCACAGGTACTATCTCTCATGGTTGTAATGATTGGTTAATTGACAGTGGGGCTTCCAAACACATGACTAGGTTTAAATAATCTTTTGTAAACCTATCAAGGTGAAACTTGGGGATGATTATCAATACCCTATCAAAGGGAGTGGGGAAGCCTCCTACAACCTAGAATCTGGAAAGTCCTTGAAGATGAAAGACATGCTAGTTGTACCTGAGCTCAAGAAGAATCTACTCTCCATCTCTGCATTAGATGCAAAAGGTATGAGGGTTGCATTTGTAGATGGCCAAGTCCTAATGTGGCCAAAGGGTAAAACTATTGATGATGCTGTGGTGATTGGAGAGCAAGAGGGAGGATTGTACAAATTAAAGGGACAACCTGAACATGCTATGGTACATGATTCCATGGAGCCAAGTGAACTTCGGCATTGAATACTTGCACATATGCATTACAGAGCATTACCAATTGCAAGTAAAGTTGTAGAAGGTCTTCCTGAAATCAATACCAAGCATGAAGTTGTTTGCAAAGGGTGTGCAAAAGGAAAGAACATAAATAAGGCATTTCCAAGCAGTGAAAGCAAATCAAAAGGAATCTTGGAAATTATCCACTCCGATGTATGCGGTCCGATGTCATCCAGTTCTCTGAGTGGGTATGTTTACTATGTCTGTTTCATTGATGACTTCTCCAGGAAGACTTGGGTTTATTTCTTGAAGAATGAAGATGAAGTATTTGATAAGTTCAAGGAATTCAAAACCTTGATGGGAAATCAAACTAATAAGAAAATAAAGACATTCAGATCAGACAATGGCAGAGAATTCACTTCAGGTGACTTCAAGAATCTATGCAGTGATTTATGGATTAAGAGGGAGTTGACTGCTCCTTACAATCCACAACATAATGGAGTTGTAGAAAGGAAGAATAGAACAATCATGGAAGCAGCACGGACAATGTTGCATGACTAGAATCTGCATATACATCTATGGGCAGAAGCAGCTAGGATAGGTAATCCAGGAAGCAAAGATCAAGAGGGAGCACACTCTAGTAGTTCGTGCAAGGAAGAAAATATTGAGAGGGAGTCCACCCGACAAAAAACAAACAAAGATAAGTATTTGAATTTTCATTTGTTGTATATTTGATTGTTTAAATAATACTGTTCAATGATGTATATACTTATGTTCCTAGACTTAGGTTGTGTATTTTGCATATTTGCATTAATGAACAGTATACTACTAATATGCATATGATGGGTAAGTGGCCTATGGCACTGTACAACATTCCATTTCTACTTATCTAGAATGAAACGTCTTTGCTGACATGTTGGGAGCTGTGCACACTCTTAACAATGTTCTGGTAGAGATTGGAAGGCATCTAGAAAGTTATGGGATATGGATAAATGTTGTATTGAAGCATTGGCTTAAATAATTGCATGACTGTATGACATATTTCTTTATGTGAAATAATTTGTTCTGAAAATTATGAGATGTTTCTAATCATGCAATTTAAATTGTTTTGTAGGAAATACCATGTACCATCACCTACAAAAGAAGGACTACAACATTTGTTCAAAGAAATCTATCTATTGAAGATATTGAAGTTCCCAGGATCCAGGATGAAGTAATGGAAGAATACCATGATCCGTCAATCATGAAGAATGATGTTTGGGATATAGTCCCAAGACCTGAAGGGAAGTCAGTTGTGACTTCTACAAGATCAAGCATGCTGCAGATGGCAGCATAGAGAAATACAAAGCAAGATTTGTAGCTCGTGGTTTCTCCCAGAAAGAGGAGATAAACTACGAAGAGAATTTTGCTCCTGTAGCCAGGTACACTTCCATCAGATTCGTACTTACTATGGCTACAGTGATGAAATAGAAGATACACCAGATGGATGTCAAGACATATTTCTTGAATGGTGCAGTCGAGGAGGAAGTGTATGTGGAGCAGCCACTTGGTTTTGAGACACATAACAGAGAGGCATATGTGTGCAGACTGAAGAAAGCCTTGTATGGATTGAAGCAAGCTCCCAGGACTTGGTATGGTAGAATGGACAGTTTCCTATCCAGTTTGGGATTTACCAAGAGTAGAGCAGATTCCAACCTTTACTACAAGGTTGAGGAAGGCAATCCAGTGATACTACTTCTGTATGTGGATGATCTGGTTGTAACAGGTAATGATAGTTTGATTACCGATACCAAGAGGAAGCTTGCAGCCGAGTTCGAGATGAAGGACTTGGGGATGATGCACTAATTTTTTTAGGCATGGAGGTGTGGCAGAGTGCAGATGGTATCTTACTTGGACAAGGGAAGTATGCAGATCCTGAAGAGGTTCAGGATGATGGACTGCAAGGCCATGGCCACACCTATGGCATTGAACCTGAAGCTTCTGTGTGATGATTTATCTGAGCCGGTTGATCTCACTATGTATCGTTAGATGATTGGGTCCTTGATGTACTTGACGAACACGAGACAAGATATTTTCTTTGCGGTGAACACATTGAGCCAGTTCCTGACGGATCCGAGGAATGTTCACCTGGTTACTGTAAAGCATATTTTGAGGTACCTGAAGGGTACAGTTCACTATGGGCTCAAGTATGATGCGAATCAAAAGTTTAACCTATAGGGTTATGTTGATTCAGATTGGGAAGGAAATGCTGTAGATAGGAAGAGCACATCTGGGTGCTGCTTCAGTATGGGATCAGGTGTGATCTCTTGGTTTAGCAGGAAGAAATATTGCGTAGCACTGAGTATAGCTGAAGGAGAGTATGTCGCAGCATGTTCGGCTAGTTGTGAGGCAGTATGGCTCTAGAAGCTACTGTCTAGGTTATTTGATCTCCCATTGGAGGCTACTGGTATCTTTTGTGACAACCAGAGTTGTGTGAATCTGTCTGAGAACTCGGTGTGCCACAACAGGTCGAAGCACATTGAGATCAAATATCACTATATCAGGGATATGGTGTAGAGAGGAGCAGTGAAGCCCCTGTATGTTGTGAGGTACAAGCAGATTGCAGATGTGTTGACAAAGCCGCTAGCCAGAGTGAAGTTCGAGTAGTTTAGAGAGAGGCTTGGTGTCCTTCAGATCGATGACACTTCAAGGAAGAAGTGATGGACACATCTGCTGGATCCATTCCAAGCATGGTGAGAGGAGGATCCTTCCCATGGCTGAGGATGTAAGCGCTGGATGATGAGTATCAGGATGATGCTCCAGTTACTGATCTATATATGCATCATGTTGGATGCTGAATATGATCAGTTAGATCATTTATATGTATATGTATGCACGCATCATGTTGGATGCTTTGATCAGGTAGATCATGTATTTGTATATGTATCAGGTGGATACTTGTATGATCAGGTAGATCATGTATTTGTATATGTATCAAGTGGATACCTGTATGATCAGGTAGATCATGTATTTGTATATGTATCAGGTGGATACTTGTATGATCAGGTAGATCATGTATGATGATATGTATCAAGTAGATACTTTGTAAGCATCAGATGGATATACTGTTTGATCAGGATGATCACAGATGACGAGCTTCAGGATGTTGCTCTAGATGATATGCATCAGGTTGATGCTATGATGATGATCAGGATGATCACAGATGACGAGCTTCAGGATGTTGCTCCAGATGATATGCATCAAGTTGATGCTATGATGATGATCGGGATGATCACAGATGACGAGCTTCGGGATGTTGCTCCAGATGATATGCATCAGGTTGATGGTATGATCATGATCAGGTTGATCATGTGATGATGTACATCAGGATGATGTATGGTGAGTATCGGTTTGATACCCTATGGCCGTGGATAGGTTGTGCAGGTAGCATAGAAAAGACCCTTTAAAAACTGGATAGGTAGAGTGGTGTGCTCGTAACATCCTAGGTTTCTCTATCGAGATCCAGACAGGTAGAGCGGTGTGCTTGTAACATCCTGGGATGCTCTGAGTAGGTTTTGCGAAAGTTCACATACAAAAGATCCTTTAAAATATGGATAGGTAGAGCAGTGTGCTCATAACATCCTGGGATGCTCTATCGAGATCCAGACAGGTAGAGCGGTTTGCTCATAACATCCTGGGATGCTCTGAGTAGGTTTTGTGAAGGTCAACATGTAAAAGATCCTAGGAGATCCGATAGGTTGAGCAGTGTGCTCGTAATAAGTCCTAGGATGCTCTTTCGAGGTTTTGTTGATGCACGTAATCAATCCTAAGTATTCCAAGTGTGTCCAGTGGTGATGAAGACCTACAAGTGGTGGGCCTACATCCAATATAAAAAAGGATTGGCTCTGTATAATTCCTATGATGAGTAGATTCAGAGATTGATTGAGATAGCAGCAGCAGTGATGATGACGAAGATTCGCTGATGATGATCCAAAGAAGAAGACTTGTGCTAGATGATCTATGTCGAGAAATACCTTCCTAGTTAAGAGGGAGTTTTGATGTTTATGTAACTTCGGAATGTATTTCATTTATATATTTATTGTACTACTATAGAGATTTATTATTCCTCTCTATAGAAGTGTCGTCATTTGTATTGACAAGTGTCGCAAGTGAGTTAACTTACCGATGGGTTATTAGACCACCTTTTAATGGGTCGGCCCGATATAATGTAATATGAATTTATTGTACCTAGCTCGACAAGTCGGACCCATAAGGTTATTGGGCAAATAGGACAAGTATAAATAGAGATCGAGAGATCTCTATTTGGATCACTTCAGAACTCACACTTCCTTCACTCAGAAAGTGGCGCACATGTGAGGAGGAGGATCAGGTGCTAAGAGGAGTCTATCTCTTGTACTTTGGTTGTACTTTGGTTGTGCTACTCTATCTATCTCTAAGGAATTTGTGGGGTTTTTCACCTTAGGGTTTTCCCCACGGAAACTCTGTGTGTCTATTGTCTCTCATTCTTTTTCTTCTTGTGATGATTGACATGCTTGTTATGATTGATATGCATTGATATACTGTACATGTTATTCTCTTAATAAAGTTCCTAGAGTATTGTGAATTAATGCTCAAAATTTTAAAAATAATAACTCAATCAAGGTGGGGAAGGTACAACAACCATTTAATAACTCAATTAGTAACAGGTAATAAAATAAACATATTGATCATATAACAATAAGAGAAGTATAGTTGAAGATATCCACGTCAACATTAAACCAAAAATTCGACAGCATAGATGTCCAATTTTCGACATCTTGCTGTCGACTATCCCACAAATCCCATCTTTTTTTAACGTCGGTTGGAATTTGGCTACAACCCAACATCTTACATAGCCATCAGATATTTGATGACTCTTCTTTCAGATAGTAAGTCGGATATCCGATGGGAAATCCATCTTAAGATTGCCAATATCTGACGTTCTGTGCCGTCGGATGTATGGCAGGAACGTCGAACATTAGGGTGCGGAGATTCGGATATCCGACAGTCGTATCCATCGATGGAATGGCATGAACGTAGGATATCTTCATATGTAGAGTCGGATATCCAACGGATATAGGTAATTTAAAAAAAAATACACTATTGATTTGTCATCGTGATCATGCCATCCATCAAATTGAAGACAATTACCGAACCAATTTTTTTTTTATAAATTTTATTAATAACCATTTTGGTATTTTGGTCCAAATGTTTTTTAACTCATTGTTTCTCGATATTGTGTGCCTAGTGCCACCTCTCTATATCAATGCATAAATCAACCTTTGCTTGGTTTTTGGTTCTAGATGCATACTATTATTTGTAGTTGCATGCCATTGAGTGTTGTTTAGAAATGATGTAGAGGAGGACTAGTATGTGGCAAATATATATTGATTCTTGATGGTTATCTCATTCACTACTCGGTAGTCAGTACACATTCACAAACATTCATCCTGCTTAAGCACTATGATGATAGGAAACCCATAAGGTGAAACACTGGGTTATATATATGATTCCTTTCTCCAAGAGCTATTATAATTGCTTCTTCACATCATTGACTTCCAATAAAAATTGTTGATACAATTCAATATAGGGAAATGGAAATTTTGAAAGCTGTCTGGTGGAAACTACGAAAGATTTGTAAGATGCTACTAATTGCACATGACATATCTCATTCAAATATATCTAGAGGATTTGAGACATATCTCATTCAAATATTCTCAAGGATATTCCAAGGAATTTAAAGAGAAGGTTAAAGATATTGGTTCTAGTGCATCATTTACTCAGCCTTTGAAGTTGTGGAAAATCAAAATTGGTTATGATCAAGAGCAACCAAACATCACAACAAAGTCCAAGAAATTATCAAAATTTAGATGACACGAGAGTAGGTTGTAGAAAGGCAGCATCGTTTCCATTCATTGAGCTCCTCTCTATTTCAAAAATAATTTAATATTCTCTACTGAATAGGGCCAACCACATGAAGGTGGAAGCTCTTATGCTCGCCCCCCTCACATCACTCTCAATTCCCCATACCCAATGCATGTACTCGAAAAACAAAATTACGTACAAATTCATGCATATTTCATCATAAACAAACATCTACCCTTCATTCAATCAACCATTCATTCATTCATTGAACACATTCATTCAATAAAAGCTAACATGCAATAAAGGTAACCGTTTACTACACTGAATCATTAAACCATTTCTTACCTTGATTTCAAGAGGCGGCTGTGAAGACGAACAGTCATAAAGCATCGTTTCATATATCTCTGATTTTCTCAAAACTCAAGAATGAAGATAAAGAGTATTTCCATGGTAATCTGTTCCATCCAAAGCTAACAAGTGTACTTTTAGGTCAGCAGTATTCTTTTCTCCGAACTGTAGTAGCAGTTTGGCCATTGTCACCCTATAAATCGAAGGATTTACAGGGTCAAAATGGCCAAACAACTGCTACAGTTCGGAGTCAAGAATACTAATGACCTAAAAGTACACTTAATAGGTTTGGATGGAAACCATTTTCAATGTTGATGCCACTACCCTCCCTATTGTCTTACAAAAGGGCATGAAAATGAGGAAAAAGGCTTAAAATTATGGACTTCACCTTCAAAGAGTGCCTTACAATCACATTGATCAGGACTTCACCTGCAACCTATGTCTAGTCCCAAGGATACCACCTTCAATCTTGAAGTGCAGCTGACAATGGAAGACACAATTGTAGTTTATTACAACCATGCAAATTTAATATGACCTTTCAATTCCCATCGCCATTTCCTCTCATACGATGTCCCACAACCATTTCTCTTGACACCCACTCTTCATTCATTTTGTATGCATTTCACTATGCAATCGTCTCACATTCTCACTTCGTTTTCCCTCAATTAGTTTATCAATTCAGTATGACCCACGCTCACCGTCCGAGGAGTGTTGTCAGCGGTCTTGAGTTTCATCCTGGAAATGGTGACAATTCATGGTATTATGCTTAATCCCTTCGACTGCAATATGGAAAAATCATAGTTCACTACGAAGGTTTGTCTGAGAAATGTGATGGTTTGGGTTCCATGCCCCAGGTGAAATTCCTCAAAGTGTCCCTAAATGGCACCGGTGTTACGAAACCCAAACCATCTAATTTGTCAGACAAACCTTCGTAGTGAACTTTGAGTTTGCCATATTGCAGCAGAAGGGAAACATAATACCATGAATCGTCGCCACTACCAGGATGAAACTCAGGACCGCTGCCAACACTCCTCGGACAGCGGGCGTGGGTCATACTGAATTGATAAACTAATTGAGGGAAAACGCAGTGAGAATCTAAGACGGTTGCATAGTGAAATTCATATAGAATGAATCAGTCTTGAAGGTGGTAGCCCGACGTCTCCCATTGTGAAATGAATACAGAATGAATCAAGCTTGAAGGTGGTCTCGCATTGTCAGCTGCACTTCAAGCTTGAAGGTGGTAGCCTTGGGACTAGACATAGGTCACAGGTTCTTATCTTATCTTACTTAAAATCCAAAGAAATGCAAATCCTACACAAGAACCTTTCTTAAACACCACAATATATGTAAACACCACAATACATTGTTTCTTAATAGTGGTGATATTGTACTTTTGTACATATTTAAGTGTTTAATTAAAAATAATTATATAATATAATATGAAAGTCTAACAATTAGTGAAGAGTGGATTCATCAATTAGTGATTGCTTTGTTTTATTGGTATGTGCTTGATGATGTATAAAAA
Organism: Larix kaempferi; assembly: GCA_027924585.1. Taxonomy (NCBI): domain Eukaryota; kingdom Viridiplantae; phylum Streptophyta; class Pinopsida; order Pinales; family Pinaceae; genus Larix; species Larix kaempferi. Next base: position 14,750,904 of record BSBM01000738.1, read on the forward strand.
TGAAAAAAAAAGCATCTCTAACTTCATATATTTTAAGCAATGGCAAGAACTAAGCCTCAAATCATACCAATCGCACTAAATAGCATGTGCTTTGCATGTGTGAATTAATAAAGATTCAAAACATGGAAGCTGAGAATGTAGGAGAAAAATGATAGATACTCTATTCTTGTAGCTACTCATTTAGAAATCTTATTGTAACATGAAAGATTGAGTTTGAAGGTTGATGTTATGGTAGAGTAGTTGAATGGAGTGGAAAGTTGCAAATAATTTATGTATTTGTCTTCAGTCGTGGAGTAGAGCACCTTTAGACCATTTCCTTCTAGTAACAAATAAGTCATTTTCTAAGCACATAATAATCATAAAATGGTTCTAACCAAGAAATGCTATCCTCCTTACTTGCAACAAGGATGTGTATAAGTTAGTTGGTTACTTTGGTTGGTATGTCTCTATTCTAAATGAATATGGAGGCGTCCCTCATTCTCTGCATGGTAAAGATGTGGAAAGGAATTTTGGAAAAGACTAAAAATTTTGTTCTATAAATATTCGTGGAGAGAGTAGGGCAAGCATCAAAAGCTACCGAATTTATGGGAAAGGTGGAACTGGTTGCAAACAAGAAGATGGATGGTTATCAAATTCTATTATTTCATTAAAGAGAAGGACATGACCAAATACGTAAGATGTCAATCCACCTCAAGAAAGACCAACATTGTTTCTATTTTGGAAATTCAGTAGCACAAACGTAGGAAAAAACTCTTAGGATCTAGTATAGCAAGATCATGAAATTAAAATATTAAGCATGTGCAATGAAAATACCGGGGATATATTTGGTCACAAAAATTCTTTTGATAAAATCTACTATCTCTTAGATTGTAAGAGTTGTAAGCCGTCTTTTAAAGACTCTATCATATACTTCTCTGAAGTGTTGATTGGAATTTATTATGAATAAATAATGTTGATGTCCATGTTATAAATTCGATATTAATTATGATTGGATTTGAATCTAAAAGAAGAAGTAACACCCTACAAACAAAACATAAAACCATCAACAAGAGAATTTTAATCTTGTATTTGATCAGAATCCTTGTAGAAGCATGTATGTTCTTACCCAAGGTGAACAATGATTAGTTATGACAACTTGAAAAGTGCAATTTGAAGATTTGAACTAGCATAAATTTATGGCAACATATTGTGGCGTGTACAACAATCCTATAGCAACAAGGCATGACATCAAATAGTCTCAAATCTGGAAGAAATTTTGAAGCTTTCGGCCTTATATAGCACTTTCACATGAATGAAGATCCTACAAAATGCCTATCAAGCAAATATTAAAATTCCCAACAAGGTGTCACATGAAAGAGAAATATGTGCCAGTCATTGAATATGCTCTCCAAGCTAATAAAATACTCGCCAAGCTAAGGAGTATTACCACCGTGCTAAATGTCCACCAAGAAAATGCCTACATGCTATGAGAAAATGCCAGTAGGCCATGAGAAAATTCCCACAAGCAATGGGAAATTCCTTCCATGCATAAGAAACGATTTCCAGAAAAGAGGAAATTCCCACCAGGAAGGTAGAAATGCTCACTACTCATGAAGGAAATGTACACAATAGCCAACATTGATGAGGAAATGCCCTCCAATCATGAGGAAATGTATACTAGGTAATGAAGAAATGACCACCACTCTTGAAGAGAAATCAAATTACAAAGAATGCATGCAAACATAAATCAAATTTGAAGTTAAATGTTGATGGGGTTCAACATTTTCTTAAGAGACTTGAATTTGTCTAGAATCATCATGCCCAAGTTGATTTCTAGTCTCATATATATGCTAATAAGAGAACTCCAAATCCAGAAATTGTTACACATGAATGGGAAATGACATATGATGCAACAATTACTAAAATAAAAAGGGAAGATACACTATTTGATCATAGTAGACATTGACATCCATTGACACAATTTCAAGGGAACTTGTGGATTGGCTTATGATAGAATTGGAGTAGTTCTCAAGGGTAGATTGAAAATATTTTTTAGGAAATATCTAAGGCTGATTTCTAGACATAATTTGGATAAGGGTTGAGCCACTTGGTTGCAAACCTTAACATAGATACTCTATTGACATTATATGAAGATAAACTTGGCTCATCCAATATGGAATTGATAGTAGATATGTGAAGGATCTTCTTGCATAAATTTGAAAAGAAAGGAAGGGCTCAACTTTTTGTGGCCCTCATTTAGTAGGATTATGGAAACATGACTATGGCTATGGCATTGACTACATTGGACCCTTCAAATTTGATCCCTGGTGGGTCCCATTTCACTTTGAAGGGCTATGAGATATTGAACCCTTCAATGTTGCCATGCAAAAATAAGTCATTCTTTTCATTTGAAAATGTACTAGTACATCAAAATTTCTTTGTTTACTTACGTAGTAAAGTCTAGAGACTTTATTTTACAATGGATATGACAGCACTGAATGTTATATATGTCATATAACAAAACCATATTTCGCCCCGATCTAGTGTCTCGGTCTCTAGGCCACTATGCCACCTTTTCCATCTTAGCAGTTTCCCAAATTGATCTTGCCTCTTAAACTTTTAACCAGTATAATAATACAATTAACTTGCTAACCCCATTCCAATCCAACTTTCATCCTTACAGCCAAAATTAATACTACTTTACTCTTTCATGATCTGCTTGAACATGAGGAATTTATTAGTGAAACATAACTTAGAAGACACATAGAAAATCCACTTTCCAGATGTTCTGTGTGAATTGCCATAACTAATTTTATAGATATTTTTTTGCATCAGTGCAGCTACAGTTAGCTTGCTAGCCCAATTCCAATCCAACTTTTAACCAATATAATAATATTTAATACCTCTTAAAATGGGTTCCTAGGCTATTTCAAACAGTACAAGCTCGATGAAGAATTGGGTTCTTCAACTTTTCTAAAAGCAATGTGATGCTTATTCTTGGAAAAGTTCAATCTTTGTAAATCACTAGCGTTCTTCAAACTAATATAAATTCTATCCTACTTAACAATGGAAAAAAAAATGATAATGTAAGCAAAAAAAGGAAGAAATTAGTTCAAAAGCCAACATTGGATGTTGAGTCTGGTCTGTATTTGTTGCTAAATTAGTGAACAATAGAGATGTATGTAGAAACGCAGTAAAAGAGGTGAAGGGAAAGAATCTGAATGGTAACTTTTTTTTACTTTGTTGAATTGAGGACCATAATTCACTTTCATGCACCTCTATCAAACAAGTGTGTTGCCTATGCCATTTATAATCCTCCTTCACGCAACTCTATTAGAGAGAACAGTTCAACAAAGAAGCTGGATTGGATTGAAAACTAATATCAAGTTTCTTTGTCACTCTAATTGTGTACACTACGACAAAATTGAATGCCAATGACAACAATATATGTTTTAATTTTTCATTCAACACTATGAATGCCACACGTACTTGGGATAGAATAAGTTTAAGCGCTCCTTACATCTTACATGATATGTTATGGTTTGAGCAAAGAGAACTATTCAACTCTAGGAAAATTTTGTTCTCAATAGCTGGTTGAGGACCCTCGATGTCTCTTCTCTATAGCCCTCCCCCTAGATCTCGTTATACATACTAACTCTATGGTATGATGGAGTAGAGGCTAGGTTGTGAAGCATAAGTAAAACATATGTAGACCAAGTAGAGAGGAGATGCATAGATGGTTGAAGTTCTTGTTATATGGTTGAAGTTCCTGTTCTATTCCAGACAAGCCGATAAGGGCAACAAAATCAAAAGGTAAAGTAGCACTCTTGTTCTAAAAATCAAGATTAAAAAAACATTTTTGTCCCAGTTTGTACAGTCGAACGCAGGAGTGGGCATTGGGCATTCTAAGAAAATTACCATCTTTCAGCATTGTCCTTCACCAAATGTTGCATATTCTCAATCATATTAAAATTCGATAGCTAGTTGGGATTGTATGTGTAGTAGCATCGGTGGTCTTCATATTAATAAATACCAAGAATCTTAAATCGTGTACTAGAGGAAGGTGTCGATTCGACGAATGAGGAATTGGGGAAAATAAATCATGCAATATAGTTTTAGATACAAAGTCTTGATTCTTGATCTTACTCATTAACTAGATGCATGGAGGTTGGAAGAGTGGGAACTTCCCCAAATCCACAGGATTTTTGGTAAAGCTGGGGGGTGCAGTGCGCACACCTGTTTCCCGTAGGGATGCAACCATGGCCAGTGGCAGCTGCACAGGGAAGAACTTGGTTTCAAAATGAAAACAATGGTCTTCCTTGTCCCCTCCATTTCAGGAAAGTTAAAGGGAATCTAAATTATCAACATCTTCGATCGAGCGGAAATGGAAAATAGGGCAAGGAAAGGAGCACATGGAATCATATGTGTATACACAGAACATATGAAGAAAGAAGCAATTGTTGTTGTTTCTATAGTTGAGAATTGATAAATGTAGTTATAAACAGCCTCTAACAAAGATTTGTGACAAACCCACTCTCGGGTCCAGGCTTCAAATTTGAAGCCTTCAAGGCTCATTTGAAGCCTTCAAGGCTCATTTGAAGTAACAAAATTTCAATCAAATAATAATATTGTGTTTGAACTTTGAAGTTACAGAATTTTAATCAAATAACAAATTTTTTAAATAATTGATGGGATCATGAATGGATAAAATGATGTACATACCTGTAAATTCATAGGATGTCAGCAATCCAGTCAGCCTTGAAGTTGAGCTCCTCAAAGAAAACAAATTTCTTTATATATGTTTATGGTAGGCTGGCATTGGCAGCTTCGCTCTGAAAACTCTCCTAGAGGTCTGGAGGAGATAGGGTAGGTGGAACTTGGAAGTAGCTCGACCACAGTGGAGTAGAGGTATAAGAAAAAGCTTGTTTGTATTCCTGTAATATTATATATTGATGGTCGGATCCATGGAAGCATGGAATTCGAGCATTGACTTGATACATCAAAGAAAGCATAGGGTGGGACTCGGGAGCCGTAGAATTGACTTGATACAACAAAGAAAACACAGGGTGTGAGGCTGGGAACCGTAGACGGTAGAATTAACTTGATACAACAAAGAAAACATAGGGTTGTGGGTAGGGGCCACGGGCGGGAGCAGCATCTTGCAACATTACAAGAAGTTTCTGGATTGTGGATTTTGTTCGAAATGCCAAATTTGGGGCACATTAACATAATATATTATACCTTGAATACTCAATTAACTCATGGAGTCAGAATTCACGAAACTGCCAACAACACGTATGAGCCACCAACCATGCTTAATAAAGTTGTTGTTGCCATTAAATGTGTTAAACACATAAGTGCTCAGTGCAAACACGAGAACTTAGAAGCATTCAAGCCATGGGCTGCACAGTGTAAGCCTATCCACGTAAGCTGGTCAATGATATTATTATAGGCCCAATGGTCCATGATCCATCGATGATTGAACACATGGATATTGGAGAGTAAATGAGTCTCACTCCCAAGTCACCTAGCTAGTAGCCGCATTCCCAATTTCCCACTGAAAACTATTGATGGGTGAAATTTGAAGCTACCCTTCTGTTTCAATTTGAAAAAGTAGTGGTTAATTTAATTATTGAAGGGCTTGCCAAGAAATTAAATTTTTTTTTGCATGGTAAAATTTGAGGTGGCCTTCTATGACATGTAAAATGGCCTCTGAAGGGCCTTGAAGGCTTCAAATTTGAAGCCTAGATGGGAACCCTTTTATACCTGTACCCGAGAAGAAAAGATACATTAGTATAATGTATTGTTTTATTTGAATAATTATTCATGTCTTAAACATTAGTAGTCTTGCTTTCTAGTGCTTACCTTGTTTTAAGGAAAGGAGGGAACGTTTTTAAACCTTTAACAGTCTTACCTTTGGAACTTCCTTGGTCCTTGCCTCCTTAAAAATACCCTTTCATAGGAAGAATTAAATTGGGTTAGCTAGAGCTAAGTATGCAATAACAACCTATTGAGAAAAACTTCATACTTGAGAAGGAGCCCCGATGATTGTTAACTTTTCGATTTTAATAATGAGCTCCTGAAGTATTGAAATAGGAATTTTGTTTGTTTAAAGGAAACACAATAAAAATGCATGCTTTCGAAAAGAAAAAGAGAGAGAAAGAATTTTATTTTTTTTAATGGAGATTTTACACCCCCTGCGTACTGTGTGTACCTGCTGAGACTTTTCCCATTGCTATCATTCGGAGCATCTCCACTTGGTCTAGGGCTTGTATGGAATGCTTCCTCGTGCCAATGGTGTCCTCTCTATCAATTCTGCATTTTGTAATGCATATCATTTCCAAGTTTTCGTTGGACTGTAATGTCCCCTTTCGGGTATACAACCTCCCTACCAATATTCAGGCCTCGAACCTCCCTGCCAATATTCGGGTCTCGACTAGGATATGACATGTGTGGCTTCTGCTCCAACGATTCGTGGACAACAATAGGGTTAGGGTTAATAGCCCCATCAAAAGATTCTTTTGTTTATAGTTCTTCCTTTGGGATTCGAAAGGGGGCTTTAGTGGTGATAAGGGAAAGCAAGAATAAGTTTATATTCATGGAGAAGGTTTTAATCTTTATATTTATATTTATATATTCTTTTAATGAAATGAGGGAAGGGGATAAATAAAGGGAGAGGCATAATTAGGGAAAGGGATTAAATGGGAAAGAAGGATTTTGGAGCTCATAAATAAAAGGGTAAAAGATTATTATATAGGAAAAAATATCTTATAATTATTTCAAAGATAATATATAATAGTCAAGGGTTTTTTAATAATGTGAAAAGGGAATAAGGGATTCTCTTTGTATTAAAAGAATATGGGAGACTGGTAATGTATAAGGTGCTCAAGAAATAATTTGAATTCTAAGACATGGGCATGACAACCATACCAATGGTAAGAAAAGCTGGCGAATTTAGGAGGACACGACTTTGGCGGCAATTTTATTAACAAGATACACTTTACTCCAACTTGCCGAAATTTTGACTTACTGCCGAAATGGTCAAATGGTAGCGATTTTTGCCAAACAAAATATGAGCAATACTAGGGAGATAAGCCGAACGCAATGGTGTGAAACTCATGACATGACAATAGGCATGGAGAAAGAAGATGAGTCTCCCTGAATATCACAATGGAGAAGGTAAATTCTTGAAGCAATAAAAGACCATCTTGATTTCCTTCATTTTATTTTAGGTAGGCAAATCAAAGCAACTTGACTTCTTATTTCTTTATCCCCTCACTGAAACATTTCCTAATTGTAATGTCCCCAGCTTGACCCTATTGCATTAATATTGTAAATGATGTAAATATTGTTATTTAGTCATGGCAAGGAGCTCAAGGCCAAGGCCCCGCCATTGATTTAATGTTCTATGTATCGGCAATTAGAATAGATGCATAGAGTTCTTGTGCTAGGGGTGCACAATGTAAAATCGGACATCATGTAAATATGCAATTTTATTGAAAAATCCACAATAAACTACGCAATGCAACAAAGAGACGGGGGCATGATCTTTACAAGGAATAGGGAGGGAAAAATAGCCAAACCCTTGAGCCATGGTGTTAAGCCATTTCATTGAGGAAACCCATGAACTCTCAACTACCCATTTGGTCTCATGCACCCAATCATTTAATCCTTCCAAGAATTTGTTGAGACAATAAATGCCTTGGGATGGGAGAGGTATGGCTGTCAATTTTCGTGCATGGGCAAGCCATCAACTTGGAAAATCGTGTTTTTGCTTGTTGGGCAAGAAAAACCCCACGAAATTGGCCCAAAAGCCATTCTTCACCCATGGAAATCATCCTCTCACATAGTCTGAGCCTGTTGGGGTTCTATCCTTCACGTTTTTCACCATTTTCCTGTGTTTTTCCATGCCCATAAACTCGTTTTTGGTTAGCTAATTGGATGGGAGAAGAGAGCCACGATTTTTGGGGTTATGGAGGCCGTTTTCGCCCACGAAATGCCCATGAGTATTCTTCTGAAAATGAATCTGCTCTCCTGGAGTTGATTTCCCATTTTCTCCTTTCGTTTTGGTTGCCCACGTTTTTATGGAACCGTCAGAAACCCAATCTTGGGAACTTCACTATAGAACCGTTTTTCTCATGCCCAGCACTTACTCTTTCTGCTGTTATATGCGTCCATCTCCTAGCCACCTCAGAAACCCAACTGCTAGTTGGTATGGCTGATTCTGGTGTATCTATGGCTATGTGAGACCCTGTTGTTCCCTAGTTCCTTGTGGATATCATTCCCAGCTCGTGGGTGGCAGTGGTGCTGAGAGATTGAAGAGCACACTGGCCTATGGTTGGGTGGAACGTTGCAGAAGCGTAGCTGGTTGTGTGGGACTACTTCATTAAGATAAGTATTCTCTTGTGCTATCTTTCAATTGTTTAATTGATGAATATCTTGAATGTATGATGGATGTGTTAATGAATTTACTTCCGCTGTGTATTCAAATGTTTATTCAATTGCATATGTTCATCTTCTTCTTAATTGAATGTTTAATGACTGATTTATGGGGCTAGATGCCCGGTTTAACCTCACGATCCTCTCCATCTAGCTGGTAGGATGGGAGGGGACGTGACACTAATGTTTATATTGAGCTTATTATTATTTTGAAAAATATAAATAGTTTTGTGAATTTTTAAATTTGATGATTTGAATTTTTTTATTTGGCTAAAAAATTATGATGGGACTTAATAGCGCATAGGAATAATTTCTTATGTTTTTCATAGTAGAAAATTATTTAATAAAATTAAAGTTTTAAAATTTTATGAATTCGTATATGGATATTTATATATATGTTGTTTTTTTTTTATATGAGTAATAATAATAACAATCTATTTTTACGGTCACAACCAAGCCACATATTAATTTGGTGTATGAAACTTTAATAGACTGCCAAGATGGTCAAACGATGATGGTTTTGTTGAGACAAAATATGAACACAACCAGTACAACAAGTTGAACAGAGTGACACTAACTCCAAGACATGACAATTCCAAAAGGGAAAGACGACAAATATCTAAGACTCAACTCAACCACATGTACTAGAAGAACTCATCGATCACTTGATAAACTATATGCAAGACATGATGTATTATATAGATATCAACTCATCACACCCAAGGCACTAATTAGTAGAGAAACCCCTAAATAAGCATCTCAAATATTCTCCTATCATCAACACAATAGGTATCGGGATGGCCTCAAAGAAATAATCCCTTAGAAGACATGTATTGAAAAATAATCCAACTTATGTACTATTAATGTTACAATTTACTAAATTTTAACACTGCAGATGGATTCTGAGACCCCCCAGTGTCTCCGAATCCATCTGCAGTGTTAAAATTTAGTAAACTGTACAAATTCATTATCAAAATTATAATTTTCCATTGTCAGAATGACACAACTAAAAATGACCAATTGTTATGTGGTCATTTTTAGTTTAGTTCTTATCTCTCGACCAAATTGGTCATTTTTAGTTTAGTTCTTAACCCATGACCAAATTGGTCATTTATCTTGGTCATTTTTAGTCAATTCACTTAAATTTCTCAATTTTGGTCATTTATCCCTTGAAAAAGCTGTGGTGACCAAATTTTTTGGTCACCTAGTCACTTATCTCTCATTTTGTACTAGTGATTTGATGACAAAGGACGAGGGATTCGACCCTGTATTTTTAGTTTTTAAATCCTATAACCTTGAAAATTCTAGATGAGATATTCAGCATGTGTAAGGCGTCTTTGATTTATAAAGTCTGAAACGATGTTTTAAATTCTTTTACTGTACTTTTATTCTTGGATTTAAGAGAATCCTGGGGACTAATTTATGAGAGATTTGATTTATTTAAATAAAATGTATATATGCACATGATCGATATTTTAATCTTTTAATTTTAAGCAAGACATGAAATCGTATAAGTTTGAGAAATACATTATGTGCCATTGCTTGATAATGATTTTGGTTATGAAAGTTCTATGTTAATTTACATTATGAATTTGATTTTTTTTTTTGGTATTTACTATTTTTAAACTGGAATCTAAGTCAAGTGAATTGATCTCTAGAAGAGATGATTCTACTGTATTTACTGTGTAGGAACAATGGTTACAAATGTTTTATTTAGTTAACTAGGGTTTTAAAGTTTTCAACTAGCATTTAACTTTTGAATTAAGAAGAATACCCAGGAGATCCAATGCCATAGGCCATTGCTCTTGATTAAATAACTACTGCTAGGTTACCATAAAGGAGAAATACTTGATAGAATTAAATTTCTAAACTTAATAGCTTAAAACAAATTTAAAAAGAACCTAAGAATAACTCATACTTGGATAGTTGCAGCTTGATCCTGCTGCTAGTACAGCCTACACACTTCCAGACACTAATTAATGCAAACAAGTATGTATTGATATGGCTGACCTGTAGGTTAATTGAACCAAATGAATTTGGGACTACCACGTTCCTCCCAACCTTGACCCTAAACTGTTCCTGGTTCACTAATGGATCCCCCCGAGCTCGTTCCAACATGCAATAGGATAATAGAGGACCTAGGGCAGATTGCTGATGCAATTCAGTTCTTGAAAGTAAAAAGGCTCTTTCAGTTTTTGTGGAATAATTCTCTTCTCTCACCATAGAATAGTGATGGAAAGAAAAGATGCCCTTCACTTGGGAATTGTCCTTCTTTATATAGGTGAAATTTGGAATATAGTTGTTGAGTTAATAATAATATTTTTAATATTAACTCCACATTTGTTTTAGTTTTGAATTATAATACATGCAAAGAATATTTTATTTAATTCTTTACTCCTAGTTAATCTAGGACTTTTTAACTTGTTCCCTTATGATTTGTTTTGTAATATCTCTAATTTTGACCGATATGATTTATTTATGATGTGCTTACATTTGGGCATGGACCCTGACTAACACAAATTTATTGTTATATACTAGGCACGAAAGCCCCGATGTACATGATTGATGTTTATTATGAGATGTGGGTACAAACCCTAATATACCGAGATGCTCTTTAATTATATTGTGCAGAGTCTTATTATTCACGACTAACTCTTATGATGTGTTGAGTGTAAGCTCTGGAGCGCATGGATGACATATGTGCTGGGCGTAAGCCCCAATGCACATAGAGGGATTTTATTATGTACTCAGTGTAACCCTTGATGTATGTAGAGTGTTAGGCATAAGCCCTGGAGCACTCCAAGCTTGATAATAAGTACCGGATCCAAGGCCATTTGTATTTCTAGATGTACTTCACAAACACATTCTAGTACTAGTGTTGAGCGAGATGCTCTGGAATTGCACTAGTGTAACGCCCATGTGAGAGTGTTGAGCCAAAGCTCTGAAGAGCACTCAGGGTTAGTTGATCTTAAAAGTGTTGAGTCGAGAAGACTCTGAATAGCACTACTAGTCATCACAACTATTTATTTGGTTAAATGAATCATTTCTATCTCTCATCAAGGACTGCGGAAAATACCATGTTAAACGAGGGAATCCAACGTGCAAGAGGGAACTAGAGTCACCCAACCTAGTCAACTATCCAAACCTACTAAAAAGACCTTGTATTAATAATTATCAAAGAGTTATTACCCTAGTTAATTAATTAAATAATCAAATTGATTATTTAGAAAAGAAGTCTCACTTATGTATAAATAATATGCATAAGATATTTATTTATATCAAGAAAAAGATTGTGATCTAATTAGGTAAAAGAACACATAGTTATATAAAGTAGAATAAACACTACTCACTTAAATAGAGTATACATATAAAAATGCTTATTCACATAAAGTAAATAAAATATAATATAAAGTTCCTTTAAATATACTCAAAAGTGACAAGTTAAAAGCCCTAGTTAAACTAAAGTTTAAAAATAAATAAACTTTTCAAATAATTCAAACTAGAAATTAAAGAAAGTTAACTTTGGAAAATACGGTTATTAACCTAACTGCCCTCCCAAAGATTCCTATAAATACAAGAATCAAGAGAGGGATTGGGCATCAGTCTTTTTATCATTCCTTGATGGTAAGAAGAGAGAAAAAAATAGTTCCAGAGATCTAAAAGAGATAACTATTCCAAGATGGAAATACAGTCCACAGTCTGCCCTAGGTCCTCTAGTTTTCTTCTTGCATGTTGGAGCCAGCTTGGAGCCAGCTAGGGGGGATCCGATCAGAACCAAGAACGGTTCTGGATCATGGTTGGGAGGAATGTGGTAGTTCCAACGTTATTCAGTTCAAAGTGACAGGTCAGCTATAAATAATTATGTCCCAATAACTGGTGTTTGAGTGTGCAGGTTCACCAAAGGAAAGGCAAGCTACAAGATTCGAAAATGGTGATTTGACCAACATCTTCCTAGTAAGGATCTAATGTTCTTCCTATTCTAGGTTTCTCTATAGGTTTGTGAACTAAAATTTATAGGCATGATCGTATTATTCAAATTGTAACAGCCATCGTTTAAGAAATTTTATTAATAGTATTGATATTTAGGAGCAAGGAAAGTAGCATTGGCTTCCTGAGTTAAGCGTTAAGTGACTGACTAATATTGAAATTGGCTATGCATATCTAGTTCTTAAACTATCGAATCTTTTCCTTATTAAGGTTCTGACCTAGTAGAGCTAGCAAAGCTAGCTTGCGCTAGGTCTCCACTCTTTAAAATCTTGGATTATTTCACCTTACATTTCAAAGAGGACGAATGTTTATGTGTATTCTTCCACCTATTGAATATAGAATCATCCCTAGTTAGGGTTCGGTCCCTTTCCTTAAAAAAATATCAACCTAGTAATAAAATCTTTTCAGTTCAATATTTCCTTGTAAACTAAATAGAGGATACAACTTAGAGGTCTTGGTTGATCTCATAATAGTTTCCAGCATAGGCGTAGGAGTTTTTAACAGAGTACTTAATGAAATTGAAACGCCCAGCTATTAAATATATTCGTTAAATCAACATCCTCAGGTGGAGGTAACGCTTGCCAGCGCTGTCCATTCTCAGGAAACGAAACTCACACTTAACACACAAACTATTATAACAAAAATAAAAAGGATGCAGAATCAAAATCAGGATAGGGTTTTACAACCTTAATTAAATGATATTAAGAAAAAATTGTATGCAGGGTGCGGCTTCACATCTTACCTCTCGACACAGTCACTCATCGAGTCAAGGTTTGGCAAAGTAGGAGTTCTGGAAGCCAATACCCTGTCCATATAGCACTTGCGTTGTTTTGAAGAGAGGAATTCAATATAAAGTTTGAACCCCTTAAAATACGATTTTGAACTCCCAAACCTTATTTCACGGACCCATATCAATATACTAGCGAGATAGAACAAAGTTGTTTGCAATTATGCATTTTTCTTATTCAAAACATTGTGACCTTATTTTCATTGACCGATATCAAGGTAATTGACTGTAAGTGGTGTATACCAAAGAGCAGCTTGTACTTGAATAGCGAGGCAGACTCATTTGTGATCCTTTCGTTTGGGTAGAGTCTCACCATACAAATAAAGTGGAGGGCGTAGTATTTCCATCCTGCTATAGGTTCCACTATTTGTGGATACTACTTGGGCGTAAAAATGATAGCGGTTGGTTTCGAACAAGAAATCAATTCAGAAGTGAACTGCGATGGCAGCAGTCAGTGATCTAATCTGTTAGGGTAAAGCAATAGAACGATGGGTAAAGAAATTATTCTCCATACACTAAGCTAACCCTAAACCATTTACATAAAAGCAATAGAACGATGGGTAAAGAAATTATTTTCCATTCAACCTTTAAAATAAAAGGGATAATAGACAAGACAGAGTATGATCATCATGACAACCATTTCTAAATTAGACAGAAGACAATCACCCAAAATTACATTTCCTGAACCAGATTCTAGAGTGTCCATAGAGATGAAAGCCCAACCTCCATTTATAATACGCCCTCACACGCTTAAACCATATGCAAGTAGACAGCAAGTAACTGGGAGGTCATGACCAGAACTGGAAACTTCAAGTATGAACACATTTTAGCATATATGAGTTTTACACAGAGGTAAACCTATTAAAGATAAATATACATTTAATCATCTAGAATTCGATATGCACAAAGACAAATTCTTTTAAAAACATACACTTTAAGGATTCAAAATGGATCCATACCCGTCAGCTTACATATAAATGAACATCTCAGTAGCTGGAAATGTTGGAGGAAATAAAAGAAGAGTATCTACTACAAAGTCGAGTGGCTAGTGCTCCATGTAAACTCCCAACGTAGCCTTTTAAAACCTCAGTTCCCCAGCAATCAAATATTGTTCACACCACCGAAAAATGTAGGCACCAGGTTTCCCAGGTCTTACCAGGACCCATAGTGTCCAAGCCGCCAAGGTAGAGCTTACTCTTCCCAAGCTTGAAAGCAGACTCCAACGTAACCCTCCCGCCAAGCAAACCAGAACAAGGGTCATTTAAGAACCAAAACAGACATTTAAAATATAGTTATAGAGTTCTTTTAAATAGGTGCACGATTTCACCTGTAGCATCAATGGTGCTGCAAGGTTCCTGTGCTTGCACAGGTGCAGCCTCCTCCTTCCCACCTTGAAGGCGATCGAGAGCTTGACTCTTTTCCCCCAAAACACATGGTCATCATGTGTGTGCCTTTAAGGTAAACCTAAGCGTTTGGGCTTAAGCGTGCAGTCACAGTGCCCCCCAAACACATGGTCATCACGTGGGTGCCTTTAAGGTAAACCTACCTCCACCAAAGGTTAAATCCTTACCCTTTTTCCTATAGTTGAAAACGTGATTTCGTTGCAAACGCTTGGTAGAGAAATTTATAGAATTGATTTATGGGGTAGTTGCCCCCTTCTTAAAACAATTGGTTTCTTTTCCCACCATTTGGATAACATAGAATCTACCTGAGAGTACCTACAACAAGTAGTTAAAAATTATATTAGCATCTTTAGAAGCTAAGGGAGACCTGGAACCCAGGGAAAAACCCTTTTTTTTTTAACTTCGAGAGAACAAAGTCTAGTGCATCAAAATATCATTAAACACCACTTAAATTCCAAGGCAGAATACATACACGAGAACATGTAACAAAGCAGTGACAACGAAAACGCTTCATGAAAATATTTAAAAGCATACAAGAGCAACAACAACATAGATTAAATTACATGTTGGTCAAGCTAAAGCTTGGTAGGCCTTTAACATGCAATCAAACTCGAGAAAGAAGATACAGTCAGGTATGGGGACATTACCCTTCTGAGTATCTAAAGAAAAGTGTTGAATTAGATTTTAAATACATCCTAGGGCTTAACTCCGTACGAACCTTCCCTTGACAATTTTTTTTTATTTTGGTATTTTTAGGGACATTACATGTTTTAAAGGGACCTTTATATTTTATTTACTATGTATTTCTATACATTTGGATCACAATCTTTTCTTTATCTATATACTATAAATAAATATCCTATGCATATATTTTATGCATACTATTTCATATATAATATAATTTATATCTTATGCATAGATTTTCATCCATATTAGTTATACATAAGTGAGACTTCTTTTATCAATACTCAACTTGATTATTTATTTAATTAAATCACATAGTTCAATCCTTTGATAATTATTTAATACATGGTCCAATTCTTTGGACAAGGTCTTTTGGTAAGTTTGGATATTTGGCTAGGCTAGGTGACTCTAGGTCCCTCTTGCACGTTGGATTCCCTCGTTTAACATGGTAGTTCCCGCAGTCCTTGATGAGAGATAAAAATTATTCGTTTAACCAATTTAAATAATTGTGATGAGTAGTAGTGCTATTCAGAGTCTTCTTGAGTAGACACTTTCAAGATCAAGTAACATCAAGTGCTCTTCAGAGCTTTGGATCAACACTCTCACATGGGCGTTACGCTAGTGCAATTCCAGAGCATCCCGCTAAACACTAGTACTATAATGTTGTTGTGAAGCACATCTAGAATGTACAACTGGCCTCAGATGCGGTATTCATTATCAATATTGGAGTGCTCCAGGGCTTATGCGGAACACTTTATGTACATCCAGACTTACACGTAGTACATAATAAAATCCTCTATGTACATCAGGGATTATGCCCAACACTCTATGTACATCGGGGCTTATGCCCAATACATAGGTCATCCATGTGTTCCAAATTCCATGCTCACATATCATAAAAATCAATCATGTATATCATAACTATGCATAGTATGTAACACAAATCATCTCACTATATTCGGGTTTGTACCCAAATCTCATAATAAAACATAAATCACATACATTGTGGCTTTCTTCCCAGTATATCACAATAGCCTGCAGTCAGGGTCCATGCCCAAATATGTATATCTATAAAAGAAATGAATCATGTGCATTGAGGCTTATGCCCATTATAACAAAATAAATCATATGTGTTGGGGCTTTAAGCCCAGTATATAACATCAATATTGGTCAATCAAAATTCAGGACATTACAATGAACGTCACAATGCGACAAAACCAATAAGGAATGTACCACGGAGGAATGTCACAATGCGACATAAGCATCGATGAATTTTGTAATCCAACGTAGGCCTCAATGAACGTCACAATGTGACAAAACCAATAAGGAATGTACCATGGGGGAATATCACAATCCAACATAAGCCTATATAAATGTCACAATGCGACAAAACCATTAAGGAATGTACCATGGATGATCGTTGCAATCTAACATAAGCCTCAATGAATGTCGTAATCCAACATAAGCCTCAATGAATGTTGTAATCCAACATAAGCCTTTATGAATGCCACATTGTGACAACCATTAAAAAATGTACCATGGAGGAATGTCACAAACTAACATAATCCCTAATGAACGTCGTAATCCAATATAACCCTCAATGAATGTCGCAATGAGACAAAACCATTAAAAAATGCACCATGAAGGAATGTCATAGTTCAACATAAGCCTCAATGAATTTTGCAATTCAACATAATCCTTTATGAACATCACAATGAAACAAAACCATTAAGCTTATGTGCCAAACGTAGCTAACTGAACCCTTGTGAAAATAAATATGAATGTCACAATTTATGTGACATAAACATGAAACAATGTCACAATTCAACATCACTCTTTTAAGGAACATAACCATAATCATAATCGTGGAGGAATGTCATAGTTCAACTAACATCATAGTCTGGCATGACCCCTGATCAATGTTACAATGTGACAAAACCATTAAGGAATGTACCAAACATAACTAAAACCCAGCTTACCCTTGAGTAACATTCCAAATATCAATGTGATAAGTGCAAGCATGAGCATTTGACCATTGTTGACTTTGAACCATGTGGCCATAGTTTACCCTACTTAATTATTGTTTAACCATACTTCACTATAGTTAACATGGTTAACTTTAGTGAACTGTGGTTGTCTTAATGAGTGCAACATAAAACCTTTGACGAATGTTGCACTGCAACAAAACCATTAAGAAATGTACCAAACATAACTAAACCCTTGAGAAACATTTCAAATATGAATCTCATAATGCAACAAAAGCCATTAAGGAACATAACCATAATGCAACATGACAATGGAATGTCGCAATCCAACATAAGCCTCGATGAATGTCGTAATCCAACATAGTTTGAACTTTGTTTTTGTTGTTGTTGTTCTTTATGTAGTGAATTGTGGTCCTTTGTTTTTAATTTCAACCTATTATGTTAAATATAAAGCTCTATATAAACAAAGTTTATGGAACAAGATAAAATTTCAAGCCCTTTTAATTACTCTAACACTACTTAACTTTGTTACCAAAAGTGTATGTCCATGTCCATTGTGACATTCATGTTGGCTTAGTTTTTTGGCAATGATACATTCCCCAATGGTTAACTTACATTACAACATTTAATGGAAAAAAGTATTCCACAAAGTAGAACTTGTTACCAAAAGTATATGTCCAAATCCTAGAAACCCATTTGAACTTAAGTTGATTTAGAAAAATGGATGGATCAATTCTTGGTTTCCTTTCATTAACAAATGTTGGTGAAGATCTTTAGTACTTCGTCAAGAATGACAGACTTTGAACATAAAATCTAGACGGAAAAAAATTAAATTATAGTAAGAGTGAGCATAGCATGCCAATAAGAGATCTTTTAACTTTATACTTAAATCTTGTATGTTATGTAAACTAATTTTTAAAACTTATAATCATTTAAAGACTACAAATTAATTAATTTATAATGAGTTTTGTTGGATTGTCAAAATCTAACATGGTTATACAACTCTAAAAATTTATTATGATTTTATTTTTATTTTCATTTTTTCCATTAAGTAATGGAATTTTTTCATATATATTTAATTTATATACTAAATTTGTAATTTTTTAAGTATTTTGATTTTTTATCATATTTAGAATGAGGTTATAATTTTTTTATTATAAATAAAATAATTTCATATATATATATATATATATTCATGTAATTTTTATATTAAAAATATACATTTATTTTTTAATTAAATTTGTTTAAATTTTACAATAAAAAAATATTATAATTTTATGAAATTTTTACAATAAAATTTTACTATTGATAATATAGATTTTAGTGATATTTTAAAATTAATAATATATATTTATTTTAAAAATTTTAATGTTATTGTTGAAATTTGAAAGTCACTCAATATAAAAAAAAATAGTTTATTTAGCTAATTTTATAGTATAAAATACTATCCATAATAAATAAAAAATTTCAGCATTCTCAATGAAAAGTGTTACGGAATCAAATTCACAATGCTAATAAAAGTTAACATAACATTAACAATTTAGTGTTAATGAAAAGAATGTTATGGAGTCAATTTCACAATGTTAATAAAAGTTAACATACCATTAACAATTTTAATGAGAAAAGCCACCAAACAAGAATGAGATCATTTGGAAACTTTATGAATATTAAAAAAAAATTATATGATATTTTAATATTAATATTATAGATTTATTTTAAAAACTTATTTGGTAGCTTTATAAATATTAAAAAAATACTTATATGATATTTTAATATTAATATTATATGATATTTTAATATAAATATTATAGATTTATTTAAAGTTATTGTTGAAATTTGAAAAGCACTCAATATAAACCAAAAAAAAGTTGTTTGAGCTAATTTTATAGTATAAAATATTATACCATAATAAAAACAAATTTCTAACATTATCAATGAAAAGTGTGAAAGAATCAAATTCACAATGCTAATAAAAGTTAACATAGCATTATTTTTTAATTAAATTTTATTTTTCTAAAAAATTAAATGACATAACATTATTTATTTAATTAAATTTTATTTTCTCAAAAGATTATTTTTTTAATTAAATTTTATTTTCCGCAAAAATTATATTTTCATTTAAGAGAGATAACCTTTGCTGGAAAAATAAATTGTCAATTATATTTTCATTGAGGAGAGATAACCTTTGCTGGATTGTGAGTTGAAAGAATTTTAATGAGAACAGCCACCAACAAGAATGATATCATTTGGCAACTTTACAATATTACAAAACGACAAACTAACTTTTATGTTCTACACATCAAATACTTTTGGTTTTGCGACATTCATTTGGATGGATTGCCGTCCTATATAGGACTTATGTATTGCGTCCCGTTGACTTGTGTATGGGCCTCCATAGCTGGCTAAATTTAGGCGGATATCAAACCATTGCGTCGACACTATTACTTCCCTCAAACACTCTCAACAAACACTCTCAACAAGGAGAAGGATTTTTGTTGCATAGATATAGTAGACTTGAAAAAAAAAACCACTTCACAAAAGCGATGAAATCACGTTCAATGAGCAACAAAATTAATAATAATGTGAAAGTTCTATATTTAATGCTTAAATATTTAAATTATACACTAAATATTTAAATTATTATATTATGACATCAATGTATTTTTTATTTTTATTTTTTATAAATTAATTATTTAAACTACATTGCTTAAAATTATACATATTAAATATTGAAATGCACTTTACACGTTTCTTATTTAATGTATCCTTGTAAGATCTTTGAAGTTTGCATAAACTAAGCTTTTATATCCTACCAATGAACATTGGTTTGCATTATTCCTAAATACCTTGTGTTATTCCTAAATACTTAAATACCTTTGCTATACCTTTGCTATAGATATGGAAACAACAATATGAATATATCTCATTTTATTCCTAAATACTTTGTGTTATCTACTCTATTGATGTCAACTAAAATTTTTTGAAAATCCATAAAATAAATTAGAAATGTAAACTTATGAATGTTCATATTTATATGATGGATTTGTTAGTTTTCAATTTTACATAATAGATATGATTCTTCTTAAACTTAATGACTTGTAATCTAAAAACATTATTGTGAAGTTCTTTTCTATATACAAAGTTACAACATCCATATTATAATGATTATAGTTGTTAGTTTAACATGAAGGTAATTGTAAAAGATTTAGTTCAATGAATTGCAAATTTATATTAAATTATAATTATAATTTAGACTTCTCTCTTGTTTTTATACTACATGCATAAATAATACATCATTACAAGTTTTATATTAAACTATTATATAAGCAGCTAATTTCATTTGTTAAAATAAATAAAAAGCATGTTAAGTTATTTTAAGTTAATAAATGAAATCAAATGAGAAAGACATTATGTATTATTTTCTTTGTTTCACTTGTATAAATATAAGAAGATGTAATTTATCTAATAAATAAAACAATTTGAGGGTATAGATTTTTCTCTTTCTTTTTAGTTTATTTTTTGATATAGTATTGAAGAAGCATAGTGTGACAACGACGTCATGAAGGTCGGAGTGCAGTTCCCCTAAAGTGTGTAGATGGCTCATGCAAACGCAACAAACTTTGAGTGTTGGGATTAACACATTTTACTTGTGTGGACATGGGGATGACTTGAGGCAGTGCACGAAGGCATGGTGGGAGCATGGTACCCGCATACTCCAAAAAGAAGCTTGGGGAAATGAGGAAGAAAAGAGGAGGTCCCAAGACAATAAATAAAAATGTGAGCACATGTGAGAGGTAGTATAAGAGAAGGAGAAAATGATGGCTCTGAGCAATAGTCTAGCTCGACCATAAATTCCCATTTTAACCGAGAAAAATTATGATTTCAGGGAAATAAAGATAAGAATGTTATTATGTTCTCAGAACATCTCGATCCTATTGGCAAATGGGTATTTAGAACCAACTGACCAGGAAACTAAGAAAGCATTATCAAATGCTAGGAGAGGCAAGCTAAGGCAGAACATGAAAAGGATGGAAAGGCACTCAATCTCATCTAATAGGATTTGGATGGCAACATTTTTCCCAAGATTTTAGTTGCACCATTCTCAAACATACCTTGGGATAGATTAGAGACCCATTATCATGGCATTACGAAGGTAAGGACAACTAAGCTACATAAATTAAGAAGATATTTTGAAAAATTAAAACTAAAGGAGTCCGAATTTGTATATCGGTTCATGACTCAAGTCATAAAAGTTGTAAACCAGTTAAGGATGAATGGTGAAGACATTTCAGACTAAGAATTTTTTGAGCAGGTTCTTATAGTATTACCCAAGAAATTTAAGGTTGTTTTAGATGCCATAGAATAATGAAAGGATTTGAGACAACTATCAATTGATGATTTGATGGGATTTTTATTATCCCATGAGTCCATAATGAACATATGGGCTGGTGCAAGGTAATGATACCCAATTATGACACGTTAGTTGTAATGACATTCTGGAAAAACATAAATATTATCATTAAAATGAATTATTAGAGGTAGAAAAATGGATGAACTTCCAGAATATATAACTTTTATTTATGGAAAAGTGGTATAACCATGCCAAAATGTCATTATTTGAAGATTGGTATGTTATTTTTTTTCTCAATCATAATGCACATGTTTTTGTTGAACCACCTGTTTGCTATGTAAATTTTCAGTTTACAAGAAAACGAATATGTAGACGCGTAGGCAACAGACGAATCTTGTGCGAGGCTATTTTTCCAAAATTTTGAAAGTCAATTTTATATCTTTTTTAAATTACTGAAGTCAGTGAAGCCCTAAAACGACATGGTCAAGTTTGAGCCACCATATCATGGTCTAAAAATAATCAAAATACTATTTTTTTTAGGTTGTAGGTATTTTCGTGCTCTTGTGTGGGTTCTTTTCCATTTTCGAAATAGGTAAGCCAATCAAAAGGTATAGGCCAAATAAATGACCTATGTTTTTTACAAATTTGACATGAGTGCAGTTAAAAATAGAAAAAAACAACAGATCTATTCAAAAATTATATATTTAGAATCTGCACATAGAGCTCGACAAGTGTGTGCAATTTCATCTCCAGTGCACTCGTGGAGCTTATGCGGAACTAGTTGTGAAAAACATGAAGTTACAGCATTTGATGTGTTCTTCCATAAATCTAACATAAATCAGACCGAGCCTTAAGGTGTAATCCAAAGGTAATTCCAAGCCTAGAAGGGCGCCAAAAACAATTTGAATTCAGACACGCGTGTGCGCTTCTGGGTGCCAAAACAAATTTGAATTTAGAAACGAGTGCGCGCATAGAAGCACGCATGCAATGTTGTTTTACACCTTAATTTTTGTATCTATCTCTCCCTAACCCCCCCCCTCTCTATAACCCCACCCCTCTTCCATTCCTATCCACCCAATCCCTCCCCCCCTCTATTCCACTCTAGCCAATCCCTCCTCCCTCTCTTACCCCTCTCTTCTCTCCTTCACCACAAGGGTTAGGAGATATATTATTACACAAAATCACTAATTCACATTATCCTCATGTACATATAAATATTCATCCTTGTAACCATAAATCCATCACCCTTATATATCAATCCCGAAACCCTTGACCATTACGCCCTAGCCACTGCGATCCCTAGTCCCTAGTACAACTAACCATCATAAATCTTGGCCCACTATAATCCTAAACTAGTATAGCCTCTAAGAATCCTAAATACTAAACATAATGATATATATCCCTTAACCCCTATAACCCTAACCACATAATCCTAACATCTAAAGTGTCTAGCCAAATAGAAATTAACCCCTAACCCTGATAACCTCTAATTCTCATCAACCCTAAACTCTATCATCAAACACCCAACCCTTAAAACCTATAACCCATAGGTAGTTTAGAGAGATAGTGAGAGAGAGAGAGACCTGAACCTTGGGCTCTAAAAAAATATTCTATCTAGAAAGAGCTATGATGATTTCCTCCACTAACCACACATGACCTCTTAATGGTATCATTGGCCTATGATTAAGGATGTTGATACCATGAAGTGGTTTTGAGGAATATGTATGCACCATGCCTAATCAAGGCTTTTGGAATGATGTTTTATGGAAGAATATCATGTTTTTGGCCATAAAGAAACCATTTTAAGAGATCCAAGGCCATGAACAATGTCTAAAAGCACCAAAGAAGACTTTACAAGGGTATCCATTGTGCTAGATGTATCCAAGTCTTGGGGACTTAGGGCATTGGACATGGTCAAGGGAGTATACCTAAGACTCGAGCCTTAAAGGAATCTTATATCCATCTAGGTCTAAGAAGGTTGCCTCCACCAACTACACATGGCCTCTTGAGGTATCATTGTCCTGTGATTGAGGATGGAAGTGCCATTATATCATTTTGAACTTAGTATCTACATGTCTTAGGGCCTTGGAAATGGTTTTCCAGGGAAGAAGTATTCTAGCCATCAAAGACTAAGAAGGTTTTCTCAACCAAGGCCCATCATGTGTTTATCATCATCATCATCATCATCATCATCGTCATCATCTTCATCATAATCATCATCATCAGCATCATCATCATCATCACCATCTTCATCATCATCATCATCATCATCGTGTTCGTCGTCATCACCATCACCATCATCATCATCATCATCATCATCATCATCTTCATCATCATCATCTTCGTCATCATCATCTTCATCGTCTTCATCATCATCATTGTTGTCGTCATCACCATCATCTTCATGGTCTTCATCATTATCATCTTTATCTCCATCATCATCATCATCATCATAATCGTCCTCGTCTTCATCATCGTCATC